>JAUMJM010000024.1:0-724166 GCA_033558235.1 Neomorphus geoffroyi | reverse complement strand
GTTTCTGGTAGCTGAGCTCGTCCTTTCAAGGACATCTGAGTTATCTCTGAGTAGCTCTGCATTGTACCAGGATGACCTACAACCGTCCTAGACACAAGAGTGTATTCAATTGGATACATACGGATATCTTGGTGAATATATAGAGAATGAGGGACAGTACAGACATGTAGATTTGTATTCTCTGCCCTCCAAATCTCTTCTGCAGGTACTCAGGCATGGTGACCACTCCTGCTGCGATGTAGACAGGCACAAAGATCCAGCCGAGAGCCAGAAGTGCCCATGTAGCCTGTTAAGGAGACAGAGAAAATAAAGGCACATTACTCAACACACGGGAACATCCCTCTCCTCTTCTCCTTCAGTAGACATCCATAGAAAACTGAAGGGTACATTGCCAGCCAATGTGTTTGGGAAGCAGTCTTAGTTTTCTCCCAGCTCAGAAGGTGAGATGACAAATGGAGGAATTACTACAATGTAATTAAAAGCGATTGATGTTTTCCTCCAAAGTCCTGTTTCTTTCTGTCGTGGGTGGCACATCTAGTTTCATCTCATGGTCATTAGGCTAAGCTGGTGTATGCTGTTGCCGTTGTTGTATTTGATGGCCTTTAAAATCAGTGAAGCTGTGGCAGCGAAGAGTTAAGTGATTCAGAGAAGGATGGCAGCATCTGTTTGTTGCTTGATTAGCAAGTGATGAGGCTGAGGCAGCAGACTATCCCTGCAGAGCATAAAAATAAGCAACAGCAAGACTCTGCTGGGTTGTTCTGCTAGCAGGCTGACACACATGTGCTTCTGTTGCTGGTAGATAAAGGGGCAGTTCAGTTGCTTTGACACAGGTGAAGTGTCTTTTGGAAGGTGAAAAGGCATCTCCCATTATGTGTTTCTTCTCTGAAACCCAACAAAAGCCCAAACACGAGATCCTGAACATAAATAAAAGCCACTCGATTATCAAACCTCTTATCAAACCACTTCCTGGCTGTCTCAGGCCATTACCTTTCATCCAACCACCTTACATTAGTCTAGATTGTACTTTGATTGGTTATTTAAGTTATCAGAAATGAAACTGAGTCTTGGGAGCAGAGATTGTGAATGATTAAGGAGAACAGCGACGGCTCCTGCAGTGGCAGAGATTGGCTTAGGTATAAGATGCTTATATGATCCCTAAAGCTGAGTGATGACCCATGCCGAAGGGAGAAAATAATGGCATATCTAAGGTCCTTTTCCAATCTGAAAGAAATTAATCTAAACTCATGAAGTTAGATTTGCCATGACATACAATCTTATCTTCATGGGCTTCTAAAATCACTTAAATAGATTTTCTTGAAGTACAGCGATATTGGTATGTCCTACATGCACCAGGCTGAACACAGGCTCTGGTTTCTTCTCAAAGGACTTAGAAGTGATCGTAACGGTTTAAAAAAAAAAAACCAATACAGTGAAAAGATATCCCAGGAAAGAGCTTTTGGTGGGCTTTACCTGTGCTTGGCAAGTGTCTGACACTATTAGCAGTCTCTGCTGATGTAGACAAGAGATTTAGAGTTAGGTGAGTGATGTTTATTGTGAGGCTGGCACTAATCTCACTCCTCAGCACTGCAGCTCAGAAATTTCATTAGCATCACACACAAAGGGCCTGGTTTTCATGCTCTGTGTTGTGTCAATGTCAATTTTCCAGGCCGGTTCAACAGGGCAGAATGAGGCCTGTCTTTGCACCCAGATGTTCACCCCAGGGACATCACAGTTTGGCAGCTGACAGGTGAATGCAGTGTTGCCAATTCTCATGGCTTTACAATGAATTTAGTGCTGCGATTTTTCAAACTCCCTGTACCCAGAATCCGGTGATTATCCAAAACCTTTTCAGCATTCATTGCCTTTTATTTTAATCATGATGAGCGCAGACTAAAAAGCTAAAATATGGCCATGTGCTTCAGGGAAGGTCAAAGAGCTCATAATTTTAGCAGATTCCACTTAAACTGAAATAAAGATCTCATGTTTTTAAGGCTGTATCAATGTCTGGAGGCTTCTCTCCCGAGACTTGAGAATTTGGATTTGTCAGTACTGTTAGTATCCAATTTTGGCTACGAACCCCCAGTCCCTTTGTAAACAGTAACATCTTAGTTGACAATACAACTGGCTCTTACATTCCACTCAAAGCCCCCAACAGCAAGGCCCCCAGCTGCTCCAGTGCCCGCCAGGCCGATGAATAAGCCACTGCCGACATTGCTTGACATCAGGGATGCTCCAATCTGAAACATATGGCACAGGCACAAAACCCAGAAAATCACCTTGGTGAACTTCTGTATAAACCCAAGCATTTCGCCCCAGCATTCTCTTTTCCCAGGGCCTCTTTTCCTTGTAGGTAGGTAGCAAGGTGCTAACAGAGAGATGGGTTTTCCTTTTAAAGAGAACTACATTTTTATATCTTAAAGTGAGTTTGCACACTCCCTCCCACCACCCCCATTCCAACGCAAAGCTTAACCTCAGAGTCAGTTTGCCTTTTCAGTGGTTCTCCTGAGCTACCCACCTGTTATGGGGACCATGGTGGGGTGATAGAAGCCCGGTGGCAGTCACAGATACCTCAGTGTCCATGAAACATGATGGATTTCCCTATTCCCTTGTTAGTCAGCCAGCACTGTGATTTTTCTGACCTTGCTGACCCTTGCTCTAACTCTCCATGTCATGCTGACAGCCCAGCCTCTTTTAAGTCTCGCACTGAATATGTGTGTGGTGGTTTACACAGCAAGAGTGACAGGAATGCTCTCTTGGAGCTCCTCCTAAGGGAGGAGATTCCTGAACCCTAGCAGGGATGATGTTAGAAACATGCAGGCCTTTTTATTTAAAGTCTACACACATGTTCAAAGATATTCAGCTCTTGCAGTACGCTGGAAAATGTTAATACCTCACGTTAACTTTAACTGTACGCTGTAGGCACGTAGGCTGTCCTTACCATGGCTCATTGACACTATAATTGGAAGAATGCAAGCTCCAAGGTGCTTTAAACAGGACAAAGACTGTCCGACTTAATTACTACTTTTGTTTGGCATACAGCCTCACCTCCTTTCTGTGTGCCAACACCAAAACTCTCTCAGGGTCAAATTAGAAGTCTAGCCCTTTTGTCTCCAGAAAAAGTTTGCTTTTGGAAATATTGCCTACAAGGAGCTCTCCTCTCTTTAGTACTGCTAATTGTGAAATAAAGAATGATGGAATTTGATCTGCTTCTCACTGTTGAGCAAGGTAAAATATTAATACAGCATGAACACCCACACTGATTCATGCCAAGAGCTCTGCCTCTTGTCCGTCTACAAAAAATCCTGATTAGAGAGCTGGCTGCTGCAACATGAATTTGTAGCTGAGGTGGGGACCAGCGTTCTCAAAAGATGTAAACAGTTTTCCTGACATCTGTACCAGCCAGAAATATAAAAGATGTATTACACAGGACCAGGGGTGTAATATCAGGGTTAGGCTGAGGCTGCCTAACACACAGCAGAGATCCATCACCTCTGTAAAAAAAAAAACCCAAACAGGTAAGCATGTACTCAAGGTGAAGTTCATGAGGAGCTGAACCGGAGTGCTGCAGAGGTGGAATCAGCTCACTGACAAGTGAAATAGAGAAGTGAACAGCATTAGACGTTGCTTTGAACCTAGAAAGGCAAGTCAGGAGAGCCACGAGCAAACCTGTACACAACCAACCTGCGGTTGGAGCCAAAAGCAATAAGAATGTTTCGGAGTTTGTTCGTTTGCTTGTTTGTTTGTTGGTTTTTTTAAAAAAAAAAAACACAAACAAAAAACTAAGGAAAAAGATTAAGTAGGGGAAAAATTGTTCTATTTTAGTATCTTTTAATTTTTTTCCCTCCCAGTTAAACAAACTCTTCAAGATAAGCTTTTCCATTAAACATCACTTGGCTAAGACAGAAATATAAAGAACATTTAAGAAATAACAGGTTTTAGAGAGGTGTATGTGCCTCTGGTGGCAGAGGTTGAAAATCTAGCCTAGTGAATTTATGACCAATGTGCATCCAAAGGAAAAAAAGAAAAAAATACCATGTTTTGGTTGCAAAGTGTATTCCATTACCCACAACTCACTCAAGAGATATATGGTGCTAGTGTCTGGCATTGGCTGAGAAGGATCTTTATTCCTCTGGTGTTTCTATTCCTTTAAAACTTTAAATTATCTTTATATGTAACTTTCACTCCCAAGAAAATGCACTTTCAATAGATTTTGGGTCTCTTCATATTGAAGATTTATTCTTCAGTGGTTTGAAGTTTATAACCTTTACATTGTTAGCCAATAATCTCAACTTTACACTAAATAGCAAGGACTCAGAAAGTCCTGGACTTTGCAGTTATTTTTTCTTTCAGTCTCTAAATGCTCTTTTACTGGACAGCACATTCCTAGATTACTGAACACTCTCTTGGCTTGGGGACAACAGTATCCTTGCTGAGTTGGGTCCCAAGAGTTTCAAACCCAGCTAGGCAGTCAACACTCCCCCAATTCCACCAATGTGAATATTATTATTGCTCTTAGCACAGAAATCGGGAGTTGAAAAATCTTGAAGGTGCTGAACTCTCCTTTTTGGCCAGGCAGCTCCATGCTGTAGACCATTAGCAAAGATACACAGGATGGTTCCTGGTGGATCCTTTTCATCTCAAGACTACAGTCAAAACATGTATGGGCTGAGTCCCTTCACTAGGCCTGCCTTCCTTACACCTGGAATTGCTTTCAATCCATGAGAAACAGAGGGATGCATTTCACTCACAGGCCACCAAGTCATGGATCGTCCGGCTAGGAAATAGCCTCCAATGGTCCCCCGGCTTGCTCGTATTGACGACTGGAAGCACAGGAAAAAGAAAAGTGTATTCTCCAATTTATCCATCCTCAAATCAGACCCAATGCCCATCCGAGTAGCCCTGAAACATCCCATTAGCAACCTCTTACACCACCCTTGTCTTACTCCCTTGGGTGTCACTGCTGTCTCACCCAACTCAGGGCAGAACAGACAGGTAGTGCATGGTTCCGACGAAGGCTGAAGCGGGGCCCACGTGAAACATGTAAATTTTGAGAAATCTAGGGGTCTAGCTGCTCTCAGCCATGTGAAGACACGTGTTTGTAGCTCCCAGAAAGGCTGCCTCCTTCTTGACAATGGTATCCATTAAGAGGAAGCATTTCCCTCCTCACTGTCCAGCATCCCTAGCAAAGGTCTTCAGAGCCAAATAAGGAGGAATATGGCCTGGGAGTGGAATGAGAAGGCAATCTTGTATCCCCTGGGATGCCATCAAGGACTGCATTTAAGCACGACATGCAGGTGCACTCCAGGATGGCTGCAGCTCTTGCTGTCCTGCTTCTTCCCACTACTGTGTGGATTCAGGGTGTCCAGCAGCCCCACTCTTCTACGACCACATCATACAGACCCATCTAGCAACTGTATGAGAATTGCAAGGATTTCAAGAGTGACAGGTTGTTCACAGGACAGCAATCCCTCTGATGTGACTGAGGCTGACTGTGCTTGCTGTTTGCAGCAACAAGGAATTTGCAGCGAGGAATCACAATAAAATGGTTTGCTGCAAAATGCCTGAGCACATGGCAGCAGCCATACTGGTGAGCAGCGCTGCCACCAAGCAGGAAAAGCCTGAATACCTGACCTAAATTAGCTCCAAAAACTTATTAGTGTATCTGTTAAATACACTACTGTTTCTGCCTCTCTGTGTAGGTTTCTGTTTTGGAAATAAGCTGTTATACCCATTTAATGACTTCTCCTTGAATGTACCCATTGGAATGAGAAAAAAACACTTCAGCCAACTAGAAGATTGTAGGCCTCTGTGAAAGAGGCCTTTGCAAACAACAGGAACAAATAATTAATAACAGTCTTTCCAAAGCTTTTTGAAGTCCGGTTTCAGTCTTCTCCTTCTCAACCCCAGCATTCCGCTCACCCTTGCCCCCTGCTTGGACTCACCCCTGCGTGACACTGCTTTGTAGCATGGGAGACAGATATCATCCCAGAACACCCTCCAGGGAATAACCCCTGGTTGTCCTCATGTGGGAGTAGGGGTGAGGGCTCACAGGAAAATCACTGTCACCACAAAAACCTTCTTAATGGGCCATGGGATAACGGTGTGTGCAGAGGATGCCCTTAGTGAGAAACACCTTTGTACCCAGGAGGGCTCCAAGGAGGATCAAAGGCTCTCTGCCTCAGGCAGACCTAAACACAGTGACCTTGGGGACTCACCCATATCCCAACGATGAGGACGAAGGCGAAGTAAGCAACCACGACGATGATGTCTGCCACCCCAAAGGCCCCTGTGGTGTCCCCCTGCAGCGTGGGCAGTTCCGAGGCAGTCAGGGTCGGCTGGCTCATGGTTGCAAGCTAGCTGCTGCTTTTTTCTCTCACACTGGACTTTGGTGCACGCTGTCCTTCATCGCTTCCTTTGTAATAATTAACAGGTTGGAGAAGGTGTGAGTAGGGAGCAGGAGCCAGGCAGGACTACAGCTAACATTTCCCAGCAGGCCCCAGCAGGAGCTCTGGCTCCATGGTTCATCAGTGAGGACCTCCCCACAGCTCTATGGTGCGAGCATTCCTCCTGACTGCTCCACTGTCCTTTTACCAGCAGCCCTCTCGCCTGTCTATTAACCCTTTAGTGACAGCCACTGGCATGGCAAATGGATAAGAGCCAAGTTGTGTTGTTCTCTCCCTCTTTCACATCAATCGCTCCACAGCATCCTAAAGGAGAAAGTTCCTCCTAAAAGTGCTTGCCCGAGAGGGTGATCGGTCCTTCTTCCTGGTGTGGGTGGTGAGGATACTTGTCTGTGTATCACCTACACTCATGCTGAAGGAGCAGGACTAGCCATAGGCAGGAGCACTGGTGCCCCTTTCCTCACTCAGTCCAGCCACGTGCTTCCTCCATGCTGGTCCGGTGCTGCAGCTCAGGGATACTCTGTGCTGCAGAGAGACCTGCAGCCTCAGCGGATGGTCAGCAGACAGGGAGCACAAGTTAAGCTCTGTATTCACTTTTCAGATAGCAATAAGGGAAGTGTAGGGAGGAGACAACTGAGTTTTATCAGCAGGCTCCCCAGCATTCACATAGCCAGCAGTGAAGGAGTTAAGCTTCTTGGGTGACGAGCAGAGCAAACTCCAGGTCACCTGTGTGAATCAGGAAAGCTGTTGTTTCAGCAGGAGCAGCAGCTCTCTCAGGGCATGGGCAGGTACGAGGCAGCTGTTCCCTACCACAGAAACAAACTGCAGATTCTCCCCCCCATCCCGGAGGTTGCCTGGTGCAGTGCAGTCATTTCCCAGCTGAATACGATCACAGTATCACAGTGTTACAAGGTTGGAAAAGATCTTTGAGGTCATCGTGTCCAACCTATGACCCAACACCAACACCTACTGGTCATCTAAACCCTGGCATTAAGTGCCTCATCCAATCTCCTTTTAAACACCTCCAGGGATGGCGACTCCACCACCTCCCCCAGCAGCGCATTCCAATGGCCAATCACCCTTTCAATGAAGAATTTTTTCCTAATATCGAGCCTAAACCTCCCCTGGCAAAGCTTGAGACCGTGTCCTCTTGTTCTGTCACCGGTCGCTTGAGAGAAGAGACCAAGTCCTGCCTCACCACAACCTCCTTTTAGACAGTTGTGGAGTGCAATAAGGTCTCCCCTGAGCCTCCTCTTCTCCAAGCTAAACCACCCCAGCTCCCTCAGTCGCTCTTCATAGGGCTTGTGCTCCAGTCCCTTCACCGTTCTTGTTGCTCTCTTCTCTACCTCTTAGTGCTGTGTCCATGCAGGACCTATTTCTCCACCTCCCTCTGCACCCTGGGGGTACTTCAGGTGATAATCATCACCCAAGAGCTCATGACAGACAGACATACAGAGACCTGGCTTCTCAGCAAGCTTCTTAATCATGCTAAAGACAAAGTCCTACTGATTTTGGCTCCTAATACCACCCTCATAGCCATGGGTTCCTGTGGCATCCATTTCTTTCTAAGCTTATAAATACAAAAAATCTCAAGACCAGGGCTGGCCCTGGTCACCTTCTGGAAATATATCTCCTCTCTCTCCACTGGTTGAGGAAGAGCTACTTTTCTGCTGTGAATGCCCCTCCAAGACAGCATCAGTTCTCTATCTTACTTTTCCCACCCACAGTAGCACCAGCACAAGTATGCTGGTGATGGAGATGCTGCTCTAGAAGACAGGACAGTGGGTTGGGCTAGGAGGTGAAGGCAGCAGCTATGACTGATGTCCTTGGCAGAAGTTTAGTTTGGGGCTGCCACTCTGGCGGGCTCAGCAGGGCTTATAAGAAAAGAAATAATAAAGATCTGTATCTGGAAGCTGAAAGAAATATGATAACCCTTGGGATACATATTGGGTCCTGACTATGGCCACAATCAACAAGACTCAAGCTCCAATGTGGCTGCCAAGGTCCCTCCATTACCTCTGTCTACACTTATCCCAGACCTGTTGATGGGCAACAGGACACAGCAGCTGAGGGTATCACCCTGGTCTGGATACAAGGTGGGGACCCTCCAGCACCAGCCCAGGTGTCCGTGACACCGCCAGCTCTCTGGATCAGGGCACAGTGTGTAGGTCACGTTGCCCCTCTGCTCCTTTGTTAGGACAGCTTTGGGAGGGTCACCCAAGGCTCCGTTCAGGTTTGCAGAGCCATTACAGAGCTTGCTGTGGGGCACAAGCCTGCTTCAAGCATCCACCAGTCCTCAAAGCAGAACCATCTCCTGCCTCCACCACCCTCAGCCTTCTGAGGTCCCTCACCTCATGACATATCAGGTGGGACATTTTAAACTTAGGTGAGCTTTACTGGTTCTTGATTTCAAGAGAGGAAACAAAACCTCTCTCTCATTCTGATTTATCCTCTTCTCTCCCAGCATTTTCTTGCGAATGCTGGCTACCTGTTTGCTCATTAATTGCACTGACAAAGCAACAACCCTGTTCATCCCTACTCCCCAGCCTGAGGCTCTCTGGGAGCAGCACCTCCCCATAGTCTTACTATCCTCAAGAGGGTTTTCAAGACTGAAATGTTTCAACAAGCTGAAGCACAGTTACCAGAAATTAAATATCTGGAAGCACTAATCCCCTGGTGTAAACAGGCAGCTCTCCCTGTGCAGAGCTGATTTACACTCACCCACACACTTTTCTCTTTTAACATTGCAGCATCCAAAAGCAAAAAGACAGTCGTCTAATCTTGAAATGCATCAAATTCCTGCTCAAGAAGCAAACAGAGCCAGTATCTCCAGTCTTTCCAAACCAGGAATCCTGCTTCCCATGGGGAGCCCAACCCAAAGTGCTTGCCTAACCCTTTCCTTCACCCAACCCTTTCCTTCACCCCACTTCCCCAAGGTGTTGTACCAGTAGCAATTAACATTTGCAAACCCTTGAAAGCTTGCACCTCTGAAAAGTAAATACATCTAGTAAGTCATTCCCAGCAGCTCTGAGCTATCAAGAGTCCATTGTATCCTCTAGAATGATGTTGGCTCTTGGTGGCAGGATGCTGCCAAGTGTTATTACACCGACTGGACCATCCCAAGCAGTGGTAGCCAATCCCATTGCTGGTGCCATAGGGTAGGATTGCAACAGTTGTATCTCAAACATGGATGATACCTTCAGCACGTCTGTGGCAGTCCCCCTTTTAGTTGCTTGGTGGTCTCGTGGTCCTCCAGTCCTCAGTCTTGCACAGGCAGGAGTTGCTCTGCTCCGCACTCCTCAGGGCTGGCTGCAGAGTTGTGCTCCTCCTGTGCTCTCCCCCAGGTTGTGGCCGCCACCCCTGCCCAGAGCCAAGGGGATGGATGACGCATGCAGGTGTTGCGTGACACTGGCCCTGGTTCCCAGCCCTCCAGCAGGAGCCCCAGGCGAGAAGCGTGGTGCACGGTGCGAGGTGCATGGCTCCACCGGCCCCCAGCAGCAGGGCAGCACTTATCTCCAGATCCATACCCTCTTAAGTCAACAGCAGCAGCAATCCACCTGTAGGAGACGTGGAGCTCCTTGCCCTGGGAACGGATGGGAGAATTCAAGTGCTCAGGAAACAATAAAAACTCAACACAGCTGACAAATGAGCAGTTATTGGAGTAAAAGATATTGCAGTAACATAAACCTAGGACATGCAAGAGGGCAGATCTCTATTGATTCTTGGGGTGGTACACTCATTTGCTCGTGCTTATTGCAGGACGACCCAGCAAGGCACCTTGGATGCTCTGCTTAACTGCTACAGCAAACCCCTCTTCCTCAGTAGGCAGAACACCTCAAAGCCTTTTGGTCATGTAAGCAAAGCTGAATTTTTCTTCCCCAAAGCCAAAGGGCAGGTTGGCTTATGTCATCTGTATTAGTGGGAGCAGTGGTGGTGGCAGAGGAAGTGCTGTGCAAGGTGGGGAGGGGTGAGCCGGTAAGCATGGGGAAAAAGCTATTGTGGAGCGTCACCCACGGCATGTACAGGCACTGGTGAAGATGTTGGTTGTACTCATGGGTATAATGGGCACATTGGGCTGAACTAAGCTGAGGAACACAGATTTCTGTCCTCTCTCTCTTCCCCTCACGAGACATTGCTTCTCCACCTCCCAAAGAGCCTTTCCTCCTCCCTCAGGACTCGCTCCCTGGTGGGTGCCTGGCTTCATAACATCTTTCTTCTGCCTTTTCGAGAGCTGAGAGTAAGGGCTAGCAAACCAGGGGCAGCCCCAGATAGTGTGGCTGGGTCTACCTCTTCTCCTTGGCCAGAGATGGACACATTGGCACTCGGCCCTGCAGTCATGGCTTCTCCCGACACTATTGGGATGCCCAGCAGAGGAGCAGAGCCCCCATAAACCCACACAGTTTAAGCAGTACCTTGGAGCTGCAACCTGCGTGCTGGAGGTCTCCTGCAGCACCGTTAATACACTCTCTTCTCCTTGCAGCACAAGTGACAGAACGTTTAGTGTCCTCTTGTGGAGTGTGTTCCCTCACTCATGTCACAGCAGCTGAGAATGAGCCCTTCAGGGACTGGAAATTATAAGTGGCTTTTCAAAGCGTGCTGAAGAGCAAGTGTGTCTGGGGCAAAGGATGTTCGGTTAAGTGACAGGCAATTATTTTCGCAAATGTTAACCCGTAAATGGACTTCCTCTTCATTATGGAGCTACTTCACAACCGTCAGCAAATAGCTCCAATGACAATTAGTGAATTTCTAAATGGATCAAGAAATTGGCTTATGTACAGATAACAATGCAATGAGTCAAGGCGACAGCCAAGCCTCACTTCTCACCTTACCTACTGGGGGGATTTTTTTTTTCTCTGTGCTGGGTGGGTGAAGCATTCAGCTCACCATTATTTTCTTCTCAGCCCTTTCTGAGGGGGAATGCCTCCTGAATAAAATCCGGCAATTTAATTTGGGGTTGATATGAATGGGCTTTAAATATATTTAACGTTTAAAGGCAACCTGTTCAGCTGAGCGCCTGCTCCAGAGGAACAGCAGGGTGGGAAGCAGGCACGGCAGAGGGAAGAGGAGCAGAGCCCCGGGAAGCCGCAGCAGTGCTATTATAGCTCTTTTCTTCCCTCTGCAGGCCACGCTCTGCTTTTCACTCCCGGACTGTCCCATAAAACTTGGAGCAAGTCCATCACTTCAAGCCTCCTTGCTTTTTTTCCGTTTGATTGTTTGGTTTTGTTTAACCCTAGGGTGAGTCCGGGATATCTGTGCTGAGGCAGTGGTATGAACACTGCGGAGCAGCCGGGGGAAGGGCTGGTTCCGTGGGAATCTCGGTTCCTTGGCAGGCTTCTTTGTGCCCTTGTCACACCAGGGGAAATCTCGCAGCTCCCTGTGCTGACAGGTGACCGGCGACAGAACAAGAGGACACGGTCTCAAGCTTCGCCAGGGAGGTTTAGGCTTGACATTAGGAAGAAGTTCTTTACTGAGAGGGTGATTGGCCATTGGAATGCGCTGCCTGGGGAGGTGGTGGAGTCACCGTCCCTGGAGGTGTTTAAGGAGAGATTGGATGAGGCACTTAGTGACATGGTGTAGTTGACAAGTAGGAGTAGGTGTAGGTGTTGGGTCATAGGTTGGACTCGATGATCTCAAAGGTCTTTTCCAACCTTATGATACTGTGATACTGTGATACCGACGACTCTTTTCTGCTCTTGGGACAGGGAAGAGCCCTGCAGAGGATGCGCTTGCTCAGCCTCAGCCATGCAGTGCTGGTGCAGGGGCAGGTGGGCTCACATGGGGTGGGTTTTGCTGGGGCTTTTCCTTCGCAGGGAGCCACAAGCATGGACCTCTCCCAGCAAGCGGCACCATCATCACTTATCCCCTCTTCACTCTATCCTGAAGATCACCTGTAGCTCCTGCCTGGGTCCTGTGGATCCATAACGCTGTTGTCTGTGTGTAGATTAAGGTCAACCTTGACATATTGGCCACTTTCAAGTTAGCATATAGATTTCGCTGCCCTTAATTGCGGCAGTGACTGAGAGGAGATACCTTGGGCTAAGCATAGTGCTACTAACCAGTCGGTCTAGGTTGAAGTGAGCACTACTGAGTGGAGCCACATCCCATCTGCCTTTATCCAGACAACTGGGTGTCTGCTTCCCTGTTCAACTGTTCAGCTGAGTTGCCATGACTCGTCTGGTTGCCCCTTCGTCCTCATGTGCCCCACTGGAAAAATTTGGTGAGTACTGGGAAACTAAGGCAAGAAGCCACAGGAGGTGTTTCAAGTCACACTTCCAGCTGTCTCTGCCTAGAAAAATCATTCTAGAACCAAGTAGACTTAGGCAGGATAAAATGTCACATTTACTGAGTGACTTTTCTGACTAACAGCCAGACTTTGAAAGATATTAGCAAGGGTAAAACATTAAGTGACAGAACAAGGACACTTTAGATGAAGTATGTCGTTCTCCCTGTAATTTACTCCCTTGTACTGCCTTGCAAAGATCTCGGCAGAGTAAGCGTCCTTATTGATGGATACACTATCCTTGTTAAGATGGGACAATATACTTATTTACAGCTTTCACATTGTCAGGAAGGCACAAAGCAAACAGATACTGCTAATGAAGATTTAGCTATTACATAACATTTTTTCCAACTCTATGCAGAAGTCCGAGTAAAAGCCCTGGAAGTAAATGTTTTTATAAGAGTATTTTTAATGAATTCAAGACATGAAGACAGCTATTGGTAGATTGTGTTAGGACTCTATGTATTGCTTTTCTGGAAAATCGTTCAGGTTTGGATTACAAATAAAACGATAATCTAAGAAACACTAAGGAAGTGAAAGCCACGTAAACTCTACAATCTATCTGAGCTGTGAATCATGCAGCAGCTCATGCTGGTGCTCCACAGTGAGGTGGTTGTGAGATTTGGCCATTAGCTACCACCAGCAAGATAAAGATTCAGTAATAATGAATGAACAAGCAAAAGAGATGAAGGAGTTACAGTAAGAACACGTCCACATTGTTTCATCCTCTATGGGTGCCTCTGAAGATGACAGCCAGCCAAGGTGAGGGCAGGAGGTGACAATTCACGCTGCCTGACATAGTAAAGCTCCAGAGCAAAACAGGTAAGCTAATGCTTCACAGCCCCCGTAAAGAACGTTTGGTAGGTACTACAGGAACACCTGATTTCCTTTGATGTTCCTCTGCAATCTGTTGTCTGAGAATCACAAGGAACTTAGACCAAGACTGGTAAAACTGGAGCTGATGCATGATCACCTGGAAATCTCCTGTGGGACAAGGGAACAGGATACCTGTCTCTGTTTCTTGATATGATCTTACACAACCCGTTTACAGATCACACATTGGCAAGAAAACTCTCTCTGCTAAATGATTTTTATATGTGCTCCGTAAAAAATAATGTAAATAAATGCCTTTAAATCTTGGTTTCAAGGGAGGAAACAAAACCTCTCCCTCATTTTGTTTTATCCCCTCTCTCTCAGCATTTTCTTGCAAATGCCCATTTGAAGAGAAATTGCCCCGCAACAAAACCACAGATGTCAACAGCCTAGATGTTTTGGAACTGCAGATTCAGACAGGTATCGGCAGCTTTGATTCATCTCTGTTTGGTGATTGTTTAGAAAATCCTTCTTCTTCATGTCAGGGCAAAATTGGCAAGGAAGAATTAGATCCTTCATTTTAGAGTTAGGAGGCTGGGTAAGGACATTTTTTTGTTTGTTTTTTGACAGATTAGTCAATATTTGGCAGTTGTTCTCACCAGGAGGTGAAGTCTGGTATAAACCTGCTTGTTTAGAAATGCTGAATTCCAACAAAAGGAATCAAAAAAAGATTTCTTCCCAGGTGACACTCCATCCTAGAGCTCTGCAGGGCTTTTATTAAAGTTACAAGGTCTTTCTTCATGACCTTGTGTGCTTCTTCTTTCCCTCCTTCATATGCAGTTCCCTCACTCACTGTCTGTTCTTCCATGTCTGTGTCAAAGGCTTAGGGAAAATGTCTCTGCCAGTGTGGTTTGGCTGCTGACCCTTCCTTGAATGCCATCTTGAGAGTCTGGTAGCAGCTCCTCTTGCTCCAATGAGCTGCCTATGAACATGTCAGATGTCTTTTCGCATACAGGCTCAATCGAAGACAACTATATTTCTTCCCTGCAGTCACTTCGTTATGGACTCTCATGGAACTGGAAATGAAATCCAAATTTTTCGAGTCAAACTCCATAGCTGCAAGACCCTCTTTTTAAGTTCAGCAAGAGCTTGCTATAAAGCTCGTTGAACAATTTCTAGTTGGAAGACTTTTCAAAGCAAACTGGACAGATAAGATGGAACTTTTTTTTTTTTCAGAAAGCAGAATTTTTGAAGGGTGCTGCATTTCCTTTGACTAGTCATAAAACAGATGTCAAAAAGCTCTACAGATGAAGGATATATATGAAGTGAGTGCAGTCCTCAGAGCAGCTGTCCCTAAGGAAAAAAACCAGGAAGGAAGGCTGAGCCAAAATGGTTGCTGAAAAAATGAAAGAGTAGGAGGAAAGGAAGGGAATAAAATCAAACTTAATGGTTTGTTACAGTTTGGGGGACTGAAGAAACAGTCTGGAACTGAAGGAGATGTCAGGCAGTGAGATAGGGTTACACTTCCTTCACAGAGGGCCTGCAGTGTTGGCTTGATTAGGAGAAAGAACTTGGGATCACTACAGAGAAAGCCGCCTTGCTCCCTGTCAACTTGCAAAAGCTAATCAGCATCCCAAAATGACAGCTTCCTCCAGGGCTGAGATTTCTTAAAACAAAACTAAAATAAAAATTAAAAGTCTCTTTGGTTCAGTTTCAAACCTAGCTGCACTGCATGAAAAAAATCAGAATGAGATAGGAAACTATGACATTCTCTAGCAATGCTCCCAATGCTGATGTTCCTTGTAATAATAATAACAGTAATAACAACTTAAATGATTCCCATACCATTGTTGATCAGCTTGTGTCCCAAGAAATACACCCAACTGGATAAACTTCCACCATCAGCTTGCGCAATATGATGAGACTTAGTGTGGTATCAGACTGTTTCATGATGCCCTGGAGAAGCTCAGGATGAAATATAATGAAGCACTCCATGCAGAGCTGGATTTCCAGGGGACAGTTTTGAGTACATGGAAGGGGAATCATCTGGTCTGGGACATAGGCCAGGACACAAAAAGTAATGCCCTTATTCTTGGCCAAAGCATCAGTGGAATTTTGCTACTGCCAACTCCAAGCCTTAAAAATTCTTGAGTTGGGGACCAAAATTGAATTATATTGGCTTAGATATCATGAGGATATTTTTTTTCTTTTTTAGCAGTGAAACTTTCTTGTTCCTTCTGGTTTCTGTTCCTGGAGGGTGCATCTTTATAGTTTTCTCCACCAAAAGGAGTTCCAAAGTGAGTCTTGTATTTGTGTAAAATTTGGGATGCTTTCTGCAATCCCATGACTCAAGAAACTGGGACTTCAGGGGAAGCAATAAAGTTTAAAGAGTTCCACAGGAGAACTGCCAATGCTGGTGCTCAGCTGAAGCCTTGCTCTTACACCTCCCAACTCTGCTAGCGCAGTATCTGCTCTTTGATGTGCAGCTTTCCAAGCTGCAGCTCCAAGAGTGAGTCTCCAAGAGGACCACAAAAAACAAGCTCTTCTGTGAGTAGTTAAGCTGATAAAACCTGCATTCCTTTGGATGTGCATTCTAGGATAGGAGTCTCTGCTGTTGGAGGAAGGTGTAAGACCTCTCACATCCATTCTGGTGGTCAGAACACTCTGCTGCTGTGGATTCTACCCTGGCTAATACAAGGGTAAAATTTCACACTTTCAGTTTTCCTTTGTTGGTGGGATAGGAACTTTCTCCTCTGCACAATTGTTTATTTTCTGGAACATTGTAAGGACATATATTCAAAAGTATTAGTTCTCCACCATGTGTGGTCACTGTTAACCAACGCGTCCACTACTGACTGAGGCCAGGGCTGCTGCTCACAAGGACCAGCTCACCCTTGCCAACTCCTCCCTGTGATCACTCATTTCCAAATCCAGTGAAATAAGTTACTCAGATGACTCGTGGCAGTATCTGTGGCTTTTCTCCTCCCACCTACAGGAGTCCTGCACGCGAGGAAGGCAGGAATGGCGTCAAAGGGCCTGGCGCTGTCTGGGACACTTTCACACTTATTAGCTTTATACCATAACCCAAAGCAGAAGGGATGATGTGTTGGGCTGCATGCAGAGGGGACGGATGCCTGCTGGCAGGTCACACAACAGGCCATGCCTGGCCACCGTGTTATGTGACATACCTGACAAGGTCCGAGATAAGAGGGGCAGCTGCAGTGCAGGGCTGCAGGCAGGGAGAGGGTGTTACCAACCCAGGCAGAGGTGTGAATAACACCATGAGCCCACGGTTCATGCTGTGAGGGACAGTTAGCATTCATGCAACAGCCCTGGGACCCATCTGACTTGAATCTTCTTTGGCAAATACACAGCAGAACAGCTCTGAAGTTGCAGACTTCAGTTTAAAAAACAAACCAAAACAAGTCACTATGCAAGCACCCAAGCTCTCAATAACCACTTCACTTTTTGCTAACTTGCTTTTCTGTGCCTAAGTGACCAGACAACAGCAAAAACTTATTTTTAACAGATTGCTTCCCACCCCTTCCCCGCCTCCCTAAGGCAGGTTTAATATCTCTCCAGAAGAAAATTAGTCTCTAATAAATCATCAGGTTTACTGCAGCACTTAAACCCTGCTTGTCCTTCACTGCTCTGCTACAACAGGATTGCTTCACCCACACACACCTGGAAACAAGGTCCTGTTAGTTCCAGTAGCTCTTTGCCATCTCTCACACAGTGTTTTGCCCCAGCTGGCATGGGAAGCCAGCAGCTCCTACTGCAGACCCCTGGTCCCCAGGGGTGCCCAGCCTTTGCCCCAGCTGTGGAAGGGGGTTCAGCAGGGAAGCACAGGGTGTCCAGCTCTGGCACAGCACGGTTACCAGCAGATGGCAGCTGGAGATCGCTGCGGTGCCGCTTCACAGCGGCACGGAGGGACATTTGGGGTTTCTCTGGCCTTACAAGTGCAGCTTGCAAATGCTGGGTGACCTGGGCACAGACATGGCCTGTGTGGGGATGCGACCTTCCCTCTTTTCACCCTGGGTAGGGAGTGAATGCGCTAGGAGCCCCAGCAAGGATGGAGAGAAGAGGCTGGGAAGGAGAAGTACTTGTCCTTCCATGCCTAGGAAAAAGAAATAAAAAAGAAGAAATCAACCTATTCACAAGCCATGTCTCTCCTCCCTCCACCCTAAGCTTGACCTCTCAAACCACAGAATCACATAGATCTCATTTTCTAACCTGACCCCACCTCAGACTTGCTCATGCTGGTCCAAGCCAGTCACCAAATAAATTTCAGGCAGAGTAACTCAGAGTACAGAAGAAGTCCCTGTTTCCTCCCTGCACCAGAGCCTTATCCACAACACGCACTGCTGAGCTGGAGCGGTTTCCCACTGCACAAGGCCCAGGAGTGAGCACTACCCTGTTATTCTCACTTGCTCCTTTCTTTGTCACACCCCACTGCTCAGAAAGCTTCTTCTGCCCACTCCACGCAGTCCTGCAAAAGGAACATCTCGCTTCTCAATACTACAAATCATGCTTCCCACCCTCTTCTGAGATGTCCATTGGGTGATTGGCCATTGGAATGCGCTGCCCAGGGAGGTGGTGGAGTCACCGACCCTGGAGGTGTTTAAGGAAAGATTGGATGAGGCTCTTAGTGTCATGGTGTAGTTGACAAGTAGGAGTAGGTGTAGGTTGGGTCACAGGTTGGACTCGATGATCTCAGAGGTCTTTTCCAACCTTATGATACTGTGATACTGTGATGTCCTTTGCTTTTTCCTTTTCTTCTTTTTCTTTCCCTTCTTCTCCTTCCCGCTCTTTCTCCTCCTCCCTGCAGATGATCCAGGTGGACTGTCTCAGAGAAGAGAGAAACAAAGGGCAGCTGTGGGAACTGATCAACCCCACCTGCTCACCTGGAGCTGCAAAAGTGAGAGGAACTGCCCATTCCCTGATACACTGACTGATTAATTGATCCTCTGTCAAGAGGCCGTGATGGTCTGTGCTAATGCAACTGCTCGGGTTACCCTTTCAGGCCAGGCAAGAGGAATGCTTTGTATTAAATCTATAAATTCCCAGAGATACTCCATCAGCTTACATAAGTCCCCTGTTGCCAGAGGGCCAGATCCACACCTGATCCCAGCGAGTAAGGGAACACTGTGCATCAACCAGGCTCCCACACAAACGCATAGGACAAAGAGTAGGTGGTGCGTCCCACCACGGTGACATCTGGAGAACCTGCACCACAGTTGAATCTGGGCCAACCATCCTCCTGAGCAGTGTTTTAACCCCAGGAGCAGCCTTTCTGTCCTGCTCCTTGCAGCCTTCCACAGCAGTGCAGAGATGACTCACACACAGAAGATCTTCCTGGCAGTGACAAAAAATAGAAATATCATTTTCCTCTGTCTCCCACCCCCCTACCGGCCCCCAGATCTTCAGTTCTGCAGAAACAAATGGGGCCAAAAAAGGGACTACACATCAAGAACTACCAGTTTAATCCAACCCCAGTTCCTCATTTACCAACATCAGCCTCCTGTGCAAGCTTTCTTTGGCTTTCACCTCTCCTTTTATCAGTGTGCTGTGTCTGGTTTGCCCCTTCTGTTACTGCTGCTGCTTTGATCTCTTGAACCTCTGTAATCCAAAACTGAATCCATGATAGCTTATGCTGAAGAGTTTGCATGTTTTTCCTGTTGTTACACTCTCTAAATTCTTTTTTTTTTTCCTCCTCTGAAACTTCATAAAGATTCCTTCTCTACAGCAAATTTTAACTGTCCAACCTGAGCAAGTGATGCTTTTACAGTGCCCCAGACCCTTGGACCTTTGCATCCCTATGCTGCTGGATTTTGGGTTCTTCCATCACAATAAAGTAACATTTCCCACAGTGCAGGCTGAGGGCTGTACTTGGCATGTGGAAATGTGCAAGAGCCCCAGGATTAATCACTGAGTTTTGCCTATGCCATGTTATCTTGTCCCTAAGTGGCACAGAGAATGCCTGCTGTTCCATGAATAGTGTCATCGGACAAGCATGGAAGACACAGTGGGAACTCAGTCTGTGAGCTAACTCATGTGATTTCAGCTGTTTTCTTATCCAGAGGTGAATGGTGATACTTTTTTTCACCAGGAGTCCAGCAAGAAGAGGGAAAAAGATGGGTGAACTGTGGCTTTTAAGAAAGTTTTGCTTTTTCCAGGGAGGGATGCAGCCATGAAGCAGTTTCTCATCCTGAAGAGCGCAGGAGCACTACAGTAGAGCCAGAGCACTGCAGTAACCACGTGGATTGCATGTGAATGTCAATCCTAGCTTGCTTGTTCAAAAAGCAGTCCCTCACGTTGTTCACCAGTAGTTTTAGATGGCTATGTGCAAAGAAAGCATCCTCATGTTTAATTAAAAATGTGGGAGAAGGAAAACATGAGAAAATGTGGTTGTGCTTTGAACTTCCTAACTCTGCACTGTCAGGGACCGTGTCAGGGTCGAGACTGTCCCCTGGCTGATATGGACTTGGTCAAAAAGGAGGAGTGAGTCACTGCTCTGAACAATCTGACCCTGTTTTCTGGGGTACAGACATGAGACCAGCCTCTTTCTCTCAACCCCAGAGTGAGTGCAGGTGGGGACTCTTCTGTCCCCAGCCCCATATATTGCTCCAGGGTTGCAAACTGCTGCTCTGCTAGGTCTCAGGATCCAAGGGTGGCAGCTGATGCAGCAAGGTCTGCCTCTCCTTTCCAGCCAGCCGACCCCAGCCAAGGGCCCGGCTGCCTCTCCTCAGGCTGATTCCTTTTGAAAGCAAAGCACATAACATCAGGCCTGTGTTTATTTTCCCCTTAAATTAGGGCAGCTTGATTTTACTTGAGAGATCTACCAGAATAAGGCAAGTTTGTGCAGCTGTCATCAGAAATGCAGACTTGCTTTTCTTTTTTTCTTCTTTTTCTTTTTCTTTTTCTTTTTCTTTTTCTTTTTCTTTTTCTTTTTCTCTTCTTCTTCTTTTCTTCTTCTTCTTTTCTTCTTTTTCTTTCTTTCTTTTCCTTTTTTGTTATGCTTTTCATTTTCCTGGTTTTTTTCTTCTTCTTTTCTTCTTTTTCTTTCTTTTCCTTTTTTCTTCTTCTTTTCATTTTTTTTCTTATTATTTTCTTCTTTTTCTTACTTCCTCATTCATTCCTTCTTTCTTTTGGCTTTCATTCCTTCCTTTCTCACATCCCTTTGCCCCTTCCCCATATATCAGCTTGCTTGATGCAACCCATTCCAGGTTGAACCACCCCACACACAGACAAGAAACAGAGGGAATAATTTCCAGGGGAGCTCTGGGAGACCCAGTGAAAGCAGAGGTGTCACCTTTCTGTGAGGCCAACTTTGTCCCCCATATCTGATGTGCAAAAAGGACGCTGTGCTTCACCTTCCCTTGTTCACGATGATCTGGCACATTTTTTGCTCAAGTATGAGTTGCACGCTGGTGGGGCTGGGCAACCTGTGCATCAGAGGAGGCTGCAGGGGAGAGTCTGACACAACCCGTGTCTCACAGGAAGTTCTCCACTGCTGTGGCCCAGACCTCCCTATAACACATGGAGTTCAGGAAGCCAGATGCTGAAGGAATTCTCGAGGTCCACATCATTCACAAATCCAGAGCTGAACAGCACGGCTGTATTTCAGGGCTCTAAAGAACAGTGGTCCAGGATGTATCACATCAGGAATGGTTCTGAAAAGAACAGTTGCCCAACAGGGAAGAGGGGTCTTGCTGGTGTTCTGTATGGCATTGCCACCCAGCAATCTCTAATCTCTCTAAACCTTTGCTTTATATCAAAGAAGTCTACCTTACACTGTGGAAAGCAACCAGGGAGATAAAGCCCTGCCTGATCCTTTTTCTGATCTGGAACAGCTGGAAGAAGACAGTAGCCTTAGAAACTGACTGACCTTCTTGATGCATTCAGCTGCTTTGTCCTATATTTGTCCTTTAAATAACTTGCCAAAAAACCAAACAAGCCTGAAACAACCAATCAACAGGAAAAAAGGGCCCAAACAACACAGGAGAGACTTCCGTTTGCAGTCTTGCTCTTCTGTAGTGGCTGGTCTGAAGTAGTTTAATCTAAACCAGGCTTCAGCAATTGCTGGAGAAAGCAATGTCCATGGTGGGTATTTAGAGACGAGGGCTCGCCTGCCATACACTATCCAGGGGTTTATTACCTGCTGAAAAAGCTTAATGTGCTTCAGGTGCTACATGATGTCCAGATGTCATAGCAGAAGCAGCTTGGAGAGTGCTGGTGATAGAAATGTTGTGAGATGAATGCAGAGACCTTAGTGCCAATTACGATGTTCAGTCCCAGGCCACCTATTAATAAAAAAATAGAGGAATGGCTAAACTGGTTAGGACCAAAGGCCCATCCAGCCCAATACTTGCCTATGACAGCCAGTCAGAGTGCGTACTTCAGGAAGGATACCAGAACAGGGCATGCAAATCATGGCTCAGGGCTAGTGATTTGTGGTGCTGGGATTTCCGGAGCCAGACATAGTGTCTTTGTATTTAATAGCCCCCGGTGAATTTTGCTTCCAGGAATTTATCCAGCTACTTCTAAATCTCTTTGTATCCACAGTTTCCTGTGGCAAGCAGTTTCACAGCTTAACAACACGTATTGTTTAATGTTGCCCGTTTTTTTATACCCTGAGGCTGGCTGAGTTTGCTGTGTTGGACGCCACTCAAGATTAGCCCTGCATCCAGTTCACATACAAGAAATGGATGGATGGGTGGATGGGAAGGATGGGATTATTTGAAATAATGTGGCTGTTGTGGTCAGATATACAATTATCAGTAGGCCACAAGCAGAGTGTGCTTTAGGAGCAAGGACACAGCTCCTCACCTGCCTGCTTGTTAAGAAGTCACATGTTGCTGGCAGAGTTATGGAAAAAGTAAGTTTTTGCGAGTGAACAGCAACAGGAGATGGGCACAATCTGGGTAGTGAATGAAGGACAACATGGGAAAAATTCTGTTTGTCAGATCAGTAGAGAACAGTGTGACTGAAGGCACCAACCCTCATCAGGAAAGTGGAGTTCATGTTCAAACACATTTATGCCCAGTTCGGGTAAGTAAAAGAGAGTTTCAGATAGTGATTTGTATACAAACACCTGGAAGCAAGACCTTAAAATTGGAAACGCTGCAAGGATAAAGGATACAGCACCCAACTGTTGAAGCATATGAGGAGGGCTGATTTCTCTGCAGAGATCAGAGCTGGCAGACACAGTTGTCCCTTTCATTTGAAATGTGATAGTTTTCCAGCTGCAATCCACCAAGTGACTAGGTATTTGCAAGGCAGAATAGCTGTGTTTAAATTAGGACACCCAAGAAGTTTGTCTTATCAAAGACACCTGCATCATTTCCACCCTAATCAGGAACAGTAGTTGATGGGAATTGTTCTGCAAGCTATGGCTCAGGCATAGGGGATTTAGAAATTATTCTGAAATCCACGTATGGCAAAAGCATCACAGTGCTTTACTTCCCCACCAACATGACCGATGAAGCAGAAGTGGGAATGTTTTCTACTTAGAGCCCAATTTACAGAATTGCTGAGCTCCCGTTTAGGCAACAAAGTCATTGGCCAGATGTGGGAAAGAACCAGTCGAAGGTTTGGTAGGGAGCAATTGTATGTCATCCCTGTCTTGTATGAGAAATACAAAGCCTTAGCTGTCTGGCAGCCTTGTGCAAGGGCTATTTATGGATCCAGAGCCAGTTTAAAAGTTGCATGGTTGACCTCAAGCACACAAGAGATGGTCAGCACATTCAAGATTTCTTGTAACTTTTTGTTCACCTGACACACATGCGCCAAAGACAGTGAAAGATGAGAAAATAATATGGACTTGATAAATCACCAAAAGAAAGTTTCCAATCTCTAGTGGTTCCCATCATTCTTCTTATTCTTGGCATCAGCGAAGTTATGACAATCTTCCCCCCAGCCCCTCCTCCCAAGTTCTTTTTTCCTGTCAAATTCACGAGAGTGGCACCTGGGAGTGTTTTGACCAAAGGGAAATTGACTGAGCAAAGTTGCCTCTTTTCAAATACATTTTCTCAGGAGACTGGAATGAATGAGAATCAGAGTCATAACATGGCTGAACAGTCTTTGTTTAACTTAATGCAATATAATAACCTAAGTGTTGCAACACAGCTCCTTGCTGTGACATCCTTTTTCCATTTGCTTAATTTTCACCCCAAACACACGCTGTTAATAAGCTGCTGAGAAAATACAGCTCTTGTGACAAAATCCAGAAACTGAGACCCTGTATGGTGTGTTAGATACACAACTCTTATTTGGACTGGCAAGTGGCACTGAAATTGGTACTGCAAAATAGATCCATTTTTCTTGCTGCCAGATGTGATGGACAGATGAAAAGGGAGGGCTGGACAAGTGGACGGCAACAAACAGAGGACAAATAAAATCAAATCCCTGACAAAAGTAACATGTGAGTTAGAACAGACGCGATTGCCAGCAGGGAAATGCAGGATGCAGGGTGCTTTGTCAACAGCTAAAGTTAAAATAAATGTCACACTGGCACTGAAAACTGCAAGATTAAACTCCTCCTGGTGATTTATAATTTAAGAGAGAAAAAGGCAGACAGACATCCAGTGACCCGGCTCAAAGAAAAACTCCTATTGCCTTTAGTGGGTTTTGGAGCAGGTCCAGCACAACAAAGTTCAAATCTGATCTCTGGAGTCAGAGAGTGTTTGGCCACTGATTTTAATCAGCAGAATCAGGTTCTTAATAAAAGTTTGTTTTACATTTCCTGCTTTTTTGCTTGCTTTGTAGCAAATCCAGAAGTCATGCTTGTTTTGAGGGGGCTAAAGGACATCTTTAAATTAAAACACAGCTTCATTAAGGAACATGACTAAACTTTTCCCTTTCATTTTCCCAAACTTGCCCAATGCTTTAGAAAGGCCTGAAATAAACTCTGGAGATTGTTGTGAAAGTAAATTTTCCCCAAAGAAAAGGGGGAAAAGACTGTTTTAATAAGTGAAAGTTGCAAAATGCTAAATTTTATATAATTTATAGAAAGCAATGTAATGAAAATTACATGATATCATGTCAAAAATAGGAAATAAAAATGAAAGACATTGATTCTCAGGTCTTTATTCCTCCCACACCTACAGCATTCTGTAGCTTTTTCACCAAGGATTTCTAAACCACAGTCGAAGAGCATATTTGCTAGGTACTGAATACTGAGATACAACCTGCAAAAGCAAGGACAGAATGAAAAGGAATAAAAAAATTCAACTTTGGCCACTCAGACCCTTCTAAGAGTCTCAAATAGGTTTTAAACAACAAGATCAGTGTTTGCAGAAGAAGCGTTCTGCACGTTATTTCCTGTGTAGAAAAGGAAACGTCTTATGAAGATGTTCACCTCTGTAAGAGCAGATGGTTAATAAGCATAAAGAAAAAAGACCAGATAACTATCAAAGCTTTCCACATTCTAGAAGTGACTGTTCAGGGGCTCTGATTTTTCCCAGATTTCTCTATTAGCCGTGGACAATTTGGTGTTGGCATCCAAGCCAAAGCAAAGATTCCTTGTTTGACATGCTTCCTTTGGTAGTAAGAGAATGAGGGAACCAAATGTAGACTGAAGTCCTACCCAGTCTTGTCCCTAGTGATGTACCAGGGATGTTGAATTCAAGTATATTTTATTAAGTTATTGATATTCTTATTCATGTATTTTTTGGTTGACAATGTTTTCCTTTCGGTCAGATACTCTGAAAGCTGGGGCTTCAGCAGATCACAGCCAAGCTATTTTTAAAAACACACTCTGGAGATTCTGATCACCAAGTGATGGCAATACCACACGTAGATGGGATCTTCCTTCCTCACCCCCACTCCTCTTCTATCCAGCTATGCTCAAGCAACAATTTTGTGACACCTGTGAAAACTTCAGTACAAGTTTAGCAGAAGGGGAAGTAGAACTGCTTCCATACCCCAAATTTGTTTCACATCCGATGAACAAACACATACTGCAGTGCTGAAGAGAAACTGCAGTCCACAGAGAGAAATGGACTTTACTGAGCTTCTTTAAAAATTCTCTAAAACTAGGTAAATTTCAAATTCAAAAATGTATGACTTATCAAAGAAATGCATTCATTTTCATTTCATACAATAACTATCAGAATCACCATGTATCTCTTGGTATATACTTGGTTTTCTGTATCCTGACTGTGGGTTTCTAGTGAACCTCTTATTTGTCTTCTAAATACAAATAAAATATGTGATTAAAAGTTTCCAGTGTTTCAGAAGCTATATCAGGCTTTTTCAAAGACCTCCTGGGCAGTTCAAAAGGCTGTCTGAAAGGATTACAGCTCTTTCTTGTTAGTGGGATCCTCTGCACTGAAACCTAGCTCAACAAAGCTGAGTCAGTCATGGTTTTGTGAGCAGAGTCCTTTCTAAGAGTCAGGAGAAAATCTTGTCTGTGTCGTGCTCCTTCATGGTTCTGACTCTTGTGTAGAACTATAGACAAAAGTCTCTGGAGCAGAAATTTCTGGTGGACAAGAGCCAACATATGGAACAGGTATTGTTCTGGCCCAGAGACCACGGCTGTGATCATCAAGGAGAGGAATGACTAACTCAGTGGGATAGCTAGAAATCACATAGCTGAGATGGGAAGATGTCTTAACACCAACACTAGGAAAAGAAAGAAAGAAAACAAAAGGTTTTCCCTGCAGTTGGGAAAAAAAAAAAAAAAGTTCTTATAGCAGTTTCTCTAACACCTAAAGATTAAAAAAAAACTCTGGGAAAAATCTCTACTTTGAAGAAGGGAGACATCTTCATCATTTGAAGAAGGTCCTTGCTGCTGGAGACGAGAGGTCAGCACAGCTGCGATGTCTTTGGTTCAAAGGACAAAATGGACACATGAATCGCACAGCCAAATAAAAACTCCAAGAAGCAGTACTCAGAAATTTAGTGTTGTCTGTCTGTGTGAAACTGGGATTAGATCACACATTAATTATGATTTTTGTTTGACATTAAAAATACCTTTGGAGCAGGCTTTGTGTAACAGCAGCATTGCTGGAAAGAAAAAAGTCCTGAAAAATATCTTCATACTTTTCTATATATGTGTATAAATATTAAGCTGCCTTCCTTTCAGACACGGCACTGAACTCTGCGCTTGTTTGGATGTTGAACCTGGAAACTTCTCAAAAGTTTTGCGTACGGATAATTCATGAGTTAAAGCCCAAATTGAAATGCCATGTTACAACTTGTAGAAATCTTAGACAAATATAATGACCATATTTTCCAGTTACCTAATACCCACTCAAAATGTAAAACCCAAAAGAACGGAATTGTTTTCATTGCTGTTAACCAGACAATATCACTCCAACTAAATATAGTATGTGATGAAACCAATTTAAATATTGTTCAAGTATTTAACACTGTAAATATTAGACTTAACACTCCATAAAAACAGGCTTTGATGATGCAGGCTGACAAAAGGAGACTAGTTAATTGCAGATTACATCATGGCTAGGACAGCATCACTGCTAGGACAGCCGTGATAAATGTGAGGTGCAAAGTAAATCTAATGAAATAAAAATAGTCTCTGTTCAGTGTTCACCTTTATCAGTTTTGCTAAACTTTCTTAGCAAAGATGGGGGGAAGTGTAGTCCCAGGTAAAGGAGTATCTGGAGTTCAATGCATTTATGAAGCTTGCGTTTAGGACCGGATGTGTTTATGTCCCTTTCACTACAATGGGACTCGTGTACTTCTGACATTTTCCTACAGTGCAAAACTTTCCTGAGTCAGGATCTGAAACCTGTTAAATGTACCATACGTTTTGCGAAGGATAATCACATCTTATTATAAAGCATGACATGGCTCCATCAAGAGTGAGGAAACAAAGGTCTAAAGCTTTTGGTTATTGACAACTTGTTAGGATTTATAAAACTTCTGAGTTCAGGTAATTATGCTGAAAATGGGGACAATTTCCTGGCATTGCAGTTCTGACTTTCTTCTCATAGCAAACCTGAATCCTTGGGTGACTATCAACTGGAGTTAATCATCATTGATATCCATCCGTGTATGTATTAATGTCAAGACAGATTTTGCCCTGTGCTTTAAGAAGGCAGGTCAGAACTGTGGTACCAGGATGTTCCCAGAGCCTGGAAATGAGACAGTTCTACTTGGGGTTAGACTTAGACCCACACCAGCAGGAAATACAACTTTCAGCTGAAGCCTGGGTTCTCACTTGCAGTCCTGAATGATACAGAGGCACCACTTGGTCACCCTCTCCCCTTCGCTGAGGGCTCCCAGATGTGCCATAAGGAGACCCGCATTCTCACTTGCCCGAGATAACAGAAGTGCAGTGTAATGAACTACAAATATGTATTGATTTCCCTGAGAGGGTACTGAATAACTCCTTGTAAGATCACAGCTGCTGCAGCAGTGAGCTGACAAACGATCTCAGGGGGAAGTCATTTATTGACAAAATCACTGAAGGTGCTTCTGGTGGCTGATGCTAATGACAAGTGGCTGCAACCATATTTTGGACATAAAACTCATGTACCTCCCAGAGCGCTCTTTCCCTCTCTTATTTCATGGATCGTTTTTTCCCTCTCTCCTTCTGCTCCGTATAAGCTGAGTTCCTGCACTTTCCTCGGCATCATTTAGTGCCTAGAAAAACAACTAGAAACACTGATGCTGGTAAGAACGTCGTGCTAACAAAAGGTCTGGTCCCCAAGCAGCTCATGAGGCCTGTTAAACCGTCAGAGTCATATTGAAATAATGATTTTATGTGGAATAAGTGGGTCCAGCTGTTGATGTTGACACTCTTGGGCCACAAAAGGAGAAATGTGACATAACTTTGTCCAACTGTAGTTTATACAGGCCCAGCTACATTGTCTGACTTCGTATTTGCATTACTCACGGTTACCTGCAGATACACCGTGGTTTGGGTAAGGTCGCCTTGAGCTGGTGGCCAGCATTACTTCAGCAGCGCAGCTAGTGACTGAAGTGTGCACCTGAGATAAAAACTGTCTTTGTGTGTGTGTGCCTTTGCTTCTCCTTCATGTTGGGTTGTTACCTTCCTCTGTATTGAGGGATGCAGTATCAGCCACAGCCACTGCCGTAACTGCTGCTGGAGAGGCATCTTGCTCAGATAGCAGCACATCTTCCACAGGCGAAGAGCACATTGGTCACAAGTGCAGGTAGGAACAGGATGCAGGCAACCCTCCAGCTTCCCTTGTTTCCACTGTATTTGTCTTTCTTAATTAACCCTGCACCATGTTACTGACCCAAAGACATGGCAACAGCACTGTCAAGAACTGCAGGGATTAAGACATTTGCGTTATAATGCCTCAGCCATGAGATAATAAATGCCCTCATGCTCTATTTTGTTATGCTGGGTTGATAATGGAGGCTGATAAAACTCCCACTTTCTCTCTGTATTCAAGTGAGCTAATGTGTCTGGCCTCATGAGATCCTGGCAGGCGGAGAAAGCAACAGCACAAAGTCCCCAATCTCGGATGTAATCAAATAATGAGGCTGTTTGAGGACATTACTTGTTAACATATTAGCAGGTACCAGGGGTAAGTGAGTGTTTATGTAGTCCTGGTATAAAAGTATGTCTAAAATGATTTATTCCAGAAGCTGTTTCACAGCAAACAGGCTGCTTTCATGAGAGCAGGTCAATCACCATCTCCTGTCTGCCCTCATAAATCATATTCAGGTGCTAATGTAACCAAAAGGTTTATATTATCTGCACAATCAGCATGGAGGTCTGGGTGGATACAGTAATAGCCTGCCTGCATAAACGCCTTCTGCCTCTAAAGGTTGGTATTTGGAGGGAGTTAAATGATTGATTTGAAAAAGAAAGAAAAGAAATAAACTGCCATGACAAGTAACAAAGTGTAGGTACAGTTTTCCAGCCACATTTTACGTACATAGGAATAATTTGCCACTGTCCAAATCTGCTGCTGGGACTGTTTTTGCATCAAGACAGCTTCCATACACATGCCTTAATAGCAAGTACACATGATTTTAATGTAACAATGACACATACCAGAAGCCCACCAAAGGTCAGTGTCACATTATCAACCTTTTTTTCATGCTGGTGAAGTACCCCTTTGAGAGATGACATGGGTCTTGGAAGAACCTTCTGGACCTACATTGAAACCAAAATTTCAGCATGTTCCATCTTGAAACTTGCCACAGATCTTGAATAGAATAGAATAGAATAGAATAGAATAGAATAGAATAGAATAGAATAGAATAGAATAGAATAGTTGTGTTGGGAGGGGCCTGTAACAATCACTTAATCCAACTGCCTGACCACTTCACAGCTGACCAAAAGCTAAGCATGCTATTAAGAGCATTGTTCAAATTCCTTAGACACTAACAGGCTTGAGGTATCAACTGCATCTCTAGGAAGCCTATTTCAGTCTTTCACCCCTATGCTGGTAAAGAAATTCAGTCTAACACTCCCCTGGTGCAGCTTTGAACCATTCCCACGCATCCTATCACTGGATAACATGGAGAAAAGATCCAATGTTTGCTGCTTTGTCCTCCCTCCTCTTGTAGAGTATTACAAGACAGAGCTTCACTACTTCTCAGTTTTCAACCTGAACTTACTCATGGCCAATTTATATTAACAGACAGATTTTATCCTGTTCCTCATGTCCTCTTTCCTGTGGCAACATTGTCCTTTGGTTTAAATAGCTTTTATCTCCCACATGTATTTACCACTGGATAGGTTTCTACCTTGGGTCTTCATGAAGTCTTAGACCACAAAGTACATAATGCCCTTAACATGGCATGACCCAGAAGTTGCATGTTTTGTGTTCCACTTCCTTCAGACAAAAATGCTAACATTTTTGGTCATGTCAGCCAACAGTGTCTTCTTTAAACCTTCAGTGGTTCACATCAGACAAGGGAAGCCATTTGTCACATAAACCAATTTGGACTGGTTTTACAATGGTACATATGCTGGAGTAGCATCAATGGCACACACCTTCTACTTAGCAAACCTGCAACTATCTCTTTTACAAGGACATTAATCAGTCAGCAAATTCACTACCACTGTGAATGCTGGAAAAAAGGCTCCAAAAGGTTGTAATAAAATATTTTGATTTGAGGATGGGATTTTGCTAATACAAGTGGTAAATGTACTTGTTCTGAGGACTAACATTGTATTACAATGTTCGCTGAAAGTGTCTGGAGACTTATTGGTGGGCTGTAAAGCCCAGACTACAGGTAATGACTGTGTTGCTAGGACTTCAATACTTAATTGCTCTTCATTATTTGCTTCTTATGAGTCATATTATGCCATTATAAAATCAGCAATCATTAGGAATTGAATAAGAAAAGAGAGAGGGATAGAAATAACCAGTCATATGCAAAGATCGTTGTATAGTTGGTCTGACCAGATTGAAGGCCACAAATACAGTTAAAAATAGTATCTGGTGACTAGATGTGAATAAGATATTAATTTGGGGGAGTAGTCAATAATAAGTATTTCTGTGAGTGGCATAGCAAATGAAGAGACACTCTATGGATTTCTGTCTTTTTAAAATTCTCTTCCTACCACAATAACCCACTTTTTGTTTTCGTTAATAACCTCCTACTAGGCTATGGATAGCTGAGCATTTTGTATGTGCTGAATTTCTTACAAAATCAAACCAAAAAGGATTAAGTCCAAACTGTAAACCAGCTCAATAAGACTAAACAGGCTGAGTTCATTTGTTTGATATGTGCCGTAGATAAACAAAGCTTCATCTAGAAGGCATGTGGCAGTTGAAGTTATAATCTCTTTATTAGGTCCTCTTTGCTTAATTTGTGGTAGACCCACAGTATCCTTTACAGCAAGCGTAGGAGCTACTCAGTTGCTAAGAAAGTTGATTTCTCAAGAGCAGAACAACTGTGAGTCCAGGAAAACCCAAGTCAGTGGGTTAGAGGCATAAATGAGATTTCTTCTCTCTTTATCAGGAAAACAGATTCCCTGATGTTCCTCAGGGAAGAACCTGAGGTGCTCATATGTTCTAGTCTTTGACTAGAAGATCTTTACACAGTGAATTCTTTCTTCTATAGGAAAGTAGTAACATGCTTTTCTTTTTTTTTCTTTTTTCCTCTTTTTTGGCAGTTTAGAGAAGTTGATGGGAATAATCTTCTGATAATTCAGAACTTGTACAATCTCATATTTTTCACATTTTTTTCCTTTCCCACTTATGTGTTGAATTATTTGAGCTAACCTAACAAGGCACTTTGACAAACAGGGTTGTCTTAAACATTATTCTCAAGTCTCTTTGAGTTGTGTGTTAATTAGGGTGTGAACTTGAGTGGGTGACGGTTTGATTAGTTGGCCGTCATCAGATAGGTACCCACTGTCAACTTCTCTATTCTCTTCTCTGCTAGAGACTGGTTGCATGATGCTGGGCAAGCCTTTTTATCTTTCCAGTCTGCTCTATTTATCTTGAAGTTCTTTGGCACTGATATTCGTGTTTGGCTGTAGACATGGTTAGCACTCAGCATGGGGATGGGAAGGCTTCAAACTACAAAATTCTAGTACAAAAAATAAATTTACAATAAGATGTGGTTTATTGTACATAATGAACCATCTTAACTGTGTCAGGCTCATTCTAAGAATCTCATTTAGGCATCAAAGCCGTCACCACAGGATTTAAATAGTCAAAAATTAAGTAAAGATCACACACAAGAGCTGATTTTAAATTCTTTTAATCCAAGTTCTTGCACATATTGAGGCATTTTTCTTTGTCAATTTATTTTGAGTCTCTTCCTTTCTCCAAGAGCCATTTGTTAAGTCATCGGTTGTTTAGACAATCAAAGTGATCTTTAATTCTGACTTAGAAATCAACATGATAGGAATTATAAATAACATGTCAATGTCAATGATTAGACAAGTCTAACCTGATCAGCCACCAGCAACACACATACAAAGAAGGATAATAAAAAATGCCTTTTGGTATTACCATTAAAATGTACAGTTAATCATCAGAGCAACAAGAATCACTTATTATTTCTCAGTTTTAGAAAGGGTAATACAAACCGGCATAGAAGATGGAACTCATGTAGAAGTCTTTTAAATGTTGTTTTGCCTAAATAAAATAAAATTTTATATACTTGACATGCTGTTCTCAAGACACCGTTGTTGTGAGGTACAATACTGTTTTACCTGTACAACAGGAGAAGAGAGTAAAAGTAGATATCAGCTTCTCAAGGCTTGTTTAGGTCAGCCAATAGTCAAACTGACTTGATTAGAATTTATGTACTTCTTGGTGCATAATCAGACTAGAAAACAAGCTGTTCTGTCTCCTACGCCACACTTGCCTGCTTGAGGGTGTATGAACATGGACAAAGGAAGATATGAATGTTACTATAGGAGAAACCACACTTATCAAAGTTCAAGTAACTCCGTGATCCAAATAATCATACAAACCCCAAGCAGAAGGATCCTGCTGCCATGGAGAAATTCCAAACTGAATACATGAAAGAAGACAAAAAGCAGGAATGTTCAAAGCAAAGTGGAGAAGTGACCTAGAGTCATGTGCTAACCCCACACTGTGGGTTGTTATCATTAGGACCACGGCTGCTGCTGTTTTCTGCCCAAGGACCCCAAGATGGACTCTTTCCCACCTCAGTCAGCCTGAATTGCCTGTTACTGAGCTAAGTTCCACAGTTATGCTAGTCATGATGCCTAAGATGTGACTCTTTCTCTCTCATCACGGGACAGTTCATGACAGGATTCCTCTAACCTAATTGTAGTAATTTCAAGTTCTGGTTTCTACACTATGTCATTTATGGAGAATTCCACTGCAGGAACAGAGAGATTGACATCTTCAGCTTCATCTCTTGGGTCCAAGGTAGCTGAGACGAATGAAAGAGATATCATGCAATGACTTTAAACGAGATACCTGTTGTTTAAAATACTGAAGTTACAGAAAAATATGCCACACCCATTCACTGCAGAATTAAAAACTAAATTACGAGACTCCTAAATCAGATTGACTGAACAGCCCTGCTGCTTAAACCCTTGTGACAGCCTTTCTTCAAGGTCAGAAGGCGAATGTAGGGTTACATTTAACATAGATGGAAGAGAAAACAGAAGCAAGATGCGCTTGGAAATTCAGAAAAAATATCTCTGTGGTAAAACTAAACAGGATTGCAGGGTCCATAGAGACACATCCTCCATGCCTTGGGAGAAGTCCTAGGTAAATATCAGGAACAACAGAAACAAATACACAATCATTTTCTTACTACAGTTTTGTTACTGTCCATATGTGAAAAAAAAATTGGTGAGTGTCAAGCCAGGCAGCAACCAGGAGGTTTTTAATCTATAATAGCACTCATCCATTCACCATAAATAATCTATATTTATTTGAGGGGTCCCTAACAAAGCCATGTCTATGTTGCACAGAGCATTAGACTATCAAGGTATAAACTATTTAAAGCAGTCGGTGTTTGAATTGTCATTTTTTAAGTTTAACATTATGTTGTTTCAATATCTAAAGCCTCCTTCCCAATGCAGGAAAAACGCGAAACACATTGAGAGAAAATGTAAAACATACTAACTTGATTACTATGTGTGCTCTGGATTGTGTCACAATTCACTATTAATTTAGACCACATTCCAGTGGCTTCTCCCTTCCCTCTGCATCCAGGGCCAATCTGTCAGAGAAATACAACACCGATTAAATAAAAAATATATATGTGCATATATTTATTTTAAAGCCTGCTGCTTGCAGGAAATGTTTCGGATATGTAGTTTAGGCAGAGTTGTTTTCCATTAGCAACTTGAAATGATGGGCTGATTTTGAGGGTCATTTCCATAATGAATTTCTTCTGGACATCAAGGACATCCACAGGGTCAATTCTACAAATACCATCACAGGCTTAATGGCGAGGTTTGCCTCAGCTCCGCCCACCCATGACGGAGACCCAAATGATAGTTAAATCCCCTCATTAAGAAACTGTTTCAGCCAGAACCAATTTCTGTATTGGGAGAGGAGGAATGGCCTTGCGGTTACAGCTCCAGAAGGCATCTCAGTCATGTTTCTGCCTCTTTTATAGACTTCCTGTGTGACCTTGGGTCAATCACTTATTCTTTTCCACCTGTAAAGTGAAGAAAATGAATTTTCCTATTTTCTCAGCTTAAGAACATAAATTCTTTGGGGTAAGGGTAATCTTAGCTTGTGTTATGACAGTACTAGGCACAATGGGATCCTGGACTTAATAGAACTATTGTGAAAATAAAGTTTATTTAAGGCATTTTGACATCATTTTGTACAAAGCAGTTTTTAAAATGTATTTTTTTTCCCATTTTTTTTTTTGCATATTATCAGGCTTTTCAGAGATTCTAGGAGTGCTTTGCCTCTTCTCTAGCCACACAGCATGCAATCAGTATAGCAAGCAAGTATTAAAAAGGCAACAGCTCCTCTTAATCATCTCTGTTGCCCTTTCGCAAAGTCAAAAAGCCAGGCTTCAGAGTATATTTCACAAACACCATAGAATGCATCTCCTACTAGGAAATTGCTCAGAATTCACCCTGCATAACAACAAAAGCATCCTGTCATGGTTTAGCTCCACCAGAACAGTGAAGAGATCGTTATTCATAGAACACAGAATCACAGAATTATAAGGCTGAAAGAGACCTCTGAGATCATCGAGTCCAACCGTGCCTGTCTCCTTACTAAACCATATCCCTAAGAAACTCATCCACCCGTCTTTTAAACACCTCCAGGGATGGTGACTCCACCACCTCCCTGGGCAGCCGTTACAATCCCTGACCACTCTTTCAGGGAAGAAATTCTTCCTGATGTCCAGTCTAAACCTCCCCTGGCGCAACTTGTGGCCATTTCCTCTTGTCCTATCGCTGTCACTTGAGAGAAGAGCTCAGCACCCACCCTGCCACAACCTCCTTTCGGGCAGTTGTAGACAGGGATGAGGTCTCCCCTCAGCCTCCTCTTCTCCAGGCTAAACACCCCTAAATCCCTCAGCCACTCCTCGTAGGGCTTATTCTCCAGCCCCTCACCAGCCTCGTTGCCCTTCTCTGCACACGCTCCAGCCCCTCAATGTCCTTCCTGTAGTGAGGGGCCCAGAACTGAACCCAGCACTCGAGGTGTGACCTCACCAGTGCTGAGCACAGGGGCACAATCACCTCCCTGCTCCTGCTGGCCACGCTGTGTCTCACACAGGCCAAGATGCCACAGGCCACCTGAGCCACTGCTGGCTCATGTTCAGTTGGCTGAAAACCAAATTGATCCGTGAAGTTTTGATGTACTTTGGTCTTGTGCTTGATGGTGGTAGTAAATTTTGGGCAAGAAACCTGGGATCCAGATTCTTTGTGGCTGGATAGCACAGCTGCAGTATCTCTGTCCAGTTTGTACCAGGGGGAAACATAAATGTCCATCTGAGCACTCCCGCTTCTGGTTGCTTGCTTATGGGAGAAGAACATGTCTCCCAGGAAGGACATTAGCTCTGCAAGACACTGTGAGTTTGCGTGGGACAAAAGTTTGAGGGATTAAGTGAGAAAAAGAAAAACTTTGTGACCTGTGCAAGGCAAATCCTATAGGTACATATTGGAATAGCAGACATTTCCAAAGGCTGCCCAGGGTGATCCAAATGCTAAGTTCTGACCCCAGTGCGAGCAAATTTTGGCAAATATAAGGGCACAGGTTGGGCAAAATTCTTCTCTTGCTGAGTAGCTTTGCTTTAAAAATGACTTATTCTTTCTCCAGAAGCACAGGCCTTTCATGTGTTGATGATCAGCTACTCCTTTAAGTGATAAATCCCGACTATGTGGAGTTCACTCTGGAAAGACTGGGGCTGGATTCCGGTCTTGTGATTCAAAGTTATTAGCTATAAGTCAAGTGTATCCTTACCATTTTCTGCATTTTCTTGAGGTGTCCAAGCTAGGAGGCTCATCATCTTAAGTTCCTGCTGTAGCCTCTAGCAGAGCAGAGTATCTCAAGCAGAATCCTGAATCCTGCTGATCTTTTCCACTGACTGGAGAGGGAGCCTAGTGCAGGTGTTTCAGTGAAACTTATACAATCCAGATGTAAATTCAGTGGCAAGTCTCTCAGGATTAGACGTGTCTGGAAAGGAACATTATTGGGCTGATAAGATTTCTGAGCATTTTTTCCACAGGAAACCCACTGATTTTCATCTCTGGGTTTGGAATCCAAGCTCCCTAAGGCTCCTGGAGAGGCATACCTTGAATTGCCTGTGACAAGATATGAACAGGAGAGCTCAAGTCACATGAGGAGCCAGGCTGGGATGGCAGTTAGGAACAAAAAACCACTCTATTCTTTACTGTCGGCTTTGAAAATGTGGTCAGGAAAGGATTACAATGTCAAGATTGTAATACTGGTTGCATAAGAGTCACTGTTTGGAGGCAATCGCTATTTGGAGAAAAAGCTGAGAGAAGAGGCCATTCACTTCATTCCTGCCGATACGCCAAATAAAAAGGGATCGGCTAAACCACAGACAAGCCCCTTTTTGCTTTTGAAGCTATTCATGTTTTCCATCAGAGCTCACACCACAGAGCCAAAATTCAGTAATGAAAACCTTCCTTGCAGCCCATGACTTCGCAGTGTCCTAGAACAGAACGAGATTGAGGCGAAATGGAGTCGATCCCCAACTCTCCCAACTGCATCAGGACATGTGATGTCTGAGCTTTAATCTTCACACAGATGAAACTGTTGCCGTGGGACTGGTTTCTGGGCTGATGTTTCTCATCGCTCAGTTACTGAGAGCTTGACAGGAAGCAGAGAAATATTATCAATTCCCAGTACTCCGGACCATCAGTCTTGCTCTGCTGGCATACCTGACAGCTCGAAAATGATCAGGTAGTAGCTGCTTTTTTGATTTCTTCTATTTCTCTAATCCACTGTCTCCTGAAACGGTTTGTTAATACTTTAAGGACAACCTGTTGAGGGGAGTGTGGTTTCCCCTGCAGCCAGCAGGTAGAGCCAGCAAGCCTTGCACAGTGTCACAGGTTAATAGCAATTTCACAGAAAGCTGGATAAACAGATAGCTTCCTCCCTCCCTTCCTCCCCGAGAGAAAGCATCGAGTCTAGCAGTAATCCTAAAAACCTGTGTAGGGAATGAAGCATTTCACAGTTGAAGAACACTTGCACAGGTGGCTTTCTGTAATGAAGATTTCAGCACTAGCTGAAGTGACTGCACGAGTTAGACCAGGGGATAGGAATCTCATTGGATATATTGCTAGCTCTGAATTTGTGGTTTCTATAGGAAAACAGAAAAAGGAAAAACAAACTATAAATTAACAACTCACTGCTTTCCAGAGGCATTCTCCTTACACTGCAAGCGGTGGTGGCCCCAGGCAAGGCTGTTCTGGGCCTGTTTGAAGCCATGATGCATTTCTTTTTTCCTCTCCCCTACAATCATAACTTTGAGTCATCATTTCCTTTCTTTAGCATTTAAAAATGAAAACAAGGTGATGTGTCCCAGAACCTCTGTTGGTCCGTGTGCTCCACGCCACAGGCAGCAGAGCTTCACACTGGCCACCATGTCTGCTTCAGTCCCAATCAGATCTCTTAAACAATGTGTTTTAGAAAAGAGTACACTTCAGCTTAGATTACACATTGTGTCATATCTAAGACAAAGCCTAAATAATTCTACAGACAATAGTTATACATAAAAAATAAATAATATCTAATTTCTCACAATAGCATATGTACATAAACGTCTGATTATTTTTGTGAATCCTTAGACTGTTCCATTTCAATCTGTGATCACTTGGTATAATTTCGTTTTAATTCCATTAATGAACACTGGTCTAATTTCTTGCTCCAAAAACACAACTGACATTGTAATCTACATACACTTCTTACATAAAACATGTAGTTTCTCCTTTTACCTCAGTGCTTTTAAAAACCCTTTTGAATTGCTCTTCAATCCCATTACTAGGTTTTCCCAGCACAGTCATTTATCTCTGGTAGGCACAGCTTTTCAGAAAGAGGTCAAGGATGGTGAAAGTTGCTATCACATCACAAGAGCTGATAGTGCTACTTGCCCCTCAATGCGTTCTTTTGCTTTCCTTGCAAGGCCTCTTTCAGTTCCCTTGACCCTGCTGCCCCGCTCCTTCTTACCAATACAAGAGAATTAATAATAGACCTTCAGTTTTCACTGGAGCTGCACGGCCGCTGGGACATGGCAGTAAAACACACAAGCACACGCTCACTACAGCTAACCCCTCCACCTCCTAAAATCCATTTTCCTTGAGGTCTTTGATCTGGGGCAGGTGGGAAAGAAAGCAAAAAGCCTCTGGGAGAATTACAGCTGAAGTGCCTTCCTAGGTGGCATAATTTCTTCCTTGGGATCCCCCGTGACATTAATGGTTCCTTTGTGCCAGTGTGTATCAGACCACCAAGGCATTTACGCAAAGGCTGAGCATAGAATAAAAGGTAACATTTTGCTCCCTTTTTCTGAAGGTCAGATTTGATTCAGTCCCGTAGCAGTTCATGGACAGACAGATGGGTAATGGAACAACAGGTTGGGGCAGAAGTTTTTTCTCATCTCCTTCTCTGTTCTGTAGGAACAGCCATGGCTCCTCACTTTGACTTGTATTCCCTCCCCCAGTGCAGATTCCCGATCTCTTAAACCGACTAATAAATCCACTTTAAATTCATCTTCCAAAATTCACTATCAAAGAGAATTAGCTCAACTTTTTGCATAATGACACTGTGGCCTCAAAGGCCAGGACTGAATAAACATCCAGCTCTGCTCCTGGACATTTTCTGATATTACAGTTGTGTCTTGCCAGGACTGTGGAAGTGCTGGTAAGTCTTCCCACAATTTGCAGAGATTGCATGCTGGGACAGGCGATATGGCTGGTCATCAGCTCACTGTGACACCTGAAGCAGATATCTACTGTGCTTCTGCAACTGAATTTCAAGAGATGGTGAACAACTTACACCTAACCCTGTGTTGGTTGTGTGCAGGAGAAGTCAAGGAACCATGGAAATTCCTGCCCAGTCCTGTGAAGAACCCACAGCCCCAGGAGCTTCCCTCTGTTCCTCTGTCCTACTCACCCTCTCATTCTGCTCTTGCCGTCTTCTCCTCTCCCCTTGGGTCTGGTACTCATTCACAAACACTGCAATGCAGCTGTGCCTCTTTCATTGAAAATCTTGGAGCCAGCTGTGCAGGGCACGTTCAAGCAAAAAGATCGCTTTTCTCCACCAGGGAATGGTTTTGAACTACGTGGAGGGTGTCCCAGGCAGAAAGTCTGGTGGGTGTGCCTCAAAGACTGCAAGGGCTGTTTTAAACCAGAGGCAGAAATGTGACTGTCAGTCAGGCTAACCTGACCCCTACTCTGCTGCTTTGCTTTGAAGAGAAGTACAGGTGTTATTTCATAATTTTTCTTAAGTAGCCCAGAAACCCTTTATGTCGAAGGGTGCAGACACAAGCACTGAAGCACTGGATGTCCAAGGCAGCATCTGAGTGGAATTCTGATTTACAGCCACAGTGGCTTTGGAAAATTCATCATATTTTTGAAATGAAAGAAGAAAATAGAAAAGAAAAATAACAAAGGCTGATGACGTATCTTCATATGATCTCTGTGATAAATTCTCAGTAAGGGTTAGAGAAGCCTATGCAGACTGAATAGAAAAAATATGCTCGAACCCGCAATCGTTAGGCTGACTTGGAGGAAACACTCATTGACTTCTCAAATCTCATGCATCTGTGAGTGAAGTATTGAAATCGGAAATTGAGAACGATTCCTTTCCCCAGCTACCATTCTTAGACAACACTGCTCAGTTGCGTAACCCCCTGAAGACATTAAAATGTCTTTCCCTTCCTGTAAGAAAAGATTTTTCTTTCCTTCCCTTAAGACATTAATTACAGGGTCATTGACTTTGGCAGATTACTTGCTAAATGGAGTTGCATCCTGATATCCTGTATTTTATTGTGATGACCACCCATCTTGACAGCCACTTGGGCTTGACCTGAGATTATCCAACACTGAAATCATGACTCTTTAAAGGGAGAGGATTAATAGCTGTTTTAAAGGGATCTAAGCCACTCACCCTTCTCCAGCTCCTGACCATACAGACCTAGTGCCCCTTGTCTCCACATCAGCAACGATGTAGCTGCAGGAGGAGCTGAATCTGTTTATGACCTAACTGAACTGAAAATAATAATTGCAAATGTCTTCTTTTTAGGGTGGTTGTAAGCTGGATCAAAGAAGTGGTCTGAGTCTTCCACAGCCATGGATGTCACCACAAGAAGGACACAGAGTAAATGTCTTCTCTGTCAGTAGCAACGTCCTGGTGAACTGTGGGAGAACCAGTGACTCCTCATGGGCCTCGGGGATGGAGCATGAGAAAGCACTGAAGGGCTGTGAGCCTCAAATCAGGTCAGAAACTACAAAAATAAGGAATGGCACTTTTATCCCAGCTGTCTGACCCAGGTAGAAGGTCATAAAGAGCAGCAGAAGGGGCTTGAATTTGTCTCCTCAGAACAACAGTTGGTTCAAATGAAAAAAGACACAGAAACTGGTTCCTAGTTTCTTAAGTCGTTCTTCACTCCTCGCTTTCACCTTTTGGCCTTCAGTCGTATGGAACATGGATGCGGTGTCATTGACTGGACTTCCAAAAACCCTCAGTCTCCCACTGAGTCTTTGAAGTGCAGCCCGTTATCAAACTGAAACAAGCTCTCTGGCAATTCAAAATGGATACATTTTTGTAAATAATTGTTCAGCTTGTGTTTGGAAGTTGATGACATACAATCTCACAATTTAGTAGCTATCACGACAACGTGAGTTAATACAGAAATTCAACCTTCCTGAGGCCCAGTGAAAAAAAGAAGTGGCAGAGGGTTTTTTTACTCTCCCATCTACAAGGAGGGGCTGAAACCCCTATTGCACACCAGGGCTGGTGGAGACAACCCCTGACTGCAATTTTGGATTAGCACAGTGTCCTCATAGAGCTGTGGGTCTGGTTGAAGCATTCTTTCATCAATAGGCACCATTTATCACTGAGATGCGGCTGGGTTCCAACAGCGACAGAAGGAAAACACTGGCAATGTTTTCATTAAAGGGTACAAAAGATTTGCAGTGTAGCTGACAGAGGCCATGTGTGACCTGCTTAGTGTTCAACGGGGCTGATAAAGAGCAAAAGGAGTGTCCCGTGAAGGTAAAACTATATCTCACCTTAATGAACAGCAACCTGGGATAGGAGGTAGGAGAGGACGATCAGATTTCCTCTGACCTGGAGTTCATCTTCTTTGGATGCAACCAAGAATGGCTGAGATAGCGAGGTAGCTCGGTATAAAGGGAGTGAGAAAAATGGGGACTCTTTTTTCTTCCTTAATGGAAAATCTTGGCCTGGGGCTGTTCATGAGCTGCCAACAGCAGCAATGGTCTACATAGAAAATGGCATGGTTTACATGTCATAACAAAATCCTACCAGGAGAAGCACTGGGATCAGTGCAAAAATGCGCCCTGCTTACACACATGTGGGCACTCAGAGAGATGCATGAGCACATACACAGCCCCTTCCGCCAGGGCTAATAGGACAAACCCTAGGAACTCACGGAGTTGAAAACATGATTCAGGAGCTGAAACAAGTTTCACATTCATGGAAACAATGGCTAACATGGTGTTTTGCCCGGCAATTTCTTTTGCAATCAGCCCTCTTGGATGAGCTTTTTCTGCCCTTTGGTAAATCCAAGCTAGTAAAAGAAGCCGATGTGAGTTAACCCGCGTAAGGCCATTTTGAAGATATGGAGGAGCAAGACCCACCACTCTCACTGGCCAGTCTTGCACATCCACTTTACACACATGTGATCAGCCACAGCAGCAGCCATGAGCAGGATCACCAAGGACTTGGCAGACAAAGCAAGTCCTCTGTCACCTTGGGCTCAGTCATGAGTCTGTGGAGCTGCATCTCATCTTCTAATTTTATATCCAAGACACGCAGAAGTGCTAAGGGAACGTGGGCAGAAATTGAGACTGTTTCTTATGGTAAGGAATTTGGTCTTGTCCAACCTGAGCCAAGATGGGATTCCCATCAACTCTGTTCATCTTATGTCTAATCTTCCCATCTGCCCCCTGCATGTACCTGCCACATTTTGCCTGACTTTTCTTGGTTACATATTTACATAGTTTCGTATTTGTCAACTTTTATTTCATTCTAGTGTTTTCAGCTGCTACTGTGAAATCAATAGAAAATCTTAATGAGGCAGCATAGGAGAGATGGTCTGTATAATCACACCAAGTGTGAGACAAGAGGGAAAAGTACCTCAATCTTGTTTCATGCCTGTTGAAAAACACTTGAGGATATCCAAACTTTTCCTCAAAGTTAAACTGAAGGTCAAGGATAGAGAAAGAGACTCAAAGTTGCTTCATTCCCTGTAAACCTGAGATCAGAGAAAGCCACAGCTAGCTTGTAACATCAGCCACTGAAACAACAGCCAGCACCGGAGTGACACTTGGCAATGTTCAACCCAGTCCGACCAGAGGCTGTGATTCCTCTGGCAGATGGCGTTTGAGTGCTAGTTCACCTGCCAGTTGCTGGGGCCCTGGTTACAGCAGTGCTGCATGGAAAACACTGCAATTGCTTTATCAGTTAGGGTAACAAACCACGATGAAGAGCTGAATGTCCCCACAGCTAAAAGGTTAACAGAAATAATTTTATTACAAAATGTTATTTATTGTTTCCTCAGGTAGTACCCTTTCACATCCCTAGGGCTCTGTGTATGGAATACAGTTTCTCAGAACTCACGTGGGCACTTGTTTAGATGTATAGGGGGGAAGATGTATGTTACAGCACCCTGACACGCTCTTATTGTATAGTACATGTTACCCGCTTTGCTCCTGCCCTCTGTTCACCTCCTTCACTGCCCCATCTGTGCAAAGGAGGCTTTGTAGAGCTGGCAGGGTCAGTGATTAATTACACAAAGATAAACAGAGTTAATATTCTTCCTGGATAGAACTAATTACTCGACTGTTTGCTTTTATAAACCTCAGATTGATTGTTTCAGGGACAAATCTGTCTAATTGAAAAGGCCATTTGTTTTCAAAAAAGGAAAAATAACACTTTCATACCTCATGGGTTTTGGGGGGATTTTTTTCCCCCTTTCTTTTTCAAGGAAACGGAGGCAATGAAAGAGTCATTGCATATTGTTACATCCCTCACTGGACAGCACAGCTACCCCTGTGGCTGTGTCCCAGCCATTCCCCAGATCATTTTCTCTTTAACGTAAGCAGTTATTTTTCTCACCAGCACTCTGCATAGGATCCTGAAAAGCAGCACCAGCCCAACAAGCTCAAGATTTAGCTGAACAAAGGAAGAGTGAAAAGCATGACTTGGTCGAGCACACGATACTACACACATGCCATTTGTTTGCATGTTTTCCAAATTAACACAAGACGTTTTCACATCTGGGAAACTGAAAACAACAGGCACATCGTTTCCATTCCAATGCACTCAAAACACTTTGCAGCCTTTCTGTTGCCCAAGTTTGATGTGCTACCTCCTAGTGTCTCCTCTCCATGGCACCTTGGTATCTCACAGCTCTGTGAACTACTTTGCCTCTCCTTGCAGCCCACTCCCTCTGCTGTCTTCTATAACTGAGGTCTCCTCTGCCCTTTTTCATTTGTCTTTGTTCCTCTGCAGTAGACTTAAACACACAGGATTGGACTTATGGAGAAGCTGCAGGAGAAGAAAACTGCCTAGGTGTTATGCCACTAACACATAAGAGAAGGTACAGTGAAGAGCCAACACAAAATGCATGATTGGGTCTTTCACTCCTGAGAAACCTGGCCGGGTGGGCTCTGTTTTCGCACTAGAAAAGGGGTTGCATTTCAGGAGTGACCTTGATCATTGCTAGATGAAGATATCCAGGAGTGCAGGCTTAAGCTAGGCAGCCTGATCTTCACCTTCTGTACCAGACTGCTCAGCTTATGTCTGCATTACTGTCTGCATGACTTCTTGTGAGTGGAAGGGAAGAAGTTCTTTCTCCGGAGCTGAGCTTTTGAGTGAGCAGAACACCCACATGTCATTCAGTTCTGGTTAATATTAGCCAGATATCGCTGGCCAGGATAAGGCAGGAGATGGGTGAAATTCTGTGTACTTTGGCACATGGACCAGCAGACCACCTCCCATTTTTGGCTCTGAAAATCTCTCAATAGAGATGAACCCCACTGATCTGCTTGCTGCTACTTATTGTTTCAGTAAGCCTACAGGACATGAAAGCCACCTTCCATCTGTCTAAAAGTAACCTGTCTTAAATTGTCTGTGCTTAGTGACAATTGAGACACGGGAAAAGCCACCTCCAAAACATTCGTCTGTGTATGGGCTGGGTCACAGAGGGACAGGAAGCATTTCCAAGGAAGCTGATGGTTAGTTCAAGGGGAGGAGGTTGATCTGAGAGTGAAGTGTCAAACAGCCCCAGGAGCTCTCAAACGAGATGTGAAAGAAGCACCAGAGACTGCCAGGAGAGAGTTAGTAGCATTATGCTGGAAAAGAAAAAGCAGAGGCTTTGCAGGCAGAAAAAGACTTAGCACCATGTGCAACGAAACCATCTCCTGTTTCTTGTTTCCATCTGGTTGTTTTCAAACATGCTTGGGAAAATACAGCGATACGGACATTTTGCATAAATAAGCATACATAGCACACACTTCTTCACCACTGAAAATAATCCTGCAGACATTTTGCTAACTAGTCAGATCTGAAAGGAACAGAAATACCACTGCTGAATTAAGCTCAGAAAGAAGTGGAGGGAATCACCATTAAGCCAAGTCTGGTCCAAATCTGTCTTATTTAAAGGAAAGGTTTAGCAAAAGTTTCTCCTTTCTCTACCACCAAGAAAGCCAGGTGAGCATTTTATTTCTGTAAAGAATGTAAACCTTAAAGCAGGCAAAAACTTTTTCACAAATAGTTGTATCAGGCTATTAGCCAGTCCTTTCATTCAGCCATGACAAGGATGATGGCATCCTGTTGCCTCCTGCACATTGACTTAGAATGAGAAAGCCTAGAAGCACCTTGTAAATCCCAACAACAATGCTGACAGCCAAAACCAGCAGCAGCTCATTCCCACAGGAAAAAGATTTGTCAGAAAGGTGCTGAGCTCTCCTTACCCATATGCTTTCTGTTCTCACTACATCTATTTCTTCACCTGCTTTCTGTTTGTGTCTGTCACAAAATTCACGTGTGAGACCCCAGAGATGAGAAGGATTTTCCTTTTACCTTACTCACTTCCCCCTCCTTTAAGAGAAGACACTTTTAATTGTTTGAGCATTTCCTTTAAAAGGGCTTTTCTCCAACTCCTGGCCTTCCCTTACTGTCCTTCCCTTTTGTTCTTGGTGAATGATTTGGTGCTGGGTACTCAGCATCCATCCTTGCTCCAGTCCAGCACTGCAATGTGCAAAGAGATCCACGGCAGACAAATAAAAGGGCAAAAAGAGAAAGAAAATGAATTACCGGATATGAAAAACTGCTGACCCTTTACAATTGCTAATGCTGAGAGAGGATTTCTTTTTCATGTGGGAGGGCTGGGCAATTCTCACAAAATTGCTGGGCTGTTTGGAGATCAGGCAGAAATTCAATTGCAATAACATGTTCTCTGGTTTCCTGCCCAATTACAGAGAGGTTTGGAGGTGAAGCCACAAAGTTTGACACCTTTGGTCAAGCTTTTCCCATTATTGACAGTACTTTTAACCCAGAAAGTGAAACGACTCGTTATGGAGGTAACAACAGTAACTTTCCTCCTCCAGTTTCAGGGCTGATGCCACAGAAAGCACCTGTTTATTGGTACTGGTGTTACAGAGAAATGCTGCAGAGCAACAGGCTCTCCTCAGGCTTACTGGGAACAGCTGTGAATTCAAATTCTTTGAGATATTTGCCTTTTCCCTGTTTCACTTGCTACTATCATAATTTCTTACTTTTAGTTGCTTGTAATAACCACCAGGTGGATTGGCAGTAATTCCTAACTGTACATTGCAAAGAAAATCAGGATCTTCTTTTACAGGGCAGGAAAATGAAGGACAGGAAAAGGCAGGGGCTTTCCCAGCATCACCCAGTAAACGAGTAGCACACAGCCACATCTCTTGAGACCTTATTCAGTGACACAGCTCAGAAGAAACATTGCCAGAAGACCTGACAATAAATCTTTCAAAAACCTGTATACACATATACATGGATAAAGAGATAAAAATTGGACACCATATTTCATAATGAGGTTGCACATCGGTTTATGCATTTGGCAAAACATTTTCCAGAAGCTCCAATTTTTGCTGTCCAATGGGCAACACAATCAAGCAGCTCATATCCTTGTAACTGCCTCCCTCTTGCTTTTCTTCTTCCTGCAACTGTAGTGATCTTATCTTTTACTGCTTAAAAGTCAAACCCCAAATCTGAGGGTTTTCATGGTGTTTCATGACAAGGAGCTTGTGGAGTTCAAAAGAATTGAACCCATCTTACCTCTACAAAAATCAGGCTGAAACGCTCTGGAATTGACTACACAAATACAGCCTTTTCACAGGTGCTTCCGTTTGTTTATTTTAATCAAAGTAGCCTAGCCAGAATTTCCTTTTCTATCCAGAGGGAAGGGAAGGTTTAGTGATATTTTCCCAGAAAACTTTGGAGATTAATTCATTCAGCCCTAAGAAAAGTAAGTTATTGGGGGATCTTATTCCTGTATCTAACTTCCTACTGGTTGATCTGTAAGGAGGTCAGGAACAGATTCTTTTCAGACATACAGAACGGCAGGACAAGAGGCAATTGGCACAAGCTACAAGAAGGGAAATCCTGGTATGATAAGAACTAGGAAAAAGAGATTATGATGGTAGTCAAATCATGAAAAAGGGCCAAAGAGGCTTTGAAATCTCCATTCCTGGAGCTATTTGACACCTCACTCAGCGAAACTCCAAACAACCTTTAAATGGGGTTTTGGACCAGAAGGTCCAAAGTTCCTTTCCCACCAAAATTACACTATGGCAGCCTAAGGAATACCTGGTTCTGATCTATCTTGTTCTCTGTTCTGACCAAAACTTCAAGATCAGTCACTCAGCCTAGGTTTAGCTGAACTGTCCAATTTGTTTAGATCAGGATACCACCAGTCAGGACAGATAGATCTGTGGTGTTCACTCTGGCCTCTGACTCCCTCCTCAGTACACTGCATGACTGTAAGCATGTCTGGCAATGTCACTAATGCAGCAGATCTCACTCTATTAAGACATTCTTCCACCTCCCTGTGATGTTAACAGGCTTAGCAATGAATTTTTCAGCTCCTTCTGAGAGTGGTCAAAAGAGCATTAGTACTTATGGTGACCATATTTCCATAATAAAAACTTGGAGCATTTTTATTGTCGATATTTCTTGTGATTGCAAAACAGTCCAAATGTCTCTCGTATGGTGTTCTGAAAATGTCAGCTTCTGATTATCCCTCAACATACATATATTTGTCAGAGTAAGGACATGGGGTTTTATTTTACCAAGTAACACCACATTCTGATGAAGTTCATTAATACAGCTGGCTGGAAAAGGTCATCTCTATCCCTGTAGTAAATGTCATTATTTTGACATTCGGATATTTGCCTCCACTAGGGTCAAATACAGGAAAAAAAATAAATTCTTACAGGATGTAAATGCCAAATAAAAAAAAAAGTGTTACTTTTTGTTCGTAAATCAGAACAAATTCTATTGTGCACAGCTACAAAACTGCACATTTGGGAACAGGAAGATCGACTGGGACAAGAGCCTGAGGTTTAGATTTCCTAGAAAGTACAAAAGGAGCTCTTTAAAAAGCAGCAATTCATCTTCACCTGAAAAAAACCCCACAACTTTCAGGAGAGCAAACTAAAGTTTGCCTTTGATGCAGTGAATATCCTCTGAGTCTCCTTCACACTCAGAATATACTGAACAAACAGAACTTCAAGCAGAAGATGGGACCAGACTGGAACCTTTGTGAACCACCTGAGCAAATGGTAGCTGTGGGTGCACTTTCACACATCCATCTTTGCCCTTCTCTAATGGGGATGCTGGGTGTACATTTCTTGAACCCCTGATGGTTTTCTTGGCTCAGAATTGCATCTTGAGCAAGCATTGTGTTGTTACAAAAACTGAACATTGATTATGTTCAAATTGATTAATGGGAAAACACTGAATGAGCCAGATTTTCTAAAGGAAGCTGCTGAAGAGTAAGAAGCAATTTTTGTATCACAAGAACTGAGCCAGTGTGAAAGAACTGCAGCGTATCAAGTGCAGTTTGAAACGTTTTGCTTTCCACATGTTCATTTCTGACTATTTTCTCCCAGCTTAAAATTTCTTGTAAACTGAATCAGAGTATGGACATGAAAAGCCTGGGAGTTTATTACCTCCATGTAGTGAAAACATTCCTGCTCAGGAAGTCAGAATAAGGAGGTCTTAGCTTTAAGCCAGAAAATCTCTTTGTAAGGTAAGATTGTAGTAATTCTAGAGGACTTGTTCATAGCTTCATAACATGAAAATATCCTGCCATTACGTAGAAAGCAAGGCTCCACATCAGCAGTTTATTCCAAGTTATTCTCTTTTGACCTCCCTCAGAGCCAAGCCCCAAATTTAACATTCAAGGCTTGAATCTTGTGTTACAAGATAAAACAAAGTCCCCAACATACTCCTTCCTCCTCCAGCTAAATAAAACCAAAATTATTTCAGGCAGAGAAGTCATGAACAAGCCAAACACAGCAGGGCCATAATGTGCAGCCCGACATTATTGGCTCTAAAATAACAACCAATTGCCCATTCATTTTGACAAACATCTGAAGAACTGCACTGCGCAGAAAGAAGAGTCCAGGGGCCAATATTCACTCCCAGGGCAAGTACGTTGTCTTTGGTGGAGATACTCAATAGGTTTGCAGAGCCATTGTGCTTCTTTCACTTCCAGCAGTACCCAAGCACATCTGAATCACATTCTTTCACTAACCATTTCCTCTCCCCCTGTACAAGAGCAGTCTTAATGAAAGGAGCAGCAAAAATATCAAGCTTTGTTATCTTTTCTGCCTGCTCCAATATTTCAAGTACTTTGGTGCCTTGCTAGTTCCCTTGAACAGCAGCCATTTCTTGGTTTATTCGGCATAAATTATACAATTATGTTTCATATCATCACAAGGCATCCGCAAATGAAAGGCAGACACCCCTTTGCACTCAGCCTGTTTAAACAGGATGCCGACAGAGGAAAGAATGTGTAATACAATGACTGCTCACTATTTCCAATGGCAAGAGTCTTTTTACACCTGCATAAATAGAGCTAGGCCTGGCTGGTTGTAGAGGTATTGTCTCTTCCAGTTACATGCCCAGCTGTTATACCAGCCATTGTTTTCTTTGTGGTTTGGTGTGCTGGCTTGCCTTGCACGTTGACTTAAACCTCCACCTGAGTGATTATCTTTGTGAAAAGACAGACAAGTAACAGTAGAAAATAACAATATGTTGCAAAGACATTGCCAGGGATCTTTACTACAGCAAAGAGAAGTTTCACTGAATAAATAGGCTGCTGACTCAGACCCTTTGGTTGCCACGGATGTGAAAAAAAACTTCTTTCAGCTCCTTCATTGGCTGTTGTGAAATTTGCTATAAACTATGGTCTCAGTGTCAACAGGCTTCAGATTTTCCCAACTGCTATGGGTTTGAGCTTTGCCCGAATACATCTGCTCACTGTTCAGGTGCAAGTCGTAATGTTCAGCTTTTGTCCAGCAGAATTTTTGAGGCTCTCTCCTCCCTCCTATCAGCCTTGGTGACTCCTTCCTTTCCCTCTGGTGGCATCTGGCCCAGGTGTTGCAAATACTGGAGTGGTAAAGACAAGGAATGAGATGGAACACCTTGGACGTTCACATGGATCACCTTGGACACTGAAAGCCCTTTCAAACCTAGCCTGGTTGCTATGCTTATATTCAGACTTTATAATCTGGTTCTTATTCTGGTTATGGATGTCTGCTCCTGTTCCAGTGAACAACTCACCAGATCCTAGAGGAAAGTTCTTATCTTGGGTACCAGAGGTGCTTCTCCAAAACCATGACGATAAAGTGTATTATGCACAACTTGTCTTGTATTCACTGAAGGAGGAAAAAAACAGAAGAAACATGAATTCTCCAGACATTGCAGCATGGATGAGTGAAATGCCCCATCATCAACTGTCAGCTGCCATTAGATGATCAGAAGACTCTGATATTTAAAACAGACCTTTAAAACCAGATGCAGCGTTAGATTAAAAACTATAAACCTATTTAATTATTTGGCATTATGCAAGGAACAGCTTGTTTAATTAGAAGGTATTTGGCAACATGTTAGATTGTAAAATGTTTGACAGTATGCCAGTCAGGCCCTTGAAGCAATAACAGCAACGTAGGACTGCGCATGTTGTACATTTTGTGCCACATGTGGGGTACATGTCTTACAATGGAATCATTTGGAAGTGGATTTAATGGCTGGGAAGGGTGTCAGTTGAGCAATGCAATTACTTTGCAAAATAGCTACTGCATGGGCAAAGTCAGTGAAGGATTTCTCTGGGCTTTATCCAGTCAAGGTATCTCCAGTTTTCGTCCTCAGGCTCTCCTGCTTTTGCCCACACAGTGGGAACCTCTGGATATTTTTTTACGAACTCCAGCATTTATCACTCCTTGGTACATGACTCCAAACATCCTTCTTAAAGCAGGCTTTTAATGGCCAAGTGTCACATCTGGTTGAAGAGGTGGACAGATAAAAGACATTAAGATAAAATGCTACTCCTACAGTGCGTTAGCTTTTCTGTAACTGCCTGTGAAGGACACTACAGACATGAACAGCATGACACCCAACCAGATAAATATGAGTGAGCCATCCACATACAGACATTTCTGCTCCTATCATCAAGTTTCCTGCATGTTTTATAAAAAATTACTCTTTAGTGGATACCAGCACAGTTCTTCGTCTTTTCAGGGATAAGCTGACTTCATTATGTTGAACAAGTTGATACAAAAATAAACAGATGACAACTCAGTAATTTCACTGATTGGAAATGTGAAGGGAGCAGGTCCTTTGGGGTTGTATCAGGTAACCTGGCTTCCAGTTAGAGAAGATTTTCCCTGTCATTTTTTTCTGGCCCTTCTGATTTTGGTCTAGCAGAGAAAGAAAATGGGAATACTGGAAAAACACATGAACAGAGCTGCTCAAAAAACGCCACTGCATAGTTTCATGTTTGAAACAGGCAAATATGAATCCAGCTTGGCTCAGCAAAGCATTCTGATACTAACAACTACATTTTTGGCATGAGAGGACTAGCAACTAATCATTTTGATTTCTTTCCTTTCCTTTTCTTCTTTGAATGTTAAAATGTTATGTGTCATTGATAATGTCCTGATTTTCTGTTTGAATATACAGTACACATCAGTTGTTACAGTATGTTTATGTGTGCATCTTTTCATGCTTAACATTGTGTTTCAGCATTGGATGGAACATATTATCTTGAACTTGACATTTCAAAGTATTGGAATTTTTTTGCAGACTGGAAATTTTGGTGTTTTGGCCAGTTTTCATTAAGAGCACATATGAACAAATCTCCAAAATCTTCAAAATTATTAGAATCAGTTTGGGTTTGGTTTTTGTTTGAAATCACGCAGTTGGGTAATTATTTATTTTTAATGTTATTCCCTGACACTGTTCTTTTTTTGATAACAAGCTGATAAACACAGGATATTTGATTTCTACTCCTGCTGTAGGTTACCCATTGTTCTGCCAACAAGTTGCTTCAGTTTTCTGTGCTTGTATTCTCTACCAGGAAAATCATAAAGCCTGCTGTAGAGCTAGAGACCCTGAGAGGTGTTACGAACTATATCTTCCTCCATCCTGTTTTTAAAGACGTATGGTGGCACAGACTCCAAACCCCTCCCAAGCAATCTATCCCTGTGGTTTTTTTCCTTCCCCTTAAAAAGATTTTCCTCCTGTCTAACCTGAACCACCATCGCTGCAATTTAAGCCCGTTACTTCTTGCCTTATCCCCAGTGGATATAGAGAAGAGTTCATTACCTCTCTCTTTGCTGCAGTTTTAAACATATTTGAAGACTGTTATCACAACTCTCTCACAGTTGTCTTTTTTCCTAGACTAAACAATACAAGTTCTGTCAATCTTTTTTGCAGAACTTCTATTTTCTGTCCTTCTCATTATCTTTGTCATTTTCTGCTGGATTCTCTTTTATGTAACCACTATCATAGTGTCTTCTTTCTGTCACCTTCTTGGTTTTATCTTTGTAGCAGGACTGAATTTTCCTCAGATGCACACATACCAGCTGTCACAATTCAAACTTACAGTGTTGTGACATTGCTGCTATGTCCCTACTAAACAACAACAGCGTGCCATGGACCAGCTCACCAGAAGTTACTGACATAACATGAACTCAGCCATAGACATCAGGGCCCTACATTGAAATATGGAAAGATTAAGTAACAATAGTCAAGTTTTTCTTTTTTTCTTCGGTCTGCTTTGGGGTTTTATTCTTTTATTATTATTATTATTTTACTTTGAAAGAAGAATTCTAATGAAAAAATATTAGAATGAGGTCTATAAGCAAAACATCACTGGGTTGCAGGAAACTTCTCAGGAAATTTGTTGCCTTTGAAAAATATTGAGGGGCACAGTTGTCAGATCATAATAGTGCATTTATTTTTATTATAATCAACTGTTTGAAAATCAGAAATTGTTGGGGGAAAAGGATGCCTGACAAGTGTGCCCAACTACATGAAAACCATCAACTAGGTCTTTAACTTGTGGTATAAATGCTATTTCCATCTGCGTCATTAACAAACATTTCAGCAATATAAAACACCAAACTACTCTGATTTAGCATCATAAGCCACAAACTTTACCACATCTATTGTATTCCTAAATATACTCCCTAGAATCACTGTGAAGTGGCAGATCTAACACACCAGGGGTGACTGATGTTTATTGTGTTCCTCTGCATACAACAACACAAGGTGTCTATTATATTAATCTGGACTTCTTTTTTGTTCCACATAGATCTCTGAATAAATACAACTTAAAAGGAAAGATAATTATTTCAGCACAAGTCTCAGTACGGGGATTTGGAGAAAGGAGGTAAATATTTATTCCTAAATTTATTTCTTGGAGAGCTGTCTTGGCTATAAACTGTTCCAGGCTTGTAAATTCCTCTCTGAAAGCTAGTCACAGGCATACCTCAGATAGCTTCAGAGTGCACTTTTGTTTCAGATAAACTCTATATGCTTCAGAGATTTTTCTAGTTCTCCCCTAAAGGTCTCCAGTTCACAAAGTTGAGCTAGAAGTATCCCAACAAAAAGCTTCCATACCATATTTTTTTCCACTTTTCCTTGCACTAGTATTGGAAGAAAACCACTTCAGATTATTCCTCCAGCACTGTCTCTTGGTGGTCCTGATCAGAAGTTGGAAATGCAATAGAAAGCTAAACTAACCCACTGTGTATTTTAAAGGGACACATGGAACTATGGACAAAGTATCCCAGTGGACCTGGTTAAGTCAAACCCAACTGACTGGGGGCAATCCAGGAGAAACTTGATTTAAGTCTCTGTCCCTGTGCAGGAGTCCACTCACAGTAGGGTCACTGCGACAATCTCTGTTTTCTCTTGCCGCTTTGCCCTTCTGCAGGGCATGCTGACAGCAAAGGAGATTCTGCCCATTGTTTATTTTTTAATAAGGCCAAAATGTTGATGAGTTTGCCTTTTCCATTGATTATTGTAGTTCAAAAAAGACCAGAGCACTGGTGTGCCCAGGGCAGGCTACGATGAACTTCTGGGCAGTTGCTACTCTTTGCTGCTGTGTTCATGAAGGTATTACACATTCAAGCAAGATAAGCAGCCCTTTGGCTAAACATCTTGCTTTGCTGGCTATGACTTTCCTAAACAGAAGTCTTCCATGTTTATACTAAAATTAAACCCTGTTGAACAAGAGCATCTCAGGCCTTGGGAAAAAGCCAAATAATGCAGTCCTTTAAATTTATTTTCTGAAGAATCCTGTCCTGGATGTTGTGTTTCTTTTCAATGCATCATTAGCAATAATGCCTGGGAATATCCCTTTTCAGCTGGCAGCCTTGTGCACCGTACCTGCTGCAACAAAACCTCTTGTCCTGAGGTTATCTGAGCTTCAGGTTGACTAAAAAATCTGTTCCTTTTGTTTCTGGATGTAACCAGAAATCACAAAGTTAAAAACCAGGTTGGATCCTCAAGTTGGTATTTAAACTGTTCCTCTTTCCTGACGATCCTTCTTGTTACAGCCAGAAGTTTAGAGAAGGAACTGTGGGAATTTCACTGACGTTCATATTATTATGATCAACACTGTTTAACATCCACATGGGCTTCGGATCTTTTGCAGATCCCACCCTCCTTGTGAGGAGAGAACATATTAAAAAAATCATGGTCCCAAAGAGCTTGTTATATAGTTGGGAAAAAAATCTCATCCCTGAAACCACAGAGGAGGAGGGCTGTAATTGTAACACAGAGATGGGGGCTTTTTGCTATAAAAGTGTGGTGCTGGGAAATATTTGACCTGTTAATGCAGCACTGACTAGTTTACATACATGTTTTCAGCCTTTAGTTTGGACATCTTCATCTCCCACAGATCCATGTTTTACTGGTAGACAGACACAGTCCTTTTTATCAAAGAGGATCAATTCAGCCAAATGCCAGGTAAAGAGAGAAACTTTTCCCTGGCATCTCCCATCATTTCCATGTTTCTCCTTTGGAGTATCCTTCCCCTCCAGCCAGTGGAGCATCGTGCATGCGCAGTAGAGCAATTTAACTTAAGTCAAGGGGAGAGGGCTAGTCATTTTCTGTCCGTTCATCCCAGTGTCACAGGAGACATCCTCTTCCTCACAGCTCCTGAAGGGTTTCTAGTAATCAGTGGGACCTCGTGCTTTTCCTCCTGGCATCAGCAACTTTCCCCTTTTATCACATTTTCTGCTGACTCCTTCCAGTCTGCTGCTCCTTGCAGCTCTCTGCCAAAACCAATATTCTCACAGCTGCCAGAGGCAGCTTAGACTGGCACATCATAAAAAGCAGCAAGGGGCACATTTCCAGATTAAAATAAACCCAGGCACTTCAGCACCTTCTGACAATGTGTTTGACATGCCTGTGCTGTGGCCTCACTCCTTGGCTCTGACAAGACACAGACATGACCACGGCAGATGTCATTGGCATCTTGCTTCCCCTCCATATGCCCACCAGGAGTGTCCTGTAGGATGACACAGTGCCATAGACCTAATCCTGCTCCTTCGCCATACTCACATTCTCTCCTTGGGATTAGAGAGGACTACAGTTTATTACTAGACTGATTCTGTTGCCTCTGGTAGGACTTGCCTCCTAGCCTTGGCATGAGTAGGTGTCTCTGTTGTTAACTTATGCATTGCCACCTCCTGATGCTGGTAGGAATAGGAAGAGTCCTTGACCATTACATTACAATACATCTTGGTTTGGGAGGACGTTACCCCCTGTGTCCATCCACAACTAGTAGCAAAAGGGAAGAGCATCTCTACACATTCCCAGCCAGTGCTACATTCTTCTTTTCTGAGAAAAAAAAAAAGTGATGAAACTGGCACAGCAGCCTGCAATGCCAGAGGACAGGAATTCCTAACCCAGGTGGTCCTTTCTCATTTGCCTTTCCAAAGAAAGCTTTGGCTCGTGAACAGTGTCTAACAGGAAAGAAATTCAGTGCAAAACAAAGAATGGGCCCTGGGTAGGGCAGGATAAACAATGCCTGAACATTGTGCTTTGAGTAAAAGATATATTCACAGGCTTTGAGGGTACAAGGCCTCTTTACATTTTCACTTAAGTCAGTTGGTAAATCCATTGGAAATTCTCTGGGGAAAGGTCCCAGGGAACGTGTTTACGGGTCACTGAGGGTGAAAACTCTTAATCCCAATCATAGGGTAGCAATCAGTGTTTACTGAAAACTCATCTTTCAAGGATGCAGACTCCTGCCTGTCCCTCCTTAGTATGCTAATACCACATAATGGGGATGCATGGTGTGGTCCACTGATCCCTTATAAGGATCAACAGTGATCTAAGGATCTGTCATTATCTGTTTCTACTTCTGACAGCACAAAGCAGGAGCAGTGTTTGGGGCAACTGCTGGACTGCTTTACTGCTCATTTTTCCAAATTCCGACCTTGTTGCTGTTCTCCCCTTTGACATACTATGAATGAGTCAACGAGTTTGCAGCATCCCCTCCTTCCATCTCCCTTTACCCTATGCTAGACAGCTTTAGGCTCTTTGAAACTTCACAGCCACCAAGAAGCATTGTCCAGCCTCTAGACTGATACCATCAGGAGGCTGGCATCAGCCCTGCTATGAAAATCACTGGCCATTTCCCATCACAATAACACTCTAGCCAGTTGCTGTTGACCTTGCCAGATTTCATTGTTTGAACTGAAGTCGTTCTCCGTAATCCTAGTGAATCGGTTCTTTTGAAACAAAGTTTTGAAATGTGGCTGGAAAATGTCTTCAGGTGCAGTCTTTTGTTGTCATATGAAAATCTCCCCAAATCTGATTCAGTGAAATTAAAGATTATACCATGTATAGAGCCAGAAGCCTTTTAAGAAGCTATTTTTTAACATAGTAATATTGATGCGTTATATTTAAGGATATTTCTACCATCTGCAGTTAGTTGATCTAAAAAAGAACCTTTCTAGGTCTCTCTCATTCAACCTTTCCCTGGACCTCTTTGTTTGTGGGAAAATCTCTGGGGATAAAGAGCTGTTCCCTGCCTCTTCTACGGGTGGGAAACACATCTTGTACTGGGTGTCTTATCCATTCATACCATCTTTCTAAACTGATAGTGGGAATGATTCAAGATTTTGGTGGAGTTAAAATGGTGCAAATACATTGTGATATGCATCTTCCTTACACAACCATCCAAATTCTTCAAATTTTAGCACAGTTATAAAATCAATGACATGAGCTTCTCTCTAGAGGTGCCTGTATATCTACATTGAGCATGGAAGGCGCTCAAAAATTGCTTAGATTGGATGTTTACATTTTGCATGGGTAAAGTCATTGCCAGTGCGAAAGAAAAGGCCTTCATCTTGGCTGTGGAATCTGAGAATATTATGGTTTTCAATCTATCAGCTGCTACTTATATGCTTCATTAGCCAATACATTTTTACTATTTTTTTAACTTCTTGAAACTGTTTCTTAATTTCTGAGTAAAAAACTTCACATGGGAAGGCAAGTTGTCATCTCATTCAAAAGTCTTCCCTAGGAAATGGCTAGTTTTTAAAGGATTTTTTTTGTCAGGAAAACAAAGACAAAATATCTCCCATCAGCGTTGCTCTCTACATCACTCAGGGTATTCCTCGTGGACATTGTAGTTCTGAGTTTGTTATTATCTTGTCTGCTCTGAATGAATGAGATGAACATCATTGCCACCCAAAAAAAAAATAATTAAGGATTGTTTTTTTCTGATTTTGTTTGGCCAAACTGCAAGCAGTTAGTTGGCATGTCTGGGTTCCTCATCTAGTCAGTACAGAGAGTATCTCCAGACTGCACTGACCTGTTGTATCTGAGTTGCGGTGTCCAGGATGAAATTGCACTCTAGGTGAGCTAATCTGTCACTTTTACTGATTTTAGAAGGCAACTTTTACACAACTACTGTTATAGGAAACTAATCCTAGTGCCTCAGGATGTTCCTTACGTTTGGATGAGAACTAACTGAAATCTTATAAAACCTTTCATTCTACCATGGAAAAAATTGGTACTGATCCATTCTGACATCTGATAAAACGAGTATGTGAATTTCCCATGAGTTGGGTATTTTTTTCCCATCAAATGCTACTTTTTATGCTGTGGTGCTATATGTGGAGTTGTACAAGAAGGAAAGCTTGCCAAAAATATCAGCTCTTCCTAACCAGCGTGACAGATACAATATATGCAATACAGATGGAAGACAGCACAGCGCGGACACTTTTATAGCGTGAAGATTCTCAGCACTGTCAAAAGCAGAGCGTAAAACAATAGGTCTGACTTTCCTCCCATCTGTCCTAGGGTAAATCAAATATAAATCCAGGAGACCTGCACATCTATAAAACCAAGAACCAAGAAGAACTTAGAACTGGACACATCTCACCTTTCAATCCCCGCAATAATTCAAGTTAACACCACATTATAGACTTTTATAAAAAGCAAGAGGAGAAATGGGCTTAAGTTTTATGTGGAAATGGAAGGCTTGCATAAATTTCTGTCCTCCCCTTTGTGTACGCTTACAGCTTCTGAAAATTAGCAAATTTAAGCTACCAAACTAGGTATTCTTTCAGGAAAAAATATATCACCATCCCAACAAAATATGTAACGAAATAACCACTATCCAGGATCCTCCCCAACTCCTGCTTTTTCCTCCCCCCCTGAAAGTAAAAAAAAAAATCTTTCTGATCCTCAGCCTGTTATGGCTCTTAACCTGGCAGAAGTAAGAGAGCAAATTGATACAGAAGCAACATGAAAAAGGATAAGTGTGAAAGGGAGGAATAGACATCTGTAAAATCATGATTGGCCTGCAGAAGATGAAACCAGAATAGTTATTCACTCTATTCCAGCACAAGATGAGGAAAGAACAAAACAAACTGCAAAGTTGAGGACGAAGTTAAAAAAAGAAGTGGGTTCTTCATGTAGCCTGTAGTTAAGCTGTGGAAATGCTTATCACAGGAAACTGTGGAAAGTAAAAGTTTACAAGACATCAAAAACTTCAAGGGCTGAAAAAGCTCGAAATCTGTCAAGAAATTTTAAATACTCCAACACAGGAAGTCACCTGAACCATATCATGCCAAAGCCCGAGAGGTATTCTCTGGAAACATCCCTATATATGCTCCCTGGATTTTTATCCTGGATTTTAAATGACTGCACATGGTTGTTCTTATGTCAGTGCATGGGATGCAGCCTGCTGAGGCAATGTCTGCGTGTCTTGATCTGGGAATGGGTAAGACTGCAGAATCCACATGTTCTTCCAGAAATGACTAGTGTTCATCCCCAGATGCCTGGCACTGCACATTGCATACCCGGCAAGCCAGTTGTAGGAGACCTGGCTGAGTATTGGTTTCACATGGTAGCTTCCTTCCTTCCTCATTGATCCTGTCAGTTCCACATCCTGCTCTCAGCTGCAGTGACTCAAAATCCTTGGACAACCCTTCAAGGTTGTGGTCCAGAACCCCAGCATTTAATAATCATGCTATCCAAGCCATCTAAATCATGGATAAAGGAAGAACAAAGTGAAATCTGCTCTCAGAGCCCAGCTGCACACATAATAGAGGGGTTTTACAGCCTAACCCCAACGGGGCATTGCAAGCCCTCATTGACTCAAGAAGCCAGAAGATACTCTCCACAGGAGAGAGTGCTATTCTAGTATACAACCCATCTGGATCAATGCAGAAGGAAACAAGGCAGATGAAAAGAAATATGTGGGGCATCATTGCTACAGGGTGAAAGCTTAAAAACTGGCCCAAGCAGGACCGCAGTAAATTTCCCAATAATACACAATAATCCATATAAAATCCTTCTTGAGAAGGAGCAGAGCATAGGATTGGAGAGCTACGGGTCTCTGCATGCTGGAGAACGGGCCAAATGACTGACTTCAGAATGCCTGAAATCAAACATCTGTTAAGGATTGTACGTGACAAACTCTTTGCAGAGAGTTAATGAGGTCAATAGAAATGGCTCAATATAATACGTTTAATGAGGCAATAATTAGAGATGGTCTGGCTTTTAAGAGTATGGATCTGAACTTCCTCACAGTTCAGGGCTGTTTGGATTGAAGGCTTTTGGCTTGGCGAATTACAGAGGGAAAAGTGAGCAAATAAAATGGAATTCATATCTATTCTCTGCCTTTTAGATGATGGGTGTGTTCAGTCTGTTCTCATTTCTCTCTTCTTACGAGGCAGATATTTAATTCATATTACATGTACAATAGCTACGTTGTCTGAATCTGCTTAGAGTAACAGGTATTTAGATTCTGTGACACTGAAGTCCACAAAATTATGAACAATTAGCTGTGAATAAAGATGTGAGGCTAGGAATCATTTACCCTCAAATCCTCTAATGTTGGGATTTGGCTATGTAAAGTGTACACAGTAAAATTCACTACCTTTACTAACCCATCTGCTTTTCACAACTTGAAAATCCATTAGTGTCTTGCCCTTAATTATCATCTTTGCTGGCCTGAAAGTTTTGCATACTCTGAAATTAGATGTCAGCACAATCAGAAGTATTTTGGCTATGGACATATATCAATCTCCTATCTAGAAATCTGCTGTGATCTGGCAGCCACAGCTAACTAAAACCTTGGAGATTCCTGAGCCATAATACTAGTCTTAAGCAGTCTTCTTGAAGACCTTAGCGGTCTCTTATACATGGTACAGCTCAAATTGAGGTTAAAGTTAGAAACCATGTGCCATCCCCTCACCTGCGCTCTGCCGAAAGTCTGTACAATCATGGAAGTCCTTTCTGATACTACTGCCTAGGTACGGTTATATACAGGTAGGCTGAGTTTGAGGATGGGCAAGCTGAATTATGCACTCCACACTTGAACATAATGAAAGCACCTGTGCTAATGCACATGGCACAGCCTTCACTTAATAATTGATTTCTAACTAACCATTGATCCATCCAGAACATGTGCTTCTTATTATGGGTATTAGCACAACCTGTCTCATACTGTGCCTGAAATGTGGGCTTCCTTGCATGCTTGATCAAGGTTTAGAAGCCTGGGTTCCCGAGGAAAGAAAGCTTCTTTCAGGTTTTAGTGATTTTGCTAAATCAGTTGAATTAAGAGAAATCATTAACAACTCAATGCAATGACTTTTGGACCCTGTTATTGTTAAGAAAAAGCACCGCAAGCCCAAAATGAACTAAGGCAACTAAGGCTGCAAGTCAAAAATCAACTGAAGTCAACGGGAGCTCTTTCATACCATTAAGGTGACATGTGTCAAAATCTGAAATACTTGATGGAGACATCTGCACTTGTGCACAAATAAGCCTTGTCTCAGGCAATAGCACTCTATTCACACAGCTGCCTCGTTCCCTTTTACTTACTTAACTCCTATTGCTGTCTCTTATTGGCTGCTTAATCCCACAGCATCAATCCTACCAACATCTGTGCTCACATTCAGAAATACCTGCCCTGGCGGGGACAGTGGAATGTGTGGGACAATGTCAAATTCAAACATGGAGAAGCTAAATTACACTGTAAGAACTGTGAGCACCAGGGTCAGCAAAGGAAGCCCCCCATTGTCTCCGTTGGCTGGCAGGACTGTGTCAGTTCCCCAGCCTTACTGAGAGTCCATGTATGAGCCATTTCTTCAGACCAAAAGGGTACAACTTTAGCACTCTAGCCAATGTGCTACAGATTTAAAAATAAGTACCACCTATCTTTAGCAGGGAAGTTGTTGTATCACCAAATGGAGTACTTTTTCTCATGCGTGGAACACACGTTTATTTTGTCACACCATTTGTAAATCTCCAGTAATGGTGTAAGAGTTTTATCTCCAACATTTTTTTTCATGTTGGGTTTTTGACAAGGTAAATGAAAAAGCTATCTCACTTGGCTGAGTTACAGAGCGTAACTTCAAGGGCATTCTTTCATTTCCAACCTTCTGTTGCTTTTGACATAAATCTTGGGAGCTGGACTACTTAGAAAGCAGCAGGACACCTCAGTCAACATTTCCTATTCTTTCCTCTCAAAATATCCTTGTTTTCATTATAAGGTACTCTCGGAAAGAGGAAGATTTTATTAATTCTTTTTTTCTGCAATGCTACATTTATGAGATCAAGAGTAAAACCCATGTCAGACAAAACCCATACCTGCTAAAATTGATCCATTGAATTGTGCTGCATTTTGCATATCTGTGTATTTAACCTCCTTGTTGCTATGGGATTTTTTGTTACTCTTTCTTCCTCCTCTTCCAAGTGCTGGTGGAGCTTTAGGACTCCAAGGCTACGATATTTTAAACTTCAGTATTAACTGCATGCTTCCTCTGGGATACTCTAGGTAAACTAAATGTTGGTTTTCTTGGCATACTCTGCTAAGATTTTATTGGTATCAACATTTTCTGTGTCTCAGGTCACATGGCAGCAAAGTTCCTCCTGAAATTTCAAAAAAACCCACACTAAAAAAAAGACATTCTCTCCTCATTTAAGACATTGTATATTCGGCTGTAGGCATGTGGGAAATTAGGGGAATTATTACTATGTGTTTATCTATATACAAGAACTAAATATGAGGAGGTGTGGCTCAGGACTTGAGAGATTACAGTGCTAAAGAGAAACAAAATATAGAAGAAACTTATCCCTTTTAAAGAAATATTTGCATGCACACACAGACAAAGCTAAGTGTGTGAATATATATACATATAAGCCAAAACATGACTGAAAAGTATCAAAATGAAAACCCCAAAGACAGAGTATGATAGAGATTTCAGATGTCATTCTTTCATCGTGTTCCTAGGCTGCTTTGAATGTAGCTGTAACATCATGCTACAAAAGGTAATTTTGAATGTAGTGTCTATGTTGAGCACATGCATGTACACATAGTTGTTAGGAATTATGTATATTAATTTGTGTCTTGTTTTGAGAAGTCCTACCTACACTTCAATAAGATGTTGTGGAGGTTCTCACAGTTATTATCATGGAGCTTTCCAGGCCCTTTGTGATTTTTGCAGCCTATACTTGGGTTGCTATTTTTGGAGGGTTTTATGGTACCATATGCTCTCATGCCATGCATCAAATTAAAGGCTTAATTACTAAGAAGCACCCATGTGCATGTAGCATCTAAGTTTCAAAAAAAGGAAAGAAGGAAACCTAACTACTTCTTCTGTTGGGAACTGCCTGCAGGAGGCAAGACTGGGAGCTGACTTCAGGAATAAATCTGTTCCCAATGAGGTGGGAATCCTCATTCCTATTAGACTGTTTCAATCTTTCAGTAAAAACGTTTCACAGAATGATATTGTTTAAGAGTAATTAGCAGATATTTTAAAAATTCCACACCACCACCACCCCCAAGCCTAACCAAAGCATCTTAGTACAAAAATACAGGTAATTAATGGGAATATATTTGACTGTGTAAACAATCCCACTTGGAACAGATTTTGAGTTTTGAGGTTGGATTATAAATACTTTACACAAAACTTGCCGTATAATCAACCTTCAACCAGGGTCTGAGTGAATAACTGATCTGTTTCAGCTCACCTTCCCATCTGCTCAGCTCTGCCAGTGCTGTCTGCCTTGACATCCTGCCCTGCTGTTTCTCTAAAAACACGACCATTCACTATACCCTGTTAGGTCCTTTCAGAAGGCTCAGTATTTCAAGGATGCCTTCAGTTAATCTGGTAAAGACTCTGCTTAGAGATGGTGTAGTCTTTCGTTGGAAAGAGGAACTTCTGGACAACAGACAAATCTGCCTGCTGGAAAGTATTTTACAACTGCTGGTAGAGGAGGCACAAAGGTGTTAATTTGTGATGGGGAAAGGGAAATTTATTATATTTTATTTTAATTATTTTAACCACATTAGTAAGTCATATGTTCTCCTCGTTCCCATGGTCAATATCTTGGTGGGGGAAGACTTCTTATTGACTGCTCCTTGGGGAAGGGACCTTTTAGGGGATTTCTTATGTAGTGGAAAAATATTTAATGTGTTTCATTTACAAATGCAATCACATCACAACAGAAAAAATCTCCACCTGGGAATTTTCTGTAAAGTGGTTTGAAGGATATTCTATAGAAGGAGGTAATTAAGGAATCATTCCTACGATTTCTCATATTGCAAATGAAATCTCACATGTAAAATAGCCTCAGATGAGAAAAAGGAATCATCTTAACAAAACCAGTCATGAAGAACTCTCAATGCCCAGCACCACACTCTTCCATAATGCAAATTGCTCTAGGTTTATTTGCAAGTGTCAAAGCCCTGTACAGGATTGGATGCTTATGTCTAGACTGCCTCTCCCATGGAGACATCTCTCATCCATGCGCACAAGTACTCTAAAAGTTTAGGTGTCTCCATGTGCTCATGAGTGCTCCCTGGTGTATCGATCCTTTGGAAGTTTCTGTTGGAATGGTAATTGAGGAACTCACAAGACTGAATTATTTATGGAGATCATCTGGTCTCACAGTTCACTACGCAATATGGAAACAACATGTAGCTGGATATCAAAGGCCATGACAGCTGCAGAGGGCCACATCTTTTTCCAATATGACTGCTTTGAGGGGGGAATAAAAGTCTCCTTTCTGAGCTCTTCTGGATCACTGATTTGACTCAGAGCCTACAAGGAAAGTCTGCAAATCAAAAGGTATCAGAGAATGGTTTTTGAGTTATTTTGTGAACAAAGTACAGATCATTAAAGCCAAACTCCTTTCTGTTTCTAATCATTTCCCCCTTAATTTAGTCCCTTTACAATAGGAGAATATACAGAATGAGTGAACAACAGAGCATACAGAGCAATCGTTGTGTAGGTGAGACAGAGAGAAGTTGATTCTGGTCAGGCTTGGGCTAAACTCAAGTCTCGCTGTGTGGCTGAGAAAATGCAGGTAGACCTGAACTCAGTTAGCACACTCCTTAGTGTGTAGGGAACATGGTTTAAAGTCGTAGAAGCAAGACAGATCTGAAGAAATCCAATGATCTGATTTGGCCCACTTCAGCCCCTAATGTGCTGTTTCTAAATAAGAACACCGGAAAAAGCTGTAAAGTTGGCAATGCATTTCTGTTGCCCATGGCAAAGAAGCCACACCCTGGAGACACATCATTTGGAGCTCTGCTGTCTTTATAGCTTGAGTCCATATGGTCCAAAGGCAAGGCCTGGCAAGGTAAGGAGAAGATAAAAGAAGGTCTGTGGCATATCCAGAAGGGCCACAACCCTGCCTCAGTTTCTGAACATAGCTGTTTCATTGGAAGAACAGCGGAGAGTTACTCATCTCTCAGGCAGTCCACAGAGAATAGCTGCAAAAAGATCCTAAGATCCTAAATTCTGTGGCACTGATTAAGCAGACCAAAATTTCTTTCAGGTTTTTATTTTTCTTCCACTTTGGTAGCTTTCTTTTCTTTAACAAGATACTGAAAAATATGCAGAAGTTGCTGGAGAGCAGACAGGAGACATGCTGCTCCTTTTGTTTCCTTATTCCTTCCGGACATTTCCAAAAAAAGATGTGGAACTTGTTACTTTGCAGTTTCTTCCCTGAGAAAACACTTGACTGATTCTCAAAAATGACTGCTTGACTTCCTAGGCTGTCAATTCTGACTTACCAGTTCTGTGCTCTTAGTTCAGTTCTATGGGCCATGGAAGCAGCAATAAAGGGAGTAGCACAAACACAATGAAGCTGACGGTGGTTTTAGGATGGGATTACATTCCACATACAGCAGTCAGTTTCACTTCTTGGTAGAGGAATTCCTAGAAAAAGAAGGAATTGCTGTTTATCCATCTTTCTTTCTGTACAAAGATTGTTGGGGGAAAAGAGCTCTTTTTCCTGTGCACCACTGTTCTCATCGCAGATATTCATGCCCCGGTGAATATTTGTCAGAGATTGGCTCTCTCTTAAGATAATCTATGTGTCCATATCTTCCTTTCCTTAACTACAAAGATCCTAACTTCTCGGACTGTGTGAAATCATTCCTTTTATATAGGATTTTTATTTCACATTGCATACAAAGGAGGAGAAGGAGTTGCATTCATGCAGTCACATCTTCATTCTGTGGGTTCTTGTTTTTTTCACATACCCGGAGACTACTAATGTGGATAACATTGTATTTCTATGTGGTATTTCTTAGCCACATTTATGTACTCTTGGCCACACACTATGCAGCTGCAGTGGTGAACGCATTATAAGACACAGACAGAGACAGAAGCAGATGGATTAAAAAAATAAATGTGAAATGAAACTGTAGATAGATTTGACATCCCAACATTTCCTCATCCCTCAGCATATGCATTTATTATTTGTACATTTCCAGCAGTGTAGAAAACACTTTTTTGAAATTCCCTTCATTGAAAGAGGGACAGTTTAACCAATGAGGGGAACCCCAAGATAATTTGTATAGATCAGGCCTTCAGCTTGGAAACCTCTAAGCCACAAATACATCATGTGCCTACAGTTACCATGCTTAAGAAAAAAAATGTGGCATACACTATCAGCTTCAAATTGGATACAAAAGCCATATTACTGTCATCCAATCTAGAAATTATGAAGGCTCCAGTCAATAAAGGACACAATGATAAAGGTATCAATAATCAGCCTCCACAGGCTAGATGAGAAATGCAGATATTTCCGTTTAAAAGGGAACTGTTTTGTGTTCAGACTTCTTGAGTTCCTTCAAGTTGTAGAGATCCTGAACTTGAATCTCTGCAATATGTGTCACTAGGTCTTTCTGCTAATCCCAGAGTGTTTTGGATGGACAAAGCCAGCTTTGATGCTAGTAAAAGCATGAAAACTTTGCATAAAGCTTCAAGTAGGAGTTAAATGTAGTCAACTGAAGACCTTTTCCTGACAGAAGAATAGGACTAACCACAATTAGTCACATTTTCAGAACAATTAATATATTTTTCCTTGCTAAACAAAGACAATTTGTAATATTAAACCATACAAAAGTGTGGAGGGATTTTAACATCTGCCAGTTGTATTTGATTTCTCTGTCTCCAGATGGCAGCAAGTACAGAATGAAGCTCCAGTTCTAAAAGTGAACTTGAATCTCCATCTGCAGCCTCTGTATGCCACAAAGCCTGTGACTCATTCAACTGCTTTGCACTGGCTGGGCCACTGCTGGGTTTGCATAACAATATTCCCTCAGGACTGGGTCCCCAACTGCTCCAACCAACACGTCCAGGTCTGCATACGCTTTAATGAGAAGGTGGCAGTTCTAAGCACATCAGGGATCTTTAAGAAAGTCTGACAACAACTATAGAATTCAGGATTCAGTTTCTGTCCCAAAAGTCCTTAGAACAATGTCCAGCCCACCTACTGACCTGTCTGCCCTTGAGTTTTATACTCAGATTAAAGAGTGCTTTTTAAAGTTCTGAAACCATTCTCATTCCAAGAAATGTGAATGAAGACAGGTCATGCTCATCTAGAAAGACTGAACACAGATGCCTTTCTCATCTTTTTTCCTCAGCAAACTTCACATTTCGGGCAGGTCACTATAGAAAGAAAATGTCCCCACACTTTGCATGGAATCATAGAATCACCTTGTTGGAAAAGACCTCTGAAATCACAAGTCCAGTTGTACCTGTCCCCTCACTAAACCATGTCCCTAAGAAACCCATCTACCCACTTTTTAAACACCTCCAGGGATGGTGACTCCACCACCTCCCTGGGCAGCCGTTCCAATCCCTGACCACACTTTCAGTGAAGAAACATTTCCCTAATGTCCCATCTAAACCTCCCCAGCACAACTTGTGGCCATTTTCTCTCGTCCTATCGCTGTCACTTGTGAGAAGAGCCCAGCACCCACCCCGTATAACCTCACATAACCTATTCCCTTTGAATGAGAGGCTTGCCTGCGAGAGGACATGCATTCATACCAGTGGAGCCCCTAGACATAGTCAGAGATATAAGAGTCTTTCTAATACATTTCCTAATACTTCTCTAACAGAAAGTACTGAAATAATCCTTAACCATGAACTTATGTGAGTGCAGTTCTCTATTCACGAATGTGTGTCACTTCCATAGTTGTTTGAACAGCTGTCCCCATTTATATTTTGATGAAGTCTGCTGAAGTCATACAGTGGAATGAATCAATCACCATCTGGTCTTCCAGCTCTAGCCTGACCAAGTCTTTGGTCATGCACTCTCATAATACTCCGATTATCCTTCCTCGGTGGAAAATTACTTGTTTTTATTTGTGTATGTAACTTGAAGGAACCTATTCATGTGTCCATAATCCACAGAGGTAACTCAGGAAGAAATAAGGTTTTTATATTCTAACCATCTCTGATGGACAAAGATAGAACAAGAGCATTAGATAGAAAAAGAGTCTGAATATGTGTCTTTTAGCATCAGCTTAGTCTTTAGGCCTTGTTATCTCCATGGTAAATGGCAATCTCGCCGTAGCAGAGATATATCAATGAAGAGTTCTTCAGTTTCTCTGTACATAAGAACAGATTTGACAGATATGCATTTATATGTTTGTGATGTAAAAAGATTACCAGCTACCACGGAGAACAGCAGGCCTAAAGACAAAGGCCTGACAGCTGCCTTTGCAAGTGAGAACCAGCTACCATCATGAAAGGGGTGGACAACCACGTGTGGCTGTAGTCCCCATTTTCTGCTCACGAGCTGGTGCAGAGGAGAAAATCACACTGATTTCTAAACCAAGAAAGGCCAAAGCCACTTCTGAGTGCTACTAAGGGCCTGCCAACACACATCACATGGTACGAGTTTTCGGATGGTGGGGCCTTTAGCACAGAGCTACAGAGGAACACATCATCTATGGGAATTCATGCCTTAGTTTCATACAGCTCTGAATGTATAAAACTGAATTTATAGAGTTTTCTTGCTGTTTTCTCAGCATAGTGGCTCCCTCTGTGAGGAGGAAGTCAAGCAAGCAACTGAAATATTAGAAAGTATTGTATTTATTGGGTCCCGTAGTCATCAAGAAAGTGAGAGGCAGAAAAAAGTATCCTCTCAGGAGACATACAGATTAGACTTTGAGTCAGTCCTACAGCCAGCTGTTTTAAAACCGGCTTAACTATTTAAAAATGATTTAGCTGGTGAAACGATGGCATATGAATTACTTGGTGGAATTAAGGAGACGAGAGTGATGAGGAAGGAGTGAGGGGCTTTATCGACTCAGCACTAAATGTTCAGTTGAAAAAGGGAGGGGAGGCAAGACAGCTCATAGATGCCTGTGATTTCCAAGTGATCCATGAATGTTTATTGGGACATCATGTCTCTGACCCTGGAATGGGATGCAAGCCAAGCTGTATAAAAAGATACTCTTATATTCCTGGCATAGTTTTGTGGTGAGCAGAATCTGCTGTATGTATATTTTATGTTTCAGGTTGCAGGGCCCCGTGTGGGAGTTTTATATAATGTCTTTCAATATTTATTTGGTTAAATTTTACAATTATGATCCTTAGAGAAAATGATTCTCAGATGCTGGATCCTGTCTGTATAATTTGAATGAGATTATACACACACACAGAGGCAATCTCTTACTCGTACACAACAGCCACTCTATCATACATGCTTCTCCAGCCCTCTACTTCTACATATCTCTCATAACATATGTAACCTCACAGCCACCATATGGGTGAACCAGTGACAGTCTCCCCATGACAGACTGATACACAGACACATTGGCCTCCATGGAGACAGTGCCTACAGTTAAGTGACTCCCCGGTGTCCTTGTGGTTAATGAAGACAAACTGGCATGTCCAGAAGATGTCTAAGCCCACCAAAGACCTGAACTGCTTGTGGGAAGCAGAACATTCTAGGAGCCTTTACTGGTTCCCTGCAGGACCAATAAAGAACAAAAGATTCAGCAGTCGATGTTAACATCCAGACAAAGTTGAAGTTACCACTGTAAGTGATTCTTTGCATCTTTGTCTTCTCTGTCAGGATTCTCATCTACAAGTCTGATTTATAGCAGGAAACACATGCATGCTATTGCCTCATTTCAGACAAGTTTTATAGAGCACTTGAGAAGACAAGTTAAAGGTGTCATCAGTTCAAAAAAGAAGTTCAAAACAGAAAGATTAAGATAGGAGAGGGATTGTCTTGGCTGACAGGAAGATCCTTTGCTTCCTAAGCGTTGCAGACCACAGAAACTGGAACAATGGTCAAACAGATCCAAGAGTTCACCAGTAATGTAGAGATACCAAACATATTTCAAGTATTATTCCAGCATGTTAGTCTGCTCCCTGTTAGTTTCTGCAGCTCACAGTTGGTATGACTACAACGATGTTCACTGGGGAAAGCCTCCAGTCTTGTGCTTCATGCTACTGCTTCTTCCATGTAGAGCTCCCTGCTTTCTGTGCTCTTCACAAATTATTTAAATGAGATTAAATTAATAAAAGTCAATTCTTCTACTTCTTTCTTTCCTATATAAATATACCCAGAAGGTTAAATGAGATTACTATATCATTTGGGGTGCATGTGCAACAAAACGGTCCAGTGCTTGAGAGACTAAACTGATAATGGGATGGGTTCACTTGGTGGTAGTCAAATCAGCTTAGATGAACAATGAGACAAATGTGTGCCACACAGGCCACCAAAATTGAGTGGCTTGGAACAAGCCAGGGCACGCAAGAATGTGGGTCTAGTCACACTAGCGAGAACAATAATGTCTTTACCGTTCACATGTAATCGAAGCAGCCAAAGATCTGTCAGCACAGTAGTTCTCATTAAATGTAAGCATTTGCCAATGGTGAGTGGAACCTGGCATTTCCCAGACAGAAGTATGTGCGCAGACAGTGTATGCTGCACACACACACTCTCAGCCTGTAGTTTCTTGGAAGCATCAAGCCATACAGCTACTCAGTGTTGGCCATTAACACCAACATCTTTGGTTTGTTGATGGTTTACTGCTTGCTGAAAAGTCTGTAAAGTGGGGGTAGGGTTGGTCCAGAGCTTCCAGGAAGAACTGAGCTATGAGGACCAGAAATGGTTTGGATTGTTGGATATAATGGAGGTATGATCAACTGATTTCCTATAAACACTGTGTAGTAGCTCTCTGCTTTTCCTGTTGGATAAGAAAACACTAGACAAATATCAAAAATCCTCAGATTCTACAAAAAATGACTGCGAAGTGAAAAACAAGTACATGCTCATGAAAAGACAGATGTAAAGTTAACTTAAGCTGTTGTACTAGGGACAGCAAAGTGAAAAGTTAGGCTCTAATCACTACTATGCTGTGTTATGTTTCCTCTCATATTCCCATGTGGGTAGAAGGAAGAAGGAGAAATCGAATATCCTGAAGTTGAGTTTAGGTCATCAGGAGTCTTCAGGGTTAATGGGAACTCTTATTGCTGAGATGCCAGGGAAAACTATTTCAGACCTGTCAGCTCTGCCAAAAAGAGCAAAATCAATCAAACATTTGAGTTCTTGTGTAGGAAGTAAAAATAATTATTCTGTTATTTATTACTGTTAAAAAGTTCAATTTCAGCCAAAATGTCTGAAAAAAAAGCATTCAAATTTTATGTGTTTGTGGCTGTAGCAGGATTTTGGTTGGATGGTTTAAATGAGTCACTCTGTGTGCAAATGTCACAATATGCCAAATAAACAAGGGTCTGAGAAGTCTGAATACGGCTGCATTTGAACTTTGGGAAAATTCAAATTCATGGCCTGGTTGTGTTTTGGCATAACAAACAGAGCCAAAGTCCTTACCCAAACACACCCAGAACTGTGCAAAGTTCAATCCTGCATCCAGTCCCTGCTTCCATGTCTTCTTCCCTAAGCAAGCACGAAATAGGTTGCATAGGTGGTTTTTTTGCGTGTCACAGATGGACCAATATTTTCTACTTCAGTTTTTTCTACTGTTGCAGTGTCATAACAAGCTGTCTCGACAGCAGACGTCAAAAGCAAAATTCAAGAAGTTTGTTTTCCTTCCTGGACTGAGTACTTCCTGAGAAAAACGAACTTTTTGTGAACATTTAAATCTGCACGGTGACCTGCTTTCCTCTAGTAGCAATGTTTTGTATTGCTAAGAGTGAAAACAGGAGCTGATTCCCAATCACATCTTTTCCTTCCCATGCCACTAGAAGCCAAGCATTCTGCTGAGGCAGCAGGCTTGGACCTCCAGGGCACTGAAGGAGTCGTTCCATTGGTGAAGCTGACCGCAAAGCCATGATGTCGATTGTCCACTGAGCTGCTATGCACATCCCAACACTTAGTCATGTCACCTCTGGCTAATGATGTATCTCCCCTTTTTTCGTGGAGAGCTCTTCCTCAGGAGCATTGTTTTTGCAAGGAGAACACCTCCAGCCATGGCCAACGGTAGGCTTTCACCTTCTACAAGAGTGGGCTATAAGATAATTATTTCCCCACTAGTATGCTGAACAGTCATCCAACTTCATAGAAAAATCACATTGCAGCTATCAGATTCTGCAGAATTGTTCAATAAATGTAGGTGGGAAGTCAATTCCCTGTAACTTCTACAAAGAGGTTTAAAATAACATATGTAGATCCTCTGGGTATCATCCTTATTCTTTTAGATGATACTTTGCCACCAGATCATCAAACAAAATAAGTGTGAGAATTCTTGTTTTCTTAGTTTTGGAAGATCACTCGGAATTGTTACAAGATTGGGTGTTACTTAAGGGAAGATTTCTCCAAAGGGAAGTTCCACATGAGATGAGTGCCTCAGGGACTGAAACACTCTTGGCTGCTGCTTTTATAAGAAGGGGAGAGGCCTCAGTGAGCTATAGAAGAGACCTTACCAGAGTGGTTTTTACAAGGCCCATTTTCACAACGAAGGCTACCTTCAAGGATATGGAGTTGAAAGTGTGTATTCATCTCCTTGAAAACCACGGGTGTCTTGACAATCTGCTCCAGTTCTGCAGGCATTGGTCTTTCGGTTATGTTATGAGTGACCCTTTACAATATTTTTAATGACTTTATGGGAATCTGGGAAAACATCCAATAATTCATAGTTGAAATATTGAACTTTGGACTTGGTACCAATACAAGCAACCTTGTACTTTATAAAACTGACTGGGAACTGGTTCCCTACACCTTTTACTCTTCCAAGAACTACAGCCACTACAATAAAGTAGCAGTAGAATTTATAATCATTTACAGTAAGTGGAAACAAGGAGCTTCTGGTATCCCATCCCTGCTGTTAGCTTTAAGCGTTGAAGCTCCTCTGAAATGCATGCCAGTACCTACCAGGTCTTTCAGACTGCTTTGACCTGCCCAGAAAGTAACAGAAGTCTTTTTGCTGCTGCAAAAACACATATATGTTAGCTCAGATCAAGTTACCCAGAAAGGCAGCACTGCTGACTCAAGACCTGTGAAGATTGTCTTACTTCTTTGCTGTTAGTATGTTTAATAAAAGCCATTCTTCATGGTAGGGGTCTCGTACATCCAAACAAGCTCCTGACAAATGCAGAAGCAACTTTAAGGTAACCTGGACAGAGATGAAGGCAAGTGGACTTCAATTTCACAAAGAGCTGAGAGAGGGAGATCTTCCCAGCTTGAGTGATAGCTCTGCAATTTGAGTTAAGACAAACACAGTCCCCAGCCCATCGCTCCAATATATGGACTGTTTTTAAAAGAAGGAGATGTTATGTCTGTCAACCTGCCCAGAAATCCTTTAGCCAGCAAAAGGAATCTGAAACCAACATTGTCAAAAGCCAAAAAGGAATACTTTGCAAAGGCAAAGGGGGTGCTGGGACTGGAAGTGGGAAAAGAATTCCTAGAAAACATACTTGGGTTAAACAGACCAGCCATCGACTTGTAACAAGAGCTTAATCTACTGCAGTCAAGCATAACTGTGTATTTCCAGGGCTGGACAGAGCCAGTAGCCAAATGGAGGAGGTGTTGCCCATGGTCTTATTGCGTGTAAAGTGGGCATGAGTATATAATATGTATGAGTCTAAATTACGTACAGGAGCCAAGCTCCCCTGCTGTAGCTCTTGTACTTTCTGCGCAGAAAAAAAAGACTGGTTGATTCAGTGAGTAGAAGAGCTGGGAAGAGGCCAGGACCCTAGAAAACATCCTTTGGAAAGCACATCAACATGAACCTTCCTGGTTCCACAGTCCCAGGAAGGATTTTTTTCTTCTTCCCCAGGCTCATAAGTCCTTCCCAGCCTCACTGAGGGTGATGGCTAGCATGAGTGTTAAATGCTTGCTTTTCCTCTCTCAGAGGAGACACCAGTGAATATTGTTAAAGCTAGTCCCTGTGAGATGCCCCTTCCTTACTGCAAAACTACATACAAATAGACTCATGTCGCTTGCAAAAGTGCCCCCAGTGCTGCCAAGGATCAAGCAACAGAGTTCAAACACACTTGACAGCTGTCTACGAGGCACGTCTTCCATTTTATCAGTAATTGTAAAACAGGAAATTCAAGGGAGATCCCGAGGACGGTCTGTGGGATTAGAAATGCAAAATGCATAGATGGTTTTGCAGGTTTCTCTCCGAGATTTCCTTTAAATGTTTATGGATAATATACCTTCTGTACAACAAATGGATCTCACAGTTCAGTACTGATCAAATTAGTCTTTTCTCTCAAAAGTGCCTTCAGTTGCCACTGGTCTAAACACCTCGCCAGCAATCAGTTAGCTGCTACGGCAAGCGTGGGGTGAGGAGTTTCATGATTAGTTATCCAAGAAATGAAGAAACTCAGGTACAGAGCAGTGAAAACTCCAAGTCACAAGGGGATCAAGAGCAGTCCTGGGTCTGAAATACAAGCACCTCACATAAACAACAGAATTCAGTGTTTCCCCAAATACTCTGTGATTCAAGGTGTGGGGAGGTAAGACAAACGGGTGAAACCAGAAAAGCCTCTTAAGAGCTCCTTTAGACACTCGTAAGTCTCAGATCCTAGGCTGTCTAAATACACCTGGAGTGAAGCATCTTAGGCTCTAGCTAATACCCTTCTGAAGATATTCTTGAAAAAGGAAGACACAATCTGTGATGCAATATATTGCATATTTGCTGATATCTATCCTGTAGAGTTCAGGCTTCTACAGTATATACAGTAGGAAAAAACCTGTAACCAGTGTAGTGGTAATAAGGCAGCAATGATAGCCTGAGTTTGCAGAGGGCCTGCAACAGTAGTTCCAAATTGCTCCTTGCCCTCATGTCTTGCCTTTTTTTGGTTTAAGTACTTAAAGCATAAAATGAAGCCCATGATGAAGTGCTAAAAAGGTGCTGTTCAAGTCTGCTGAATTTACATACTAGGGGGAGGATGGAGTGCTTCCACTTTTTTTTGGAGAAGGTTCAGCTTTCAAAACCTTGACAAAAACTTAGTCATTAATTCATATTGTCTTATCAAGACAGAATTATGACTTGACCATGCAGACTGTTTTTTTCCTCTAAAACAATGCATTTTTCAAGTCTCCTCTGCTAGTTCTGAGATCATTCTTCGAAATCCATTGTCATTAGCTTCAGAGTTAAATAATCTGAAAGTTAAATAAGGTGGGCCCAATTGACATTTTATTTTCCTTGTTACACCAAATGACCTGCAACACTATGATTTAGTCTGACAAAATAGCATTGTCTACCTCCCTCTCCTAATTTCTCCTTGTGTCCACTGAAAGGAAAACAAGTTACTCTTCCTGCAGGTCTGTCTGATAAGCTCACCCGCAAGTGACCTCATCTTTCTATGGCTGATTGGAAAGCAACACATGTTAAATGCAGAAATGCTGCTTGTTCATGGTCCTTCTATAGTACACAGAGATCGTTTTTGCTAACAAATCTCTCTGCAAAAGCAAGCAACAACCTAGAAACTTATCTTGACTGCTGTATAGACACACACGAACATGTAGATTTTTCTTGGCAAAACTAAACCATGGCTACAAGATAGTAAAAACAGAAGTCGTAACAGCACAGGAGAGGGCAGGAAAACTCAGAAAAAACTTTACTCAGAAAATATACTAGTAATTATGTATTTGCACATTATTTTTCATTTAAACATGTTTAAAAAAATTGCCATCAACTGAAAAGAAAGCACATCTATTACTTAAAATTACCACTAGTTTTTAGTGAGCTTTTGCATTGATTTTGTTTTAGAGAAAGCAAACATTTGACTCTAGGGTCTATAGGGCAAATGAAGGGCTGTTACCTTTCCTGTCTCAGGAATGGAGCCTTCAATTTGGTCAAGATTTTGTTTTGGAAACCAAGGACCCTCATAAAATTTCTCTCTCTTTAAAAACTCCCTTGTCCTCTAGCAGTGCCCTTCTCAGTGAATCCTGCAGGTGAATACACTTGGCCTCTTTCAGGATAATTTACGTGTAAATACTAGGGTTCCCTCCAAAACTAGAGGACATTTTGAAACAACGCTGTGATAAAAAGAAAAAGAACCGAGTGTTGTATAACTCAGTCAAAAAGACAGTTAAGATTTCCCATGGTATCTAAAGCATCCTCATGGAGAACACAGACATCACAAAGACCTAGGGGAGACCCACATTTTTTCTGAATGGCAGCTGGAAGCCCCAAGAACACCTTACGGCACTAGATACAGTTAGCAAGCTGAATATTATCAAGATCCACTAAGTATCACGATCACACTTTATTTCAATTTAATAAATAGGCCTTTCAATTTAATAAATAGGTCTTTCGATCAGAGATGGCGATTTCCCTTCCCTTTCTTTAGCCTTCAATTTTTGTTAACACTGTTATGTGGAAAGCGTAATAAAACCGCCTTGAATAGCTCTCCTTCTCTTTCCCATTTCCAAAAGCAGCAACACAAGGAGGTGCCAAAATAAGTGCCTTCATTAGCAGGCTGTTTATAACAAATGGGCTTGTTAAATGCAAACCTGTCCCGCGGGTAATTTGTTAAACTGCTCCTGTGGTCAGAAGTGTGGTCAGGCAGTGATGTCCCGGTGCAGTGAATAACTCGTCAGCAGACACCTGTAACGTCTTTAGCAAAGGAGGTCTTGGTGGTGCAAGATCGCCTGCACAGGGAAATGGGAAAGGAAGACAGATTTGGGGAGCACTGGAAAGAAGAGGGATTTTCTAAGGGACTGCGGGGCTGTTACAGATCACATAACATGACAGCTTATCTTCAGTTATGCCTTCACTGTTTCATGACAGTGGCATAGTCCATGCTGTAGAAATAGCTCTTCGTTCCCCTGCTAGTGCCTTGCTCACATTATAAATTTTAGCTTCTTCAAGCTTCTAGCTGAGGGACTTAGAACTCTTCACCCCCTTTTTTTTTTCAGAACAAAAAACCTACTTAGGGAAATATAAATAACTGTTGTTCGAAGAAAAAGCTATTTTAGCTGTTCTTTCAGTTGCGTAAGCTGCTGCAGGATTTCAAAATCATGGTTTTGCCTTATTTGAAGGGATAACACTCTTTCTGTGAAATGTCAATGGCAGGACACAGCAGAAAAGGCTGAGAAGAGCCTGAATATAACATCAACTTTGTCTTTCTTCTTCCCTCTCAATTTTGAATAAATATAGCCAGTATTCTCAACAGAGTTCAGTATGCAGAGGCTTGGCTAGGTTATGAGCACACCTAACTTCTCATTCATTTAACAAGGAGAAAAAGAAAACATCATATCCTGAAGCCTTCAAAGTGAAAAAGCACTTCAGGCTTGGACTTTGCACAGCCACCTGCTTCTATTAGCGGTAAGGAAAGAAAAAGGAGGTTCATATACTGTTTTTCACTCCAAACACTATCTGCCTGAACATGGCAAGTACTATCTCTCTGCACTCTCTGCCCATACCTCAATGAGCTACTGGAGCTGAAAACTACTCACTAGCGATTGCATTTAATGACTTTTCTCTGACTTAAACAATTCACTGTGTAAAAGGTGTGAAACCATCTACTTTTAGTCCTTGGAGAGCTACTGAATTCATTGTCATAACAAAGATTCTTGTCTGTATTATAACAACAGAGAAAAAATGACGAAAGAGGAGAGATTGTGATTGCAATGGATACACTACCTGGGTTATTACAACTTTCTATCTCTCCTGGTAATTCCTGCCTCCTCAAACCCAAGACAATCAGGGTGGCACCTGGCGTGTTCCTCTCTATGCCCTCATGATGTTATCTGGTGGTGTCTGGAGCATCCTCTTTCCCTATCAGTCTCAGGAGAAAACAAGCCCAGTAAGTACGGAGAGGAGTTCAGATAAGTGGCAGTCCTAGAGCTCCTGGCTTGAACATTGCTTCCATCTTCAGTAGAGCCAGGGTAAGAGTTGTTTCTATACCTTGGATCACTACAGCTTCCTAGAAACTGCCTCTAAGACCCATTGTAGGACAGGAATCTCCCAAGATGTCACCACAACTTCTTTTCTAAAAGACTAAAACCAGAAGGGTATTCTTATGTCCTCCATCCTCATGTGTTCAGTTTCACCCAGACACCTCTAAATGAAGCGTGAAGACTGAGATTAGCCCTAATCACTCCTTTTCTGAAGAGACGAAACTCTCAGTCATAGATAGCTGCCAAGAACCAAAGCCGTCTCAGAGCCATCAGATGATGTCCACATGACTAAATGAACCGCCCCAGGGTGTGGAATCTCATCTTCCTTCCACCCTTATCTTCATTGATCAAATGTAACTTTGAGTGAGTAAGATATACCAGGGAGTCCTCCAAGGTAGACAGCAGTCTGTCCCCACACCGCTAAACAGGACAGTGCTGGAGCCTCGGCCACATGCCTTCAGGTATAATGGATCTCTCATGGGTGAAGGGAAGGTGACACGATAGACAAACCTCTGTGAGATACGGAGTTCATCAATTATCTGGGCAATGGCAAACAAACAAGCTTGAGTTCATGACAAATGATGAATATAGTTTAAGCAGCAGGCAGAAGCAGCTCTGGAGCATCCAGTCATGCCAAGTGAAGTCTTCCTCTTTGAGAATCCCCAAACCATAGGTCTACATACGCTACCTCCCATCTTCACGTCTCCTTTACTTTTCAGAGCAGTGACTTTTATTTGCAGTCAAATCCTATTTGAGTGACTTATTGTGAAGCTCTCTGCAACCACCACTCTACAGAGTCCATGATGATCCTAGAGAGAGTTAAACGGATCCCTCCTTCCCTCTCCCTTACAGTCAACTCCTCACAGTACTGACAGGGGATTTCTCTCCCTCTCATTCCAGAGTGTGACCTCTTAAATCCATTCCAGCAAAGGCTTTGGACAAGTAGCAAGAGGAGCTGTTTGTTCAATTGCTGCCCACATTTACAATCTCAGCCAGCTTCTTGGATTCCGTCCCCCAAGTCTTCCAAAACATCAGGGGCTCGCTTCAATCTCTCAAGCTCTGGATGAGATGGAGAGCAGAATATTGGTTCTAACAGAAAGCTCTAGCTAAAGACTGCCCTGAAATAAATGGAACCAAAAAATTTCTAGTTTCCTCACCTGGCTGAAAGACTCCCCAAAGAATCAGTCTTTCAAAATGCACTCTTTCATTCAATTTTTGCTGTGCATGTTACTGGCAGTCCAGATTTCTTTCTGCTTTCCAGTTTGGTCTTTGTTGTTGTTGTTGTATTTTAAAGCAGTTTGTTAGATATTAGAAACAGTTTGGCTGAGCTCATAGTGCCTGGCTCACGAGTGTGTAGATGTGCCAGGCCTGGGAACATCATTAGCAGCCTTGTTTAGAGAAAAGTGTTAGTTAACCACAAAACTCCTCTGCTGATAATTTGTTTAACTGCTCCAGTGGTCAGAAGTGTGGTCAGGCTCACAGCATTCAGGAGCTGTTAATCACCTGTCAGCGGGCTCTTGCAAAGTCTTCTGCAATTGCAGCACTTGTCCTTTGAGGCCCTGTCAGCAAGGGAAATGAAAAGAGCAATATTCATAAAGCTTTCAAGAAAGAGAGCAGAGCTGTGGCTGAACCTCATCTGTGGTGTATCTCATCTGGGAGTGGATTTAATTTGTTAACAGAAACCCCGATTCTTATGGCAGTAAGTGATCGTGCAATTAGCCTTATTTTGCAGCTGAATTTTTAATGAATCCATACAGCCCATCTTTCTTTTTCTGTTACTGCACCCATTCTCTTACAACTTCTGAACACATGGGTCAATTTCAACAAAACTGGACACATGAGAGAAGTCTTGTGCATATTAAGTTCCTAAATCTCACAAAAATAGGGCTGATGGATAGAAGTGAGAATGCTTAATACCCATCTTAGGAGAATACTCTCAGTGAAATCTCAGCTCTTAAGTACCTGAGACAACATCTATCTCCTGAGAAGAGTGCAAGTGTCCCAGATGCTAAAAAAATCAAGTTTGCATCTTATTGGAGACGTCAGAGAGATCGATGTCAGGACCCAGATTCCCAGACTCCTGGTTTGTTAGGACTGATGTGGTTTTGTATTGAGGTAAGGCTTGGGTCTGAACCAATACGTGCCGCATGAGTGTTTGCTCTGAAAAATAATCTCTGCTCCACAGTCATACAATCTGGAAGGAGGTGTGAGCCAGAGCACACCAGCAACTGAAGAGAAATGGAAGAGGATGAGGATATTGCAGAGGTAGCTGAGTTTCATCAATCAGCCCTAGTGATTCAGGACAAGATACAAGATATTGTGTCTGCCAAAATTGTCACTGTGAAGATTGATTCTGGGATGATCCAGCATAAGAGCATTTAAAAATATAGTAATGAAGTCATCTGCTCACTTTGCTTCCTCAATAGTTTGTGCTTGATCCCATACCTAGTCACAACTCCACTCCTTGACTCTTTCCAAATAACTGCCTTGCCAATTAAACATGAGGTCTCCTGGCGTATAAGGATCCATACTGAGCATCATTCCCCTTCTGCCCACTCTTTCTTGTAAAACCAGCCCCAGCCTTCTCCAGCTAACTCACTCCACTCCAAACTCAATATCTTACCTCGAGGCAAAGTCTCTTTGCCTGCTTGCACTGCCTGGTGGATCTTACTGCACTTCTTGCCCGAGTACCTCTTCCAGAAGCTTCTGCATGCAAGGTGTCACCAAGACCTGCTCTCAAAACCCTTTTATCCAGCCAACACCCACACAGATATCTCCTCTTCCGCTTCTGTCACTGAGCCCTGTGGATATCTTGCTTTAACCCAGGACTTTTGCTCTTCCTGGTGAAGCTGACATATTTTGTCCTTTCCCTTTTCTCCCATCTTAGGCTGTCATTCCACTTGACAGCAGGGGCGGAAAGAGAGAGATGGTCCCCACGCATTCTGCACCATGGATCCTGGGCCTATCAGTTCAGAGTGTTATGAAGGTGGGAAGTGGAGAAGGCTGAAAGCAATTTCCCTGTGTTAATCTGGTGCCTGATTTGTGATCTCCACCCTGGGGTGCCCCTTTCTGTAGGAATCACTTAACCAGAGCCACTAGGTTCATTGCCTTGGGGGGGGCTAGAGGAGTGCCGCATAATCCCTCGGAGAGATGTGCTGAAGAACACAGCACACGTTACTGATGCCCAAATAATCCTTGTCAATGAATCATTTGAACCAGAGCTGGGTCTTGCTTTTTGGATTACTCCTCAGGGCCACCTCTGAAAATTGAGAGGGGACAAAGGAGTGCTGACCATGAGAGTTAAGAGCAGAGAGGGGAACTGCAGCTTCAACTCTGTGCTAGAGGTGTTTTACCCTTCCCCTGAGGAAAAAGAGGAAAATATGAAAGCTCAAAGTAAATGCATATTTCCAAGAAAAATGCTATGTGATTAAGTGATAAGTTTTGATCACTGGCGGTGGGTATTTCATCAGGCAGGAAATTACTGTTGAGGGACATTGTGCACTAATTAAGCTTTTTTTTCTCCGAGTCAACTCACCACAGCCCACAACGCGTGCACTGCCTCAACTTGGTCTCCACACGCCCAGTTCTGGGCACAAACACACAGAACTGTGGTCATGCTCCTCCCTGGCTGTGCTGGCAGCCCCGGCTACACAGGGAGCTGCAGGATCTATTCTTCACCTCTGTGGCCATGGCTTGCATAACCTAAGAGCACCCCCTTGCCTCTGCCCTGGAAAGAAATACCCAGCCCCACTGCTTTCTGCTGTGGCCTTTTAGGGATATGTTTTGCCAAATGAGGTATGCATGGTTTTAAAAGTAAGTACAACCTCGTAAGGAGCAAATCCATGGCTCTCCTCTCCTGATAAGCACTGCTCTTCCTCTCCACGGAGCAGATGGGGGCGGTTTATTTAACCACTGTTCTACATAACACAATAAAACTGTGTATGAAGGTGCAGGGGGACATTTTGGTTTCACAGCTTAGCTCACTTCAACAGGAATCAGCCAGTGACTCTGGCCACTACCTGCATCTCCAATTCAGACAAGCTCACGTCAGTCACCACTAGCTGTAATTTTCCAAATTTCCTCTGTGCTACTTCACTGCGTGAGCTTGCTGCAGACGGAAAAGTGAGCCATATGTTTAGAAGTCACTGCAAAGCCCTGGTGAGCCCATGGGAATCCGTATGTCGGTTTTGATGGACTTTAGCCTGGACCGTCATGCTCCAGCAGCCTGCTAATGCAGAACGGTGATTTCAGCAAGGCTGTGCTCAGGCAGCGTTAGTGAAGAGGTGGAATCAAAGTGACGAGGAATAGATAGATGGGGAGTGACTTTGGGGGTAATTAGATACATCAGCGATGTGAGATTCAGACCAATACTCAGTGTGCACTGGACACCCTCCATTCTCCTCCGCACGGCGCATTAGGAGAGCTGAGAAATCCTCTTTGGTTTCCACGTGGATGCAGGTGTGTCCCAGCTGGGGGGCTGGGGGTTGTGCTGAATGCAAGCCTCAGAGTGAATATTTATCCAAGCCAGACATAAGTTAGATGATACCTATTCCTTGCACTGCTCTAGAAGCTTCTGGACTTAATTTTCAGAACAGTAAGTAAGCAGAGCCATGGGAACCAGATCCAGTCCTATTCTGCTGGATTCCGAGGCCACTGGGGACTTACAAGCCTCTTGACCGATCTCTCACAAAACTGAGTCCATAAACCTCACAAAGAGTTTCCTGCCAGTGGGCCAAGAAGATGAGGCTAGGCCTTCAGAGCAGGACTGGCTGGCTTTCTACCAGACTTCTTGCCAGTTACGACCAAGGAACCCCGTGAGCCTCAGATGTTTAGCACCATGGTATAGCACTATGGTGTGCATATAATATCATTTACACATGCCTTTCCATGCTGTATCATGGTTAAGCCCAAATATTTCTGCCTTCTCAGTACTCAGTTGTTTATCCTAAATAAAAAGGACTATTGCCAGCATATAAAAGATACACGTAACATTGATCGGTCAAACCTGGACCCTGGCATAGCTTTCTGAGACTGTAGTCCAAGGCATATGTCTACAGGCATGATTTCTGTTTCCTTGTTGCCAAGGCACTCATGTCTCTCTTACTGAGTTTATTTGTGGGAAGGAAAAAAATGGTCAATAATCATAAAATACAACAAAAGAAAATGCCAAGCTAACTCTGACAGGCTTTCTTCATATCACTTCCTTTTGTGGAGAAACAACATCTATCCACTTAAATTACAGCAAAATATTGAGAAGATGTTTCCTAATGAGTTGGCAAATAAAGATGCCAAAGGGGTGAGAGCTGAGCTCTAGAGAGGATATTAGCTTTTCTCCCCTGATTAAAATTCAATCTCTATTATTATTATTTTTGTTTCTTCTTTCCATTTCATTTGGCAATGGACTTTTACAAGAAGTAAGCTTTTTAGTGTTCTCCCTTCTATGAACTCAGACTGAGCACAGACAAAATTATCTTCTCCCTGGGAGGTGAAGATAGAACAAAAGAAAACTAATCATTTCCTACCTCCATCCCCCTGAAATTATATCCTTTATTTGCAAGATCCTTGGATCATATGCATATAAGAAAGGGAAAATATATCAAATCGGAATCCACTATCTGGAAATATTTATCCACTTTACAAAGGCATTGCTATAAGTAGTTTAATTTCTCATCTACTCCAGATTGTACTGCTGTAGGAAAAGTAACCTCTTTTGCCCACCACTGAATTCTGTGATTCATCAGTGAAACAACAGGGTTTTGAAGGATTCAAAGTATTTCCTTTCTAGTCTGGCACTACGAAGAAAAAAAAGGAGTTGTTTCTAAGGAGGGGCCAAAATGGGGAGGGAGAGGTTTGCAGTTCAAAGCAAAGAATGTATTGAAAATGATGGAATAAATTGATGTTTTTTAGACTTTAGAAGGTGTCTGTCTCTAGAAAGTAAAACAAATACTTAACTAGCATTTAGTTAAAATACAAATACCTCTTTTTTACTTGGGCACCCCGTGGAGAAGTGTGAAACTTTGTAAACCTGCTGGGAAATATTCTGACTTCCTAAGTGTAACACTTCTGATTTTATAATGTAACCTTTCCTATAGGTTATCTTTAAAATTTAGAGAATATAAGTCTGTCATATTTTTGTTTATGCTGGAGTCAGATATAAAGGTTGTAAATTTGAGTTGATCACAGACCTTGTCTAAAGCACGTGTGCACTTCCATGACACTGTTTATCTTTAGTGTTTGGCCAGATGAGATAACACAGTGGTGTGTCAAACACGTGACGTGTTATCTAGATATCATGAACACTTTTGTTGCAGGACATGTTGACACAGCACTTTTGAGTAGATGAAGACAACATGATGGCTCCACTTATGCTAAGGAACAAGATGAGTGTTCCTATGTTAACCCTCCCCCCGCCATGCCTAACTCTATCAGCTTGAGCTTGCAAGTTGGAACTGCTCAGATGTATTCAGTAATAGAAATGTTAAAAAACAAATGAACCATATTTTGGGTATGAGAAGAATTTCATTTCATTATTGTGAAATTAGAGACGAAAAGGTAGCCAGTTCTTTTATGCCAAAAACAAAAAGTGTACCTGTGTGGGAACTTGCCCTCAGGTTGTTTTTTTTAAAATGTTCTTTTCCTTTGTTAAGAATAAAAGCGCAGTGTTCGAGACTGACAGACTTGAGGACATTTAGAGTGAGAAAAATTAAGAAATACTCTTCTTAAGCTCCACCTTGACCACTAGAACAAATCACAGTTGCAGCCTCACTTAAACATCACGTGGATTTAGTGATGCCTGTATACCCAATGCATGTGGTCTGTAAACCTACAATATTTCAGATCTGCATCCTTGCTTGAGCAACTTTAAAGTCAACTCTGCATACCCTACTGACATCCCTCAACTTACAGGGAAGTCATAAAGGACAGAATTTAGTTGGAAAGCTGCATTTTTATGAGTGCAGGGAGAAATTACATCTCAAAATAAATTCCTCTTTAAAAGACTGTCTACGCTGTAACATGGAAGACAGCAGAGAAGGGCAGGAGTTGGTATGGATTTGAACTGGAAGTCCACCCAGCCCTGTGTGAAGGTATCAGGTTAGATCTAGAGGTACAACAGTCACATTTGTGGGATAACAGACTTAAGGTCAAGCTTCTCAACTCCAAAGGTAGCACTGGAATGGGTTGATTTCTGCACATAACACTACAGAAATCAACCTGGGTCCAGCTGCCTTCCAGTCTTCCTCCCATACAAACGATTTCAGGGGAGGTGAGGATTGCATGACAAATTCAATTAGAGATGAGCCTGAGGGGGGAAGAGGTTGTCAAAACAGATGATTAAAATGAATGCAGTTTGAAGCCAAGGGGAGTAACCAGCATGAAGTCATGCCCACAAGCAAGGAAAAATAACGTGCTAGGAGCTACAAGGTAAAGTGGACTCATTTGTTTTTTTCATTGTGTTCCTTCAGTTTCTCATTTTCCTCCCCTCCCACTCTTTATAATGCTACTGCTTGGCTACACATTAAACACTTTGACAGACACACAAAACCATCTAACATTTCCATGGCAGTGAAACACTGAAGTATAAACAGTTTATTTCTCATGAAATTTGTAAGGAAAACAAACATTTTATAGGGCTCCAGTTCCCCCTGCCTTTTCTTCCCCTGTAGCCCCCAAAATTATTGGCAATGTAAAAGAAAAGAGAGAAAATAGACCTTAAGTAAACAGAGCCATGAGTGTTATTTACTATCCGCTGGTTATATGCCAAGGAGATATCAACCAAGCAGACATTAGGAAAATATTTATCCAAGCATTAATATATTCTTTGCACATGACACATTGCACATCATTATTTAGCTGGGCTGATAACACAGAAGCTTTACTAACAGCATATTTCTTCCTGTGCTTAGAAGTCTTTAAAGCATTTTTAAGCCTAGCAGTAAATCACAACCTGGTTTGCAGATACATTCTGTATACACATGCATATTCCACTTCAGCCCTTCTGATCACATGCCTTTTCTTCCTTGGTACTTGAATGTCATTTTTGTGATTGAAAAAAGGAAAAGCAAAGTAATCAGTGTCTACCACATCCTAAGTTCCTACTAAAATTCCCATCAGCATCCATCTCCACTGCTCATTGAGGGAGCTGACTGGGTGAGATAGATCAGATAATACAAGAACTGAGACAAATCTGAAGAGACACCTGAACAAATCAAGAAAGCCTTTAAAATGGATAAAGTACTCTACTGATGCAAGGCTGTGGGGTGGTGGGCTTAGCCTAGAGACCTGTCAATATGTCTATCCCCAAGATAAATCCCAAGAATTCTTATTTTTGGTGTTATTCTCTTTTTTTTTTCCTAAGTTTGGGAGATGAAAATGTTTGGGTAGTACTCATCCATCCTAGACAAGATGAACCTCTGGCTGTCATGACTGTTTCTGTGCAATAAATACTAATAAAACTAATACTAATAAAACTAATAAATACTAATTCCTAGATATAGAAATTAAAGAAAACCTGATCATATTGATCAGGAATGGAATTAATAAGCACAGAATTAGAGGTGTGGATTTCTTAACTGTTTAGTTGGCATAAAATAAGTGGGACCCACTGACCAGAGGACACCATGGACTGAGCTTTAAAGGGGAGGAAGAAGACAGACAAAGCATGAATATGGGTGGAGTAGAGAGTGGACCCCTAAGTTTCCTTGCACCAGACCTCACGCCAACACCTCAAGGACTCTGAGGCCCACACAGTTCTGTTCTCAGCAGCAAGCTTAGGGGAAAGACAGTGTATGGACACTGGGCGTCCCATAACTCAGCACTGTTCCGAAACAGTTCTTCATGCTTCTTGATGAAGCCAATTAGCCAATCCTTTCCCTAAGTGTTAACGAAACATTAAAAGAGTCCAGATCTTACTGTGTCTGTTTTATATGGAAAGCCAGAGACTGGAGAATTTTGGTGGCACGGACAGAGTTGGTGACACTCAGGAGCAGAAACTGAGTTGTGACTCCTCTTGTCTTGTTTGAACTTCCAGGACCTCATCAAAGAGCCTGGACAGTCTTTGCAGCTGCAGATTTGTGCGGCAATCCACAGGGACTCATAAAGGCTAAAGCTGCCTTTAAAAATGACTTCTTAGGCACGCAAAAGCATAAAGTTAAAACTTTTGGAGATAAGTTGTATCTTACAGCTCCAGCGCATGCCTGCCTATTAATCCATCTTTTCAGTGAAAAACATCACAAGGAATTGCAGTCATTCTTCTTATAACAGCAAGATCCACAGGCCACTCAGTCCAACGGCATTCGGCTTTCACTTCGTTAGGGATTTCTCGTGCTCTTTAACAAAGGAGTGACTTAGTCATGTTCTAATAATTTATCGTGTTAAGATGAGAAATAAAAAAGGGAATTGTTAACACAGTGAGATTTCACACACACACACACACACACACACTTAGAGGCTTGAAACCTGCGTCCTATGACCTCTCCATCACTTGCATCTTGGACCTGATTATCCAGCTCTTGAATCAACAGGGAAACTTCTAATCCCACAAAATCTCTAAGACTACTGAAGTGAGTGAATTGCTCCAATTAGGCTTATAACTTTTGGGTTGCAGTTTACCAACTGTAGTGCATTCCAGCCATACATTTAACAGAAAGGGAGGGGAAGAAAAAATTCTGCACATTATTTCCCAGCGAGGAACTCTAGAAGAGATAAGGACATTTCAGAAATAACTGATAAGCTACATCCTGCTGGTGTTTGTTTTTATTTTTATTATGGATTAACTGACTTGAATCAAGGGTTCTGGGTGAGGAATGTCTCCAAGATGAATGGGAAGACTGTGCTCATGTGAGTGATGCTCCACTGGCAGGACAGACTGAACATTGCCTATTGATTTCATAGCAGGAGTTAGGCTTGCTTAAAGAGGTGAGGCTTCATCTCATGAGCTCATGGATTTGTTTTCAAGCCCAGATAGGATTATTATCCTCAGACTGGTCTCCTATGTGGCAAAAGTTTTCAGGAGCACCTACCTCAAGCCCGTAAGTTCTGATTGAGGTGTAATACCTCTTCTTGAACTGTAAGCCATCTGGAATGGGATATTTCAAATAACGGAAATTGCACATTCTCCTGGAAAATGACTTCCATTTCAATGCAACATTAATAGCCTAGCAAGATTTGTGACCTGCACTTGAATTACAGGTGGCAATAATAATATCCCAGCACGGTTTACTTATCTTGTTTAGAAAGTCTACTGTCATCTGCTTTGCTAGTATCTTTCCCATGCTTAAACTGGTACCAGTTAATTCTGTTTGCTACATACAAATGTGGCATACACATCTCTAGCCTAACTGGTAGAAAATTGGTTATTGATGCCCAGGAAATAACTGATTTTCCATCTATTACAATGTTGCCTTACTGAAAGTATATGATGCTGATACAAAGCACTGATTACAGTTTTTAGTTAACAAATGGATTTTGTCAATTGCCCCAGGCACTGCCTAACAAAGTTGTGCTTAAGGGCTAAGGCGACTGATTTCTTCAGGGATATTGCTTAAACGGGGCACAGATCTAGCGTACACAACAGCTGCTATTCATCACGCACTGGGAAAAAAAAGCTTGGCAGTAAGCCAGAAATATAAAGCAGCCCTATAAGTTGGCAGAGTAGTTTATAATTGCTGCTATTAAAATATACACACATGCACATAAATATATATGTGTGTGTGTGCATACACATACATGAGATTTGCTGAGATATAAAATGCCAGTGCTAACTTCAGGGCAATATTTCTATGGTGATTTCATTCCATGATTAAGTATTTCGGAAGGAAGATACAACGTATTAATTAAAGCAGAGGATAAATACCTTCTTAATTAGCTGATGAAATACAATTTGCATGGAAGTGAATTCTTTTTAATAACTGCTCAATGTGCCTGGGGCAAAGTTTCAGCATGTCCCCGGCTTTTCCCTTCTGTCATCAGCAGGGAATTCTAAACAAATGTTTATAGACGAATTCTGATCTTGCTCACTGTTTTTCTGAATTCATTTTACTTTGGTGGAATTATTTCACACTGCAAAATCTGAAAGAGAAATCAGAAGGGGACATGAGGCTGGCTGATTTTGCTGCTTCTTCTTCTTCCCATTCCTCCTGCACAGCAGAGCAAAAAGAAACACTCATGTCAACGAAGGAATAAGATATACTAGGACTGAACACAGAAGGTACCAAGAGAGATGCTTCTAAATGGGTGGGCTTTACTATCCTAACACTATTATCATGCAAATCCTCTTTTGGGCCTGTTTGCTCATCCTTTTAGTTTTTGACTTAGTTAGATATTCCCTGCTTAGACATATGCCAGTCCAGAAACTTTGAAGAAGGATATTTTTGCAGCTATGGAATTGCCAGTGGCCGAGAGACACTATTGTTTATTTGGTTTTGCTTTGTTTTAGTTTTGGTAACATATTTGCCTCATTTAAAATCCTGCAAGGACTGCCACCTTAATATGAACATGCTGAATATTTTACTTTAACATCTATGTTCAACATGGGGTTTCAGGTCATCTCTTTTCAGCACACTACTCAAACTCTGCTCTGAAGTTGGGATTTCCTTGTGGCCTCTTCTATGTCATTCATCAAAAAGGAATCCAAGCATTTCATAAATTATGATGGTAAGAGTATATTTTCACAGCTTACTGGTGAGGAGTTAGTTTGACTGGTGTCACTGCTGCTTTATGGATGGGTAATGGATGCACAGATGTATTAAGATCCAGATTTCTCCCAAGCCTGAGAAATTCAAATGGCCTGTGATTTGATTTTCCAGCTGATAGTGCATCTTGGCTCATTGCATATGTTCTGACTACCTTTACCACAGGTAAAACTGTGAACGCTCAGGACTTCCATAAACACAAGCTTTGCAAAGCCAGAATTCATCTAAATAACTCCTTATGAGACACTGATTTAAAAATTTGCCCAGAGCCAGATCAAAACATGGTAGTGTGTTCTGCCTCCTCCAGAACCACAGGCTGAGCTTCTGGCTGCATTTTCCTCACCCCATTCTCACATTTGCACCTCCACAGTCTTATAACACCCTTGTATCAGCATGGCCAAAATAGGCATCCCTAAGATGCTTCACAAGTGGCATCTACTGGTTTCCTGGGGCCTCCTAGAGAGTACCGGATATGGTCCGGGTTCCCATACGGTGGAAACCCCACTTTGAATCTCTGACCTCATGAGCATTTTAGAGTTCGCTTTCTCTTGCACTGCTTTTTCCTTCTAATGCAAATGCTGCCTGGCACAGTGTTTGGAGGGGGTTTTGACATTCCCAGTTAGGGCTTTGCTGGCAGTGGAGGCAGACATGTTCAGAAAATAACTTATTTCAGTCTGCAGGGTGAGACTTCCCTGTGCACATAAAAAGAACTAGAGTTTGGGGTTTGGAGGATCATGTATATAATCAGCTGAGACAGTAAAGGCTGTCATAAAAAGAGGCTGAATTAATGTTTTCAGGGGCATTTGGCTTCATTATTAAATAGGTAACAAAAGGAATACATATACTGCATTATCTGGATGGGACAGACTTCAGCCACCTGAACAAAGGCCAGATCAGTCAGCTCCACAAGTTGTCATCTCAGCAGAGCACATTAATAAAAGCAGTTTGCCCCTGGGATCCAGGGTCTCCGCTGACAGCCGAGGAATAGGAAAAAGCAGGTATTTCAGGCCCTGTTCTAATCTTGTATATGAGTGAGGTGTTGTAAATGGTCTCTTCTTCCCCTTCTTTCCAGAAGTCTCCATTTTCCTCATTCTTTTCCCTCAAAAGAGGTTCAGAACAAAAGAGGAACTAGAAATGTCAAATTAGCTGTTTCTTTCACCACACTGTAACTAGGAGCAGGAAACTTCAGGAGGGGCAGGGGGAGGAGATGGCAGAGGTATTCACAGGCCATAATGTCTCAGCTCCAAACAACTGCCTCCAAGTTTATGTTTTTTGGATCTTTTGAGATTAATATTTGTGGGATTTCCACAAGCAAAGTAACAGGTTTTCCTCTCTACACACATTCTGGGAATTTTTTCTTGTTTTCTTTGAGTTCAATAAGGTCAATATGAGCACCTATCTCGTTAGATTTCAACCCAAAGTTCAACTGCATTACAAAGAAGTGAAAATGAAGTATTATAATGATAAGGTCTGGCCCACCTTAGAACTACCACTGTATTCCTCCCCCCGACCTTTACTAAACACAGGGTAGGTGAAAGACTGCCTTCCTTGAACAGTATTGAATGCAAAACACAAATTCAGCCCAAGGCAGAATTAACAGCTGCCTCCTCATTTTGAAAATCTCCCCACTGCAAGCATCAAAGCCTCAAGGTCATTTTCCCTGCGTGTTTCTACCCTGGCCCCAATGTGCTTTCAGTGTTGCAGACAGCACAATCTCTCTCACCAATCAAACCTCTTCTAGAGCCCAAGTTACACAGGTCAACCTCTTTACTGTGTTACTAAACCTCTTCTGGTTGTCTCTTCTGTTTTATTGCATCAGCATTTCCTTTCAGTCCAACCTTTTCCCTTGGCTTCCTATTTAATTTTCCAAAGTATTTTCACCATGCTATCAGGAGAAACTTCACACTGAACCCACCCGTCTTCCCTCTCTGGTGCTGCATTCCTACCTGTCGGGGATGGACAGGTGCTTTCAGACACACTACAGACCCACAAAGAGCAGGAAATCCTCCGTCCAGCCAAGGATGAAAATAGTTACCTGCCCTGTCATTTGACCCCAACTCCATAGTAACACATGATTTCAGGAGGGGGAACCTCATACTGGTTTTTTAACAAATGTCATGCAAGGCAAGACCTTAGACCAATATCACACGAGCATAACAGCCCAGTGCTTCTCAGGAAACATCTAATAAAGCCTATAAGGCTGTGTGTGTATTGTTGTTTGTGTGATTTGTTTTTAAAGAGGGGGGAAAGTGAGGGGGGAGAAGGCAAGGAGTTGCAATCAGAACTAGAGAGTTCAACAAATGATTTCTACAAAGAAAAATGCTATTCTTTTTGTGCCAGCACCTTTTAGTTGTAGGACTTAAAAGGGTTTGGGGTTCTTTGTTAACCACTTGGACTGATGCCCAACAGTTGTTTTCATTTATCCTCGACATTTTCAACTGCTCCCATTGAAGTGAGATAAAGTAGCAGAAAGAAAAATAAATGGGCTTTCTTTCTTCCCTCTTTCCCCATCCGCTTGGGTCACTGTTCTGTCTTGTTTTATGGAGGTCTGAATGGGTGTCGTCTGAGCAGACATGGAGGGTGAGGCAGGAAGGACACTCTGTGGTTGCGGCGAGGGGCTCGCAGCACTAGGTGCACCTCCCGGCTCTGCTACAGCCTTCTTGCGCTGTCTTTGCCAAGTCACTTCACCTCTCCATGCCTCAATTCCTCATGCAGAGAGAAAATATCACTCCTTTCCTCTCATCTTGTACCATCTTTTTGTCTACAGACCATAAGATTTTTCAGACCAGGGTAATTTCTTACTACCTGTTTCTTGCCCTGCCTAAAACAATGGGGCTTTGGACTGTGTGAACATTTAGTTAACAGAAAAAATCAACTTATAACAAAAATACTTGTCCAGATCTGCACGTCCTCTGGGTTTGCCTTAGCTTCCTCCCGGCCAGAGCTGTTGGAACAGTTTTAATCACTCTGTGAATATGCTTGACAGCTCTGAATCAAACCCAAACCCAAACTGAAAACCAATTTGACCTGTTACTTCTTTTCAAACCTAGATCTGAACCTACACTCTAACTTTGAAGACTATGTGGACTCAAAAAAACTCACAACCAATAGATGAAAACTTTCTCTGTAGCTGGACCAGAATGTCTAAAAAAATTTACTGATTTTAGTCCATAACATATTTACTTACTTGATGATTTCAGTTCCCTGCTATTTATCATGTCATGATAACTGAAATTATGTAAATCAACATTATTTGTGTAAAAATTACTAATTCCTGAAAGCTTTAAAGACTTTGGCTGGCATAAGTGATTGCTTGGTAGAAACTTGTTAAATAATTTTGAGGTCAATTGTACTCATTCTTCCATTTAGAAATCTTTGATCAACTAATTAGGGAGAAAACATAAGTAATAAACGACCAAGAAACAACCTGTAGGTGGCAAGCATTTCCCTGAAAACACTCAAAGAGATAAAAACAAAGCCTGTCAGAAATGGTGTTTGGATCTGCTTTTCTAGCTCATTTCTGGTTGCTGATGTGCCTGAGTAACTGTGCTTGGATTTGAGTTCCTCTTCGTTTTGGTTAAAAAAGGGTAAAGAGCAGCTTGGGATGTTCTGTTCCAGACAGTGAGGTGAGCAGTGACAATAAAGCCCAGACATGGAGCCAAAACACTCCTGAGAAAGAAAGAGTCATCCCAATGTCATGCCATATCTCAAGAGATACGAGTTTGCGCCTTGCTCTGGTCTGCTATGAAAAGCTGTCCCCTGTTAACAGAGGTGTGTGAGATATCCGGTCATTTCTGTTGGGGAGCCAGAGGCAGCCCAGTACAAATGGTAGACATGCCTTCTTTATGGCTGGCCAGGAAAGCTGGTGCACCTTAACCAAGCAAGCTAGAACCAGTTTGAATTTCTTCCCTCAATTCGGTTACATTTTTGGACGAAGCCTTACGGTACAACACATAGTATACATTATGTTTTGTCCTCTAGTTTTCTTACTTTGCCTTTGAAATGAGAAGTCCTGCAAAAAAATGAAGAATCCAAACATTTTACTTTGATTTTCATGAGGTGTTGGTGTTACTTACCAGTCAGTCTCGTGTATTTAGGTACAATTCCTTCGTGGACTTTGATCTGTGCAACTGCAGACAGTCACTGTCAGAAGCCAAAATCATTACAGAATATCTCACATATGAGACACGCATGCACACGACTGTGCTCTTCTTGGAAACATTCTGCCCACTGCTGTTTTCATAATCATAAAATCAAGGCCGTGTTGAGTGAACAGCACAGCCTTGTTTTTGACTGGACAAAGAGAGAAAAGAAGAGAAAAGAAACAGGCCTGGGAAAAGCCCAGGTATGCCAAGTGCCTGCAGTTACCTGCCTCTGCCCTTCCTTTCACCAGCTGTGAACAAGTAGTGACAACTGGCTGCAACAACTGGAGTTATTAATCTGCAGCGTGGATGAATTAATTCCATTTTAGTTGGAAAAAATATTCCCAAACACACAGGGTTAGGCCAGCAAAATTATGCAAAAGCAAGAGAAGAGGAAAGAGGGGGAAACAGCCATTGTCCCCAAAATCCTTATATCTTCTTATTCTTACTCTCACCCTTCCAGGGGACAGCTTCAGCCCCAGCCCTATCTGAGGCTTTTGCTGAGATAGCATCCAGAATAAGTGTCTGGATGATGTGACAAGGCAGCCAGTGGGTCAGGATTAGTGAAGCAGATGCGTTCCTGTGCAAATTATCTCCTGTGTAATATTTGAGATTTGGTCCCCTAGATGGGGCTCTAAAACTTATCACCCACCACATATCAAGTAAAAGAAGGAGCAGCCTTTCTTCCTGCAGCAGGCACTTATAAAACTGCCCTTTGTGAGCACTGTGATGTGGTTAGTTTTGCCATGCAGAAAACAGTTTGACAGAGTGCACTTGGGCATAGTATGAGACCATCAGTGTCTTTCCACTGCTGAAGAAAGAGAAGTCTGAAATCAAAGGTGAATTCCTGCTCAAGATTTGTTCATAGTTCAGGTGGGAAACCAATAAGACAAGATCATTCAAGACACTCCCTTTGGGAAACAGTAAGGTTTCTAGAGACAATAACACCTGTCTGTCTCCTAAGGAAGCTACAGATATCTGTGAAAGCATAAAGTTCATCTTCACCTTGCATCCTTCCCTCTTGCACCCCCAGCCTCATGGTAGCTCTTCCAAATCTCTGCTACCTGCAGGGCTGATATGGCCAGACCCAAGCCGCTGTACATGCAGTCCAGTGACAGAAATAAGGCTGGTGGTGTGAGAGCAGATGTAGTCTGTTTCCCTGGCTCCCTTGTTTGTTTGTTTGTTTGTTGCCCTGACCTGTAAGCTGTTTCCACTCCACCAAGTGACAGGTGAGTTACCACAGCCCACTGCATTGGGAAGATAAAGGCAGCATCCATAGCACTGTGTGATCAAATGAGGCCAGACACCCAATAAAATCCTCCCTCCTTCTCTCCTCAGGGAGGGTCCGTAGGCAGTGTCTCCTGCAGGTGTCTGTTTACATGGCCATGTTTGAACCTATGCAGAGACCGACTGGTTTGGACTAAGTCCTCCGCAATAATTCTCTGGTCCTCCCCCTCTTCTGCCCTGAATGGTGAAGATGGGGTCAGTGAGTTGCAAAAATAAGCCAAACCGGATCAGGTGATGATATAGGATTAGGTGCCGTTCCCCACTGGGTGTCAAATCCCAGCACACCCACTGCTAGTCCATTATATTTTAATGGGAGGAGGATGATAAGTCAACACTTCAAAGAGAGAAATAAGGCTGTGGAGCACTTCCTGGATTCCTCTTTAAGAGGAAAAAAGAATCAGCCTTAATTGAATTCACTTCTTATCTGCTTCCATCATTTTTGTTCCATAAAAGTGGGAGGTTAAAATGGACAGGTAAAATAGCATAGCAAGAGTCTGAAAGAGAAAACAGTTCTTCCCTGTTGCTGCACGTCCCCTTTGTGATTTTCTTCATTTGTTCTGCATGGATAAAATGACACAAAGCTGCCAAAATCTGCAACAGAGTCAGATTCTTATCTCCAGCCTGCACTACTAGAGCTTTGCCCTTTGCAGTTTGCCAGGCACAATGCTTTGACTTTTGCCTCTTCACTCCTGTAGCAGAAAGGAGAGTTAAGAGAGCTGACCCCTTTTGGACCTGCTGCCACCTAGACAGATGTATGTTGGTATTTATGTCACTGGGCTGCAAAACTGTTGCTGATTTTGGCTCTGAGGTTGCATCTCAACTGATTTTGTGAGGCCCTCAGCTGAGAAAAGAGCGCATTGGCTATACCAATAGTAAAAGTAATAGCAAAGGGCAGAATTGCAAGGATTTATGTTACACAAGTGTTTTCCCAAAGCCACAGAGGGTTTTTTTCACTAAAGGAAAAGGCATATATCTTTTTGAGTTTACCAGTTTGGGAAGTAAAATGACAAAGCCAGTGAAGATACAGTGGCAATCATAAAAGTATGTGGTGAGAGGTAAATGTTGGCTTCTCGCTGTGGCCTGCTCACACTTGTTCACACAAGAAACTTGTCTCCACTAGGTTTTTACCTCAGGCCATGTGCCTTGTGACAGTGAAACCCAAAGAGGAACATGGTGTTTTCTCGTAGTGGAGGCACAGCCTGAACCTCTGTGTTCCCTTCCTGACCTACTCACTAGTTGCAACAGCCTGGGCCGTCACTGCTGCAGATCAGCTTCAAGCTCATAAATTATGACTCCACTAATGCACGGTTTGTTTGTCTTCTTTTTTTTGTTTGTTTCCTTGAGGAAAAACTCCCACTTCCTGTCCCTCTGGAGGAAATGTCCATTTTGGAGAAGCCATCACAAGAGAAAGTGCTTGGCATTGAAGCTGTCTCTGATATCATATCCAAAGCAAGATTTATGAACAACTATTATACTCTAAAGGTAACAGTCATAGACAGAGATGGTAAGATCATGCTGCTACTTCTACTACACTGTTTGACAGAGGCATGGACTCAGAAATACTTAAAAGGAGACATTTTTATATCTCTAGTATCTTTTCCATCTCCTTTCACCATGCAGAGAAACTATGTATGTTCTTATAGTTGGAAGAGATGTGAAAGTTAGGACCTGTAGCTCCTGGGGAAAATGGGAATGAAAGCACCATTCTGGTGTGAAGAAGTGGAACAGCATGATAAAAGGGTCTGCGTGAGGTGGGTTGAGTGTGCAGTCAACACACAGTTCTCATCAGAACTAGGACATCACGTTGGTGAAAACCAGGGTCAGGAAACAAGAAGACATCACTGACTGCACTCCCTAACATTGCATAACTAAAACAGGGAAGCTGGGTGAAGGAAAACCCAACAAAAAATGTCAGAAAGATTTACTTTTAGATTGGTTACATAAGGAAAAGAAACTTATGAGCCTGTCCTGTTTATTTCTCTCTACATGACATGAAATACATGATATTATTTCCCAATGTTCTTTAAGTTTGTCTGCTTCATCCAACCAAATTTAATACAGATGTGGAAGAATAAAAAATTCTGTTCTTGCCTATTTCTTGCACAGATGTTACCATTGAGTAGAGGCAAATCACTCATAGAAGGGTTTCATTTCCACATTATTGTGCCACCCTTGAAGCACAAATCCATAGGATGTCACTGGAAGTGATGTTCATGGCACAGTCTGTTTTGAACTAACACAAACTTAGATTATGAGGTAAATTCTCCATAATCTCAGGACTATGCCCTTAGTGAAGTTAGCAAACTGGCCAAAGCCAGTTCCAGATAAATGTAAGTGGAAAACATGATGAGTTAAAGCAACATAAAGTAAACCTATGATCAGGGAAGACAAGTATTGAAATCCCTCAAACCGAGTAAAACACGCACAGTGGGAAAATACCCATTATTTCTTAATCCATCTGCATCTATAAAACTGCAGCAGGTTTTGTAATGCAAGAAGCCATATAGGACTGCATTGCATACATTCACACACTCAGGTTACAGAAACAATCCAAACTGGTTAAAAACTCTACACTCTTCCACTTCTAGAAACAAGCCAGTAAGCTACTTGTTACCAGGATAGAATGGACACTCTACACACCTCCCAGTGCAAGCTGTTGGTTTGTTAGAATACCTCTCATACAGCAGCTTGACTGCAAATGGAGATGTAAGCAGTTCCTTATAGCTGTGGAGATCTGACACTATTATACCAGTAAGTTATCGGACCATTTGTGTGAAATCTGTGCATTAGACTGGGGAAAAAATGTATACAACAACCAAACTGTGTTTCCCTCTCCCTAAAAGCCATGTGCTCCTCCGTGTGTCATAGGTGTTGAGTGGGAAGAACTTGTAGTACCATGGAAGGAACAAATGAAAATAATGAAAATGAAAATGAAAATGAAAATGAAAATGAAAATGAAAATGAAAATGAAAATGAAAATGAAAATGAAAATGAAAATGAAAATGAAAGGACCACTGTGTTCAGATATGAAATTACTCCATTTTGCACTGCTGATGCAATCTGAGTAAACCTGCAATTTCCTTTTGGCCTCCATTTTATGAGCAATTCTATTCAAGTTTTGATAATAAAAGGAACACAGGTGAGTAATTAAGAAGCTGCGAAACACGGACAAATAACCAGCTTTCTGCTAGTGCTTTTCCTGATGTGTTTCGGAAGGCTATCTACATCCAACTGCTGAGTGACTGAGTGACCTCACAGACTGACCTGGGGACTAATTTTCTTCCAAAACACAACAAAACTCAAAAAGTTTCTTTGAAAATTTTGCTCTAAAAATTGCTGACAGGCTTGCCATTCCAAGAACTGGTTAGTAAAAACACTACCTCACTCGCAATCATGCTTTCCATAGATCACAGCAGAACACGGAGACAACCATACCGGGTCAAACCAAGAGGCCATCTAGCACAAGATACATCTGGCAGTAGTCAGTCGTGGATGTTTAGGGAAGAGTATTATAGGACAAGTACAAAGTAATCCTTCCCCTTGCATTGACTTTCAGTTCTTCATTTAGAGACTTACTGAAGACGCTGCATTTTAACCAGGAAGTTGAACAGTCTTCTATGCACCTCTTCTCCATAACTCAATGGGAATGTACCATTTACACATAAACTTGACTCCACCCCTCTAAAAATCTGCATAGGTAACTTCCATCTCCTTTGGTTATTTTATTTTCTGTTTCAGTCTCCTGGGAGAAACTGAGTACAGTTTGCCTTTTGAGTGAGGTTCTGAAAGAGGACCTCACTATGAGGTTACATTCCAGCAATGCTGACTTTAATTTTTCAGCAATTTTACAGTTGCACAAACCCCAGAGTCTCCAATAAGGATAAAACTCAAACCCCTCGCTCCAAAGATACAGGTCATTATCAGAAGTGTAGTAACACCTGCAGTATAAAACCGGAGAAAGTCATGAAGTTACATGCACTTGCACAGGCTGAAGCTCTATCTAGATCAGGAGCAATCCTTACACAGGACTAAACCAAGCAGTTGACATTTTGACATTTACCCAAACATATAAATACACACATTTAAACACATGTAATATGTTTAATGTATTAACAGACAAACTTCTATGAATATTAATTATATTACATATACTACCTAAACATTACAGATACACAAAGGAGAGGACAGAGTGCTAACTGATGCTTTTGTTTTGTTGGGAAGACTCACAATGAACATATTTAATCCACCTCAGACATCAATTTTCTTCCATATCAATTTTTCTAATATTCAATTCTGACAAATTTAATTTGAAAATATTCAGAGTTATGAACAGAAAAGTTTCACTTATAAAACATTACAATGAAATTAATGGAGATTTTTTTCTTCTTATTGACACAAATGTCTTGTTAAACAAGCAACACACCCACATACGTTGTCTGACTCAAGACATCAGTCTCCTAAGCGTGCCAGAAAATCTTGTAAAGTTTGAGTACAGAGGACGTGAGCAGCAATACTGAGTCACAACGAGACGTCGTTTGGTCCTGCACACTACATTTTAGAGCAGCCAGTAGCCAGTGTGCAAAGAAGCAGAAAAAGGCAACTAGGATGAAGTTTCCCCACTACCCTTCAAGCCCTCAGTAAGCAGCGGTTCAGAGTCTTTTTCAGCAAGAGTTGCCTTTGCAGAAATCATGTTTGAAAATCTGTGCTGAATTTCTTTTCTGCTAATGTGTCCAACCCCTTTCTAAGGTGTTTATCCTTAAGAACTGTGTGTATACAGCCAAGTGACTGATACAGGGCAGAAGGAAGCTGACAGATCACCCTCCAGTTTCAGTTCCTGTGCTTCTGTCCTCGCCCAATTAAACTCCTAGACAGTTCAGTTGTGTGATGCCCATACATACCGTTAACAAAACATGCAGAGCTGAAGTTAAACTTCAAGGAGGAGCCTCTCTGCTTCTGGAAAGGGCAAGTTTGTTTAGTTCTTTTCCTGGGTCTATTTTGGTCCATGTGAAAGCAAATCTAAGGCCACTGGTGCTGTGGCTTGCAGCCTCCCTAACCATTTTCACATTCGTCGACATCAGGGGACTCAGGAAAAGGAAAAGGAAAGGAAGCCTGAGTATTTAGAGAGATAGATCTTTAAAATTACTCCATACACAGTTTCAACCTGACTTGTGGGGCCAAAGGGGTTTATATTCTGTTAACTTCTGCCTGTACCACTGAACTTCAATATTGTTTACGTGTTTTACTAGAAACCATGATCCAATCTCTGTTCTCATTTTTCCACTGTTATTTCAGGTTTATATTTTGGGTTTCTGGGGTTTTTGTTTGTGTGTTTGTTTTCCTAAAGTCTGCTTCAGGAAGCAGCAATGCTTCTAAACTGCAGAAATAAAGCTAGATTGCAAAGCTGGTGTCTAGATGTTCCTTCTGGGTATAGTCTGACTTGCTGGCATCCTTTCCCAAGGATAAATTTTGAGGCTAGCTGTTCACAGTCAGCTAAAAGCTTGCCATCTGTCCTAGCCCTCCTGCCCATGGCTTAGCATTGATAGTTTTAAATGAGGAAGTCACAGCTGTAATTAATCCAACCAGAGCACAGTGACATATCCACAACAAAAACAATTTCAGAGTGCATATGTACTGTTCCCAGGGTTATTTATCAAGACTTCTAAAAATGCATGGATGTGAGTGTTTTGGTCTTTCTAACTCACCCCAGTCCTTGCAAACTGGCACTTCCTCCATTTCTGGAAAGGTCCCTCCTATAATGGAATGAATACAGGAATGCTGTTCCCATGCACGTCCTCCTCATCACCTAAAGTGTGGAAAGCTGGGTAATTACAAAGTGACCCCAACGGCTCCATAGAGAACTATAATCTTGCGATTAAGTCCATTTAGGAAGCCTGATACCAGATATCCAACTACAGCACAGTAAAACCAAAATTCCCTACCGACTATCTCTGCTCATAAAAGTGATTTAGATTGGTTCTCCCCATACATGGGCTCTCTGCTGGCCGTCTGAATCAACTAACAAAACAAATAATAGATTTTAATGTTTTTCTTTCCAGCCAGGTTTGTGCTTTATAGGAGTGAACAGTTAAAACACACATCTTATAATGTAAAATCCTGGAACCTCAGAGGTCCCTTAGTTGCTAAGTGAAAAAGAACCAGCAAAGCTCACTTGCAGTGAACAGCAACCTAAGTCTTGTCATTCCTGCTGAAGATGCTCCTTTCAGAGTAGAAATAGAAACTGAACTGCTCAGATCCTCAGCTCCTGATTAACCATCCTGAGGCTGGTTAATAAGATTAACTCAATGCCTTTAATTTTTCAAGGGGAAAGAAATGGAAAAGGACCAAGCTTTTAACCAGATCCAGTTTTATGCCTCCTTTGTGCCACTAGCATTATTTTCATGTCATAAAATGAAAGTAATTTACCAAATTCCGCCTAGCTGCAGGCTGATGTCTGGCTGTACACATGGCCTTGCTACCTGGAGAGTTCTGGACACTTTATTGCTGATCTAGTAAGTCACCTTTTCTCTCATATCTCTTCTGTGCTGCAATGCCATTTTGCAGCTTCTGTTATGAGCTCTACTTTTCTGCACTGGACTTCCTAACAATTATCAGTATGCATTGCCTAGGATCGCACACCCAAGGACTCCAGTAAGCTGTGGGGATCTCAGCTTTCCCTTAATAACAACATCCAGGGTAGCCCTGATGAACAGAATAGGTTTCCCCAGATAGAAGTATTAAAACCCTTCCACATCCTCCATGTGACACACAGAGAGGTGCATCCAAACATGGGCTCAAAACAGTTCTCACCAACCATGAGCTCAGGATGCAGCCTGAGCTGCAGAGCTCTCCAGGAAAGACCTGAACACCCCTAGGCTCAAAGGAGACAGCCCAGACCCAGCAGCTTTCACATAGCTGTGGCTGCTTTGAGCTCACGCTGCAGCCAGACCAGCATTCACGGCGCAACAGAGAGTACTGAGCATGTTTCTCACCCTTCTTGAGCTTTCTTTCAGCTTTGCAGGGCAGACACAGACAATCTACTTTTCTCACGTTTCAGCCTGTCGTGTTGCAAACCCTGCTAGGCACACAGGGTCTCTGAGTTCCCCACACATGTGGAGTATCCCCCCGATCCAGAGCAACATGTAGGTTCCCCATATGCTTGTTTGTTGCTTCTACAGAAATTTAGCAGCCAAATTCACACTAGGCTGAACTCCTAAAAACATAAATAGGTTGGCTGATACATCTGTAAACCCCGAAGGGCAAGCAGCACAGATGTTGTCCCCTCTAGCAACTGTCGCCAGTACAGCATCATGTCCTTAGGGGCACAAGGAACTCCTCCCATCTGTCATGCAGTTTTCCTGTAAGAAGGAGACGATCTCAAAGTGAGGGACTGCCTTATTGGTGCTGGGCAGAGCATGGGAGGTGGGTTGAGGAGTCTCAGGCTCAGAGAATCCCCAAGTGCCCCAACACAACTGCGCAGATGCACAAGCCAGGTCTGGCACAGGCAGTCAGCTGAGGCCATTTACACTTCGCCTGTGTTGTTGCTGGTTTACTATTAAAAGTAGCTGCAAAGAACATTGCTGTCCAGGCAAAAGCATGAGCAATTTACATCTTTCTGGCATAACAGGAGCAATCCATACAGCGAGGAGATGTGACTTAACAAATTGCCCAGAAAATCCCCAGAGCCAGTGATGATAAACGGAGCATCAGCTCTGGTGAGCTGGCAAGATAAATTGTAAGAGGGCTGAGTAGAGATCAACACAAAGGCATAGACATAGTAGTAATCTGTTTATTTTCATTCTCTTTGAAAACTCAGAGGGTTCCATTGCCTAGGGAAAAATGTAGAAAAAGGTGGGCAGACCTCTAATCATGACACATTCTTTATCATCATGAAATATCCAGGGTCTTTATTCTTTGGCAAAGGCACTGGTAAACGTGTTTTATCAACTTGCCACTATAAACAAAGTTGAATCTTGCTTTTGAGCAACATAAATAAGAAATGCATGTTAGGTAGATGCCTGCTAGCCAAACCTGATTCCTAGGAGAGATACGGGAAACACAGAAAGGAAGATCCTTGTCATAGCAAAGGTGAATAATATCTTGCACATGAACATGTCAGATCCGTGAGAATCCAACCTAGGAACTATTAAGATTCCAGTCACATCATCAGTGTTTACTCTGGAGTAAAAATTAGTGACTTTTTCCATTAAATTCTATTGATCTATTTCTCTACCAAGAAAGCTACTTCATCTAAATCACTCATTTATTCTGCCTCTGATTGTTTAAGAGGATGTCATGGGAGCCATTGAAGACTCATTTAGAATGCTATTCGTCCTACCACACATAGACAAGCTATGTTTCCATTCAAAGCCTTGCTGCACAAATTAAATCTTTCAACATAAAGTAGCCTTTGTTTGCAAAACTAAAATAATATGTATATGTATTTTACATGTTCAGAGACTCTTGCAGAAGGATGGCTAAATCACTGTGCTGTTCAGCTGTTTAGGCCTGAAATGCGCAGGGAATATTAACTGATGAAATCCGCATACACCAGTTACAGCTTTCTAAAGGAGATAGAGGTACCTGATGCTTTGGCATCAGCAGGTGTAAACAGGGTTTGGCAGTTTTCATGCAAACTTACAGATGGCTCACTGAGTGCCTAAAATAGAATATGCTTTAAATTCCCAACTCCTTACATAAGGATAAAAATTTAGCACTTCTGCCAGCTCAAGTAGCAGAGACTTTTACTTTGACCTGGGAGATCCTGGTGTAGGATGATAGCCAGTGATGCCCACAGTGTATTAGGAATGAAAAAAATAAATGAACAGCCAGTCCTGGCAGCAGACAGAAGTTCACTCTTTGTGCACCGTGTGGTAGAAGGATTTGTGAGGTGCTTTTGGAGGAATGTCTTCTTCCAGAGGATGTGCTTGAGCATTTGGGATAATAAAACAGTTCAAATGAAACACAGTCTGAGAGAAGTCCTCTAAAAAAGGAGACATAGCTTCCCTATAATGCCCTTCTTCCTGGCAGCATTATCACAAACTTTGGAAAAGAACAATTATCTTGCTGTGCTCAGCTTAAAAAGCAACAGAACGTAGCCCTCTTACCCTTTTACTATGTTACGCCCTGGGAGAGACACTGCTATCACAGCCTTGGAAAACTGTCATTACATGAAACAGAAATAATTCCCTCCACTTTAAGTCTTATATCCCAAGATCTCTGAACTTCATTATATTACTGTATTGTCCAAAAATGTTAAAAAGTGTTTTAGGCATTCCACTGAGCAACTAGAAACAGACATTCCTTTCTCAAATTTTCTAACATCAGTGGCCCAAATATGGAGTAACAAGCAGTAGAGAAAAGTGGTGGAAAAAATAAGGAAACAAAGGAAGAACTGCCTTCCATTTTGCTGGTATTTTTTTCTGGAGAGGGGTATATTCAGAAGCCTTCAAATTTCAGAAAGAAATATTTCACATCTTCCTTTCAAAGTACCATGCTCTTTTGACATTTTGAAAATCTTGTATTCCACCATATCCCACAAGGATTTAAGAGACAGCATTGAAATCAGGCAGGTTTATTTCCTCAGAATTAAGTATCTGTATTTGTCTGGAGCAGACAATTTGCTATTTCAAGTCAGAATTAACAAATCTCTTCTCTGCCTGATGTTGTAACATAAAATTTGGCCTCTTGTAAGCAGATGAGAAGAATATTCCTTTGAGAGGAACTATAGCTCTTCAACACCTAATAGTCCCACGAAGGGGACCTAAGCCCAACAGAGGGAGAACATTCAAATGCCTCACTTTTTCCACTGTCCAGCTTTTCTTGGACTGTTCTGTGGATTTTCATTAAGGTCCCAAGTTTGGAGAACTTTTATTATTGTTATAAACTCTGCTCATGAAGGGGATTTTCTAACCCTTTCATGCCAGACATTTGCCTAAGTTCAAGCGCAGTGTCAGTTTAATATCTGACACACAGTCTCATGAGAACTATATCCTGCCACTGACACGGGAAGAGATGTTGTCATCAGAGAGATCCATTCCTGCTCTGTGCTTCTAGCAGAGCTACCTGGTTTTAATAATGGCAGTATTTGAGTAAAACATCTGTGTTGCCTTGCCATGTGACTAGAGTTCAAGAGAACAAGCCACAAGCTGCAAACATTTCTTGGAAATGTGAACTACTGTTCTATTCAGCATCCAGCTGGAGGTCGATATTCCCAAATATTCATGAGGATAGATCAGCAAATGCCTGTCTTTCATCTAGAAACTCTGATTCCTGTGTCAACAAAGCCAGGAAGGATTCATGACTGTCTCTCTGCCATCTGCGGTCTCTTTTGGAACAGGTTTCGGACTTCAAGTGGCTATGAGACATCTCCAACTGAATGAGGGGGCTAATTCACAAATGACAAGTAAAGAAACATCGCTGAAGTCTGAATGAGTTCAACACAGAAGTTATTAATTACTCCATTTTTACTCTGTTTAGTAATATTCCCAGCAAGTTGTGTAATGAATCTGCTGTCTAACTAAGGACACAAAGGGGTGTCAGCTCATCCTGACATTAACCAAAGCTTAATACTTTGAGAACTGACCACAGCCAGAACAATGACAAGATTATCCAACTCTATTTTAATGGAAAGCAATAGAAATCATCACCATTCTGGGAGAATCCAGAACTGCACAGGACAGAACCATATGGCATCTTTCAAATTTCTAATATGATTGCTTTTGAAATTCAGAAATGTTCCATTTCCTAAACTATGACTCAAGGAAGATCATGCTTTAGCGCCTATCCTACTTCTGATCATCTTCTGGCGCTGCCTAGACATACACTCCGGCAGGATCTCCATGGAGTTTGTTTTTCTTTCAGTCATGTTCAAAGGAATAAAAGGAACTTAGGACATAATTATTGGTATTTTTGCATTCTTCTGCAACTTGATCTAGTTCCTATCTCCAAAGCTCTTTGGAAAACAATGGATTTTCCAGTACATTAGGACTTGCCACTAGCCCAGGATTTTCGCTGCTCCTGGCAGCCCTCTGCATTGGCAGAGTTCCCTCTGTATCCTCAACCTGCTGCTGATTGATCCCCGTAATCCAATCCATTTTCAACAAGCCACTTCAGCTCCAATAAAAACAAGGGGCTTTGTTGATTGCTGGTTTCAGCCACAGCTGGTGGAGCCACAAATCTAAAGAGAAATATTTTAAGTCTATTTGTAAAAAGTCTACTAGTAAAAATAAAATTATTCACTGCTTTTATTCAGTTAAACTCAAAGGAAAATTTATTACAGCTTCCTTTTATGCATTATACCTTCTTTATTATTTTATTCCTGTAAACTTCTTTTGGCCTGATCATGGTGTTCCTCTAAGTAAATAGGTAAGGAAATGTTAGGAGTGCATTTCCCCAGGGCACTGGCATTATGTAAAGATTAAACAGCTTGCACAACGTGGGTGCTGCAAACATTTCATAGGCTTTAAATCTGTAATTTAGAAGAGACTACTCTAATCTGCCCCTTCTACAAAGCACCAGGGAAACAAAAATCCCGTGTCACTCAAGAACTCTTGCACTACAATTTCTATCTGAGCTTGAAAGCAAACATTGCAAGATAACAAATCCTAACATCCAGACAGCAAGTTAGAGACAATTTCCAACGCTTTCAGGTATGTTACTCCAGTTCTGCATTACCTGCAGCCTTGAAGTTCTGCATTTTATTTTTAGACTGAATTTGACAAGCCATAGCTTCCAAGCGTGGTTTGATTGCTGTTGTGGTTGTGGAATAAAAAAGTTACTCCCTTCAGTTAATAAAATAGAAAGTTTAGAAAATGTATAGACCAACTCATCTATTTTGGGAAAAGATTTCAGAGAAGAGCTAACCCTTTCTCTCCCCTTTGTAAAGCATGTTCTATAAATTCAGGCCAATACTGCTCTTTCTCATAACTTTTCCTGCTTTCTAGAAATGTATTTTTGCCATTAATATTTGTGGCTGCGTTGGTTTGGCTAAGGTTGCTGACAAAAATAGAGACTGTGATGGTAGCTCCCACAGTAGGAGCCGTATTTTGGAGACAGCATATTCCACAACTTCTTCTAGCACTAACAATCACAAAAGGAAAACTGGTAAGTGCTGATACATCCTTTAAAAAGCAGTACACAGAAGTCAACAACAGATAGTTGACAACTGCGGTAAAATCTGTTAGAGCAATAAATTTTTTGGAATTATTTGTGAATTATTTCGGTTCACTGCAGTAGTTAGTGGCCTTTGGCTAATACTTTAGCAGTCTTTTTGTATACTGCTGTTGTCTGCAATAGCTAATATTACTGTGAAGGACAAGGAGACAGTAGAAATAGAAAGCATGGACCAGAGAACTGTATTGGGAAAACTGAGAGCCAGTGACTTTTTTTTCATTGAGCCTTAAATGCTACATTTGGCTCAGCGGGGTTTAATGAAACTTTATTGATTCCAAGGCAAGCTTCCAATGGAAATCTGCCCAGATTCCTGGAGGTCTCTGCTGAGGCTGGAGACCTTAGATGTGCAGATCCTTGGCTGTAGCACTTCTGTTGATGAGTCTGTCCTTCAGACAGTGGACCAGAAAAGCCCCAGAGAAGTTGCTCTGTAAAATGAAACTCTTCTCAGCAGTGTTGCCGCCATTTGCTCAGAAACCAAAAAGATGGTAATTTCCCAGAACACTTGTACAGTCTGGGGAACTTCTGGTGTATTAAGAATTAAAAGAAAAGCAGATTCTGGTCCAATTTAGCCAAATATTTGTGGGGAGAGGGGAAAAAAGAAAATGAAATCTTTACAAGCTGAAAAGCCTTGTCTCTCAATATCAGCACAGAGGAGAGAAACTCAGAGGTATTTGTTTGGGAAAAGGGAGACGGATGGAGAGCTGTTCACCCACAGACACAAAACAGACCATCTCAGATAGTTTCCTTGCAAAGTAGTGGGCATATACACATTTGCAGCGAGGAGGGATAGAGCTGTCACTACCAGATAAACTAGAGCAGTAGAGAAGAATATAGACACTGCCTCCTCAAGTCTACAGTCAAACAAGGTTTTAAAATAGGTGGTAAGCTTTGAAAAAGACACCTGTATCAGTAAAATAGTTGGTTTACATTTTTGAAATACACTTCATATATGCCAGTTGTATGCACCAATGAACAGAAATTTAGTAGTAGAGATCTCGAGGTGCCCAGAGAAAACCATCATAAACAGATATGCTTCCTTGAAGCCTTCAAACGGGAAGAAAATTCTGTTGTTTTTAAACACAAAAGACTTTCAAGGGCCCAGCCTGTGGAGCTGGGGGATTGTTTGACCTTTGCTTGTTTGGGATCTACCCAAGACTTAGTTCGCTTTGACTATAAGAGGCATGTTTATTGCGTAGGGAAGAAACTCTTCAGGTCACTCTGCCCTCAACTACAGCACAAGATTTCCTCTCTTACAGAATGTCAAGAATTAATTTCTCTAACTCCCTTCTGAAGCAAGATTAATTTAATTAGAGTGGGAAAAGCAGTGCATAACTGGAATAACAGCAGTAACCTTCATTCAGCTTAATATCTTCCCTTTAAAGAGTCCTAAGATAGGGGGCAAGCCTTTGAACATACATGGCAGATTTGTAGCACTCCTAATTTTCATTTCTCTATTGATATCTTCTCCAGGTCAGGCTCAGGGGGACTTCTTTCTGCAGATCTCAGGACGCTTCAAAGCAAAATATGAGCTCAATTTCTTGATGGATTTCCGTTCTCCTAAATTAAACTTCTCTCCTTTTGAAAAGTTTAAAAGTAGTTAGAGGAAAATTTACTATAGTGGAGAAAGTCACCGCAGCAACTAGTCATCACTAAATGTGTAATTCTCAGTTCAGATTAATTTCATCATTAGCTGAGACACAAATTAAGGCTTACTTTTGGCCTTCTTTTTGTGTGAACAGAAATGTTCTCATGTGATTTTCACCCAAAGAGATCAAGTTTTCCTGCTAAATGGTGTTTGAATATACCTTGCTCTGTTTCCAAGCCTCACCGGAAAAAAAAACCCAAACAAACACAGCGACCAAACACAACCATTGCCACACTGTGCAGATCCAGTTCTAAGCAAAGTCACCTCTTATAGTGAAGAGCCACAAAGAGGGAAGTCTCACAAAGATTTTACTTCCCACACTTATTAGAGCTCATAGTAGTCTTCTATCAGAACGTGGGGATTGAGTAGTTTGCAGTTAGAAAATAGGTCTTCATAGCACAGGCACCCAAGAGTCGAGAAGTGGCATCAGCTAAAGCTGTGTGCTCTTGGGCAGCCTTGTGTCAGATAGTTCCCAGGGCAGGGTCACTGCTCCAGAGCACAGACCGCGCCTACTCCACGCTCACATTTCCTTCATTCTGAGATGGGGCCAATTCTCCTCATCTTTGTGAGCTCCTAATCTTCTTTCTACCTTGTCTATGTTTCTTTATATTCACCATTTTAAAAGGTCTTTAAACTACTGTTCAGCAGCAGAAGGAGGGAGGGTAGGCAAAACCGAGCCTGGAGCAGCAAAACGGGCGTGTGAGCACAACCGCTTCACTCTGCCAGATTTTCAGAGGCAGCACTTACTCGCAGAGCTTGGGAGAAGGCGCAGGTTGCACACAGCCAGTTCAGCAGAGCTTGCAGGTTGGGTGGGATAGGAAGCAGGAAGGAAGAAATTTCAGACTAAATGTAGGGTGCCAGGCTCTTCCCTACCTGCACACTGCATTCTGCCCAGTGTTGTGGGCCCAATTCACTTCAGATCCGCTAGGATCTATTACTACTAAGCTATTCTTTTTATTCTATCTCTGTGATGCAACCAGCTCCCAGCTGATGTGGATTCAGAGAAAAACCAATTTTGAATGAAACTGCCTGAAAATCTATTGCCTCATGCAAACTACAGGCAAAAGTGAAGCTTGGCTTAAAATGGGGTTTATGCAGAGGTGGAGAAATTGATTAAATTAACTTGGGGAAGAGTTTCACTGCTTAAGTTGGAGATTCCTATTAATCATATCGGTCTGTACCCAACACAAAAAATTGGTCTTTTTGAGGCTATACTCGTAGATGCAATAAATGATAATAATTAATAAAGGCAGGTGGTTCAGGCATAGTCTCAAGGCCCCCACTGTCAGAGCATCACTGACTTCAAGGGAATTACTTTAACCCTTGAGATAGATGGTTTCTATTTACTTTCCAATGAAAATCACTTTAGAAAGCAAGTCCACGATTGTTCTCTGTTATAACAAATGAAAGTTTGTGATCAATATTCGGGCAAGATGTGTTTGTAGAAAGAGCTCACAAACACCAGTGTATAAGTTGTTAAAAAGCCACCGACACTGGTACAGTTCTAGATGCCTACAGTTATATTGCCAAAGACGGATTTGACAATACAGTGTGGCCCATCAGCACTAACAGTTCTATGGCAGAAAGCCCAATAGATTCCCCTGCTCCAGGTTTAATGAAGCCTAGGATTTCTATGTCTTCTGTGCTCCTCCAGTCCCACTCCTTTTCCTCCTAAAACTCACGTCAATCCTACAAGTAATCCTTTTTATTTTCTATCCTTTCAGACTAATTTCTCCTTTATCCTTTTGTGTTCATAACTGTAGGTAATGAGCAATGCACAATTCCCTACACCAGATTTTGCTGTGATGCAAAGTTGACATTATGCTTAGTTTGTAGATGGATTAATTAGTTTGATCTCGTTACGTTGTTTATTACAATGCCAGTGCCATCCTGAGTACCTCTATATAGGTGTTGCTTTGTATGGTGTGGATATACTCCGAGGCCAAACTGTTTGGCATTCTAAATCTGTGGTGGGAATAGGGGTGGATTTCATTCATCTGCTGCCTCAGAGAAGTTAATATCTTTCAAAGCCTCAAATTTCAGTTGAAAAGCAAGAAGGAAAGCCATTTAGCAGAAAATGCTGGAAAAGCAGCAATCGGGGAGAAGGGATGGTGCACAAGAGAAGAGAACAGGGTTACAGGATGGAGTAGGTTTAGGTATTACTGCACATGTTGAAACTGACAATATAATTCATGTCACGTAATTCAGAAATGCTGCCATTTCCTTGAGAATTAGAAGCTAATATATGCAGCCCTACACTGTGCAAAAATCAATCTTTCACCTTGCCTTGGAAAAAAACCCCACGCGCTATGATTTATTGCAGAGGAAAAGCAGCTTAGATTTTCTTTGACTTCATGCAGTACTCCTTCCACATGTCTAATGTACTGCCTGCAGCTATGTTTCTTGTGGAAGGTGTGTGCGTGTCAGCACTGCCCCTAACAGACTTACGGAGACTGCTGAGTTTTTCTTACGTCCTCAGCTTTTCCTTTTTCATTTTTTAATTGCTATTTCTTGCTTTTCTCTTTTAATGCATTTATTGCATTTGCTTTTTCAGTCGGCACACAGTTTTATTTGCACTGATCTAAGATTCTTGGACACTACTTGATGATAAACATCTCTAGTGAAATAGCCAGGAAGAATGACTTAGCTTTGTGGAAGGAGCTATTAGTGTTCTGAGTTTGACCCCAGAGGCCACATCTAGAGGTACAAGAATAAAGTCTTTAATTGCGGTCAATCGCATCTTTGATCTTTCTACTGTGCTGGCCCACAAAAGGGCAAACGATGACAACTCTGACAGTTTTTGTACTGTAAATAGGGCCGTATTTACAAAGTATTTATTCCCATGTTGTCTAGGAAGAATGGCATAGGTCAGCAGGTTTTGCAATATAGGTGCATGAACAGCCTTCCAGTAGCACTAATAAAAGCAACACTTTGAAAATACTCTCTGCAAATCCAAAAGCAGACATGTAGTAACCGCTGGTCACTCCTGATTTGGAGTGGATTTGACCTGCTGACCTCAGGGTGAAAGGCTCTGTACTGCATTACGACTCCCAAGAGCTCTCTGACTCTCTCTGAGGTTGGGGGTTTTATTATTTTGTAGTTAACCTCAGGACAGAATCACCTACAATGGATAACATCTGCAGAACACTATCTAGGCATCTGAAGACTTTTTTCCTTTACAACTAATCATTGGCACTCAATGAATCTGAAGGTTAAAAAGAAATTGCATGGCCAAAGAATCATTGAAGAAACAGTGAAATCAGAATTGGAAGGGGGGCAACAACCTTAACGGCTCCTTTGTTCTACTGGTATATTTTTTCACTTATTTATAGGGTCATTTCTTTTTGAGTAATGGAAGATGCAATGATTTGGATGGAATTCATCAAAATTTGCTCTTTTTTGCAAGAGAGAACCAATCAAACAACTGCCCTCAGAAATTACCTGACAAACTGTTCTAGATGAATGTCAAGAAAGTTTTCATTTGTGTGATGCCTATATTTCTGGGTTCTACATCTAGAGCTGTTCAGACATTCAGCTGTTCAGACATTTCACTCAATTATTCATTCTGATGTCATACCCTTCAGAAGATGTACACAAACAAGCTTTCCAGTGGGATAGGCACCATGCTAATACATCCTAAAAGCACTCTGCTAGGTTAGAAGCAGTCTGTGCTTAACAGTTTAGTGCAGGCTGCTCTTTCGGTCCTACAGTGACCACTCCTACAATTCAGAGTAAGCTTTCCCAAAACCCAATGTAGAAAATAATGTCAAGCATGACAGAAGTCTTAACCATACCAAAAAAAAAAATGCAAAATACAACAAAACTATCCTTTACGTCTCCATGACTTCCCATCACTGACAAAAACTATTTAAATACCCACCTGGCGTTGATCAACGGGGATGTTAGTGACCTCATTGTGGAGCTAGCCACAACAGGAATGAAAAAAGTGAGATTAGGAGGACCGTATAGAATATATTGATCTCTGCCCACAGGAGACCTGATCGTTGAAAGGCACATTTTCCTCCATTAACAATGAGTCTTTATTAATTCTGATTATTTGAGGAGCTCTGTTTATGTACCTTTGTATACAAATGACAAATCGTTACTTAATGAGCATGAACTGATTTCACATTGAACAGTCCATCCCACAAGCATCAAGATGTCCAAGAAAGGAAACCCGCTTATTTATTCCCAGCAGTGCTTCAGGATACAGCCTGCAAAAGCAGTGGGAATTAGACATGAGGAAGCAGCAAGATATTTTCCCCTTTGCATATTCACCCATCAATCATAGTTCTCTTTGAAACCTGGCTCCTGGCCACTGGTCCCTGCCGGGAAAATGCTAGAAGTGCAAGAAAAAGGAACGTTTTTCCCCTTTGTGCCAACTTTCAGTGTAGTGTTAACTTGAAGCTGCAAGTGGCACAGTGCAGCTCCTCTCTGGCAAATCTCCGAGAGGAGAGCCATTGTGGAATTTCACAGCTGGATCTCAGCATCTTATTCTGCTCCATGGTTTGACATTTTGGACATGTTTCACCATTGTTTCCCCAAATTTTCATTTGCAACTTTATTAAAAGAATAAAATAAAAGAAGTTCAGTCCATCAGAGAGTGTCTTCTCTTATTTTTTGTTTCCCAGTGTAACAGGAGGCCAATTAATAGAGAACTGAGGGTGGACACATAGCTGTGCATATGGTATAGAAGAACAAATTAGATTTAGAGAAAACCCTAGCTGAATGAGGCAACTGGCATTTTCTGGCTGAGATTTCTAAGACTTCATGAAGCAAACTGGTTGGACTGGAGAAGAAGCTGGCTCTGGGGTGGCCATTTTTTGCAGTAGAAAAGGCAAAAGCAAAAATCACTACATCTTTGAGGAACGAAACAGCTCCAGAGGACACAAAGACAAAAGTATTATGGGGAGACGCTGCGAATATCCAAGCTTCTGATTTACTTTTTGACACTAATGAACTAGAAGGTCTAGGTTATAAGTCATATGGAAAAATATGATGGTAAAACCAAGATAGTCAAGGCAGAAGAATGCTTATGGGGAAATTAGGAATACACAATGTGAGCATTACAACTTCAAAAATGGCCCAAACCTAAAATTTTAAAGTGGCCAGATGTCATGCCTACAAGCAGAGACTCTCTCTAGGATAACTCTAGCTCTTACATAGAAAATCTTTTCTTTAAACTTCTTGCTTTGCTTTTCCATTTTGTATGTTTATTCTGTCTGACAACCTCTTCTCTTTGCACTTGTGTGGCACTTAGACACAGTAACTTTGGAAGAGGTGAATTTCTACATTCCATATTTATCAGTCAGACATCCAGGTGGTGCTGGGCTCAGTGGTGAATCTGGCAAGGGCAAGTATTTTGAAGGAAGACTGAAAACTGACCTTGGAAAAAGCCCTCTTACAACACAGCTACAGATTATTCATGATGCAAGTATTTTTTCACTATTGGCGAAATAGTCCTGGATGATCTTTAAAGACCCTTCCAGCTCAAACCAATATCAAAGGGTCCCCTATATTCCTTATGTTGTCACCACTTACACATAAGTAACTCTGCAAATGAATTCCTAGGATTTCTGGGGAAAAGAAAAAACAAGAGAAAAGTGGGGAAAAAAAGCAATAAAAGGAAAATAAAAGAAATAAAGGAGTTGGCATTCAAGTTGTCTGTGCTCTCTTCAAAGTCCTGGACCAACTCTGATCATCTCCTTGTTCTGGACTTTCTCACTGGAATGGAATTTCCCAAGATATCATGGTCATTCTGGCACCTGTTTCTCTGCAGCAGCTATAAATCTGCAGGTCACAGGACTATGTCAAAGGAAAAAAATTTACCCAAGTGTTCTTGGCCTGGGCCTGGAGATCAAGAAAGGGACAGAAATGCATGCTTCATCCAAAGAAAACTCCACATAGCTTTACACTGCTAATAGCTCAGTGTGAAAGTCTGTTTAACTGTGCGTATTCTGCAGAGGTTTCTGGGGTATAACCTGTTAGACCCTCACCTAGAACACATTTCTTCAGCTTTTGAAGGCTTGCTTGTCTGCAGGGTGTCTGCCAAGCAAAAGAAATGAAGATTAGGAAGCAAAGAAACCCAGTGGCAGCTGTGCATCAGGTCCTAATTAAGACATCAAACTAAACCCTTCAGCCTTAGTTCTCAAACATCCTTGTATATAATATTTCCCGTGAGGCTGGAATTCTTCTGCAAGGTTTATGCTGGCTTTAATGTATAGCATCGGGGTTCAGTAAGCTTTCATGGCATTCACATATTGCTATTTGAGACAGCAGGGTATGTTTTTTCACTCCCTTTTCTCTAAATAAAAGATAAGGGCATGTGTTATGGCATGACTTGACTTGGACTGAGGCAGCAGGTCTGAACTGTTGCCATCAAGCTGCACTTGAATCTGCCACTAAATCATGCTGGTTCTGAGCACCCTGATGCCCTAAATCCTAATTTTATCCTTAACTTTATCACAATCACTTCATCTAAAGGGAATTCATCTGCCAGAAGGAATCTCCCTTAAGACTGGGTAGAGAGCGCAGGTCACTGTATGAAATGCTGAGAAGTCTGTGGGGTAGAAGTTCACTTACTGTGGCTTCAAGTGACAGCTACTTGATTGTGTTTAAGACACTCCCTGTATAATTCCTTTGTAAAGCAGTGCACTTTGGACCTAATAACCACTTCAGTTCAAGGCTGAAGGTTAGAGGCAGTTGATCAAGACCTCTCCATTATGGCATCTGATTTCAGTTCAGGTCCCAAGGAACATTTTGCCCTGATTTCTCTGAAAGTCACATCTTTACATTCTCTCCATTATTGCGGGAAATCTTGTGTTTTCTACAATTTTCTGCAGTCTCTTGGAAAACAGTATCACTGCAGACTCTCACCATGAGGACAGTGCAAAGTGCCTGGCTTACTAGCACAGCGAAACCATACATTGCTCCCTGCTGAGAGGACCTAAGTCACCCAGCTGTCCTCACTAACAATTCACTGCATAATCCTGCAGGAGATCACTTAAATTTCCCCTCACTGCACTTATAAGACAGCCCTGTTGTGAACAGGAGCAGCATGCCCAGAGTCAACTCCCACTGCTTCACAACAAAGAACAGATTTGGTTTGAAAATAGCAGCAGTGAGAACATCTAAGCTGCCAAATAGCTCAGCTCCCTGGTTTACTGGCAGATCCTCATTCTTCAGTTGTTTATGTTGCTTTCCCTTGGGATCCCTTTGGGATTGGCTAATTCCTTTAGAGAATTCTCAGTGCGGTTCTAGAAGAAGCTTGTTCCAGCATTCCCTGCCACTAAGAGGGCAAGACCATGCTGTCCAGCTCCTTGAAAACTATGCCAGTGAAACATATGCCTCATGATGTGAAACACATCCTTAATGGAAAAGCATGGCTACAGTTAGAGGCAATGACACAGTCTGCAGGTTTTTCCATGCAGAACTACATGAAATAAGCAAATAAATTTTTCTTACATCTCAAAACCATAGAGATGTTAAATGTGGCTGAGAAGGGACCATGAAATGTACTGTGAAGCAGTGGACAAGGTTCACTTACTTTGGAGAAAGTTAGCTTTTAATTTTGTGGGTGCAAATCACTTTTCTCTACACAGAGCCAGCAGTCTCTCCTTGAACTGGAGGTTTTAGAAGCAAAGATGTAGCTGACAGAACACCTAGTAGGACCATGATTCAACTGGTCTTGGTGCCCACTACTATATTTCCCAGAAACAACACTTCTGATGGAGAATGGATACAAGTTCTCTGTTGCATGGGCATGCAATATGATGTTTAACCTGGCAGTACACCAGCTGCAAGAAGACAGACAAAGCTTGAATCAGAATAATGCTACCTAGGGTCTAATATGATTTGTCTGCTCCATTTAATCATAGTAGCTGTCCCTACATGACAGGAAAAGCCCAGGATGTTTCTGATCTTGAATTACACATTTCAAAGCCACCATCAATGTCTTTCTGAGACATGGCTGAAAGAGCTTTTTAAAACTTGGAATTCAGCTCAAGTACTTGAGCAATATAAGTCAAAGTTTCTGCAGCTTTTGTAAGACAAATATGCCAAATAGCTAAATACAATGTGAATAATTTCTCTGCCCTTATTAAGAAGATATTGAAAACAGTCCTTAGGGCAAGTTATTTATCCAAAGCAGAGGATGACAAGGCAAAAAGGCTCTTTCAGAGCCAGTCTAAGGTTGTGAATGACAAAATCTGTATGAAAATCTGCATACTGTTGTAGCCAAAAATGAAGAAGAAACACCCACCAAGAATTTGGGTAGAGTGCTGTCAAGAGGAGGTCTTGGCACTCCTGGTCTCTGGCTGCAGACTGGTGTCAAAAGTTGGAGTTCACTTTTAACTATATCCATGATATCATAATGTGATCTCTGGACATAACTGTTCAGAACCAAAGAAATAAACATGTTTTTCTAGGAGCAGCAGAACTAGTGAAGCTTGGTTTCCTATGGATGAATGTCTAAGCCTAAATTTCTTTGCTCTCTTGAGTAAGCTTATGCTGTAAATTGTCTCATGTTACCCAGCCTCTGATTTCCATGACATTTCTAGCAGCTTTATATTTTTGGAAACTGTACCCCTCTGTTATACTTGTGGTTGAAATAAATCAGCAGATTTTAACACTGTTGGGGCAGGCGGGGGGGATGGCAGAGAGAAACCAACATATGGAGCATGTAATGGCATGTTTTTCACTTCCTTAGGAAACCAAACTTAAAAGATAGAGATGGCAGAGCCCTACCACATTCTGCTGGAATGGAGGTTTAATTATTGAGCTGGATGTCAAGAAAATCCCCTCACTAAAGAAAAGTAAGAAAAAGAGCTTATTGCTCTTTTATGAGTCATCTCTATCCAGCCCTTTAAACTACACAACTAACACCTTTGTTGGAGGTAGAATAAGAAAAAGATGAATTGCTTCTTAAAATGCAAGTCAGATGAGAGGATAAAGTGTTAGAGTGGATAATTCCCCTTTTCAGCACTGGATTCAGGCAAAATTAGTGGTTCTGAGTGTGATCTAAGGTTTACCCACCAAGTTACTTCCTGGGTTAAACATATTAGAAAATTGGAATCTATTAGAGAATTGGAACAGTTAAGGAAAGGCTTCTGCAAATACTTTCGTAATCTGATTTATGTTCTCTTTTATCTCAGACTCCACCTCTTCAAGTCATCTTTTGACTAACCTACTGAAAGTACAGAGAAGGAAGATAGGAGCTGGAACATTCCTGAAATTGTCACCACAAGACACACATCAGTGATTTACCTGACAACACTTTCCTAGGCAGCACTTTTGTTTGAAGAGAAAAAAAAAACACCCAAAAGCACACCCCCCCTCAGGCAGTAAGGTTTCTTATCAATATGGTAACAGTAAGTTATACATCAGAGGTTTGTAAACTAACTCAGTGAAATCAGGATGTGACTTACAGACCAGACTGAATTTGCATATATTTTCAAGGACTGAATTTCCTCAACTAAAGAAACAAAAGACATCAGGATAAACAAATGATTTGTAACATTGCAACACACTTCTGATGCGAGACGTGGATTGCTACAAATTAATTGGTCAAGCACAACAACAGCTCCGTAATGGTCTTTATAGTTTTTATTTCTTTGTTTTAACATTTCATGGTATCTGCCTGTGAATGCTGGACTTTCACATGACATTTAGAAGACCTTGCTGTGGGGTTCTGTCTGATTTTTAAGTCTCTTTTCTTTTAAGACTCCAGTCTGGGTGAGCCATTGAATCTCAGAGCCTCTTTTGAGCACTCTGATGATGCAGATGTGCTCGTCTAGCACTTCCTCCTCGTGATTCAAGTGCTTATCCCCAAGGTCAGTCCTGACCCTGAAAGTCTTAAGCATTTTCTTTCCCTAATCAAAGAAGGAAGCTTGACATTGAAGAGAGCAAACCAACACATAAAGGTTTCACGTGAACTTTCTACCACTAGCACTTTAACCTCAAAGTGTAAATAACTAGGGAGGCAAATCACCACAGCTTTTCATCGTTTCCTTGGAAGTCCTTGTAAGAGTTAGCCAGTGTGCAAGGGGACAGTGCTGGTAGCAAGACAGATGTGCTCCTGCCTTTTATTATTTACTACTGAAATGACGCTTTGATCAGCCTCTGCGGGAACCTCATACTCCTGCCAAGAGATTTTATTTCCACAGAAACCATCATTTCCAGTTCCCGTGTCAGCCAGCTGTCCCTAGCTCAGCCTATCTCACCACTGTGGTATCGCTCCCATTATTTGGTGTCAGTAGTGGATGACTTATGCTGGTGGAGTCTTGATGCCAGCTCTGTACCAGCACCTGCAGGGTCTTTATATCAAGAGGAGCAGAAGGAAAGTGAAACGGTGTTAAAGTCAACAGCCAATGTGTGGACCATATTTAGAGTCAGTGTGTTGCACCCATTTTCCAGTCTAACAACATTGCTCCCAAGTAGTACCCCCAACCCGCTCCCAGATCGTTAGGGAACAATTCAGACATAAATGGGCAAAGCCCTGGTTTTGCAGGTGAGAGAGGAAAAGGGATCACAAATAGGATGAACAGAAGGGGAAAGTGAGGCCATGGGAAGCTTCTGAAAAGTAGCTGATCATGCCAGTCTGTCTGTGACTGTTACACTCATCAGTCAAACACTGTTAAAGGCCCTTTCAGCTGCCATCCAAACCAGTCTGGGCCCACACTCTGAGCCAATTCACTCCCTAACAGAAAGAAAAGACACAAACAGCCACAGGGAGATGGAAGAGGAAATAGGAGTCAGAGTAAGGTACTGACTGATGAGGAAAGACCTTTTCTCTCTCTGACCTGGCCACAGCTCAGAAGTAGGTGGGATTGTTCCAGGGAAATTCCTGGGATCTGCACAACTTGTTTCTTAGAGGTTGGAATCAGCTGGGTTTTAAGCCAAATGTGCTTTGTGAAAGGACCACGTTTTCCCTCTCACAGACCATCCTGTCCCTGCCTCTGTGCCACTGCCACGCTTCTAACAGAATCAAACACTTTCTGAAACATTGTCCCATCTCCTCTCCCCTTGGGAGAAGTTCTTAATTGTTCAGCTCAACCTTGCTGTGTTCCTACTCCCCTGGAAAGAGCCTGGGAAAGCAGAAACCATGCACAGCCTTCTGATGAGGTGAGATAACTTTGGTTCCAGGGAGATTTCAACAAAATGCCACAGCTGTGTTTGACATCGGTAAAGCCCAGGCTGAAAGTGTTCTGCATTGACTTCTAACACTTGTTTTGGCTGAGCTAGACCTTACTCTAAAGCAGCTGTCCATGAATTTGACTATGCTGTGAAGTACAATCCTTCAATTGCCTAAATGCATATTTATACAATGTTCACTAATCTGTTATGCTGAAAAAGATCTATCCCTTAATTATCCAACACAACCACCTTCATTGGGAACATACCCAAGTTTATTTAAGAGGAGGAAAAAGTTATTATGAAAATTACCACAGCATTTTTTTCTTTTTGAAATGAAACATCTTTTTATCAATGCATAAACCACAAGAATTATCATCATTTTAATAGTTTCCTCCGGGTGAACTCTTTCAAGTTGAGCTGTCAGTTACAACCATGGGTGGGGAGCCTATTTGGAGGAAAAACAAGAATAATTCCCTTTCACAACACCCCCCGAAGGCAGTCAAAGATCAGAATTACTCTAGGACAACTTTTTTCACGCCCCACATGTTGTGCGCAGGCCTCAGCCTTCACCATTCAGCAGCATCAGCATGTGCTCAGGAAAAGCAATTCTTTAGAAGGTTGATACCTCTGAAAATAAGTACATGATGTGCTCTGATCTTTAGGTGAACAGAAAGCATAACGCCACTGGACTTGTGCTGCTGCCCCAAGTGCTGAATCGTTTGCATGACTCACAAAAATTGCTGTTATGTGGGCACTGAAGATATAGGAGAGTGTCATAAAGCAATTGTTTTCTACATATGTTAGTGTTTGGAGTTCTTTAATGCAAGTTATATGCAGAACCCAAAATGTGAAACCTTTCTAAGAAATAGATTTGTTTTCCAGAAAAGCTGCTTTTGTTAGATTGGGTGTTCATATTGCTTTGGAATTGTTAATTGAAGGCATGTAATTAGCAAAACAATAAATTCTTGGGGGGTGGGAGGAACCTACTCCAGTGCAATGGGACAGTCACTCTTCCCCTTCCACTGTGACAAATGACTCTTTGGATCAAGGCATTGTATACTTGGGACGCTGGTAGCCAAAATCTCCTCCAGCAGTGGCCACATGATCTTCTGTTGACCTTGCAAAGACTCTCATTTCCCACCTATCAATCAGAAGTGTATTCTAATTTTGTCTGGAACTTGCTGTCATTTTTCATTACAGAACCGTGGCTTTTCTTTAAATACTTGGAAAAAAAGAAAATATTTTAGTAAGTGTTTTTATTGAAAACCAGTGGCTGAATTTAGGTCTTTGTGATTTTTTTAGAACTTCAAACATACATTTCAGCTTTGAAGATGTTTCAGTGCTGGCACTGGTTATTTTACCTCTGAGATTGTTACAGGAGATCTGGACTGAAATGGACATTTTCTCATGCTTTCTCATAAAAAGAAAATGCCAAGTAAATTTCCAAGCCACTAGAAGTTGAGGTGTCTGATTTCCAGGTTGCCCAGTTTCAGAGACATCAGTGGAGCTGGTGTTAATGATTGAAATCAAAGCCCACCTTTCAAGACATCTATCTGAACTTGCATATTTTTTACAGTACTACTGACAAAAATAGTTTTCCATTGTAACCCATATTATCCTTGCACAAATATGCTCAATCATGTTTGAAAGAGAGATACAGGAGGAAAAAAAAGTTCATTAAATATCAAAACCAAATAATGATATATAAGCTCAGAGAAATCAGAATGAATGATACAAGGAGTGAACACATGGGAAGGAATACTATGACCTTAATGCAAGACAAACTCATGATTCAGTATTTCTCATTTTTTGCACAGGATCAAGAATTTATTTTGTGTTGCCTGGGGTCCCATGATGCTGTCATCCTTTCTTGTGACAAAGTTCACAGATATCCTGCCTCTCTCTCCTCCCACATGCATTACCATGGTAGACAATGGTCCCTCAAAGCATGAAGCACATACAGAATTGTCTACCTATCTCTGCTCCTGACACTTAGAATAACCTTGAGTGAAAAGTCACCCATTGCCTACACCTTAGCTTCTCAAGGGCCTAATCCTGCCTACAGCAAAGATAAGTCGTGGTGTAGTGGCCAGTAATTTAAAGAAGTTCTGAAATCCTTTGACGGCAGGATTATAACTGAACCCACATTTGAAATAACTTTTCAAATGCCTTTTTGCTAACTATTCTTTCCACTTCTCTGTTCTCTAAGCTATAAACAGGGCTTTCCTTTCCCTCTGTGTAATAAAAAGAATAAAAGGCTCTTTTGTAAAATGTCTCATTGCCACCATAGCATCTTGCTTTAATTAACAATGCAAATTTAAAATAATCACAGACCTTTTACTCATTACTTAGACTAAAGCATTACCATAACCGAATATAACTTGAATTATTATTGCTGTAGGAAAAGTTGTGTTCTGGCTTCGTAGGAACAGTGACCAAGATATGAATTATTTCCATTCTATTAAAACAGAAGCTTCCAAACTTTTTCTGTTTGAGAACCCTGAATTATTTTCCAGTAAGGAAGAATAATGTTTGGAAAATTCACATGTGGGATCCTGTATCACACAGTACAGCTTGATTTTGCCCTATTCTAAGTCTTCTTCACAGACTGGAAATCACTGACCTTCATGGTCTTCCCCTACACCTCTCCATGCACAAGCCCTTATGGTTCAAGCCCGCATCATGCTATGGAGTGCGATGCCAAAACATCAATTCCTAGTGCTGGAAATCAAAACCTGGAGGTTGTATAGATAAGTCAAGCTTTACCAGCGGGTATTGCTGTATTGCTTCAGTATGGGTGGGTTTTAAGCTGCAGTTTTCAGAAAGGAGCACCACAGGGAGGGCAGCTGTCAGTAGCTGAAGACATTGGTTGGTTTTATGTTTGTTTTTCTCTTTTTGGGTCAGCAAATCTGAGTAGTTTTTGGGAAATCTTGTTGTCTGCAGACAGTAAGACCAAAACCAGATCTCCCTTTTTCACTCATCAAGGAAGCATGGCAGCCATGGTCCAGTGGTCTGGCATTGGAGTAGATACTGAAGACCAATTAATTAACAACATGATTGGGATTTGCTAGAAAAATCTACTCTATTTAAAAACTATCAATACAAATTTGCAAAGAAACAATGATGATAACAATTGTAAATACAATTAGGTTGGGCTAAAAAAATTTACTTTCGTATCCTGAACACAAGTGTTAACATTACTGACCTGCTATGGCCCCAGTAAATGACTGAGATCCTGTTGTGCTATGTATCTTCCAAAGAGATGATAGAGATGGTTCCTGCTCTAGATGGCATCTATTCCCAGTTTATATTAGTGTCCCCCTTTTCTTAGAGAGATCATCTTTCTATGCTTGAAAGAGCAAACACACCCTCCTTTGCTAGGTATCCAGGCCTGAGAAGGATTACACGGCAAGCAGCTTATGAAGCCCAGGAATACCAAGATCACACCAGAGAGCTATGGTCAATTAGTCTGGCATGTTTAGGAAAGAGGTTGAAGTTTGTAACAGGGAATGGAAGACTCCATCACACAGAAGCTGACATGCAGGTAACATTCAACACAGCAAGTTATGCACTGCACCAAATTTTCTGCTGTATTGAATGAATTTCATATTGTTCCACTCATAATGACCTGTGTGGAGTCCGGGACACCATAATTCAGGAAGGAAGAGATAAATTGCAGGGTGACTTCCAGTTATTGTTAAATTCTGACTTGTCCATCATCCAGTTTGTCTGGGGGAAAGGGAAATACCCTTTCTTCTTGAGTGAGAACAATCCAGGAACCGAAGTACAAGAGCTTTCAGGCTCTTCTAAGCTGTGCCTCTCTACACATTAAGAGATGGACATTGGGAAACTGGAGTTCTTTTCTTCACTCTTATTCCTAGATCCACTGAACCTTAACTGGAACTCAGAGATGGAGGGTTCTTGTGAGAAAGCAAATTCTATTGTATTGAAAGAAAGCAAGAGGGGAGGCAGACAGAGCTGCAGCTTTGGAGGTGCTGATCTGTTAGATATTTTGCTTCAAAGCCAAGTTATCGATGCCTACCAGAGACTTCAGCAGAACTCTGAAGGTTTGTTTCATGTAGAGCCTTTGTGTGTTCACTCAGCTCCTTGACTCACTCCCATTAAAAAATGTCTGGTGAATAATTTGTTGAACATGGACTACAATCGGCTCTTATGTGCCATCAGGTGGGCAATGGGACTTCATGATGTCTGAGACAGTGAGACAAAAACATCCCCATAAAATTAGCGTTTGGTGATAGAGAAAATGATATTTGGCTGGACAAACATTCCTTGACCTCAGAGAAAGAAAGGTACCCCGGTTGTATGTGCTTCTGGCTACAGAGGCACACAGTATGCTCAAATGCGGGGCTATTGGGGTATTAGATTTGGCTTCCTGAATTGCTCTCTCTAGTATGAAGCAAGAGTGGGAAGCTGTGCCCAGATTCCCTTCTTCTTTGCACTTTGGGCTGGCAATCTAAGCTTGTGGGAGCCTGCATTAACAGCTCCTTACTGCAGGAGGGAGCTCCCATTAGTAACACTGTCTCTAAGATATTCCAGTGTTTTTTTGGTCTAAAACTGAGGTTGACCTCATATCAGACTTTGATTTGGAGGGAATGACTCCAGTCCTGTCCAAAAGCCTGTGTGAGGCAGAAGGAGGCTGGTGTTCACTTAGTCTAAGGCTGTCTTCTGTCCTTGTTACAGCAACTTCCTGTGCAAAGGATTCAAGATATATAGGTGGAAAAAACAGAGACATTGTTCTTGCTCTTTGTTTGGTCTGAAAAATCCTGCTACAGGTGGTATTTTCTGAGGTTTTTGTTTTTTATTTCCACTTTCCCTAGTTTTGATGCCAGTTGTGAATGAGCAAGGACATCTTGAGTACTGCAGAGTGAAAGACAGGCTGAGGGCCTGAACATATATTCTTACTAAAGAGGAGTAGTTAAACAGAGGATTTTATTCCTCTGAAAGTGTAGTCTGTTGATTTTTACTATTTGGCTGCGCCTGGGGAAGGCTGCATTAAATTAGAGCAGCAGCTAAAAATTTAGAAACTATTATTTCTTATTTGTCCTTGTTTGGAGCTGTATATTCCACAGGAACAGTCTTTAGGTACATTCCTTCCCACATCATTTTATCTTGTTGATTGTCTAACTTGCCTAAGCATCTGGACATTTAAAATTTCTAAAATCATACATGGCACATTCTGTACCCCTTGTTCACTTATCTGCGTTCACTATGGCCACTAAGCAGTTGAAGGAAATCTGTCTTTAGGTGAATTAAGGTGCTGAGAGTTACAGGCTTCTGCTTTAAGAACTCCATTCAGGATAGAGGAATTCAGATTTTATGAACAGTCACAGACACATTTAATGCTGCTTCTGCCTCTCAGAAGCCCTTCACACTGAGTCCTCAGCACATCTCAGACCTAACGTGCCCCCTCCAGAGGAGATGTTTGGCTGCCCCCAGCAATACCACAATTCCCTTTCTCCCCTTGTATTTCTATTGCTCTTCAAAAAACCCTGGGTCAGGACTTGAAAGAACTCAAGTGCTTCCCTGTTGACCTCAGTCCAGAAACTCACATTTAGAGATTACGAGCCTGCAATATGCCACAGAGCTGCCTAACTCTGCTGGCCTGAAGTCAATGATAAACTCATTGGCTCCACAGAAAATCAGTCAGGCCAAAGCAGGGAGCAAGGCACAGTTGGAAATTTCACCTGCAAGGTCTTCTGGCCATCAACAATAATACATGGCAGCACTTCATCCCTGTCTGGTTGCCGTGTGTGAGGCTGGGGTTGGAGTTGGAACTGGTTTTACTCTGACTCACTTTTTCCATATAGCTTCCCTTCAAACAAAGTAGTATTACAGAATTAACAAAAGTTTTGCACATTAAAAACAAACAAACAAACAAACCTATGATGAAACCAGAAATATTACACAGACAAATCACAATGAGGTTGAAACAGCAGAAAGTTCCATATCAGCCTAAATAAAGGGAAACATTCAGTTTAATTGAGTTCTCTTCTTTTAGATACTGCAGGCAAACAGGGGTATCTGGTTATTGTTAGTAATGAGAGGAGGGGGGGCTGGAAGTCTCAAAGCAGCTCCAGAAAGCATCTAGGAGGCAGGATCTCTCAAGCAGACAGTTGTTCAGTGCGTGCTCTGCAGGCTGGACAGCACAGTATGCAGACAGATTTCTCTGGCTTGGGTTCTTTCCAAGATCAAAAATTGAATCCACCTGAGGTAAGCAGACTCACAAATCACCTTATCTTGCGTGACATGACGGACAGATGTTTTCCTGTTACACTGAACTGCACAAATGGGACATGTTTTCCTCAGGTCAGGTTCCTAGGTTAATGTCTGGCACATGGAGCTGCCTTCTTCCCTTTCCTGAGGGGGGGACCAAAAGTAAAGACCAGACATCATAGGCTTGCCAACAAGACAAGGGCTGCAGAAACCAATCAGAAAGTCCCAAAGGTGCTAACAGCATGAAGCCACCACTGAAAATATTCCATGTGTTGTCTCATTCAGCCTATAAGAAAAAGAAGCAGGGACATGTTTGTTGCTAGATGTTCATACGGCAAAGACTGCAGTATGTAAATCAAAGTCCATCCTGCCTTGTGACGGTACACAAACTATGCAAATACAATATCCACTCCTTTCCCATTTCCTATGATCCGAATTGCCACACATAAGAGTAGAGGACTTCTGAGCCAGATGAGCTCAGCTTTGCCCACAGGAGTTGAGAAGTATGCACTGAGACATGGTGCCTCTAGTTGCTACTGTGACTGCCACCCAGTCAGCCTGTGGAGCAGCGGGGTTAGTGTGGCATCAGGACACCCCGCTGCAAGGACACATTAGATCTGGTTCCTACAGCATGGAAGTGACTGTCTGGCATCCATTCTGCATCCCTTGATTAGAAAATTGTCTTCTAGAAGTTCAAAAATATTTCTCCCACAGTAAAGCAGAAAGGTTCTACATTAGTAATCTGGAGGAGCCTTTTTAACTGCAGGGGATATTCCCATCAGCAAAAGGTAAACCCTAATGTAACACCTCTGCGGTCTCCCTTCTAGGAGGGAGCTCTGGTAAGCAATGTTAAATATTTAAATTATTGCTCTCTTTAAGTGCTGTCTCTTCAAGTGTCTAAAGACAGGATCTATGTAAATAAAACCCCTAAATGTGGTGATGTGTTTGAGTCACGTGAATTATCCTTCTTCCTTATATTTCATCTCACACCAAAATGCAATGGGACACTAGGAGCTTCCTTGCTCACAGAACTTAAGGCAAAACCTTAGTGATTGTCATGACTTCAGGGTGTTCGGCTCCTTCCAGTGCAGGGGCCTTCATTTTGCTTTCTCTGTAGATTTATGGTCAGGACTATAAGCTGGGAGATCAGTATTATGAAGTTTCTGATGATAAACTAGGGGACTGAACATGCTTCTAACACTCTTATCCAAACTTTGAACTAGCATTTCATGTTGCCCAGCTTCGTGGGCTGAGCCTAAGCTGTTTTGTCGGGCATGAAATATTGCTCAGAGCAGTACAATAGCTGGCCCCTGATCAACTGAAACAAGGATTTGCAGAGATAATTTGATATTCCTTTACCTATTAGCACATGCAGAAATCCTTGTGTTTCTGCACAAACAGGATTTGCATATGCAAATGCCGGTGCCCGTCAACTATTGGTTTGAAAGAAGGATTCCTGAACATTGTGGTATACAGCCTTCACAGAGAAAATAAGAAATAAGGAAGCTTAAGCCAAGATAGATGAACAATTTGGAGAATTTATCCTCCCTGTTGATAAGATCATAAAGATGTTGGTACAAATGTCTCCCACCAATACAGAGCACAGCATCTGAGCAAACTAGCTGCTATTACTTGTCTGGCTTCCTTCAACAAGGAGACTGCTCAGATCCTTCTGGGTGTGGATCTGGGTGCAAGCTAGTGTGTACGCAGTGTGACGGTCTGGGCAAGGAAGATGCTCAAACAGAACAAGGAGCAAAGCATCTTTCCAGTGAAAAGAGACAACTGAGAAGGCTGACCTTCACAGAGAGCTTTGTGGAACATCAGGCTGGTGTTACTAGCTTGAACCCAAGCACCACCCAAAAGAATGGTGAATTTAATGAAACCACCTCATCTTTATCCATAGGGGAACTCCACATATGAAAGTTTAAAAAACCCTCAACCTCATAAAGCCGTTAATGTTTACATTTTAGACACATTAAAAACAGCTTTTTAGGATTTTTTTCTCCTTAAGCATATTTTCCAGGAGAAAGAGGAGGTGAAGGTTTTTGTGTTTTTTAACTGTCTAATAAATCTTCTGCCTGGTATATCAAAAAAATCCACCTCAGCTCTGATTTTTACATTGGAATTCAACTATGCTTTATGGAAGCTCTTGAAGCAAGTAAAAGGAAGACATAATTTGCACAGGTAATTTATAAATTCTCAACAAAATGCAGATTTTGGCTACATATTGCTGAATTTTCTGGAGATGATCAGAAGAGAACCCATATTAGTAGTACTGTATTCTAGCTGTGTTATATTGTACTTAACAACTAAGTTTAAAATCTTACCATAACAATCTGTCATTTATGGTAGCATACAGTAAAATAATTCCCTAGAGAGAAATACAATTTAAAAAATTATAAGATTAACTAAAATTCAAACTAAAGTGGCATTTCCAAAAGATCAAAAAAGGTAAAACATGCCATTCAAAAAATTGCCCAGGCTGAGTCCATTTCTTCCTTCCTGAAGTGATTTTTTTAAGAAAATGTACTTTATATATATCAGTTTATATTAATCCCAAATATTATTACTGTTTTATGAAACAACAGCTTTCCTTGTGGACTGGTGGCAATGATTTTTGGAGCGATTATTTGATTTCTTGAGTGGCTAAATCAAAGTAATTATTTTCCTGATTCTCATTTACGATAGTAAGCATTCAAGCAGAGAGTGAACATTTTCAAGGTCAGAACCAGAAGTTGTATTAGCTCATTCCTACTTTCAAGTCAAGCACATGCTTAAGTGCATTGCTAGACTGAGACCTGACACCTGTTTAAATCAAAACATAACTCTACTGAACTCAGTGCTGTTGCATCGGTACATAAGCTGTATATGTGAGAAGAAAACGAGACCCATATGGCTTTGAAAAAATCACAGCAAAATGTTGGACTAGTGTTGTGGATTAAAAGGAGGCCTAAAACTCATGGAACAGTTGTTATTTTCGTTGACAGTGTTGTATTTATCTGGTATATCCTGGCTGTCTATTATATACTTAAAATAACATAGGCTTATCAATTTATACCAGTTAAGAGTTTGACCCGAAAAGTGAATTTTAAATGTACCGTTCACTCCAGAAATCAAATCTTGAGAATTGCAATCTTTTAATCAGGGAACAGAAGTGACATCATATGCTTATCACAGCACAGCTCAAATTTCTAATATTGCACAGCTACAAGGAATCCAGCTGAGTGAACAAATAAAATCTTCAGGACTGAAGAAAACATCTGAGTAAACCATGACGATTCTGCCTATGAAGAAGATGATGACATTCATTAAATGAACTATTTCTTTCTAGAAAAAATATAAAGAAATGTGTACTTACCCATACAGTACAGCTACATTGTGACCGTGCAAGTCATTAAGGTAGTTAACGTATCTTAGACTAAGCTCCATAGTCCACAACTAGATTATCAATAAACACATTTAGCTAGACCTAGCTAGGTTCTAACAAGCTAGGTTTCCATGACCCCCATACAGACATATCTTCATTGACATTTGATGGAATTTGGAGTCCTCCTACTGCTTCTATTGCTTGTATTGTACTGTACTTCCTGGAACTATTTGTGAAGGCTCACTGAATGGACCAATATATTATCTCTACAGACTAGGAAACAAAAGTACGTGTTTTCTTCTTGAAAAAAAAAGATCTTTTTCTAGATTTATTCAAGGTCATAAATAAGTGATAACTAAAGATAAAAATAGTTGTTCTAGGTTCCCAGGTGATATGGATTGGCAGAGATCCACCAGCACCCACATAGCTAAGGTAAAGGTCTGGTGCTCTCTGGGAACTGACTCGGAGAACTGCTAGTGAAAATTTTCTTCCGAAAACAGCATAGTAATTATAATTCCCACCTCTTGCTTCAGCCAAGGAAATACTCAACACAATATGCGCAATTCCCATTCATTGATCCTTGTTTACTTGAAAGAGAATCAAAAGTGTTCTCAAGATTATGCAGCACCCTATGCAATTGTCTTTCCGGTGTTTCAGCACTACCCTGAGGAACACTTCAGATTTATTCCCTTGCAGAATAACAGTATGCACATTGCAGAGAGAATTGTCCAAGAAGGCAATATAAATATCTGAGGAATATCTCAGACTTGAGCATGAAATAGATTTTGACTGTGGTCACTATGAGAGTGCTACACAGGTTTCTCGCAGAACTATTATAGCCAGCAAACCTCAGTTAGCAAATATGAAGTCACTAACGTTTTCTACTTTGGTGAGTGAGCTGGGAGGTAAATGTTGATACCTCAGAGTGGACTTCTGCAAGTGCACATCATTGGTGTGTCAATTTGACTTGCTACCCAGTGGAACACAACACTACCAACACTAAAGGACAGTAAATGTAATTACTAGAAGCAAAGACATACACCAGACAGATGAGCTGCTAAATATCTGGCTACAAGGCATTGTGGACACTAGGAATTTACAGGGACTCAAGGAAAGAGTCAAAAAAGTTCATGCAAGAAACACTGAGGTTACCACCACCCTGTTCCTGCCTTAGCAGGTTCAGGGTGATAACAGTCAGAGGTCAGGAAGGCATTAGGGAGAGCTATAGTATGCGCTTACGCTTTTCTCATACCCTTTGCCAATTCCCTACTGCAGCCATGACTGGAAACAGCATCCTGAATTTGGTGGAACCGTGATCTGGTCCATCACAGCCAATCTCGCAGGGCTCTTCATGGCCAAAAACCACAGAGCTTCTGGCCTGCAGTCTGAGGTTTTCTAACAATCATTTGTTGATTGTACACGCAGTCAGAAATATTCTAACCATTATTAGCTGGTTAGGTAGGCCAAAGCAAGCATTGGGTTAAAAAAAGCCTTAGGTAAAAAAAAAAAGCATATAGAGGCAGTTGACCATGCAGTACTGACACTGGTAGAGAAACTCTGCTACCCTGGCAATGGTGCTGTCTTGGAAAAGCATGACTGCCGAGCACAAGCCAGTGTGTAGCCCTGGGGAGCGGAATGCAGTGTGTCTGGATTGAAGGCGACATCCGACTTCACACAAAAGCAATAGTCGACAACACAGTTGTCATTACTCTTTTGTATGCCTGAAAAGAGGGGACAATTTATAGCTGTCATGGCAAGCGGTCTAGTCAATTCTTCATGCACTGCCTCCAAGTCTTGGCTGGTACAGAAGGGCATGATGAGATCTCCACAATTGAGATTTCGGAGCATTGCCAAATCCTCCTCTGCTCTTCAGAAAATCTGGGACACGTGTCAGTTAACGGCAAGTTCAAAGTTGTTTCTGATTGTCCACTCTGATAGGGTATAGAGTTGAAAGACTCTCAATAAATGCTATCTACCTCTGCTTAAGGCAGACTAGTCATGGGGCACAATGCTGAGAACTTTGGCTGGGACAGAAGACATCCGAGTTGTCCCAGGCTAAGGAGAGTCGTGATACAGTGCAGTATGAACAGTGACACAGGAAAGCAGGCTTAAGAAAGTCAGGAAAGCATGTGTAAGACAGTCAGAAATCTGCAGCATTTGCAGTCTTGAGGGATTATAAAACTCAGTCTGGTCTCTCCCTTGTAAGACCACTCACTATTTATTCTCAAGCCCTTGCACACCAGTCAGTCAGTAAGTACGAACTGCCATCGTTGTTAGGGACCTGCTAAGGCATGACTTACAGAAGGAGATGGGACAGAACCTATCCTGGTAACTAGGATCCTTATCACACAATTTTAATGATGCCATTTAGTCTTTAATTCCAAAAGAAACCATCCCCTGAATATTTCATGCTATTAGCACACTTTGTTACGGAATAGCCTTTGCTGCCTATATTTCTGTAGTGCTGTGACATATTAAGCACACTGTGCTGCTGAGGGATCAACATTCTTTTTGCACATCAAGTACCATTCTGCTCCTTAATGGGTTATTTCACTGTCATGACTCATGTAGTAAGAATTGTACACCGATTAATTCTTCAGTAGTTGCAAACTCTGGTGAAATGATGATGCCTTTAATTTTATTTCCTAACTGTGCTGGCTGCTTGGCAATCAGGAATGGTATCCTACTAGCTCTACTAAGTCCCAAAATTTGCATGCAATTGATCAGTTCCTACAGAGCAAGTCCAGCATACAAGTGTGATGATAAGGGTCAAAAAACTATATGTGCGCCTTTGCAAGCTGATTCAGTGTTCAGTGACGACTTTCACACGTCCTGCAGTAGTTGGAGATATACTCTTGATCTGTGCACGGAGAGTGGCTATTTTCCCATGGGCAACTGTTTTGTGAAGATTTCTATAGCACTGCTGACATAGGGAACTGGACTGGATTTTCACTGATGGAAACACTGGCCCAGGACAGACAGAACAGCCAAATGGGCCTACAAATGTCTTCTGAGCATGGAACTGAGGAAGGTTCATGCAGAGAGGAAAGCCCCTGACTCTGGTCTCACTCACTCTGATGTGAATGCAAAGTAACTCCAGTGGAATTGGCACAAGCTATTAGTCATGCAAAACAACAAAGTCAGCTTCTTTAATCTTTACTTTTTTCTTGCTCTTCTCTGAACCGTCTCCAATTTGTCAATATTAGGAATTCAGTGCTTGGCCCACATACCAGGTACAGCCACAACAGAGGAGCTATTACTTCCTTACTTGGTAAGACGATGCCTTTTGCATATGCAGCCTCAAAACTCTAGTTGGGAGGGTGCGGATTGCATCCCATTGAACCATTTTATGTACCAGAATGATCTCTCCAGAAATACTCCTATGTTCCCACCAGTCTTACTGCTGCATAAGCTCCCTTTTCTTAGTAAACAGAGTGGTTTCAGATTTATTTTCTCCACAATCTTCTTGCTTCGTTTCTTGCTTCTTTCCTTCTTGCACTATCTCTCTTTTCAGTAACCCATCTCTGTCAGCTATCACCCACCTACCAGGTAAAGACTGCAGTGGACTTCATCAGTGAGAACATATAATGCTCTTGAAAATTTGTTTTGTTTCATTTAAAATCAGCTTTGCAAGTCAAGAACCTAGATATAGACTGACCCCTTCAATGATCCGCAAAAAAAACCCTGTTTGCATCTTTAAAGCTGCCTATTTTAATTACTCTCTTAGAGCTCATTCGCAGCCCAGCAACAGTACCAAGACAACTTTGCACTGATCACCTAAGTAGGTTTCATACAGTGATTATATATTTCCCCTATAATTAAAGTAATCTGTTAAAAAAAATACATGTTTGCCAGGAAAGATTAGATTTTGGTAAACTTATACTGCTGATTTTCATTAATAAAATAAAAATAAAAACCCAATCTGACAAGAAGCTCTGCTTCAGGTATGGTAGCTCCAGAAGAGATCACTAGAAAAGCAATTGCAACACTTACAATTTTTTTTCTGAACTTGAAGATGGACTGTGCTGCTTTCCTCTGCTGCTGCACTATCTCCCATCAAAGACTTAAGTTTATTAAGCTATTCCCTAAACATCCTAGGATGCAAAGTAATTTCTTATCTCTATACGTTCACATTTTCCCCTAATGCAGTTATTGAGGTTAGGTCTTTCTGACTTGACTTCACATATTTTTCTTGGAATAGGATTTATTTTTAAAGTGGATCACTATTTCAGCCAACTTTTCATCATTAACCACCTCCTCCTCTTTATTTATTTATATTTTAATAAGCCACTAATTTCCCAATCAAGGCACAAGGACAGCTTTGGCTAAAAGTCAAACTCAAACACAAAGAAAACAGTAATAGAAAAAGCTACATGAAATCACTTTTTAAAAGAAGGAATAGATAGCATTAAATATCAGAAGCTGTGAATTGCAGGTAACTGATAAAGGAGGCAAAAGATATCAGGAAAATTACTGCTGGCAGAGTTGAAGCCAAAGACAAGTGCTTAAGCAAGAATGTAATAACAGAAATTTTAAGAACTACAATTGTCTGTTACCTAACTGGAGAGTGTAAAATTGCTGATAGGAGACAACTGAGAACAGAAAAAATATTCAGCAAGTAGTTTAACTCTGGATTTGGAATATTTATGAAAAAGGATAGCAATATGGAGCAGGATGTTTCACCTCAGACAGGATGGTCTACAAGCACGTGTGAACACTCAAAGACTTAGTAAAATGTCAGTAGATGATTAGTGTGTCCTAGAAAGCTGAGATTCAGGAGAACTGACATACAGTAAATACAGGGTGAGTTTCAGAAAGAAGAAGCATTTTTACTCTGCCAGTCTTAATCCAGGGAGCCTGAAAACAGCACGGGGGCGGGGGGGGGGGGGGGGGGGAGGGGCAAGAATAAAAGGAAAAGTTGATAGATGATTAAGTGATTAAGTTGAAAGGCAAAGGCAGTATAGAAGGATGAAAATAAAAGTAATGTCAGTCAAGAAATTTATGGAAAACAGAGTGTGAGATGCAAATCTGATATCAGTTGGATAGATGGTTGGTAAATGTAATGTGCGAAATCTGGGACGGTATGTGACTATATGCAATAATACAACACTACACATACAAGCGATTATTATAACACAGCAATAAAGGCATGCTTTAGGCAAAGCTTAGTTATTTGAGATCTGTAGAAGACTCTAGAGAGGACATACTGGCTGGAAAGGAACTAAATATGTGATTTTTATCTGACTAGATCAACAGAGGAACAGGCAGCCACGTAGAGAGGTTATTCTTTCTCTTTGTGCCATCTTGGTCCAATACCAGGACAATTTATCATGTGAATAATTAAAATACATACCAAAATTTGGAGAAGGTTTTTTTTTTTTCTGGGAGGGAAGCACAAAATCAGAAGTAAAGGGATAGATAAAACATTTCTTAGTGATTAATTTAGCGCTTGATTGGTTATCAAATGGATAGGGATAAGCTGACTAGAAGAAATAAAAACATCTTCACTCAGTGAAAACACCACAGGTGAATGGACTCTTTCAGCCAGCAGAGAAAGGCAGAGTTACAGTCTGTGCCTGAAAGGCAGAGCCAGAAACTGAGAAACAAAAGACACATTTTGAACGGAGACGACGATTAACTTTAGGACAAACTACCAGGGGAAGTGGTGAATTCTCATATGATTCAGATCAGCACAAGGTGGAATCCATCAGTCAGTGACACACAAGGGATCAGATTAAACAATTTGCAAACCATTTGTGGCATTAAGGTCTCTGCATTGCCGAAGAAACCCAGCAGTAAGCTACGCCATCTGACCCGATAAGCTGTGGCAGGAAAACGTCTCTGGTCAGCTGCACGTTGCAACTTCACTCTTCCTTGCTTCCACTCGCAGAATGGATTGCTCCCTCATAAAGTGCCCATCCTGGCAACACAGGAGCTTAAGAGATGAACAGAGCTTGCTTTGAATTGGGAGGGAAACTCATATACATACCTTACCAGCAGGGAAACACATACTTTACAAGGTAAACCGCACCTAAGACTTTTTTCTTTCCTTCCCTCTCTTTTCAAATCAATCAGGCCCTGTAAGTTTGACTTTATATGCACCCCTCTTGCTTTCTGTCAAAGAAAAAAATTAAATTCTAGGTGAATATACAATCTCTTCCATTCAGGACTGGTGCTGGCAAAGTGCAGGATGATGGGAAGTTGCTGCTGGCAACACGGACATGGGCTGTGGCCACAGAATTCCAATGGAATCGCCACGTGCTGACAGAGTTCAGATGCCATCAAGAGTTTGGGGATTTGGGTCACTCTGAGAGGCAGGACACAGCAGTCAGTTTTGCTACAACTCACTCAGGAAGCAGCAGGCACCATGGGAATCTGTCATGTGTCAGGGACACTTGTTCTGCCACCACTGCTGTCTTATCCCTTTTTCTGCTGGAGCTCAGGTCCACGCTCAGCCCTTGCCGTCCTGTTCATTATCTTGTCACAACTCACATGTTGGAAGAGCCTGGTTGCCCCACACCCCCTGAAAAGCTGGGTACCAGTGAGATCACAGGTCTTCAATCACCTACGAGAGACTTCTCTGAGCACACCTTGAAAGCTGAAGACAGATTTTAGACTTGCTCGTAATTTAGGTTTTGCCAGGTCTGAGCACAGACACCTTCAGTTTTCCAGGCTGTCAATCCAATTTCCCATGCCAGTTTCATATTCACTGGAGGAAATAAATGAGAAAGAAGGGGTGGGAGAGATGAACTGTGTAACAAGCCACATCAGTGTAGGGAAGCAGGGTAAGGTAAGTAGAGTTTATTTTATCAGCACTGCACAGGAAGTCTCAGTACCAAAAATTGCTCTCATCACAGCCAGCACTCCATGTTATTTCTGGCACCTTTTTAAACTGTTGTGCAAGAAAAACGGAGGAGTCCCTCAGCAAACCGTACCTGTCAGCTCCCTCTACCCTTTCACTGAAAATGGGGGCTGTGGCTAAACCATCAGGTTGAAGCATCTGGTTTGGACACTGCAGCCAGCTCAGACACATTGACTCCAGCTGCTAAAGGGGAAAGGCTGCCTCTGGGCAGAGGCTGTTCGAAATGTCAGCTTTGCCACTAGTACCACCCCAACAGAGAACATTATGCCAGCTTAAGTACGAAGGTATAAACACTTCACACCTTCAACTGCAGCACAGGTTACATTAAAGGGAAAGGTCCTAAGCAAGACTCTGCTTTCTCATTTTTCTGGGTGTGACCCGTTGCGTTTCATTCATACCATTACTTGGATCTGAGTAAGAGCCAATAAATTTTGTTGTTTTTTTTTTTTTTAATTTCAGCTCTTGTCTTCCAAAAAAAAAATAATTCGTGCTCCTGCTTTCTGGGGCTAAAACTACATTTTTAAAGCTCAATTTCCTATACTGTTGCTTCGGTCAGAAGGGTAATCTGCTTTTTGCCGTCTCCTAAATCTGGTTTTCAGGCATGAAACTGAAATACGGGGGTCAGACTCAGGCCCACCTTTTTGTATGGACCCATAGAGGGCACCAGACACTCATTTTTCAGTGCACTGGACAGATGCTTACTCTGTCCTCCCCAGAAACCGTCCAGAGAGCTGGAACTCCTGGGATGAGGAGTGGGAGCTCCACGGAAAAATAGAATTTGAATTCTAATCTGAGCTGCTGGAATGATGAATATTTCAATTGCCTGCCACTTCCAAATTAAATATTAAAATAAAATGTTGGCTTGATCTGAAATTTCTTTCTTGAGTATCTGATGAAATGGGAGAAAAATCAGTTAAAATATTTTCTTTTCCATTTAAGGAATTTAAACAAGAAACAAAAATTAATCTGTGACACAAAAAGTCTCTTCACACAGGAAAATCCAAGTATTTAATTTGGAAACCATAAAAAAGAACTGTTCTGACTTCTTACTTCTGTTTTCCCCTTTCTACAACAGAAAATGAAATTAATTTACAATTTGGTGTCACTGAATCTGCATTTTTCACCCAAGAAGTTCAACCAGGACATTTCCTCCCCCTCTAGCCCCAATTGTCTCAAACCAGCACACTCCAGAGGAAGTGTTTCAGTGGCCTCTGTGGAGATCACACTCTGAGAAACTCATTTCACTACTTATCCACCACCAGCCATAAATGAGAGGTAGATGCAGGGGAAGAAAACAAACCCACTATATGACTCACACTCATGTGAGGAGTGTGCTGTCTGCCACAACCACAAGCCTTGGTATATTATCACAATGGTTTATTTAATCTGTGAGCCGTATCTAGATACCACCCAACACATCTGCTCCCATCTCTGTCCTATAGGCAGAGTCTTTTTGAAGCTCATTTCCATATCTGACAGGTTAAACAGGAGCTCAGGCAGTCCCACACCAGCAACAGTGATACAGGGCACAGGAAATACTTATCAAGACCGAAATATTACACAGAGAGCTGCAATGGACTTACCATTGCACAAACATGGATGTAGACAGTTAAACAGACAGGATCTAGGAAGTTGCTCTCAATATACCTAAATAAATTTGGGGAAGGGGAAGCAGGACCATCAGACTCGGAAGCAAGATTTTGATCAAAATATAGAGGCAGTTCCTCTCTCTTGGCAACTATCCAAACTAATACCTTCAATTCCAAACCCTCCAAGTCTCCCTGGCTTTGGAAACTGCTTGCTTCTGTGAATTTCTCAGTCCAAGCTTCTCTTTTACTTTCTTATATTTACTCCCCCTTGTCTCCTGTCTTTCAAATGTTGCTTCACTTCTTGCAGCGTGAAGGATGCAAACCCCAGGAGTTTTTTATCAACTTTAGTGGAGCTGGATTAAGCCACAGATTCCTGCAGCAACTGGAATCTGGGTGTCTTTCTAGGACTGAATGTCCTTTACTGCCTAGAACAGACTTTGCTCTGTACTCCTCCATTTCTCTTTCTTAAGTAAGAGATTAGATTATCCTTAAATAATATGTTTCCCAACTGTTTTGTGTGGCAAACCCTCTCTGCTTCCTGCTTTATACATGGTTTTCATCCTGTGCACATGGTCTAAGAGATCAGTTGTTCAGCCTCAGGGGGCAATTAATCGCCAGCACTGTAATCTGCACAGAGGCATTTCATCTTTCAGGAAAGATGCACCTGAAAGGAACTTTCTGAGAAGCACATCTTGATAGAAACCAGTGAGTAAAGCTAACAGCTTAGCCAGAGGCTGGGAATCTCCTTTCTGGTCTGATCAAGTTTCCCCAGCAATTAAATGCAGAGCCTTCCAACAGAAGTATTTTTTCTAAGGCTGATGAGCAAAAGTCCCCAAGATTCAGTTACAAGATCTTCTCAGAGGTCCGTATTGCATAACAGAGCTTTTCCCAGGAGAGTGTTTGATTCTTCTCTCGCTGCTGAGGGAATCTTTCCTGGCATCACATTGATTTTTCCTCAGGTCTCATATAAAAGTTCAGTCTTCATATGGTGAATTGACAGAGCAGACACTGTCCCTGTTGTACAAACTCCAAACCTACAGAGGTCCTAACCTTTCCTTTGGGTCTGGAAGTGCAACTAAGGTCATTGTCATTTGGAAGCTCTTTGATGCCTTAATCACAGAGTGATGCATCCTTCATTTTGCCACCTTGCTCTGCACCACGATATTCTGGATGACTTTTCCAGACTCTTCAACTTCAGGACTTTTCCAACAGAGTCAATGCAAGACCTTCTGCCAGGGATTTCTCTGGAAATTGGCTGAATTTCTGAAGCTCTCTATTTCTCATTTGGCTTCCTCAACTTCTCCATTTAGGCTGTCCCTACCTGTCCCCTCCAACAGCTCAATTTTTTTTTTGCTTAGAGGGTTGGCTGGGGACAATGGGAAACAGCACAGGAAACCTACTTTTAAAGCAGCAGTGAGCTGGCGCTACATCCTCTTCTTATGACCTATGCTTAGGCACCCAGATAGGAAGTGAGTACTACAATGTGGACATCACCTCCTCCCGCAGCATGCTTTTTCCACACCCAGGAACTCTTTACAGACTCTCAGAATTTAGATTTATGACTTGGGGGACTTGCTCCAACTCAACTTGCTGCATGGACTCCATGGTGGAAAACACTGCACTATGACATCCCTCAAAAAAGATGACTCACGCTTCTTCCACCACCTTCCCTGTTTCCACTCTTTCTGCTTTGGCATCAGTCAGAAGTGTTCATGGTTTTGCTCAGCTGCAGACTCTTACATGTGGTGGAAAGGAAAAGTAGGTAGGCTTGCTTTTTTGATTTACCTATCCTTAGCACACCCTTTTTTTCCCACTCAGTCCACCAAAACCACAGCTGCTGCTCTCATACACAGAGCTACTCTCTAGCAGTTGGCTCAACAGAGTGTAAGAAACGATGCTATGTCCTTCTCCCATCTTTGCAGTAGAGCTGTAGGTCTCTTCAGCCAAGTCATCTCCCTACTGCCTGCAAAGCCACCACTGAACCAGTGTCTGGATAAAACAGCTGCATCTGCAAGGCCTAGTCTTTCCCTTTGACTTGCCTAACCTATTGAACAGGTCTGCCAGGCGTGCAGGTGTAGAAATCCCTTCATTTGCAGGAGGTGAGGCTCACAGGTCACCAGCACACATCAAAAGGACCACATAAAGACCTACATTCAGGGCTGTTTTCAAGCCCAAGAGACAGACAGATGGACAAAACAGACAGTAAGCAAATAATAAGTTTTAGGCAAAGATGTCTTGTGAAAATGACTCCCTGGAAGCCTATAGATTTTTCCTGCCATTAATGAGGTTCCTGTTCTAGGCTAAGAGGTGCCTGTACTGTATATCACATATGAATATATTCAGGATAATAGAACTTTAAATCAACAACTAGTGCTGGACAAGCATACGATGAGGTCAGTCTTCACAAAACTAAAATTAAATTACATTTGAACTGATGTCAGATGAAAAGATGTTTTCTACAAAGCTGGCCTTCTAGGGAAAGCACAAGTAAAAAAGAAAAAAAGAAAGGAAAAAACCCCCAAACCAACCTATGAATCATCAGGTTGAAATTGATTATTCAATCTCAGTGTCCTACAGCCACATTTCCCCTCCAGTAAAATGGGTTTGAAGTTTGGAATCTCATGAAATATTCAGGAAGACGTGCTCAGCTGACATGAGAAGAGCTACCTTGTTAGACTAGTGTTTTCTGCCAAGTCCCACCCGTCTCCAGCCCTAGATTGCTCTGGTGGCTCCTTGGACAACTTCAGGGAGTGGCTGGTGCCGCATAAAGTGTCCCCTTCTGTGTCCCTCTCTGTACTCCTGTTCCTAAGTTTGAAAAGAAAATTATTTTGCCCTATTCTTTCATTTATTATCTCTACAATTGTTTCATATCTCCTCAGCTTCTTTGTCTTTAAATGTCTTTTGTCAAGCATTGCTCTTAGTTTTTTTTAGGGATGAGCTGATAGCATTTCTAAGGGGAAGACAATTGGGAACAATGGACATCTTGGGAAAAGAATAAGAACAGAGAAAATATATGGCCACACTTCTTCCTAAAACTCCCAGCTTCCAACAGCTTCCTGAGCCATATTTTGTTGCTTTGCATTTAATAGCCCTTGACAGATCTTTCCACATAGACTGTTCCAGTCATCCTTTGAATCCCTGTAGGTGTTTAGCAAACATAACTTCTCCCAGCAAGGTGTTCCAGATCCTCGCTATTAACTGGCTACTCTCAAAATCATCACATAATTCCATATTACATCTCTTGTGGGTTTAGCATCATTACAGTAAATGAATTTCTGACAGACTTTCTGATAGATCTAACAAGCACACTATCAGCGGATACCTGTGTCCTGAGCTCTGGCTACAAGATTTTTCAAGTAAAAGATGCCCTAAAGGTGGTTACTGAAATCAGTTTTAACACGATCTTTTTAAGTCATCTGAAGGGAAATTAACTGTATGTGAAATGTAACTGACTATCTGCTAAGAATTGGTGAACTCTTAAAAGCTTGTAGAGTTCAGTATCAATAGATATGTACATGTTAGCTGCTCTGAAAAACTGTAGAGATCCAGTCTGCGGAAAAAGAGGAGAAATCCGGTTCCACACAGCTTCTGTCCTGAGTTGGGGGGAAAACAAATAAACAAACAAACAAGCAAACAAAAAACCACAAAACCCAACCAAATTGAAAAGAAAATAAAAGGCAATAAAAAGGACTTGAGTGTATATTTAACTGATTGACCCCTGTCTCCTTAACCCTTATCGCCCCAGCATCATGAACAGCAAGAACCCAAGAGTAAATATTTCATTGCTTCCAAAATAGAATCATGGAATCACTTGGTTGGAAAAGATCATCGAGTCCAACCAATAAAAAAAAATATGGGAGGGAAAGCAAGTTTGAATTGGAGTTTTAGGCAGAAGCTCCCTTGTGTTTTTTATAGAAGTTGCCTTGCTCACTAGTAAAAGATACCTTGAGGAGCTCCTCCCCAAAACGCTGTCCTTAGGGATCCCAGGGAAGAACAATGCAGTGATTTTATCAGCCCTCCCTCGGCGGCATTGCAACTGTAGTAAAGGCAAGGCTTCCGTGGCGAACACCGAGGAGTGTCCTGCACATCAGCCCTGAATCCAGCCGCTGAGTGAGTCAGGGCAAAGGGAGACCGTAAATAACTGCAGCCTGCGTTGCACAACTGGCTGGTGGGGAGGGAGGGATACAGCCCCTGGGGAAAAGGAGTAGCCAAACAGACTGAAAAGTAAAAGTCACCTGCAGAGACTGCAATCCAGAAACCTTTAACTGAACTCCACGAGATTTTCATCAGCATTTCCATAGGAAAGGTTAGCAAACTGTGGATTGAAAGGTGAAATCATTGGGCAAACTGACTGAACCACAAAATGCTTAACTTCCTCTGTGGGCTCCCCCGGAGGGATCGGGATGGCTTTAAGGTGCACGGCCTCTGTTATGCAAATTGTCTTGAACCAGAAGAAGTTTTACATGATAAGTGATTGTGTTCTCCCCCAACTATTAAACACGGCATGGGGGTAGATTTCTGAGCGAGAAGGAAAGCAGAAATCTGGAAGGAGGCTGTAGGGAAGAAGGTTCTTGCAACAACTGATGAAGAAGACTGAAAGTCAGTGGGGTACAGAGGACAAGAGATGGATTTGGGCAGGGAGGTGCAATGGAAACTCAAGGTGGATGTAATAACATCTGTGAGGCAGTGACAATCTACCAGTGCAGCCTCAGGACAATCTGCCAGTGCATACTTTTCTCTCAGGGCCCTCAGAAAAGAGGGCTACAAGGTAGTCCAGGATCAAAGCAAAGATCGTCCTGCTTCTCTAAAATGTTTCTCCAAATTTCAGAAATCACAAATTAAGGCAATTCTCGAGCCAGCCAGAGTGTCTTTGGATTTAAAAGGACTTAATGGATTTTTCTTCCATGGATTTGCCTAACTTTTTGAGACTTATATACACTTTTCACTTCTATGGCTTCACGTGGCAAGGAGTTCCACTATTTAATTGAACATTTAACAAATTACTCTTTCAGAGAGGTATTGCTTCTCCCAGGAAGGGTGCTTTTAACAGATTCTGCAATGCAGGAAGAGTTGTTGTGGGGTGTCTGAGAGTACCAAACATGCAACAATCCTTTGAGTCTGGTTAGTCAATAAAAACAAGTCACAGAGACTTCAGGTATTGGAAAGCTCAGGAAAGCAGCATAGAAGTTCTTGGCGTTGATAGGAATAAGAGCAGTCTAGGGAGCAGAATATAGAGGCAATGCCTTAGGAGTTGAAGGCCATTTTCAGGCACATGACATGTAAAAGAAAACAGATGAATTGGCATGAGACCACACCTATATGTGCAGCAGTGATACGAGCTGCAGCTGGAGATCTGTGCCTGAGGTGCTCCTCCCACAGAGAAACAAGACAAGCATGGGAGTGTGGATTGACTGAGAGGCTAAGATGAAGACATGAGATAAATGGATGTGGTGAAATAATACCATTCAATATGAGGAACAAGAGCAGAAGGTGGACATGGAAGCAAACTTCTTTGTGCCTAAAGGATATGGGGAACATTTTTCATCTCCCATTCGTCCAGGTCTTGTCACAACAGAAAGCTTCATTCTCTTCATGTTCTCAATGATGCAATTCCCTTCACATCAGCAAACTTACACTGATGGAAGAACAAAACTCCCTCATCATGAGTTCTCTGGTACAGCATGTGAGAAGGCTCTTTCCTTTTAGCCTTGGAGAGGATATCAGATTGCTTTTAATGTTGCATCTATCAATGATGTGCCACAAGATGTTTGTTTGCTCCAGTTGTCATGGGAGCTGAAAAATCTTTTTGTGGGAAAAGATATTATCCCCCTGAAGTCTTATCGTAAGGAAAACATATGCAATCTTGTAGGGAAGCCTTTCTCAGTTGCATTTTAACTTAACAGGAGGTTCCTTTGCGACGTATCTATTAGCACAGAAATACATGCACACACACATACCCACACCACTTTAGCAACGAAAGAATGCGGAACCCTCCTCAAATGGGCTGGGGGAGGGAGGCAGCTGGGGGAAGAAGGCTTCTCATGCCATTCCAGCTTGGAAATATCCCCGGAACGAAGGGGCACTTACTGGTCTTGTTAGAGTGCAGCACCTGCACACTGACTGTAGGTGCTGTGGGTCATGGTATGTGAATCAGGAGAAATAAAGCAGCTAATACGTAGCTGAATCTGCCAGAGAGAGCGAGTGGATTCTGTGGCCTGAGATAGGGCAGAAGAGGTTTAAATTACTGACAGATTTTGGAAAGCTTTTTACGTGGTATCTTCAAAGCGTAGGTTACTTGTCCTGGCTCTGATGGTGTCAAAAATGTTTCAAAGGTGGCATTGTTTGAGCACTTTCAGATGTCTCACCTTTAATGTTTCTGAGCTTCTGCTCCTCCTGTATAAGAGTAATTGTCTACCTTGTCTGTGATTTACTCTATAGGGAAACTTTTACCCTCTGGAGGGTTCCCATAGTCCCTGGAATTGTAGGAAGCAGGATGACACAAAGAGTCTCTTTTGCAATCCAAATGTTGTGACTGTTAGAAATCAAATTATTTCATTGTTATCAAAGTTCTCTAATAAACTGAATGAATTTGTTCCATTATTCTCTCCTTATCTTGTGATTTTTAAGATTTTCCAGGTTTTTTTTTCCTATGGGTGAACACTTTTTCAAAACACATTTTCCTTTAAAAATGTTAGCTGTTTTTATCTGCTCTTACCTTATTTCATTCTAATGAAAGCTAAAATTTAGGTAAAAATATGATCATGGCTGTTAGGAAAATCTCTGAATTAAAAACACAATGACCTGATAAAAAGGTAGGCGTCAGTATCATTTTTCCAGCTCATTTGGGCACAGTTATTTCTTCTTGGGATGGGTTTGTGCAGCACCTTGCAGAGTACTAGAGCTTGTCTAAGATTTGTGGGCTATACTTTCAGACAAACAGCAGTAGTAATATGAAATCCAGCAGCATGAGTTCAGCCCTGCTGCCAAGGAAAAACTTCTTGGTCCCAACCATCTGCTCCTCATCCCTTCCAAACCTGAGGAAATCCATTGATTTCACACAAAACCTTGTAGCAATTTTGGGTTGCTTTGAAGCAGGAGACTCTTCTAAAACAAACTTACATGAGCATGTGTATATACAGCCTCCCACACATACAGATCACATACATCATTTGTATGACAAACTCCTATCGAAAGAAGCGCTCTGAAGCTTTCAGGTAATTCACCCCTGTAAGAAGACAAAGAGAACAAACAGTGTCATAGACACACATCACCTCTACTACCATGCATCTAAAACTTTTTGGTGATAAGAGTGACATGAAAACATGGCTATAAAGGAACAAGAAGCTTTTGGAAGTATGCATGTCTTCATAGGGATTGTGGTTAAGGAGGGAACAGGCAATGTTAAATGGCAGCAGGAAAAAACATAAGGAAAATTCTGGAATTTAGAGGACCTGAAAGAGACTGTAGTGCCTCAGGAAAGATACTTCTGTCTTGTCTACCTCCTCCATGAATTCCCTGCTGGAAATCAGAAGGTGGAGTTCCAGGTAGGGGGGAATGTGTCATTTACTGGTGCTGCTTAAATCTCCCTCTCCTGGGCACTCCTACAAAAGCTGTGATTTTGCTCACAGGACCACTGCAGGTAGGAGAAATCCTGTATCCACTCTGGAAACACCAGTAAGGAATGAAGCAAACCCCAGAGAAACTCTACCCTTGAACTCAGTGAGTGTGCTAGGACTAAAAGCAGAGCCACTGTGGTCACCACACTAAAGACCAGCAGCATCATAGCTCATTCATCAGCCCGGGCTACTCCCCTTGCTTTAACCGCAACAAGAACAGAGACAGTCTTCCAGCCAGAGTATTTTTACTATTTTTTTGGGGGGGTGACGACGGGGGACAGGTTTCTTTTTGAAGTAGCTAGCTGTACCCTCAAAAGACTGGGGGGGGGAGAAGGGAGAGAAAGAAGGAAGGAAAGAAAGAAAGAAAAACAATACAGGCATTTGTTGCATTTTACATTCCATAGTAGTCTGAATAAGAACAGCATTCTACAGCAACCAGCAACCCAGCCCTTCTCTCAATGCTGTATTGTGGCACTGGTCCCTTTTCTAAACTTACTAGGACAAGACAGCAGTTTGTGACTGGCTCCTCTATCCTGAGGGATTAGAAAGATCTCCATTTTTTTTTCATTGGGACAGAACATTTTGCCTTCGGCTTTCCGGGTCTTTGGATAAGCACTACTTCAAAAATAAAAACTGCATTTTTCTGGCATTCATTTGCAGAAGAACTGACAAAAGCCCAATTTAATATGCAAGACTTCAAGAGGTCAAGTAAAATCTATTCCTTATATACAATCTAATGCTCTTGCTGTAAATTCAGATTTGTTCATGACCACAACAAAGCCCCTCCATGGTTGAGGAAGATCATTACAGGATTTTCATTGCTATTACAGCCCAGCAGAGAAAGCGGTTTCAGTATAGCTGACAGAAGTTTCCACCTAGCAAACTCTGCAGATGGGCCATAGGGTTTCAAAAACTCTATCAGTCAGAGATGAATTGTATTAAAGATAATCTGCAATGTGAAATCCTGTTAGAAAAGCCTATGCGTCTCCACTGCTTCCAGAGCTGAAACTCCCCTGGATTGAAAAAAGGCAGCTGATGTTTGTTTTGACAGCTGGGTAGAGTGCGAGGTGTGGGTGTGCGTGCTGGGGAACAACACATATGGTGACCATGTGACACGACCCACAACCAGATGAAAGAAAATTGTCTAATATCTCCAGCAGCGTGGTTCAAATTCCACTTCAACCAAATTGGCGGGCGTGACAAATGCCAACTAGTCCCTCTTGCCTACACTGATTTAGGAGGAAAAGTAATCCATTTGATCACCTGCATGCTGTGGTTTTCATCTACTTCTAAAATTTTGGGATGCCAAACAGGAAGAAGCTGCTTGTTGTTGAATCATCTCATTGCTTCTCCAGTTCAAGTTTTTACTCTTCCTCCTTCCTTTTTAATGTTTTTTTTCCTTGCAGGCCAATGCTACCGTAGCAGCTCCCGGAACTTTGTGTGTCTGCAGAACAGCACAGTGATGCAGCATCAAAAATTTCACCATCAGGGGAAAGGATAAAAGCCCAGACTGGAGTAGAAAGGATTTGATCTGAACAGAAACACTTTCAGGAAATGACTGGACAAATTCATGGAAGAGGAATCCATCTTCAGCTACGAACCAAAAAGTGACCTCTGCTCTCAGTTCTCTGCTGAAAGGATCTGCAAGGGAAAGAATTGCTCCGCCCATGCTGTTAGCTGTCTGCACTACCATTAATTCTGAGTAATGGAGGGATGAACAGGCTTAGGGCTCTCCCCCCTTCACCACTGACATCAGAGATGGGACTCCATTAGCATCTGCTACAGAACAGCCTCCTTGAGCCCATACAAATAGTACATATTTCAGTCTTCTCTTACTTTTGACTATAGCATTCATGAATGCCATCTCAGCAAAGGAAGGATCAGGCTTCTCTAAAGAACAGGTTATATAGTCCAAGCTGAAGAGAGACTACGTCTCTCTCAGTTTGACTAGCAAACCTTTTCACAGACAAATAATCCAGGAAAAGTTCTGACTGAGAAAATGGAGCAGCTCGTTGAGTTACTGCAGAGTGACTTTCCCAGGAGCTGCTCTGGTTGCATTTGTCGCAAAACATTCTGGGCAGAAACCTGAGGAGAAGGAGCAGTGTATTTAAATGAGGTATTTTACACTGGTGAAGGCAGAAAGTGTCTTGCCTTTTCCAGACCTTCCCTTTGTGGGGATATCAAAAGCAAAGTGGTTTTGTGGATTATCCAGCAGCTAATGCTCCCTCCCCTCCTTGAATGGAACCTGTCCACACAGAAATCACTTGAGTTTCATTTGAGTTGGCTTATTTAATGAGCAGAAAAACACATACAATGAGTACTTAGTTAAATTAAAAATTACTTTTGTTGATCTTAAACCTTTTCCTAACCATTTTAAATTGGTATTACCGGAAATTTATTTAGATAAGACTGTCCACACAAGCTTTACACTAAATCCATTAGGAGAATAATCCTACTTTTAATTCAATCAGCTCGGTGTTGATTGCAGACCAATGACCATTTAGTGGCTGCAAATAGCCTATAGTTTTGTCAAAAATACTTTGTCCAGTTCTGTAGTGAGCTTTGCTAGAAAACAAGAGTATCTTGAAAGCTTCAGCAATGGTAACCCTAGGAAAGATGCTACAATGCTCCCTGCTTTTCCGGTCAAACTAAAAGTCCCTTCTGCAGCTCATTGCTGAACATCATATTAACAAGTTATGCTTAAGAAATAAAGACTATTCCTGACGGTAAAGGGGGGAAATTACACATGACTCAACTATTTCCTTGCATCAATTTATTAGATTTTAAATGTGTTCATGTTGTACCCATCAGCCTCTCCGCTGCTATGGAGTCTGTGCCAGAATTATGACAAATGAGATTTTTCTGCTCACTACAAGTTTTATCTGAATTATCTACCATGTTAGAGGTCGTGGGTATAACACTTCATTTTTCTGTGTACCACAGATAGATACAGTGAAAGTGGATGCCAGATCATGAACTATTTCACAGGCCTGCTGTCATGAACTCATGTGAAAAAAGAACCCCTGTAATGCACAATTAGCCTTATCTTCAAGAGTTCCCAAGGATGAAGTCCAGTCTACACTGATTTATCTGATCTTTCTTGTAAACTAGAATGAGGATAGGGTGGACGCACAATATTCACCCTGTGTGATTGTAGAAGACTGAAAGCAGGACAACAGGAATGGTGAACAGTACCTGCGGAGTGGAACACAATGTCTTAAATGAATTGGCCTTCTAAACAAATTGTTTTCTTCTAAACAATGACTTGGTAAATCCAAACCACATGCTGTGACAGCCAACTGACCCTCGCAGCAGAAGAAACTCTGCCACCCGTGTAGAGACAGAGCTCTAGGGAAAGCGTTCTTTCTGTGGCTGTTCTTGACCCTGAGATAGCACTGGAATGACCAAGCTGGGCTAAAGCCCAATTAATGTCTTCCTCTCAAAGATAGTGGTGGTGCAGTTTTGTCAAACTCTGGGGTTACAACAGAACTCCAAAGCACTGAGAAAACAAAGCAAGAACATGTGAAATGTGGGATTCTCCCAGATGGTGCACTTTAACTTCAGTTGGCAAAACCATGACCTGAGTCACCTAGTGAGATAGATTGCAGTGCAACTGGATGTATATTATCCATATTATTGGCCTAATATTTCAAGCTGATCTTCTGCTTACAGTTCACGTCAGCACATAGACTGGCTTATTCAACCTCTTGAAAACATCTTGCAGAGATAAAACACATGTGTATATATTATAATCTTTGGTAAGTCAGCGTCTTCTTTCGTGAAACAGTGATGTTTAGGGGGGGGACACTGATCATTTTCAGATGTTTTGTTTAATTGAACTAAGCAGTTAGACAGATACTAGCAACACAGAAACAGTGCTAAATCTTTTAGAGTCAGAATCTCTTCATCACCCTGGACCAGTCACTGATTTGCAGTCCTGTGAACTACATTTACACTTCGAGTTTCCTTGTCATAAATTGGAACGTGGGTGTGTCACTAGTTTTAAAACCTTCTGCAACACTGTCCCTTGGAGGAGCTCACAGGATTTGTGATTAAGTGGGATGTCATTTCTTTGAGTTAAGCTTTATTCTTAAACACATACACGCCTTTTTTTTTAAAGATGGGAACCTAAAGCAGAGACAGGAGCAATGGAAGATGCAAGGCTGAGCAATGAATTAGAGCAAAAAGAAACACTGGAGACACAGTCATTTGAACATACACTGGTTACATGCATAGCTTGGTGAATAAAAGCTTCCAGCCCACTGTAATACAACACCTGAAAAACCACTTGATATCCCAGAAGCTGGCCCCACTATGTAACAGGAGATTGCTTGTAAATTTAGAAAAGAAATAGCCAAGCTACTGAACTACCGTGGGAAACCTGCCAGGGTATCACCTTAAGAAAGGCAGCACTAGCTACTGGGACTGTGGTTGCCTCTCATTAAATGCACGAACAGCTTCTGGAATAAGACATTTCTCTGTAGTATTACTCTGGCAGACTGGAATTAAGGAGTCAGAGAGGACAAACCCTGCTCTCAGCTAGTGGAAATCTGACAGCCATTTTCTGCTTTCCCAGCTGCTATTTAGGAAGGATCACCCAGGCTTTCCCTTATGGATCATGACTTAAAAAAAAGCAGATCTTTGGTTCATAGCTCTTCCTTATGCAGTTCAAACATGACAGCAAATCAGCCACAAAGAATACATTAGTAAATACATTATAAGACAAAGTAAGAGACCATTTTGCTCATCAGCTGATTCTGGAATGAATGCACTGAAATGGCACTGATAGGTTGATTCCAAAAACTGCCGCAAATGACAAGGATCAGGTGACACACAAACACCTCAGTCCTGTTGATGATCATCCAGATTTCCACAAGGAAAACAAAAGACTGAAGGCTTGACTGTTGCACAAACCACCAAGATTACCACTCTTCCCAGTTGTCCCTAATTACTGTGGAGCAATCTTTTTGATTTCAAGGCCAGGAAGCTACATCCACTACAGAATCAGGATGTGGCCGACTGAGATTAGGGCAGCCAATATTCAGTATACCTGTTTCATGAATGTCACTTGATCATTTGATGAATGGCTTTTTTAAAAAAAAAAAAAAAGACTGAAACAAAGTCTGTGGTTGCTCAGCTCAAAACATCCCTTTTGCTCTCTTCACCTAAAAATTTGACTCAGACTAGTAGTGATATTTAAATACTAATGAAAATACTAATGAAGAACACCAAGAATCAGATATGCCTCTTCCAGCTGCAGACAGCTACAGGAGAAAATACCAAAAATGGAAGATACTTATCTACACTTTTTTCAGAAGGTGAAATGAGCACTTATAGCTGTAACTTCCCTGACCTTTTTTGGATGTCTTTGTAAGGATGAGATAAACTGCATTCTGAAAAAGCCCGTTCCTCTCTATGTTCAGTGATGTTTTTCAGAGGCACTAAGACATTTATCTGATATTGATGTTGAATTCTTAAACCATATGAGGACTGTCAATGTGGCATGTTTTATCTTTTCTGTTCACATGAGGACTAATTTTTCCTTTCAGGGAAAAGCTATTTCTTTATGGTGTTTCAAAGCTTGGCTAAATATTTGGTACAGATAAGAGTGTACAGGTTTGGAAGGATCTACGATGCAGATTGCTTGGAAATCCTGACTATTCTGCGAGAAACACACATGAATTTTTATGCCTTATGATCTTTACAGGTATTGATGGAAAAACAATTTTTACTGTTAGCTGTCAATGACTCAGCTTAGCTTTGTCCTTGTCATCTGAAGCTGTACAGGAAGAGTACAAAAAGATCAAGAATCCATTGAACTTAATTAATTGCGAAGACAAAGTGAGACAAAGAGCTGCATATCTGACAACTGGATGGAAGAGGTAGTTCTTAACAGCTTTCAGACACTTTCCTTCATCTTCTGATGGTTACTTCTTCCTGTACAACATTTCTTTTGGTATAACTTTTGATCGAAAGCCTTGTGCAGAATTACAGAAGAAAGGATATTTGCTGACTGTCCTCATGTCCCGTTGTAGAGAGAAGAGTGTCTCTATGAAGTGCTGGAACTATTCATATAGAGTCAGATGTGCACCGTGCTCATTCTTCAAGTCTAGGCATTGTTCCTGAAGACTATCTGCAAAGACATTCATCAGCAAGGCTGCAAACATTTGCTTCTGCACAGTACAGCAGAGCCTGAATTTTATCACACATTATGGGATGGCTGGTTAGACTTATTTAAGTGTGGGATGGAAAGATATTTTCATTAATTAAACCAAAAATGGCTTATTTTTTATATAGAAGAGCTGGATGAAGCAGAGCAGCTAAATATTTTGAGGCTTATGCAGAATACAATGAGAAGCTTTCAAGACCATCGGCTCCAGAAGGTTTCCTGCATTTTCAGCTGATGTTTGTGACACACTAGCCATTTTCCTTGTCTTTTGCTCTCTTCTTCATCACATTCCACTTTGGGAAAGATAAAGAAAAATAAAACTCCCCCCAAAACACCAATGAAAACCCAACAGACTATTGTACAACTGGAAGCCTCTCTGCCAAGAGTGATAAAATGTAGCTTTTCCCTTTGTTTCAAGATTTCTTTCCCGGAGGTTCTTTCCAGTCTTGGGTGAGCCTGAAAATGTTATGACATGTTCATAGTTTTTCCCATTTATTTTGAGACCCAGAAAGGGATTTGGAGGCAGATTACCATGGCAACCTGTATAAAATTTTACTAAATGGAATAAGGATTGTGGATGATGGGAGAAGGCGCTTGGATGAAGAGTTCAACTTATATACAGTTTTGTGGTACAAAAAGGCAATATGAAAAACATGATTTGAAATCAAACCTCCAAATTTGTCCTAGAGTGAAAGACATATGGGTAGTCTGACTGATAGAACCATTTTCTCAGCACATACTTTTAAACATGCAGCCCTTCTCTTTTTGTTCCCTTAGTGCCCTCCTCTGTTTTGCTACTTTAAACATAGTCTTCTGAATTTCAAATCCCATCTGTACCCTTCTCTTTATTCAGTGGCACAAGTCTTAGTCTTTATGACCCACTAAACACAGACTTTGTCCCTTCAGTATCCCATCCTGCCAGGGAGGGTATTCCCACGAAGCCATAACACTGATTTGATGCCTCCCTTCAAAGCTGCAATGCGTGTAAAAGCTTTGATAATACACTGACAGACTGAGGTTGGTGCCTCTTATGATGAGAAAACAACACAAGATTATCTCATTAGCTGTATTTGCTGTTATCTCTCATCTCACTCTTGAGCAGGGGCTGCCTTTATGCACACTACCTTTATCACATCACACCAGCAGTTAGCTTTTCTCCAGGACAAGGGGTTTTGAGACTTCTAGTAATGCAAACAAAAATTGCATGTGATCCCTTCTTCAAACACCTCTGGCTTCTGCGTTACATCCTGGATTCACCAGCACACACAAGCCCTTAGAAGTGCTGAAAGCAAACTAAATGGTATTAGCTATGTGGTATCTGCCAGCAAGCACCAGCTCTTCAACGGCAGCCGAAGGGATAGCATTCATCTCTGTTATCCACTTAGCATACCCTGGAAAACATTTCTGATGTAGTTACAAGTATTACCACGATGGCAAACTACCTTCAGCACACCTTACATCATAATTTCTACCCTGAATGAAATATTCCCTGCCCAAACTGGGTAAAAGCTTTCTGATAGTTCTGCCTCAGGACAAGAATGGTATCCTGTGACTCAGGATGCTTCTAGAGTGTAAGCAGACCAAGTGCGGCTTTCCCTGTCAGAGCTGCTGGATAATCCAAATTCCTAGCTGCGGCAGGAAATGAGCCAGCGGGGACAGCTGAGTCTGAAAAAGATGGGTTACTTCAAGACACTACTCAGCGGGACTCTGATGGGAGTCACTGTTGCTGAGAAGCAATCCTGTTTCTGAGTGATCTGCTTTGAGTCTTGTGGCACTTGGCTACACGAAGATTTTGCTGTGAGGCAGAGGCTTGGGAAAAGTAGGCCACTCCCTCAAAGAAGTCTTTTGCTAGTCTAGAAGTATCATTAAAAGTGAAATCACATTCTTAACTTATCCTGGCAAGTGATTAGGGTAGGCCCACCATGAGGCTGCCAATAGCAATATGTCACAGTAAGTATGAATAACTTGGGTAGGTTTCATTTCTTTAACAACGCACTGCAACCCATGGGTCATGCGTCTGCCAGACTCCAGCATTTGAATCTGCATCACTGACATCTAAGCAGCCACTAGCCGACATCTGATACTGCTCCACTGAGCTCACTAACTCTCTCTACTTGTCCAGCTGAACTTTTTGTGGCCACTCCATCCATTACAGCTACCCAAAGGGACAGGAAATCAATGCTGGTATCGAGTAAATGCAAATTCTGAGTCAGCCACATGGAGCAAAGGAATCACAGCTTCCAAATATGGCATCAGACACAACGTGGAAGCAGAGAATTGTGGTTAACACAGCTCTGAATATTTCTGGGCATTTTACCCAACACAGCAGGAGCGTCTTCAGATGAATGAACTGGACTCCTGACACTGTGTGCATAAATTTTCAAGCGGGTTTTACTGTCTCCTTTCTCCAGAGGAAGCAGTAGATAGACACATACACATACACACATAAAAAAACATCAGCAAAAGAAACACTTATATATAGAAGTCCCCAAGATCAGCTTGGTGATGTAAACCATAATAGAAAACACACTTTGGTTTTTGGAAGATTCTCTGAAGATTTGCAAGAAAGAAAGAAATTTTTAAAAAGTACACACACTTTCTCTCTATTATTTTTAAGCCTCAGTTTCAAATGGATACTCAAGGTCACCTAAACTGAGTTTTGACAATGTTTAACTCATCGGGAAGAAAATAGCTGGGTGGGATGCGGCAGCAATAAAATATCATTATTCCATTGTCACATCTTCTGAATTGCTCGGTGTCTGTGGTGGGACACTGAGCTTTGTGGACTGGCCATCTGGTGGGAGAGTCCTTAGATTTAGGAGGATCTGTCAGATTTCTGGTTTCTCCATGTGTCCTCCTGGGATGAGGAAAGATGTTAATGACCCATGGATGCTTTGTGCTAAAATGTAGCATTTCATTGGTAATGCACATGGAAAAGTCTTGCCGCCAGGGCAGAGATAAGATTTGAAAATGATACTTGGCAGCTATGTTATTCTGCCAGCCCGTTTCTCTTCTCCCTTGGACTCCGTACTTTCTTATTGCTGGGGCTACCAACAAAAGATTATTGTCAAGACAATAGACATACACTCAAAGAATCCGGTGACAGTGCCTGTAATTAACAATTTAGGTATTCCAGTCTGCCCACCTTTCTTGCCTGGTTCAAAACAAATCCAGAAGGTTGAAAAAATGTTCTTGGAATTGTAAAATCCTCATTTGGGGGGCAAAGCTAGCAAATATTTTTTTAGACTATTTCAGTCATCATCTGGATAATCTCTCTGCCATTCTGCATCTTTTAACTCAAATGCCTGTGGAAAATTTGGGAGAAAAAATATTGCTGCTAAAAGTGTCACTGATCTCACAAGATGCTTACAGCCACCACTGCCACCACAAAGGAAATCAGTGGTGAAATATGGACTCAAAATTGAATCTTCCAAAGTCCAGGCTAGCATACTACCATGGAAAAACAAATCTGATATTCTTTACAATTACCATGAAAATTTAAAAAATATAGGAAAATTCCAGCTATCTTTAAAACTACAAAAGGCAATTTTTTTGGTTTTCAGACCTAGATCAAAAAGATTACTCTGTGATTTGCATTTTTTTTTGTGGCCAGCAGTGAAAGTATTAAAATGAGAACCTCTCTATCCGGAATATCTGAGAATTTGCCATCTGCAGAGAGGAAAAGGCTCCATTCCCTTGCACGGTTCAAATACCAATGGCCTGGTTCTGCCTTTAGCTAAATTCCATTGGATTTCTACCACTGTCCAGCGAGGCCAATACTGTTCCCTAAATATCCATCCAACGTGGGGAAAAGTCAGTCAAAAATGTTCTCAGTACAAAAACAAGTCTCCCACACCATACAATACTAAACATTTAACTATTACCATGTACTGAAGACTTGGAAACCCAGAAACTGTAGCCGTGGTGCAGTTTCCTTTCACTATAAGAAGTTATGTTTCCCTTTCTTGAGCTTCACAAAATATGTAGAGAGAAAATATCTTCAGTTTGGAATCTGAAAATCATAATCATTAACATTTTTAATCTTCTTCCAGCAGGTGGAGGTAGATGTGTGCTAGATTTCCTTTGGGAAAATAAGTGAAATGTGGAATCTATAGCTCAGAAAGCAATTCTGCATGCATCTAAACAACCGTTTGCAATACTTGCTCTGTGATCTACTGTTTCCCTTTATATACAACCCACTTTTATTTCCTTCTCAACACAGTTGAGGGAATGAAGAGGAAAGAGATTTCTCCATTTGGAATGTGAAAATACCTTCTGTGCCTTGAATCCTTGGGAAATCCTGTGTGAATACGATTAGAAACTCACCACAATGATGAAAAAAATCCTATTACTCTTTATTTGTTGTCTCCAATTTTCAGCTTTTTCCAGAGTCTCGATTTAGAGATGGAAAGTCCGTACTGTGCTGGAAAATGTATTTTTTCCAGAAGACTTCTGTCTCACAAACAAGGTCCAAATGTTTGAGGTAATAAGAGTTTGATCACATTTGGAAAGCCCATGTGAAGGTTTCTTCACAGGCTTCTTCTCTGTTCCTCACCCTTTACTTTAAACGCTCATGAGCAGGAAGAGTTTCAGGAGATATTCTCCATGTGGGTTCCCTCAGGCAGCCCTTTTTCAAGCCATCGCCACAAAATTATTGATGTCTGGGCACAAATAAGACAGGGGTCACAAACCTGTGGGGAGCTCTCAAGGGAAGCTTTCTCATAGCTTCACTGGCTATGGAAGGGCCTCTCTCCACTAATGGCTCAGACGCTCAACTCCAAACATTCCTATCCTGCGTTGATCAGATAATGATCTTTAAAAAATTATAACTGCCATTGCAATGGAGAGCAGAGGAAGCTGAAGACTCAGATTCCTGGAGGATTTGTGTTCCAACCTGAAGGAATCCCTGGCTTGTCAAAGGGATTAGGGTGAGCCTAACAAGGCTCATCCACATCTTCTCATGGAAGTTATTTGAGTACATTTGGGGCAACAAGGAATTTTCTCATCAGGTTTCATTCGCAGCCCCCTTTTGATAAGGGCTTTCCCTGGAAAGCCTCAGTTGTCAGGGTTAATGGCTTAAGCAGTGTTGATAGATTCTGTTTATGCTGCGTGAGGGGGTTCAGGTGGCCCAGTCTAATGTAAGCTTTCCATCAACTGTAAACAGCAGCTTTTTATGTCAAAGCTGTGTTTCTGCTTTTTGACAAAGCATTAACAGATCTATTGAAAGGAAGAACCCAGAGTGACGACAGTGGGAAGAGCAAAGAGGTTTAATAGGTCATTTCCACCACAGATTCTGATAATTTGACAAAGTAGCATGTCTTTTCTGCCAAGGACCCAGACAGAGTTCACATTCTCCATATTCTGGCTCCCATTCTCAACTCTGCTCCAGGAGCTGTAGGGAAATTTGTGGCAGTGTCTGTGCCAGCTGGGACGAAAAGCCTTTCTGCTGTCTCTGCCTAGACCTCCTCAGTCTAATGGTGAGCTAAGGGAGGTTCTGACTTTGACCACAGCCTTTTCCTTAGGTGCTCATTTAAAAATGGCTTGGCTGAAACAGTCCCTGCCTGGGAGAATATTTCCCATATGGATTCAAAGGAAGCTTCCCGTGTGTTGCCTGTAAGTAGAGCTATTCCTAGTCTGTCAACTCTGTGATGAAAATCAGACTGAATTAAGCCTTGCTCTATGCCTGTGGTCTGGCATTAGGACATGACACCTTGGCTGGTATCTTCAATACCTGGTCCCACCCAGAAATGAGACAGATCCAAGACTCTGGCTTGCAAGATCAGGCCATTATGAGGAGGATTGGCCAGTAGCCCAACATAACAGCAGAGTGAATGAGAAGCTGTATATCACATGATGCAGGAACAACATCTTTCCTCTCACATTCCCAACCCCAGTGGCTGGATATGCAGAAAGAGAATGCTACAACATGGATTCTTTGCTGCAGGAGCCCAGATTAAATTGGTCCGTGAGCCAAAATGTCTACCCTTACTTATAAGGAGGAACATTCAGTCAGGAAGGGCAGTGTGATACTAGAATTCCTCCTAGCAACTGGAGAGAAAGGCCAACCTTATTGAGAAAAAAATAGAGAGGGTAGGAGGAGGAAGGGGTTCTGTAGGAATGTATGGTCAACTTACTGTAACTTATGTCCTATAAGAGACCATCCATATAACAAAAATCTTGGGATGAAAAGTCAGGTTGTAAGCAACGTTATTTACTCTTTTACTTCAGCCACCAGTAAAGGTAAGCACAGTCTGGTTTTAGAGGGGAACTGTGTGATTATGCTTGTGTAATCCAAGAACCCCACCATATTTTAGCCCAGGAACATCTCAGAAAATTTGCATATGGGGAGCCAACTCAAAGGAAGAGGGTCTTAAAATCCCATGTAAATGTCATGGTATGTAAACAACTTTTGTTGGGTTTTGGCAAAGTTTTATTTACCAAGGGCACTTGTATGTGGCAGAGCAAAAGAAGCACTCAGGTCTGCTCCAGATCTCCCTTTCTGCTGTAGCAAAGACCTTGGAAGTGAAATGGGGTGCAGTGCAGTGTGCAGCAGTCTTCCTTTACTGCATGCTGGTACTGGGATTAGAGAAAAATCAGAGGTGGAGGGATTTTACTGAGATCACACAACACAGCCTCACTCACTACTTCTAACTCTGTGGAGCACACTGCTTCCCAGTGAGGTCTTGCCTAACTTTGCTCTACCAAAAAAGCCCCAAGCTGAGACCACCTCTTGCATCTCTTTTTGCAGAGAGCTTTTCCATCACCTGCAGGCCTTCAAGATAAGATGGAATTTATCTTTATAACCATTTATTAATGTCGTCGACTGATGAACTGGCAGGAGAACAATCTGGTGGAGCAATGAGTCTGCTGAGAAACGACCAGTGGGAGGGCTGTGTGAGACAGCAACAGACTGCAATCGGGCTTACAACATCTGATTTTGTTTCTCTTATGCTGACAGATTCTTGGCTGAAACCCAGTAACTTGCAGAGGGTAAACTATGGCAGCTAATATTTTGTTATGGGAATTAGCAGAGTTATACCAAGATGGCATTGCAGGATGTCAGAGAACCATCAACTCAGAGGGATGCAACGTGGTAAAAATGGGTTTACAGGGTTAAGCCATGTTAGAGTGAACTTGCTCTGCCACTCCAAAATAACTGAAAAGTCTGTTATCTCCATTTATTAGTTTAATCCTTTAATCCACCTTGCTGTCCAATTAGATTAATGAAACTAGAATCCTATTTCCAGCTTGACCTGTGTTATCACAATTATAATACGGGAATAAAAGTATTTATATGTCTGAAAGGGGCATGGATGTTCCTAGGTAAGGACTGCCACACAAGTTTATTTACTAAGGGCTAAATAGCTCATTAGTGACCTGAAGAGCATAGGAGGGCTTGGGGGACTAATCCACTGTCAGAAAACAAGGCGGTATGTTCACTACGATGTTGCCTAACAAAAACTTTAATGGTTCAAAGGAAAATTTATTGCTTTGCTCAAGTGCTCCTGAACTCACAGATTTATTTTTTATTAAAATATATAATGGCTATGGATAAACTGCTTTATATATTAAGAAATGGATCTGCTTGCAAGTAGAACCTGTGATAACTATTCAATGGAAACCAATGAAATGTTTTGCTGGCATGTCTGTAGGACTTCCCTTAAATTGCTAGAGGTGTTCAGATGAGTTTCCCTGAGACCTGCTGACACTCTTTCTCTCTTTTCTTGGTGTAGATTCTGATCCTGTGACTTACTCAACAGAGCACTTTAATAGCTCTCTTGACCAACGAGACTGCTTATGGAGAAAGGCCAATGCTGAGCCACACTTGACACCAGAGACTTTTGGAAGTCAATGGGACTGAAAGAGTAGCTACTCACCGGAGAAAGACTTTTCTAAAAGGACTCCCATACTGCACTTTATAGAATGCCTGAGGTGCATATGTCTATCTCAGCATCAAATTACAATTTGCTCCGTGTGCTGAAGCATACCAGGTAGGGAGGCAAAAGTGGTTAAGGCACTTATCAGGAACTGGGAGACCTTTGCTTAATTCTCTGCTCAAAGATTGGTTCCCTGCATGACCCTGAGGCAGACCCTCAACCCTGCGGTGTTTCATTTGTAAAATGGGCAGAGTATCACAGCAGTTCCTACACAGGAATTCAGCAAGCAGAAAGTGTTAGAGACTAGGATGTCTTTAATGTACTGGTAAAGATAAGATACCATGGAAGTCATAAGAACTTATAATAAACTGAAACAAAGCTCTGGGAATTCTCTGTTTCTTTATTTGTCTCTGAGCATTATTTGCTTTCATAGGTGAGGGCACATGAAAGGTGTACTATTTTTTTAACATTCTCTCAACTCCTGCCACTTGTTCTTTGCCCCCTGAAGCCTTATGGCTACATTTGAGATACTACATGGTAAACCTATTCCAAACCACATTTTTTTAGTCACTCTGTACCCTGTGATCTCTGAACTAACAACTGTCAGAGACTGCTGCTTCCATCAAAGCCACAGGAACATGAGGTAACACACGGTTTTCTTATTCTGAAAACCTGGTGTAGGAATGACATGAGCTCACCCACCACTTTTGTACTGGGTAAACAGCCTGTAAATGGAATTTAAAAAAAAAAAAGTGCTTTTGATTGCAAAGAATTCTGGGGAAAACTTTTTAAAAAGCCATTGTGTTGAACTGTTTCTAGCCAAGTTTCTAGCAGTCACATTGTTCAAAGATAAACCTTGCCCCCATAGACTTTAATATTCCCAAATAAGTACTATCTGACACAAGACCTTTCTCACAGAGGCTGATTTGATGACCAACAGCCTGTAAAATCATCTCGATGATGGCACTGAGTGCACCCTTAGGAAGCCTGCAGATGACATCAAGCTGGGTGCAAGTGTGGATCTGCTTGAAGGAAGGGAGGCTCTGCAGAGGGATCTGGACAGGCTGGATCGATGGGCTGAGACCAGCAGGATGAGGGTCAACAAGGCCAAGTGCAGAGTCCTCCATTTGGGTCACAAAAACCCCATGCAGCGTTACAGGCTTGGGGAAGAGTGGCTGGAAAGCTGCCTGGCAGAGAAGGATCTGGGGGTGTTGGTTGACAGCCAGCTGAACATGAGTCAGCAGTGGCCCAGGTAAGGCTGTAGGTTTAACAAAGCTCAAGCTCAGGGCTTGATCAAGTGAGCAAGTTATTCCTGCTATTTGCAAAAAAAAGATGGGTCTTGAAAACTGGACTACAGCAAGGACAGTCTCTTCCAAAACCAGAGCTCTGAGCACAGCCTGACTGTACTCTGTCTGCCAGGCTCACATTGGTATTAGGGACAAGCAGATGTGACTCCCAGAAGGAGTTATGAGCAGAGAAACCTGGTGATAAGTTTCCATTTTTATTAAACTTCCAGTTTGGCTCAACAAGTAAATGTCACCGGGGAAAAGCTCTCAGATCGTACACCTTCAAATACTCTGAGGATAGGCTCTGCTCCTTAGAGGAACTGGGACTCAATATGAACTGGCTTAAGTACTGTTTTAAAGCTGATATTAAATATGGAAACAGCATGATCTGTCATTATGACCAAATGGGCATAGAAATCCTCAGCAAAGAAATGGGAGAGCACTCTCATCACAATCCAGACCGACAACATCTCTGCAGAGCAACTGCATATCCACATCTAGAACTTGCCCCTTTTCTAGAACACAAACCAGCTGTTTCCAGATTGTGGAAGAACAAAGGAGAAAGATTATAATTGGGTCTCACTGTTTGCATTTTGATTTTCTCCCCTGCCTTGGATCTCTAATGAGAGTCCGTGATTTGAGAAGTTTGTGGACATAGTGTTGTTCAATGGAGGAGTTTTCATTTCATGGCTCCCCATTTTGCTCATTGCCAACTTTACAGCTAATCGAAACAACTGAGTTTGTAGATTAAATGTCAACCCCTGGGATTTGTTTCTCCAATTACTAGTGCTCCTCCTGGACAGATTCTTATTCAATAGCAAGTTCCTGCACCCACATGCAGAAAACACTGGGAAAAATCCTACTGCTTGGACGACATCAGAGTTGACTCTGTCCAGCCCATTACAGCCCCTGCAGCCCTTAACAACTGTAGGCAAAGCCCTGGCCTGCTGAAATCTGGGAAATTTGCCACCAGCTTCATATAGTTGGGATTGACCCTGGAAGACTGAAGGAACTGTCTTTTCTTGAAAGCACAACATTTCCAGCTTCACAGCTTGCCCTCCAATGGCTTAAGTTTTACAGAGTGCATTTTCCCTCAGTGCAGTCAAAGCTATTGATGCATTTCGTAAAAACACATGCTTAGCTTTGGAGCATAACCTTTTGCAAGCCCCTGGCAGATACCCTCGTGGCCAGGTTGAATTCCCTGGGTGGGGAGAAAGAGGACTACAAAATGCAGCATTTGCAAAAGGCTTTTTGAAAGTAGTTTCCAGAGGTTAAAAAGAAATCATTCACCTATGATCTACTTTCACAAACAGATATTCGATTTGAAAAGAAGTCACAGATTACAGAATGAATATGTGGTTCAGTAGATTCATAATGCAATACTAGGAAAGAACAAAGTTGGCTTTTGTTGTATCTTCTCATTGGCAAATACAGTTTGAGAGAATGCACGCTGACTGGCAATGATTTCTACTACCATATCCATTTCCATGGTGTAAAGCAAAACTCATCTGCCAACTCACTGACAAACTTTCTCCACTTCTAATTCAATTGAACCTGCTCTCATTCCAGACAGTGCAGCTGGAGAGTTAACCTAATAGAACAGAGCAGGAACCAGCCATATCTGGTTCTGGATCACCTTTTCTTGCCCTCTTTCAGCTCACCAGTAGGAATTTAAACATGGAACAAACCCTAAATTGCTCTAAGTGATGTTGCAAGCCAAATAATCCTTGGCTCAGCTCCGGGAAACAGGCAGTTTTCATCCAGCTTTTCACTGAGCATCAAAGTATATCATAAAACTGGAACAGGTATGGAAGAGAATGGGTGGAGAACTTCTGTGTGAGAGTGGACAAAGATGCTTGAAAACAGAGAAGATGACAGATATGCTCAAGGTCTACAAAACTAAAGGGAACATGGAGTGAACGAGGGATGTACTGTAGCTTGCAAGTTTCAAGAGCTCCAGGACATCAGTTGGAACCAGCTGTAGATGGGTACAGAGCAGGAGAAGGGAGATAGGTCTTTAGACAATTGCACAGGCAGTTAAAATATGAAGCTCTCTGCCACGTGTCAGCCATTTACCAGGGCTCAAAAGTTAGTTTGACAAAAGTAAGGAAGAAATATCAGGTGCATAGGTATTAAAACACAACAGATACAGCTTCTGGCTCACAGTCTCTGAATAAAAAGTTTTCCAGATACTGAGAGAGAACACCTTTGGGAAGTATTGATATCACCTATATTGTCTTTATAATTTTCCCTGAACACCTCCTATAAACTACCAGTGCAGACAGGATCTTTAAGAAACTGGGTATAAGAATATAAGAACTGTCACCGTTGGTCAGGCCAAAAATCCATCTGTGCTTAGAACCAGACACTTGTTCTTGCTAAAGGAGGGAGAATAAGAAAGACAAACACCCCTGCTTCTCTCAGCAGCTGCCCTCTGCCACTCAGGTTCTCACAATCTGCAATGTAAGAACATTCTGAGCCTCAGACTGGATACGGATGTTTTACTTGATAGATTTGAAAAGTGATTGAACAACTCTAATGGGAAGGAAACCCACCTATGATCTCAGACTTTACCTAGGTTCAGTTGCTTGAGCATCTCTGTCTTCCTGTCCATCTCTTTACTGAAGCATTGTCAGATTCAAGGAAGCGCAATGGAGATGAAGATCTCAGTGATGCTACGTTTCTCTACATCTTCTGGAAATAAGTCAGGTAGGTGGGAATGAAATCTTATTAACTCTCCCAGTGAGGGAAAGGATGCTCAGTCTAAGCCCTGTTAGATATCAAAGAACTCACTCAAGGTGGTATATATTGGAAAGGTGGCTGCATGTGTTCTGCCTTCACAGGGCCATTCAGGTTTTTGTCAGGTTGGCTGCTGAGACCTGGTCCTTTTGCCCAATTGAATCCACACCGGGCTTTCCACATCTTTGCTCCAAAGCCCTGTTTATGAAGACAAAAATAGAGACTTGGCAGTTGCCACGCAAATGTCACATTTTATGAGCAAGACAATTGCTGTAAGAAAGGCTTTTTCTTCTTCTTTTTGGCAGGCTTTCAATCCATGGCCGGGGTCTCCACGCCCCCCAGCTCCCCCACCATACAGTACAGAAATGGACACTGCAAAATTCTGCCTGAGGCCAGCCTTGGCGACGGAGCCAACAAGAAGAGAAACAGCCTGTGCTCTAATAAGTAAAATATTTATGTCTTGCTTTGGCTAACATACCTTTGCTCTATAAAATGTTTTTCCCAGGAGGAAATCTATGAAAGGGAGGGGACTCCTTTATTATGTCCCCAAATCATTCTTTCCTACTCCCCTTCAAAAGCCTCAAAATCAGAGGACACCCAATTTTGAAGCTTTTTGTTGCCATTCTTGACTTTGTTATCATTAGTTATTGTAATCATTCCATTGATTATCATTGCGAGTTCTCAAGAGACCCTGGGTAATCAGCACCCCATTCCAGGAAATGCTCTGACAAGTCTCTCACAGCATATGCATACACAAGGCTTGTAGTCTAAAAAGGCCTGCTAAACAGACTGTTAACCCGTTCCCATGCCAAGGAACTGCAGTACAGAAAACTCAAGCTGTTTAGTCACAGCCACTGCAGAAGCCTGGGTCAAAGAGGGAACAAAACACTCAACTCATGCTAAAGAGAACATGCTGACCATTTCTCACTTTGTTCCCGGTGACAATTAGGTCATATGAAGAGATCCTTGAAAGTCTCTCCACCTGCATAAGTGTGGTCAATGGTGTTCTGCACTTTAGCCCATTGCTAACCTCACAGCCAATCAGTGCTCCAGGCTTACAGCTCAAACTACCATCCGTGTGATTTAAGGCATAGTTAAGGTGGGGGTTACTGGCCTGACATGTACAGGAGAGATTCACCTTGCTGGGAACTGCCACTCCCGTGCATCAGGACAGATGGCACATGCTGCCTTTCAACAGAAAACTTAGGTTGCTGCTCCTGAGTCACTGAGAAATTTTTAATTTCTTTCTGGGCACATCGACTCCACTGCCCTGCTCCAGAGGTTACACGACCGCTCATGCCAACTGGGCTTTCTTGCTAGTGTTACATTACAGATGCTTTTGGCCTATCCCAGCACACACCTTGTACCACCTTCCTTATTTAAGAGAGGAGACAGAACTCCTATACCCACCCAAGTGAAGAGGAAGTCTCTGAGCTTAGATGGGGCAAGATTTCACGTTGGAAACCTACAGGCATGCAGCCAAATTTTGATTCTTACAAAGATGTTCCTATCTAGGTAGAAACAAAGCTGTGTTGTCACTAACCAAAAGATACATCCTTGCCAACCTTAAGTTCCTCCCCCCACCCCGTTTTGTAGTGACTGTCAGGGGATTAACATGAAGGGAGGCAGCAGTCACCTTTGCTGTTGCAGAGATACCTCCTGTTTAGAACGCTTTTTTGCTTGCAGCTTACCTGGATTTTAGATCAACTGCACATGCGCTTACAGATCATTCTTTGCTATCTATCTCTGGGTCCTCATTTCCATAACATCACAGACCTTAATGAGCTTTGATTTTATGTTTACAATACCTGTGAATGCATGAATTTCATCTGTTTTCCTGGGGTAAACTGATAAAACATAATTTTCTTTACTTGCCTCAGGCCTTCTCTGCAAAGCTATTGCACCTCAGCTTTTAGGGTTTCCAAAGGCAGCTGCAGGACAATCCAGGAGGCACAGCTGTGATTTGAACTGGCCCTTATTAGATCCCCAAAAGTATGTACGTGACAGATAACTAAGAATGTCTCAATCTTGGAAAAGGTTTCAGTGGTGACTCACCTTATTATATCCCAGAGAATCCAGCTCAGTCATAAATCCGTAGTAACCTGCCTGCATTATGTTTTTGTGATGGAAATACAGCTACCAGCTCTCAGATGGCAAACCCCTGCAGATATCACTTACTTCAGCTCTGTTTGAACTAACAACCTAAAAGCTCCACATTTGCCTACTACTCTGCAGATTCACTGATCATCTCCTTCTCAGTCACCAGCCTCCCTGAAACCATGCATAGTGGGGAGGAGGAAGTAAGAACAACAAATGAAACTAGCCCCAGCCCCTGTTACCTCTAAAGGAACCACAATAGGAAAAGTCCCATGGATACTAATGGCAAAAACACAGACAAACTGGAAGGAAAAGAGAAAAGAAAACCCTATTTGGGATTTTAAAAGAAGAGTTGAGCACACACACAATACCCTCTGGCAAAGGAGCCCAGGCCGGAAAGTGTTGCAACTCCAACATGCTGTGCTCAGAGAAGGTGTTAATGGTCCAGCCATCCTGTATTATTACACACAAACAGGAGAGGCCCTGCAGAACTGTAGGGGTCTTTAAGATCCCCACCCAGATGCAAAGAGCAGAGAGTTATGCAGAATTAACGCAAGGGCAGAGGAAGGAAAGGGGTGAAGGAAAGGTAACGTCTCCAGTACTGGAGAGCTCTGAGCTAACAAGGCAGGTTTGCTGAGTCTCACACATTGAAATGGGGACACTCTGGCTGCCTCCCTTCCCACACCTCGGCCTCTGCTTCACGCACTCACAGCAGAGTGCCAGGCTCCCCTCCTCTCTGGGACTCTGTGGGCCAGACGCGATTTCTTGATCAGTTGCATTCAGGGTCACCAGTCTCAAACTCCTTTAAACTCTCAGTAGGAGTCAGAGGTTTCAGACATTTTGTCTGCTTGGAAGTAACCACCCAAGACATGTTTGCAGCCGATGCCTGTAGCTGTGGTGTCTTCCTGACATGGTCAGAGATACTAGTTCTTATGCCTGGAGAAAGAAATACTGGGAAGGTTGTGACATTGGCCTATGTGTTTGTTTAGTGAGAGCTAGTGAAATCTTCGCCCAAGTGTCAACCTACCTAACCCTACAACCACACATCAACATCTTCACGTGGCTAGGAACTCCCAGGCACAGTGCTCTCTGGGTGAAAGCCAAGAGTATGCGTGCTTGTGGTCTAGGAATTTACACGCAACATGGACTGGGTGGTATCTTCCCCAAAGCCTGCCACCACAAACACAATGGGATACCCAAGAGCTGCTTAGCTTTGCTGTAACAAAATCTCATGTTCAGAAAAGAGAATCTGTCAGATTCAAGTACAGGCTAAAGATTTGCAACTATTAATACCGAGGGAGAGACATCATTAGACTCCAGAGGCACACAGGGTGTGGCTGATTATTCATAGTCCAGAAGTTTTGGAAAATACTTAAGTTTTATAAATTAGCCACAAATTAAATGGTCTTAACTGAAGGTGACACTTAATGAAGTTCTGCTAGCTAACCTCTAAAGGAGAGCTATTTGTGATAGTATCAAACAATCGTGAATCTTTACTGCAGCAAACAAAGTGCGTGTATAACCTGCATAGCCAGCCTCTATGAGAGCTATTTCATGCCCAGAATAAAATATTGCTCAAAATTCAAACAATAAACAGAATTTCTGGAGAGTCCAGTACTGTTCTTTTTCACATTCGCAATGTTAATTACCACCACCACCATCTCTATAAGAATTCTTCACAGAAATGTTTGGAGACCACTTTTAACCTGTCTGTTGAGGGGCAATTCCAGAGTTATAATCAACTGCACACTACTAGGCCAAGTGCTGGACTGTTGAACTCATGTACAATTTTCCTGTGGATTAGATCAAATTCCTGATGTAGGAAAATCTATTAGGGCCTCCGTTCTGTTTTCACTTCTGAGAGCTTAACACACATGTTACTGACTTCAACCAAGTGATTTCCAATGTATACCTGTGAGAATGCAGGATCAAACCACAATGTGCTATGTTTCAAAATATTTTTTCACAATAAGTTGGTTTAGTGAACTCACTTTTTGCCCCTAGAGAACTGACTGTAATGAGATCACGCAGAGAAAGGATATGGAGTTTCACCCTAATCTCCAGGAGACAACAGGCCATACCCAAAAATCCTCTCTCAAATCAGCAGTACTTTTAGTTGTGGAGCAATACCATCTGTGGATATAATTTGAAGGAAGGAGCGAGGTCAGAATTTCAACTGTCAGATGAAGATTTGGAGTGTATGTATTAGGGATGTTGTAAGGATATGTTTGCTGCCAGGTAAGAAAATTGTTCAGTCTATGCTTTTCCTAAAGCCTCACTGCCTGGAGTCTTGTGAAGATCCCTGACATTTTTTCTTTTGCCCCCCTTTTTTTTTTCTCTATCTCCATTTAGAAAATAAAACAGTTCTTTGGAATCATATTTTCTAATAGTAACCACTTCAAAACACATCAGGAAGGTGGGCCCACATTTAATATAATTTAGTATGGATAAAACTATTAATTTTCCTTTAGCAACAGAAAGCAGCATGACAGGTGAATTCCAGGCATGAGCTACATCAGATCTGAACCACACTGCTACAAAAAAACAAGAATCATAAAAGTAACTCTCCTAAAACTGTGCAGGAAAGTTGTGTGATCGGATTGCACTAGACCTAGTACAACACTCCAGCTAACAAATCTGTGCAGGGAAACATTTGTCCCTGCCCTATTTGCATGACTCCAAGATTTAACTGGTGTATTTAATCCTTCATTTTCAACACTAAAGTTTTCTATTCAAGAAAAAAAAAAGGTGGTGTTCATCAGTTTTAATGTAATTACATGCTTTATTTTCTTAATTAAATAGTCTAAAAGGAAAGACATATTCTAAGAAATGATTTATAAGTATTTCATATGCATCTAAGACAGGAGCCAAATATAAATTGACAGCTTAGTGCAAGAGAACTTCAATCTGGGTTTTATTGCAATAACAAAAGTTTGTATTTAAAAGCCTTCACACAGAGCTTCTATTCAGAAACAACCCTGAAGACAGTCAGGGAATTAAAAAGAGGATAGTGTTTTGAATTAATCTAGAACATTTTTGTGGATTAGTTTACAAGCATAGAATGCCTCAGGGGGCTAGGGAGAGTGTAGAGCACTGAAGTCAGAGGGATATGTCTTTTTCCTGTTGCTGGTGATTAGTTCATATCTCTTTGACACCATGTTTACAAGCCCCTAATTGCCTCATTAATACCTCATTATTACTTAGAAAGTGAAGAAGCTTTTAGCTTTGAAGCTGCTTTGCTGCACTTGAAGGCAAACATAGGGTGAATTTTGAATGTGTTGGTACTAATTAAAGTTGAAGTCTGTTTCCTGTTGCTTGTGGGTGGGTGTTAATAGCTTCAAAGAAAAAATTAGGCTTCAATTTATATTACACGCCTCCTAACTTACACATACAGGAATAAGAGCAAGTTAGAAGCCCATTCCTGTAAACTGGATTTCCAAAGGGACAAAAATCCACACGTCTATTTCCTTTCATACTTTTTACACATGGACCAGACTCTGATTCTATGATTCTATGATTCTATGATTCACTCTATACTAGAATGCTTAGGGAAGACTGAAGCTGGCCAGGTCAGTACATGGAGATACAGCAAACATCTTCCCAATATCTGTCATGCATGTAGAGGGCACCATATTCTCTTTTTGTACCAGAACCAGGAAGAGTAACTGATTAACCACTGCCTAAAACTGACCTGGGTCAATTTGCCTCCTGCTCTGGATGGATGCTGTTTACAGGTCACCCTGCAGAAGCTTGCTTCAAAACAAAAAACAGGCACAGAAAGCTCATTTCATTATCTTCAACTTACAACGACACATATATGTTTTATAAAAATATATGTAAGTACATTCACATAGACAATAAGTATGCATGTATGCATAATAACACACAGCATATTGCTGCATCCAGTAAGCATATTCTCCCTGAAATGTGTCTGAAGCTGTAAGATCTTCAAACAGGGATCCAGATTTCAAATGACTGTGCACAACTATTGCAGTATATAAATTGAAAATAAGCCAGTAACCACTGTTATAGTTACTAGATTATCATATAAATGAATAAATGAGATGTTTAGAACCTCATCTGGGCTGTAGAGATGCACTGGCTGATAATGTTTTCGAGGAATTTTCTTCCAGTCCCAGAGAGAAGAGAGACAAAGCAGACATTAACCACAACAAAATCATTTCCATGGGAAATTTTTAAAAGAAACGTGCTTTCTTTCAACTAGTTTGTTTTCAGGGGTCTGGGGGATGTTGTGAATGGAGAAGGGGATGAAGGGGAAGGAAAAGATACCCATTTTTGGTAAAAGCATTCAGTTTCTTAATAAGAATTTTGGATAAGGAAAACAGTGAAAAATAGTCTTTGCTGAAAGCAAATGGAAAACTCTACACAGATTGGAAGATTTGGATACAAAAATAAAATGTGTTCTATACAAATTAAATTCCCAAAGAGGCATTTTTCACCAGTATTGTTTTTCAGTGGTGGGGGCTGGAAGTGGGTGCAGAAAAAAGTCAAGTCTAGAAGGTCGAACATTCCCCAGTGAAGTAATCAGGATTTGGCTAACAGCCCCCAAGACTCAGGATTTAGCTCAGACTGTTCAGAGTCTCGCCTGATCAACGGGCATTTTTGTCATGGGCCCAGGACAATTGGGTCTTGGCTTACTGTTGGCACTCTTAAGGCTGAGCTCAGAGCAACTTAGCCTCACGTTCCTCTCATACCTTGCATCTCCTCTAAGAGGAGGTAAGTTGATAAAACTCTGACTTGAATTTATTTTGGCATTAAATACAATCTAAAAATATCAAAGACATTAAATTACATACCGAACTTGACATCATCGCTTTACATAAATGGCTGTAAAGAACACAAATATGAAACAGAAAATTTACCTAAAATTACTGGTCAGAAACCCAGTCTACAAAAAGGGTAGGGGAGGAATCTCCTCCTCCTGAGTTGTATTTACAATATCTTTGATTTATATCAAACATTTTAAAAAGTATTAAAACAAAAATAATTAAGGCAAGCCAAATCCTTTTCTTGCCAGCACGCAACGCTTGTCCGACTGGACATATTGAGGCTATCAATCGGTGCTGTGTATTTATAACCTAGTGCTCAGACAACTTGGAACGACAAATGCAAACAGCCACAAAGAAGTCACTTTGTTCACTTGGCACAAACAAATCCCTGAGATGAAAAGCAGCCTGGCGTTTATTTTGGTCCAGCCTTCCTCATCTGACAATCCACAACGTGGCATGGAAAGGTCAGTGTTACCAAAGGACACAAAGCACATGGAGATGCAACATTAGAGCAAACATGGACCAGGGTGCCAGATTTTGTTATTCTTGCTCCTTCCTTCCCAGAATGGATGTCACTTTCCCTCCCTTCTTCTCCCCAAAGCATATTGGTTTGGAGTTTGGTTATTTTTTTTTAAGGACCAGGCTTGTCAGCACAGCCTGCAAAGCTCTTACAGCTATAATTTAAAACTGAATTGTGTTGATTGAAAACATGGCTAGCACCCGACTGCAGACATGTCTGAAGACTTCCACATGCGTAGCCAAATGAGGACTGGTGAGGACATGGTGAGATTTGCCAAAAATATTTAAGCAAGCTCTGCATGAGACATGATGCACAACTGTGGGCTGGTAGTAAGCAGCCTGGAAAATGCCCATCTAGAGATCTGGTAAGCCCTCTCAACTGTTGAGCTATGGAGTCCTGAGCTGCCTGAGCAATACATGGAAAAAAGACACTGTGGTATCCAGTTATTCTCAAAAGATTTCTCAGAAGAGGAAGTCAAAATCCAAAACTGGAGGAGAAAATCTCAGAGTGCTTCAGACTGGTTTGATCGTGATACCTCATTTATCCTCCTATTAACATGTCTGAAGCACAAGAGAAGCAATGAACAAGAACAGGAGAAATCCAGCAGTGAACATGCAGCTTACAGGAAGGATAACCCATTGCCTTTTGTGGGGAGTTAGCGAAGAGAAGGGCATCAGGTTGACAACTATTAAAAGATAATGAACAGAGGCTGTAGGAGACCAGGTGTGATTTGGTTTTAGGAATGTTGATATATGCTGCTTCAGTTCAAAGGTAGTATGTTGTCATATCCTTCAGGGGAGGATCTGGTAAGACTACTAATCCTTATCTCAGTGGGCAGACTCTGACACTGGGCCTTGAGTCACATTGTCCCATGCATGGATAACAGGAAGCTTGGCTGTTTGATGGTGAGATGCCTTCATTCTTCTCCTACTTTCATCTCTTTCGATATGTCAGGGATCTAAAGGCATGAGAAAGTCTTATTAAAGCTTCAACCTTCTGATGACACTGAGGCTTTAAAAGGAGGGTCATAGGTGATCTGGGGTACTTTTCTCTCGTTTCACTTACAAAAAACGGATTTCCCACAGCTCCTTAAACACCGGAATAGATATGCGTGTATTTTTCAGTATATGAATTCAAATCCTTGGTTTCTTTGGCAAAAGGCCATATAAATTCTCATGGATTTGTTATTGCCTGCTATAAATTTACAACACAGAAAGAATAATATTTCATTTACTTTATCGTCGGTGCCTCTAAAGAGGGTGAAATGGATTTAAGTCTTTCATTGGGCATCTTGACGAGGGCAGAGAAGGAACACAAAAAGAAGTCAAAAAGGACACTCCATCATCTATAATTCTGTTGATAAACTTAGGTCTCCTTTGCAATGAGCCAAGAGATTTGTTCTGTAAATTCTGTCCAGAACTTGGCAACACCACTTCTAAGAAAGAAAGAAAACTCCTAGGTTTAGTTCAGCCCTGGGGACTTAAGCAATACTTTCCATCTAAATAAGCTGAGGGTTTGACCTTACTCATGTTGGCTCTCGTGCTGTTCCTGTTTTACACAGAGGAAAAGGGACACTGGCGACAGTTCACTAGTACAGGTAGGGACTCATGTTTAGTTTACCTCTTCCTGGGTACATACAATTCATGCAATTAAACCTATCAAGGTAAAGCCATTCCCAGGGCAGCTCTACTTACTCCATGATCCTTTATTGACTCCATAGGAACTTCATTAACAGAGGACACTTCAGGGTTCTTATCTCCCTGAGACCAGGACCTGGATTCCGGCAGGGAGAGATCATAGAATCATAGGATCATGGAATGGTTTCGGTTGGAAAGGACCTTAGAGCCCATCCAGTTCCACCCCCCTGCCATGGGCAGGAACACCTCCCACCAGCCCAGGCGGCTCAAGGCCCCATCCAGCCTGGCCTTGAACACCTCTATGGGGCGGCATCCACGGCCTCCCTGGGCAACCTGTGCCAGGGCCTCACCACCTCATCATGAAGAGTTTCTTCCTAATGTCTAATCTAAATCTTCCCCCTTCTAATTTAAAGCCATTCCCCTTTGTCCTATCACTCCATGGCCTTGTAAAAATTCCCTTCCCATCATTTCTGTAGACCCCTTTTAGTACTGAAAGGGTGCTATAAGGGCTACCTGGAGACTTCTCTTCTCCAGACTGAGCAACCCTGACTCTCTCAGCCTGTCCTCGTAGCAGAGGTGCTCTGGCCCTCTGATCATCTCCATGGCCTCCTCTGGACCTGTTCCAGCAGTTCCATACCCTTCTTATGCTGGGAATTCCAGAGTGATCCAAGTGTACAGAAAAGTTTGCTTGTTTTTTTTGTGACAGCATAGAATGAAATCAAGGATTCATGCTGCTTATGCTCTGGAACTTCTCCAAAATTTATGTTCAGATCCAGATTTGTCCCTATTTATCAAGCTTATTTAGCTCAAAGAAGCTGACCACAGGGCTACCACTGTATTAATATCTGAGATATACTAAGTTTATACTACTAAAAAATTTATGGTTTGAAAGCCTGATCCTTGTCATTGGGGACCCAAGAAGTGGACAGATAAAGCAATTTGCCCAAAGTCAAGAAAGGGTGGGTTACAAAGCTGAGAATTAAAGCACAACCCCTGAGTCCCATATGGCTGGCCAGCTCCCAGGGTGATCCCTTCTCCAGCGACTGAAAGATTGGTGAATTGCTCTCTAAATGCTTCCAACACGAACTCTCCAAAACAGAGCAAATGGGATTTTTCACGCTTTGTCTAATGAAAGCTTGGCACATGGCATGAAAAATAAAATCCTCACTGCCAGCAGTACATATATATAAAATAATGTTTATTTCTACAGGGCTTGTGAATAAGCAAGACATTTTTCATCCATGAAAGGCAGTTTCTGTGTGTATGTGTAAGTTAGCAACAACAACAAAAAGCATGACTGATGATCCCAATGAATATTATCCCAGTGAGATTCAAAGAGTCGTAACTTTTTGCTTCCGAAAAGAAAGTATCATTTTCACTTCATCCTGCAAACTTGTGGGTTTATTGTGGCTATATTTCTCTGCTCTTGATAAAAATACATACATAATCCATCCTTTTGTTTTATGTTTATAGAATAGCTATCATCAGAGGGCTAGGCATTTGCAGACAGATTCAACAAAAAGATGTGCTCAGAAAGCACAGGTCAGATTTTACATTGCCTGCAAGATCAACTTCCAAATGAAAGCAAAGCTAGTTTCTGAAAAGTGGGAAGAGTTCATTTTTCTTGCCAAATGATGACATTTTTCTTATTCTGTTCTTTTTTCTTGGTGATCTCCAGATGACCAATGCTAACAACAGAAGGGATGAGCCTAACTCCTCATACAGGTAGACCAGAAGTGATTAAGCACAAACTGGGACCAGTTGTTCACTATAAACACACTTTCAAAAAAGACAGTATTTTCTTTTTGTCTGCTGAAAATGTTTTGAAAAAGAGTGCACTGAAAACCCCCTGAAAATAGTAACTTCTGTGATAAACTGATACTGGAATCCTACCACACAGATAAAAGATGACCTGGCCACAGTCTTAAGAGTTCGCAGCTAACATTTGATACCCATAAGGACAGAAATCAGCAGAGGAGCCCTTGTAGGCGTTCTAGGGACTTGCAATACTGTGAAAGGTTTACTTTTTCTCAAGTGCCAAAGGATTACTGAGGCTATTGTAAATTTGCTTCAAAGAAACAAAAGAAGAGCTTTACACTTCTGCAATAATGAGAAAAAATGTAAGAAGAGATAGGTAAGTTGTGATGTGCTTTAGCATAGCATAGCATCAGGTTTTATTTGATTAATTCTTCCCTACAGCTTGTAATGGATATACACAGTGTGATTTCAGAGCACGAGTAGCTTCAAAGTACAAGCTGAGTATCACAGATCCAAGCATGCACAGCTGGATCTCAAATATATAATAAGTCACTTTGAGTTACACAGGAGGAAGGAAAAGGGAAGATTACTACGATCTGAAACGGTAAAGCTTTTTCTCATGATTAAGTACATTTACAAGTTCTACACAAACCAGCAGAAATTGTTTCCAGGGAACAGAAAGAAACAAGATTATGTTGCCACACTATGTGTGCAGGTATACAACATACATGTCCTGCTCCTCACCTGAGGCTTCGGCTTCCTAGAAACGGAGCAAGATCATTTTTGGTGATTTGGACGGAGAACTGTCAGTATTTGTTAGAAGAAAATTACAGGTATTCCTGTCATTTTCCTCCTGTAGGACAGAACAAGAGATACAGAATGGAGGGTAAGATCCCTTTCTGACATTCACCACCAGGTTTCCTTATAAAGGGAGGCAAACAAATTTCTCCTGCAGCAGGTGCTCTTGAAGACTATTTACAGAGAGGGCAGCACATACTGGCTGCAGTAGCTCCGTTAGCCCATTGATCAGGAAATAGTGCCACAGGCTGTGTCGACATTGAGAGAGAATACCATCCCTGTGATGACCTTGCAAAAGCATTGCTGCAGTGCTGGCATAAACTTCCAGCTTCAGGGCCTCAGCACGGCTAGTAGTTCTGCCTGAAGCAGAGTCCTCCTCCTTACCCTGGCAATTTCCTCTCTAACTTTATAACTTCTTAGGCAAATATATTATTCATCCTTTTTAATGGACTTAGGATTACTTGGAAGGTCTCATCAAGTATTCACATACAGGTACAGAGAAACAAGAGTACGCTTTGTTCTGGACTGCTATTAAAAACCAGTATGCAGGTGACCAGAACTGAAAAGGCATCAGGTCGTGACACACCAGGCAGCCAGGCAGTATCACTCGCTTCTACCCTAATTGGTAAACTAGTACAGTCTTGACCACAGTTTCATTCACTTGGGATCTTGGACTTGAATATACCCTTGGAAGTGTTGCCTGTGTTTGCCTTGAAACAGCAGGGAGTCTGAATGAACCTTCTCTGAAGATGTGGGAGTTTCTTAGTGAAACTTAGCAGCTTAAGAGTAATTTTATGGGGAGGTCACCTAGACCATCTCTGACAAACTCCATAGCTCAGAAAGGTAAAATGGCTACTGTTGGAAGAACTTTCCTAGAATCCATCTGAAGGCCCAGTTTTCTGCTCAGGAAAATGGGGACGGGACATAAAGCGACCACCTGAGCTGTGCACGCTGAGGCATTACATCTCCACTATGGGAAATTTAAATTGGCAGGGAAGTTTAGATTGGCAGGGAAAGAAATGAGGTAGGTGGCTATTACTGAGTGCTAGCCCCAGCCTCAGCTCCTAAGTCACATGGTCATCTGGTTGGGACAGCGGAGGTTCATCTGACCCAACTCTCATCAGGCCAGACAAGATCCCTTCTGAACCTACTTGTCTAAGATTCATGGAACCCAACACACAGACCCATATGACACTTAAAGGTTAGGGAAGTTCAGATCCTGACCAATTTCTATTGTTGAGCTCACAAAACACTGAGATAAATAACAGAAAATGCTTCAGTTGCTATTTATTTAGGGCAGTTTTGCCATGTGACATCAGAAAATACTCCATGGTGGAATAAAAATGAACACGGTGAGACTTTGTGATCTATTAAACTTCTAGCTAACTAGACTTCTGTTTATCCAATCAACAGATGGTGTTTTTCTGAATTGGTTATGTTGATTCACAGCACTGAAGTGGTTACTGGAAAAAAAGGACCACAAGTTTAATAAAGAGCAGGCCCATACACACACAACGAATGTGAGCCATATTCAATCAGGTCCATAAGGAAAAAAGCAGAAGTTTTTACCAAATTACCAAAATATTAGCACATTTTGCATGTCTGTTATATACGTTCAAACGTCCTGGAACAAGATTGCTGTTGGTAAATCAGCTGCTTCAAACTTTCGCACCAAGTCATTGCATTTGCTTGGAATATTCTGTTCCAGGTTAGGAGAAAGACAGTCATGCAGATTCCTCTTTCAGAAGTGCTCTGGAGGGTTGTTTTAGCTGTTTTACAATAAAGATTCATCTCACTTACAAAATCCCTCTCAGACTTCTTGTTAATAAATGTCAATGAACATAATATGATACCAAGGTTTCAGAAACCAATGGCAATCTAGAAACCAGGAAACCCCCCCCCCCAGTAAATTACAATAAAGAGAGGAACATTTAGAGGACTCTTGAGCAGGTGAACTCCCAATCATTCTCTGGACATAAAAGAGGTTTGAACTATTCATGAAATTAAGTGGCGCTTGTGGAACTGCACACTGAATTATGCTGAACAGGAAGAAATCTATTTGCTTCTTAGAAGATAATCTGTTGTGCTAAAGAAACAACTACAGCTCTTGCTATGCAGCAGGGAGACTGCTCCTGTTCAGGTGGACGAGTTGCTTTCAGACCTGTTTCTCACTATATCTTCGATTTAATTTTAGGAATGGAACAGTAGTGTTTTGATTAAGTTGCAGACAGAAGACCTCAAATGACAGGATCCACCATGCTTTTAGTAGAAGGACAGCAGAGGACAAGCTTCTGCCTCCATGGGTGTAAGGTGTAAATCCAGAATATCTTTGAGAGGATGGCAAAAAGAGCAGATAATGGAACGTTAACAGCATTCACCTATCCTATCATTTTGTGTGAGTGCATGCGTGTGTATATATATGTGTATGTCTATATAAACACAGTAATATATATAAACACACACATACATAGATACATACACCTTCCTAGGTGTGTGCACATGTAATATTATATACATACACAAACACAGACTAAACTTTATACAGAGGAAGAATGCATACCAGAGTCTGACACTGGGAAAGGTTTTCTTCAGCATATTTACACGCCTAGTCTCTGGCAGGATGTGGTCTGTCATTGCAGAGGCCACAGCACAAGGCGAGACTTTGCAAAATGTAATACAAGCTATTAATGCTGGTTGGTCTGCAAAATTCATACCTAGTCCTTAGAAGGGAGGATGTTAGAATCAAGAAGGGATTTTCTTCAAGGAGGTTGGTTGTTTCTGGAATGCTGAAACCAAGAACACTGAATTGGACACAGAAGGACAACTAGACAAGGAAATATAAGATTGACTACTGTGACTACATTGTCTTGGTTGCAATACACAGGAAAAAAAAGATGCAAAATGTTACAAGAGTTGTGATAATTCAGCAGTTTCGGTGTGACAGCCTTAAATAGTAGAGGCCTGTTCCACTAACAACTGCAAGTTTCAAATCACAAATTGCACAACTGAACAATGATGTTATATATGAATGCAATTGTTAACATCAAAATCAGTCTTCTGCGGGAAAATCTTTATTTGCTGGACACATCACAGCACACGTGTCACAGCAAATAACAAGCCATTGCATAATAGCTAGCAGCACAACTGCTTTAGGCTTATTACTTTCTGAGTCCAACACAGCTACATATTATGCCACCTGTGCATAAGAGATGAGAGAAGTCTAATTAGGATCCTTAATTGCACCTAAGCAAACTCATCTAACACTGAAGTTAACCCTTCTTGAGAGTGAGGGCAGTTGGAAGACACCTTCAGCTTCATTCATGGAAAAAGGAAAAGCTGGGTTCTGACTTTTCCAGTTTTGACATGGGACAGCTTTTAGGAGACTCAGTGGGTCAGCCAGAGTTCCTTGTTACATGAAAGGCGTAAGAAATGCAGAGACTGAAAATCCACTGTGGGCTTTGAAATTCTTCAAAAGAAAGTACACCATGGAGAAACAGAGAAAGACTGATATGGCAAAGGCCAACAGTATGATATTTTTTCTGGGAGGAAGGTGAGAGAAGAGGAAGAGACAAAAGGGTACTTAGCCCTGTAAACAACATATTCTGATAAGTGTTACGCTTCTCTGCATGCAAATACTGATCCCTCACAAGCTGTTTCCTCTCAGATCTAATAATCTTCTTTACCTGTTGGAAACACACTAATTACACTAAGTTCCGATGCCAGCTTCTCATTAACAAAGAAATCTGCCCTCTGTTCCATGGGGGTTTGTTTTGCCTGATTAAAGATATTGTTAAAGCCTCTGCAAATACTTTCCGTACCCACACGGACTCCTTATTGAATCTGGCTGTCTTCGCTTCCTGTCTTAGTACAACTTACTTGTTAAGTTGTTGCCTCACCGCACGCCTTAAGTGGTTGCCTTTAAGTGGTTGGTGAAATGATTAATATTTATTTAGTAAAGCTCTTTGAAGATGATACATGTCATAAATATCAGCTAACAGTATTATGCTTCCAAAAAACAATACAGCTTTTGTAAGATTAAAAGCCTGTTCCCCCATTAGATTTCTTGAAATTTGTTAAACCAAAATAACGTAACCTTCCCTTTGCAGTTTATCCCTCTCATCTCTTCACAGTTTTTAATAGTCAGTATTTCCTATCTGATTACTGCTAATCACATTGTCATATTGCTTTTATAGCCTTGGTGTTTATTACAAAGCTTCTCTATTATTCCAGATAGGCATGAAACAGTAGCAAGTAGGGAGCAATATACATTTTCCAAAGATTAGAACTATTATTTAATGTTTTTGTAAATATTTACTTTAGAAGCAGGCTAAACGTTACTTAAGATTCGTTCTAAACTGCTGTGTTTAAAGGAAAAAAATCACGAGGACATATGGAACTCATCTGAGGGAGAAAAAACGTTACAATTACACAAAAGAATTAAATTCCCTTGCTGTTACCAAAGAGTTGTCTTCATAAAAACTTGTGGCATACTTTTGTATCTTAGGTGGAACATGGTGATACATATCATGTGGTTTGTGGTCTCCTGTTCTACTGCCTGAAGCTCTGAGTGCAGTTTCCCCAACCTGACTGTCCCACCAAATTGGTACACACTCGCATCACACTCCCACTGGGATTTCTGGTCCTGTTCTGCTCTTTTCGTTCCCCCACCCCTTCTTCTTCTTAGTCATCTTACCCATAAGCAGCATAAATCAAGGCGAGGCTGTGTTTTTGGAGCTAGGCAGTTCTTGCAACATCAGGGCTGAGTTCAGGGAAATGGCTGGAAAACTTTCTATACCCACACACACACCTGACTTTTGGCTAATGGAAGATGAACACATTGCCAAAGATGTTTGTTTTTTCTTGCCCTGGGTGCTTTGATATGGATGCCATCGATAAGGGTTAATCACCCTACCTCACTACATGGCACCCATGACTGAATAGGGCCTCACGTCGCATTACAGACCTCCCAGCTCATGAGATTTTGGACCCTACCACTAGAGATGTCCCTACCAGCTTTCTGACAAGGCCCCTCTGTTCTTTCACTACTTTGGAAGAGGTTTGGGAAGGCGCTCAAAGAAAGGTGGATCAAGCCAAAGCCACACAGCTAGGGAAGTGCAGAACTTGTTGATTGTGAAGATGCTGTTTGGTCCAGGTGTGAATAAATGCTGTAGTCTCAAGCAGCGTCAAGCCTGAAGCGTTTAACTGGTTTGTGGCAGCTTAGGGAAAACCAGCAGGATACCGTGCTGTGACTGGAATTAGCCTTTGTGGCATCATATCTACTGGGACATGGGCTGCACAACTCTTCCTGCTCCTGACTTCATTTCAGATGGGGGCAGAGTCACCTACAGCAACCATTCAGCACTCTGCATGCTTGTGGGTGGGTTGGGAGCAAATGCAGAGGTACGTCTGGGAGAAAGGTGGAGCTGCTTGAGAGACAGAGATGGTGTGGGCACACACAGCCAGTCTCTGCCTTCCGAGTCCTTGCAGGGTTGTGTTGTCAAACCAGCAATGCCAGGACGACAAGTTGAGAGGCCTTGGTGTTACACACCCCAAGGGGAGATGGGGTGGAGAAGGCACGTGAGAGATAGCTGCCTGCAAAGCAGTGCACACTCTCCTGCTGTCACCCCACCTCCCAACAGCAAAGGGCCATGGGTGACTCCAGGTCATCAGCACTCAGCGCGCCTATGACTTGGTTGTTTCACTGGAGCATCCTGTGCTGCAGTGACAGGACATCTTGTGGGATAAAACAGCTTCTGCCTCTTTCTGTCCCTCGATCTCTTTCCATAATCCGAACTTTAACCCTCAGGGTAGAACCATAAAATTAAATATTTCTTTGCAGGAACTGGAAACACCATGAGGAAAACCAATTCCTTGCTCCTTTGCATGATTTTTACCTGGCTGGAAGATCTGGGAGGAGAAGAGAGAGCAGAGGATGAGAGTCTCCATTTCAAAAGGAGCCACTGGTCCTGATGCCTCTGGAAGCCAGGAGCGGAGTCCATGGAATGTGCACACAGTGGTTTGAAAGTCCCTTCAGCAACCCGTGTAGCTGCATTTGTTTATCAGTAACCACAGCAAGTGGTGTCCTTCTCGATCTTCAAAGGGCTGTCATGAAGCCACATTTACAACCAGCTGGGCCTGAGTCTGCCACCGTCCCTGGAAAAAACCCAGTTATCTCCACTCTGAGATCTGCCAGAGCAAGGCCCCCACCTCATACCAGTAATTACTGCATTTCATCAAGAAAAACTTTGGTAGCCTTGATTCTTCTCAGTACACTGAGGAACTCCCCAATTTTGGGAAGGGTTCACAGTCATGAAGGTGGTGGGAAAGCAGGGATCCAGATCCACTCTGCTGTACTGCATACAGCAGGCAGGCTGGTGGAGACACCTGGGGCCACCAGCACAACAGGACTAGAAGGGTGTCCTGCATGAGAAGGGGTTCTGACCAGCACCCCCACCCCCATCCCTTCTCTGAACAGGTCTGGAGACAGGAGTTCCCAGAGGCAGTGGTGACAAGCATTGTCAGCCCATCCTCTGCTCCAAAACCCTGCAGCTTTAACAGAGATAGACGAGATAGACCCTCCGGAGGAGGCTTGAGTTGCAGCTGTTGGGGTCCAGCGCCTGCTGCAACAACCGCCAAAGAAAACCCCAGATCCTCAGGGATCCTAGATGTGCCCCTACCAGCAAGAACCAGCTCAGGTCCTGTTGCAGGAAGGTGCTTCCTCCTGAGGCTTTTTTGGTCCAAATGGAAGCTGGATAGCTAATGCCACGAGCAGGACAGATGCATGTTTTGAAAGCATGTGGAGAGAGGTTTCCTTCCATCCTCCTGTGAGGCGGAACCTCCTGGGGCAACTGTACCAGTGACAAGAGAGAGGGCACAGGGTATGGTGCTTCCATCCTTCTGCAAGACAACGCAGGCTGGGGCCCCTCTGGGGCACCCATACCAGCAAGGAGAGCTGGGGCACAGGATATCAGGGGCACAGGGCTGAAGCACAGGTCATGGTGCTTCCGTCCCCCTTTGAGTCGGCAGGGATCCCCGAGATGGCCAGAGCTGGAGCACAGGGTATCAGGGACACAAGGTATGGCGCTTCCATCTTCCTGTCGAGCAGCGGAGGCAGGGGCCGTCCTGGGACGGCCGTACCAGCAAGGAGAGCTGGGGCACAAGGTATCAGCGGCACAGGGTATGGTGCTTCCATCCTCCTGCGAGGGTGTAGGGATGCCCCTGTGGCGCCCATACCAGGAAGGAGAGCTGGGGGCACAAGGTCTGGTGCTGCCAGCGCCAGGCAGCGCCCTTGGGAGGGCGCCTCAGGGCATCCCCTCCACCAGCCGCCTGCTCTCCGGTTCTTCCCGGGACGAGCCCTGTCTGTGTCACTCTGTGGCATTCTCTGGAGTGCGGGAACGTCGAAACGTCTCCACGTTCCGCTTTTGTACCGTTTATCGCCGCGCAGGTGCCGCGCGGGGCGCGGGGCTGGGAGGCAGCTGCCCCCTCCCTGTCAGCCGCGCGGCGGCTCCGGGCCGCGAGCGCCCCCTGGCGGCGCTCCCCCCACCCCATCCCCGGCGGCGCGGGGCGGCTGCGCGGAACTTTGCGCCGGAGCCCGAGCCCGGCCTCCCCGGAGCGGTGTACGCGGAGCTGAGCCCGGGGCGCCGAGCTGTCCCCCTGCGCCGCTCGATTTATTTATTTTTTTAAAAAAAAGGAAAAAAAAAACTTTTCTTTTTTTTTTTTTTTTTTTTACTTTTTAAATTTTCTGGCTATTCCCCCCTCTTCCCTTCCCTTTCCGAACCGGCGGGGCGGGAAGGGAGCTTCTCCAGTCTGCAAAATCAAAGCATGGCGGAGGCTGGCGATGAGAACCGTCCTCCCCAAAGCATCCAGCGCCTCTGACAAGCCCGGAGCCGGAGGGGGTGGGGGTGGGAAAGGGCGGGAGGGGGGAGAGCATGGGAGGGAGGGGGCGGCCAGTCCTTCCCCCTGCACTTGTCAGATGCAGATGGGACTGGCAAAGTTTGTTTGAATAAAAAAAAAAAACGCCAAAAGGAAAAAAAAAAAAAAAAAAGGGGGAAGAGCAGGAGGAGCGGGGAGGGAAAAAAAAAGGATCCTAGAAATCCAAAAAGGCTCATCTGGGAAGGAGAGAGAGAGGAGAGCGAGAGGAAGCGGGATGCAACTCAACCTGACGCTGATCTGCTTCGTCTTCGGGGGGTTCCTCCCCGACGCCGCGGCCCGGCGGGCGCAGATGGACACGGGGCAGTGCGACCTGCCCCGCGCGGTGAGCCGGGCCGGGGCGCGGGGCTGCGGGCTGCGGGGGGGGAGGCGGGAAAGGGAGGGACACCCCCCACCCCACCCCCCCGGGTGTGTGCGTGTGTCCGCAGGTGTGCGCGGCCACTCGGGTCCCCCCTGCAGGGTGGCGGGGCGGAGGGGGTCCCGCAGCGCGGAGCGGGGATGCGATGGGGTCACTGCGGGACCCTGCGCTGCGCGGGACCCGCGGGCTTTGCGCGCTGCCATCCTGGGTAGGGTTTGTACGGGGACACGGGGAGAGGGACCCCTAGGGTCGCTTGCCCCTGTGCCACTGACCAGTCCCCACTGTCCAGCTGCCACTGAGTGGCCCCTGCTGTCCCGCCACTGATGAGTTTGCCACTGACGGGTCCCCACTACCCTTCTGCCACTGAGTGGTCCCCATGTCGTTCTGCCACTGGTGAATCCCCTCTGTCCTTCAACCGCTGATGAATCCCCACTGTCCTTCAGCCACCGATGGGTTCCCACTGTCCTTCTCCCACTGACTGGGCCCCGCTGTCCTCTTGCCACTGACCAATCCCCATTGTCATTCTGATGGGTCCTCGCTGTCCTCCCTGCAGCAAGGAGAACTCAACTCCTTCCTCTGGACCATCCGCCGTGATCCGCCCGCCTATCTCTTCGGCACCATACACGTGCCCTACACGAGGGTGTGGGACTTCATCCCTGACAACTCCAAGGCCGCCTTCCATGCTAGCTCCAGCGTCTACTTTGAGCTGGACCTCACGGATCCCTACACCATCTCTGGGCTGGCCAGCTGCCAGATGCTGCCCCACGGGGAGAACCTGCAGGACGTGTTGCCCCGGGAGCTGTACCGCCGCCTCAAGCGGCACCTGGACTACATCAAACTGATGCTGCCCCACTGGATGACCCCAGACCAGCGTGGCAAAGGGCTCTATGCCGACTACCTCTTCAACGCCATCGCCGGCAACTGGGAGCGCAAGCGGCCCGTCTGGGTGATGCTCATGGTGAACTCCTTGACAGAGACAGACATCCGCTCCAGAGGGGTGCCTGTGCTCGATCTCTACCTTGCCCAGGAGGCCGAGAGGATGAAGAAGACAACGGGTGCAGTGGAAAGGGTGGAGGAGCAATGTCACCCACTGAACGGGCTCAACTTCTCCCAGGTAAGGAGGCTCCTGGGCCTCATGGCTTATCCCAGGCGTGGGGGCTGTTATCCTTGCATTTCGGTCTGTTTGTGGAGGTGAATCTCAAGCCTGTTGCAGCAGGGTGGGTCACTCATGGGTCTCCGCAACCTTTGCGTCCGGCTGCCCATTCTCCATTGTGCCGATCCACGCTGCCTGCAAAAATCCTGTGATGTGCACAGCAAGTTTATAATGTGTATAATTTATTTGAGAAGCAAATGTCCAGGGTGTGAATGTGTGTGTTGCTGGCTTGCTACATGTGAGGGAAACTTCTGTGCCTCCAGTCCTGTCCTGGGTAAAAAGTGCTTTGTTTGTTTGTTTTTAAGTAAAGCAGCTCTGTGGTGCTTGTTAGGAAGAGGATGAAGCATAAACAGTGAAAAACGAAATTTCAGCATCATTCAATAGGTTTAAGTATGTGCAAATGGTCGATCCTCTTTTCAGTAGCCACTCCAGGTCAAAACAAACTGGCTCATATTGCCCTCCTGTACTAGGAGAAATTAAGTGTACCATCTGTGTGGATTTTTTTTTTCCATTTTAGAGCAGGCAAAGTTCAGCAAAAAGAAAAGGATGTAGATTAAGAAACAAAAGTTATTGGTGTAACTGGACTCCTGAATTCTTTCAGTGGATTTAGCTTTAAACAACCAAATACTAAGCCTTGCAATCTATTTCATTTCAGTGGATTAATCAGGAGCACAGTCACAGCTATTGACTTTACTTTGTGAAACTGTTTATATGAAATCAGATTTACTAGAAATTCAGGAAATTAATGTGTGTGGAAGAAAACAAATAATCCAGGGGAAATTGAAGACAGTGTCAGTTACTGCTATGATATTTCGTTTATAGCTCGCTTTTAGTCATTAGTTTTGGATCAGCCTATTTCCAGCTTCATCTTACTGTCCTAGTTTAAGCAAAAAAATTCTTGGTGATGTGGGAATAAGGATTAAAGCACTGATCTTTGGGGTGATTAAAATGTCCTTAGAGTGCCTTCACTCCCTTCTCCCCTGAAGTCTAGTGGCAACTGTTGTAAGGGGAAAAACTCTGGCTTTCACTAACATTTGATTCATCTGATGTTTCCACTAGAAGTATGACCACATACAGCCTTCAGAGGACAAGCTTGGTTGCATAGGCTTTTGGAGGGTTTTTCTTGTTTATCAACAAAAATAGTTAAAAGAAAGCGCCTGAGGATCTTTGCATCAGTTAACACAGAGGCAAATAAAGGAATTCGTTTTAGCATGTTCTGTTTGAAAGGTTGAACTGTCTGTATTCTCTGTTGAACCCCTGCTTTAAGGTGAGGTAAAAGTAATTAACCGCTCCAGACATATAATAGCATTTGGTTGTATTAGGTCAAAAATGGCTGTTAGAATCAAGCACATGAAACCACTTGGTTAAAAATGTACCACTTGGAAGTCTTTTAAACATGAATCATATTACATTTTTTTTTCTTTTTAGAGAGAGAGAGTGTGAGCGACAAGAGAGAGGAAAAGGGACAGTACAAAACTCACTGCTGCTCTTACTAGAATTCTGTTTTTCTCACATTCACTAAATGTTAAATACAAACAACATTTTTCACTTCATTTTGCTACAGTATTATCTAAGAAAGAACAGCAAAAGCATTACTGCTATTGGAAAGTAAAGGACAATCATCTGTGCAAAAAGTTTGTGCTGATTAAAAAAACAAAATTAATTATTACAGAGAATTGACATTGCTGCTAAAATAGATCAGTGTTCAGGAGGATTTTTCCTAGACTGAAGCTTTTTCTGGGAACAAGGCCACTAGAACAACGTGAGACAAAATTAAACAAAACAAACCTAATATTTATTTTCTTGCTTCCTCTAGTTTTCATGCATCCTGACACCTGGCTGGTTGTTTAACAATAGTAATTTGTAATGTTATCACACCGTCTGGCAGTCCTACTGCTTGCTGTATTACTGTGCTAATTTGGTGGAGTGGATTACTTATTGCTAGGTTTCACCTCACAATTCTAGGTCTTGGAGCCTTCCTTAAGCAACACATAATTAAAACACACTAAAATGGGAATCAGAAATTGAGCAGCTTTTGTCTTCTAGGATGTTTGCACAGTTGATGAGAACATCTGTGATAAATTACAGTCCAAATCTGCTAAGGGCATCAGCAGATTTTACCTGTTTTCAGCATTACTGTTGCAGGAATGCTACATAGAGTTTCTGCATTCAGAATCCAGGTTTTAAAACTGTGCCTTGCTGAATCATGTCAGTGCTTTTGTTTCCCCCATCTCCAAAGTCCAGTATTTTTGCCCTTAGCAAATTAAAAAAGAAAAAAAGTTTGTTTTTTTTTTTTTAACTTCTTCCCCTCAAAGGCAGCTTTGTGCTACCGCAAATATTTAATCTGACTCCATGCACCAAATCCGTTAATCTGATACTGTGTGGAGGAGGAAATCTGGGAGTGGTCCCGGTGTGGTACTTGGTTTTGATCTGCTCTGAAAGAAAGTGGATACACTTGCATTTTTTACCAGGAACGATCTTTAAAACGTTCATTAAAACGTTCAGTTCGTGGCTTTGAAATGTTGATTGTTTTAGCCGGATGAAAAGATTAAGATGGCTCATATCACTGGCTGCTTCCCGGAGAGCCAGCTCTTGCAGGTAGAGCAGGATGCATTGTTTTGTATTGCACACCCAGAAACTTCGTACTTTGATGCTCCGCTCCCTATGGAATCTCTGATTGGTGTTTCGTGCTGCTCTCCCAAAGTAGCACTGCTCTCATCATGCTCCTTTCCCACTAACTGATTGCTTTCCTGCACAGCTCATGGAGGGAGCATCCTTGCTCATCCAGGTCTCTGGTAGCTGCTGGTCACACAAAATCCGGGCCCTGGAAATTGTATAGCTGGTGGCAAGGTGTCTGAATCGCAGCAGAAGGCTGGATTGGGAGCCTGACAACAGGTAATTTGGATCAGGTTTGGGTCAGGCAGAAATTTCACTGCTTCTTAGTATATGAAGTTTCAGGGAAGAAGGTGGAACAGAAGAGCTGAGTGAGAGGCAGGCAAAGAAGAGAAAGCAGACAACTTTCCTATCTGACAGTATAGATGTTTATTTACAGAGTGGGCAGAAAAGTGCAAACTCAAGCAGGCCAGAACAGAGAACAGCTGATGTGGGGAGGATCACATTCAAGGCCTTCTCCTGTTGGGATTCTGGCAGGGGGCACTGCAGCTGGTGCTGTGCTGGGCTTGGAGGACTTGTCCACGTGTCCTCTGAGGGCCAGCTCAGGAGAGGGTTAAGCTTTCCCATCCTCTTTGGGACCCTCAGGCAGGTCTGTGGCGAAAAGAAGCTGTCTCCAGGCTGACATACACACTTGGAGAAGGAGAATGGTGATGGTGACTCCTACAGCTGCTTGGGTCTGACTGCCTCCACCCTGGTCACCCTGGGCTGTGGTGGGAGCGCTGCTCAGCCCCAGAAGTGAGCACTCTTGGGCAGCATCAGGTCTCCACTAAAGCCCAGTATGGTCAGCAAAGGAAAGGTCTTACTCTTATGCCCAAACTGCTCTGCCCTGTGCAGGTAGGTGGTCGCCCTCACTCCTGTTTGATCCTATCCCTCAGCAGTATCCCCAGACTGAGACAGTGTTGATAGCCCTTCCTCCAAGTTAGAAATAAAATCCCTTTCCCATCTTATCCTGAGCATGTTATTCTCACAGAAATCTGCATTTAGCCTGTGCCAGATGCCCTGAATCCCAAAGTTCTTGAGTGGAATTTTGTGACTGCGTCCCAGCCTGTTGGTGAGGGAAGCTGTAAGCCTAGAGGGGAGCCCTCAACACCTCTTTTTCTCTCCCTCCGCTGATCGGGGCTTGTGAAGCGCTGACTGACTCCGGCCTGCTCCAGACTGTGTCGTTTCCAACTGCAGGGGGAGATGTTAAATATCAAACCAGTGTTGATTGGATCAGAGACGACCTCAAAGAAAGGGCCCTTAGACTGTGCCAGATTAAACTTCACACTTCACCATTCTTCCCTTTTCATTTCTTTACCGCCTCATTCTCTGCACAAATAAACCTCGTCTCCCTGCTTTCTACCAATGAGACAGCATTCAAGGGGCAGGAATGACTTTGTTAACAAAATCAGTCTTCGTTTCCCAGATCCTGCTGTTCCATCAAACCCTGAGACATGGCAGCTTTGATTACTCTAGTGATAGGATTAGAGGGGGAACAAGTGCTGGTTAATAAAAGGCCAATGGGTGGTCCATCGTGTTTGGGTACCGACAGATCTGCAGTCCCGAAGCTGGACCTTCAGTGCAAAACAGCATGACATGGCAATACACAGACAGGCTCATGGCCTGGACTTGCTGTTCCATCTCCCTTGCCTCCTTGAAAAATTAAACATGTCTGCGTTTACAGTCCTGGGACTCTCGGAGCTGACAGAGTCCAATATAGCTGACTTCCAAGAGAAATTTTCCTGTTTATCTAATGAAGGATCCAGACTCAAAGTCTTCTGAACCAGATTCAAGGGCTCAGTTTCAGAGCTAGTTGACTTTTGACAGGCTGTGCAGTTTATTTGAAAGAGTATTATTGATTTATTTTATTTAAATTATATATAGGAAAAGGTTTTTAACTAATAGAAATTGTGTCTTTATTCTTTAAAAAAATTCATACTTCATGAAGAGGGTAAGAGTGATCAAAATAGTTCAATATCCTCTCTTGTTGCTAAATATTGTTGAAAGAAATGTTGTTAAAAGGGTTGATTATGCATAGTTAAACATAGTACACACAAAGCTTGCTGGCTTTAATGAAACTGTCACTTCCTTCACACCACTACACCCTAGGGTAAAAAAATTCCCCCAGTAAAATTAAGCTTGGAGTAGAAATTCATACAGCAGGAATAGAAATCCTTCCATTTAACTCCCTTTGAATACTCCTGGAGCTGCTTTACATCTTTACCAGGGCAACTGCTGAGGGTGAAACTATGCAGGTATTAAAATTGCAGTAGTCACAGTAACACCTGAAAGGATCAGCAGCTGACGTTTTATAGCTGCAACTAACTGTATGTGTTGCTCTTTACAGCCAGTTACTGTGTGCTTCTTCACCACAGCTCCCTTGAAAGGCCCACCCCAGCGTTTGATGCCTATTAAGAAAAAAAGCAGCGGGTTAATGATGGCTGGAGGGGCAGCTGGCAATTCATCTATTGTATTTATTGTGTATATAACTGCAAGAAGTGTTTGTAGAGCAGGTTAGATATAAGCCCTTCCTTTCCCTCTGATCCTTCACACTTCCCTCGATAAGATCCAAGCCCAGGACAGGTGTACCTGCCTCCCATGAGCAGATCTGAAGAGGACGGCTGGTTGATTTGTTTGCAGAATTATGGGTGCTGCTTGTGATTGTTTTTAGGCAGAAATTGCATCTGTGTAAGGTGGGCTTTAACAGGAAAAATACCAAAGCAGTAAACAAAAGCAAGTGAGCCTGGCACTCAGGGACGTCCCTGCCATGTTTGAGGCAGCTGAATATTACCAATGTATAGAAGTCAAATTGCAGAATTGTGCGATTTTTTTCTCTGTGTGTGGTGAGAAGTGGGTGAGATCGGAACGTGGTCTCCGGCTCTGGCTGATCCCAGCAGTAGGGAACCCTGGTACCACTACAGCGTGTGGGGCATGGGGAGTATCCAGGCACGCGCTTTGCTCCCTGGAAGAGATTCTCTCCCCAAACTCTGCTTCAGGAAAGGGGATCAGAAGAGGTACAGATGACCCAAATCTCTCCTGGAGCAGTTTACTGTCTCCTGGCTGCTCACCCAGTAATATGCAAAATACCCTCGTCTTCAGTAAATAATATTTCCACAGTGATGATTTTCTCTCTGTTGTCTGCTCTCAGTTTCTGTTGCTGTTGCAACAGCAATCAAGGTCCTGCCCTGGGCCCAGAGTGCTTTGCTTATAAACAGAATGAACCGTTGACCTTAAAAACCTCAACCTCAAGTATAGTGCAACCTACAGTCCTCAGAAAGTCTTTAACAGCCTCCCCTCAGCTCCCTAGTGAGTAGCAATCCACGTTATAAAGCCAGCCCACATCATTCAGGCTAGTCAGAGGTTCCTGTATTGAAAAGGCCAGCAGCGATCTTAAGCAAGGGCATTCATTCACCTTGCACTCCTGTGGAGACAGAGATCGGTGGCAGGGCTCCTGGCAAAGCATATTTGGGAACTTCAGAGAGATGTACTGTAAAATAACAGATTTCTTCTGTGCTAGACTTATACTACAAACCCTTATTACTCTCTTTGCTATCATTAGGAGTTGATGAGACAGCTAAAAGGCAGAGGAAATCACAGAGTTACTGTTTGAACCACATGAAATCAATGCGATTTCTTTCATCTTTTGGCCCTATTAGGAGTTCGCTGCATGCTTGGATGAGGGACTGTAAAATGACTTCCCCAAAGCACAGTGTTTAGGATAGCACAAAAATGGATATTTTCAGCAATGACCAGTGTTTTGACAACTTCATTTTTTTAATTTTTGAAAGTCAGTGTTAGAAGAGCCCTATTTTGCAGGGAAACATACCTGCCTCATGTCCAAATGCTTTCCCAAATCCCTCTTTCAACCTGACAAGTAATTTAGATCCTAGATGCTACTAGACTTAAAATCTGCAGAAAGCACTGTGGGTTGATCACAAACCTTCAATCTCTTTCTGAACATCTCATATTATTTATAGGTTGTAGTCACTAAGACATTTTTCTGAACATTGCAACAATTTGTGAACCTAATCCTCTTTCTGTAACCCATAAAGCATTACAGTTTCCATCCCACTTGAGACATCAGAAATTAAACTATTGCCTGCAGAGCTTTAAACTGCAGATATCAGTGTTTGAACTTAATATCTCAGTTCTTGGACTGGATTTGGAACAAGGCTATATTCTCTGCAGAGTGGAAACAGGCATGCAACTAAAATGCATGAGTGGTTGTATGCGTCACAGCAGCTGGTAGTTATGGCATCTCATTCATCTGTATGCATTTGCTTTTTCTGGTGTCCAAGAGAACAATATAGCTGCTTTGTGTTATTGTTTATTGAATCTAGTTGTCATTTACATGCACAGAGAATTAGAAGTGACATGGTTAATACCTGTGTCAGAAGCTCAAGCAGGAATTAGCACAGTTGACTGCTGCTTTTATCACTAGTTATTCCAACAGCAGTCCTTACCATATTGGTTTCCAATTTTTAGAGCTTCTGCTGCAAGTCATTTCAGGACTTCTAGCATGATATAAATGAAAGTTGCTAAAAACTGTAAATTAAAACCATGTGTTCAGGATTTTGGGATGGATGTTGTATGACTTGAGGAGGCTCATTAGCAAAAGTATTTTTAGTTTGAATGAGATCAAAGACCCTAGATTTTCCACTCTGAGGGTCATTTAACATAGGCCTAGACACCCCATTTCTCATTGTACATAGACTCCCATAGGCCAGTTATGCCTGAAGAAATCATCATCCCTGAAATATTGTAATTAGATTTATTATCAGTGGACCACTACTGATCACCTCTGTTCAGGCACTGGAATAACACTGAAGGCTGAAGAGCCTTGCAGATGTCAGAAGGGAGTTTTACTACTAACTTCATCAAAATCAGGATTGCAGCCCCTGCCAGTGGGTAGTGGTGTTAGATGTGAAAGACCATTGGTATGAATCAAATCCTATATGTTGTTCTTATTCCAGAGTGTCCCTTGAACCCTGGAATAACACCAAACCATTCCCAGAAACTCCCATTGGCAAATAGAGAAAGGATTGTAAAAAAAGAAAAAGGAAGTGTTCTGAATTCTTGTTTTCCTAGGCTCAGTTAATGTGAAAGTTACCAAACCTTTCAAATGAATTCCAGTTCAAAGGTTCTTCATGCTTGGATATCCCTGCAAAATCACAGAGTTCATTGAGATGGGCATGGAGAAAAGCTAGCCATTCAGTCATAGCAGGTATGCTAGCTGTAAAAACACAGTTTAGGGAATAACACTAAATGCTTTATGTTTTTCCCAGATTGCATCAAACTTGCTTATTCTACCCTAACTCTTGTATTGGGGCACCCACTGGGAGACACAGATATCCCCAATACATAAAACAGAGAAGAAGCTGCCTTCATACAGCAAAGCGATATTCATCACATTCCCTTTGTGAGCCAAGGAATGAGAAAAAGGAAGCAAATCTTCAAATTTTCAACCCTCTTTCCATTTTAATAAAAGTCAAGTTATGAGGAACACAGGGAAAATATTTCTTTAAAGTAGAGGTTTCTGTGTCTTGAAAGTATCCCCTCAATATTTCGGAGACTGTATTAAGTCCAAGGTCTCCATTAGGCTCCCTCACTTTTGTTAACAGTCACAATGAAGACTGATTATTCTCTGTACACTTTCTGCCACCACAGAAATTTTTCTTTCCTTTGATTTCTTTCAGGCTTTTCCTATTACAGGTGACAGCATAATAGTGATGGGGAATATTTATTTAAATGTGAGACAAAATGCTCACAGTATAGGAGTTTGCAGAGTCGGCAGAGGGGGAGAGGGCAAAAGGGTGATTTGAGTAATAAGCCCAACTTTTTTCTGGCATGTAACTGATTTACACTTTTAGGAATGATCATTGTGATTAATGTTATTCTAGCAGTGAAGTGTGATGGGACATGTCCCAGTGTGTCCCATTGGTTCTAAAGCAGTGGTAAAATCATCGTATCACTATTAATTGTGAAAGAGCTAAGCCTTACAGCGTTTGGAGAGCAGGTCCTGACGTACGGTAAGCCAACTGGGATTCTAGCTTGTAATTCGCTTTCAACCTGAGGTAATTCTTTATTTTTGGGATATCACAGTAGCAAGAGAGGTGCAAGTATCTAAAGAGTCTCAAAATAACTGGTTTTGTAAGAAGAAAGCCCTCTTTTTTCATAATGACTTTTTTCCCGTTATTAATACAGCAAAAAGCTAGAAAGAACATTCTCATTATTTACTTGCTGAAGAAGATAACTCACTAAGACATAAAATTGAACTAAGTCAAGTTTGTAGTACCAAATTATGGCCAATTAATTCTAATATGGGCTTGTCTTCAAACAACTGGGATGCTCTGTTAGAAGAGAGTTTACAAGCAAATTAGGGTTCAATTCCTTCAACATTTCTCCTTTCCATTTGCTGAATACAAGGGAGATACTTGCTTGCTGGTGTGAACATCAGGCCTTGAGACCAGGTTACACCTTCCTGAAATTATCCAGATCTTTTGGTGGTGAGATGAAGTTCAGAGGGTAAGGGCAGCAGACATCCACAGGCATGAGACTTTATGGATTGCCTTGTTGCTGCATACAGGCTTGCACTGACTAGGTTTTTACCCAGCTAGTTGTGTGAGGCCAGAGAGGATTTTCTTTATTAACTGAGATAGCTTGGCTGTGCAATGAGACAGACTATACAATATATAATTCAAGCTCACTTTCTAAGGCATTTTTGTTGAAGCTGGGTATCCAGAGAGACCTGAGCCTTTAACATGTGTGCATCTGAAACACAATCTAGAAACGTAATAATTTAAGGTCAGCATTTACACTCGTTTTTTTTCCAGTAATGGAATAGTGCTTGCTTTAAAAATACGCTAAAATAATCTTAACGTATAAAGTGTGTTTTTTCTGAGAAAGAAACTGACTACTTTGAGCACTTGCTGTGTGTTAACTATGATTGGATAAGCTAGTCAGGAACGTACTATGTAGAGATTTCAGCAAAGTATGGCTCTAAAGTAAGCGTAGTTAGGTGAGTTTGGTGTACATTCCCAAACCTGAGAATGAGTTGTAGTAGTATCCTTTTGTGTCTTGGGAAGTACAAAGAGTTATAATTTCCTCAAAGGTGTCATATCTTGGCGTATTTTGGATGGATTTTGTCATTACTGACAAAGAGATCCCAGTGGAAGATATCCCTTGGAATGCAAACCACAATCACCAAAACCCACACAAGATCCCTTATCATTCTTTCTCTTAAAGCTGTTGCAGATGCATTTGAATTACACTGGAAAGATTTATCTCTTATTAATGGAGCTCTCTTCATTTTTTAAAATTGAGTTGTTGTGCAACACATCAAGCAACAATGTCATAACACATCGTAAATCAGTTTCTTCACTGAAGGATTCTAGATGAGTTAATCTAACATCCTGGACACAGTTCACGAGCAGTTAATTTTAGCAGTTCTCTTTGATATATATCAGTTAAGGCAAAGCAACTCCAGCCATTACAGAGTAGAGTCAAAACTGGTTAACGGCAAAGCAAGTACAGACAAAGATTGTTCAGAGATAAAGCCTTTGGCAGATCATTTAAGTGATCTTTGCTTTATATAGAACAATTGTAGCTCTAATACCCACAGTGCAGACACTCTGGGACAAAGGAAAAACACACACACACCAAACCACAGAAGGAAACCACACACACCACTGGGTACTTGCATCTGACAAGAAAGTCAAGCTAAAGTTCACCAACCCTGACGCATTTACCAAAGAACTCCATGGCAGGCAATGTGATGGGAAGAAATACCCTCAAAAAGGCATCCAGGAATTATTCCTATTGTTAGTGGGAGAAATGGAGAACGTTTGATTTGAAATACAAAGTCATCCGGCAGCCTGCCAAATGCCATTTATCTCAAGGTCATGCAACATAAATAACCATGAGGGTTAGCTCTGAAGTGGTGGAGCAGGAGGCAGCTAAACAAAAATAGGGGAAGGGATTCCTCTTTCTTCCCTGTGAGTGTTCAGCATGCTACTGACAAGGTTTCAAGGCCTGACCCTCCTAATGAGTCTGGTATATAAAGGGTAGTAAAACACTAAGAGTAGGGAGTACGGCCTGAATGTAGCTGAACTATAGCCCATGGAAGGGGCTACGGTTTGAGACCAAACCACTAAGCTGTCACGCATTTTCTGCAAGAATTAGTCAGGGAGATTAACTAAAAAGGAAAGGTCATCCAGAAAAAAAATTTCCTCTTGGAAGTTTAAGTCTGTAAAGATTGATTACTGTTATACGGTAGGAACAACCAGTCTTTATTTACTGTTCGACTGGTTTGTCACATGCATTTTCCCATCCAACACACCAAAATATCAGAGCCTTCTTACATTTTTTAAGAGAAAACCTTAGCAACTCTCGTCTAGTAACCCATCGTTCCTAACAATCAGGGAAGGAAGGGGTGTTTTTTACTGAGATCACTTAGACCTGAGAGTATAGCATTGAAGATACCAAGGGGAGAATCCCAAAAGACTTGGTGCCTGTTCTTTTGTTCTGTGGGGTAAAGCTCAGTGCAGTTCTTGTTAAAAAAAATTAAACAAGTATGCAATACTTGAACCTAGAACCCAAAACTGTATCCCTGTGATCCTCGAAAATGGGCAGGGTGTCTTTCCCACTGGTTTGTATAGGAAGCAGTTGTGTGTAGCCAGATAATTCATTAAGAGATTAAGGAAGACAACAAAGTTAGTCAGTATTCTTCTAATTTATTTCTGATTTAGATTGGCTTAGAAAACAGACTGAGTGGAGTTGCTTGTGGTTTCATGGCGAATTGTTGACGCCATGAACAAAGTGAACTAAACTCACCAAGTCAGAAGGAGAATTTTGAACTGAAAATGTTTTGATTCAGCTTTCCCATTCCTGTTTCAGCCAGCACTGCTGGAGGTGAATATAGAGTCCTGTACGTCCATATGGTCTCAGCACTGTTCCTTCCGAACAGAAAGGAAGCAAGCTGGGCATCTGGATAACGATCCCTGATCCTTAATGCATACATACAGGACAATATTTTGTCTGTAAACCTTACATAACATATTGGAAACTGAGGGATGACTTCCAAATATGTTATTATTTCTGGGGCTAAGACTGTGATTTATCGATATATGAATTTCTCTAATTCCTTCCAACTTAATTAATTCTCTTAGAAAAAGAAATACTTACATGTGGAGGGAATAGAGTCAATAAGGTGGTAATGTGAAAGGGGCATCTACAAAAGTCCAGGCTGATTGCAAACTCCAGAATTCACAGTTCTTTAGGCGAGGGATTATAGGCTACATCTCCATCCCTTGGTAAACAGAGCAGTTTGACCCGTCTTTGCACCCTATTTTGGTCCCTAACAAAACTAATTTTCTCAAAGCCAAATGATCTTTAAAAATGGCAGTGAACATAGAATTGCATCATTAGCAATGAACCAAAGGCTTTTGTGTTGCAACAACTTTTGTTGAGGGTTTATTGTGTTGAAAATCTACTGATTTTGGCACAGGCTGAAGAACTCGGCAGTTTCACTTTGCATGTTCTGCCATCATTCAACAAGCAGACCCTCTTGCTAGACATCGCAGTAGGGCAGCCAGTTGGCTTCTCCCAACCTCCTTAGGTTTCCAGATGTCATAACAAAATGAGAGAAAGAGACTTAGCCATCTTCCATTTGTTTATGCTGGAGCTGCTAGGCAGAGACCAAGCCACAACACTGCACAGCTTTTCAAAAAGAACTTAATAGGCCTCTCTGTAAACAGATCTAAATATTTGCTTCAGTGACATTTATCGCATCACACGTCTGGCGCGAGTGTTTCGTCCTTGTTTTGCTTGCATGTTTGGATTCTCTTATAAACATTAATGAAGTGCTTGAATACAAATGAATAATCCCCCTCCCGTTCTTCCCACTCTGAACAGGAGGGGAATGGGAGGGCATGAAGTAATAATAGTTCAACCTTCAACCCATAATTACTTAGTACATTTTGATGACAGCTTTCATTCTCACATGCTTTAAAAGACTTTATTCGGTGTGTACATCCATGCAGAAGGCATTGCACCTTTCTTCAAAGGGCTGCTGCAGCTGGGGTTGGGGTTGGAGGCAGTTAGCCCACAGCAGTGCGTCATTTGATGTTTGATTAGTCATAGCAAGTTGACCTGCTGCTGGGTTCCCAACAGGATGGCGGAGTTGTGCCCCACATACAAGGCTTTTAATAGGGGATTTATTTAATATGTTCTTCCCTAGACATCTGCTTTTGGCTGTTGGCTGGACAGAATAGTGGGCCTGAAACACCTGAGATCTAACTCCGTATGGCTGTGTGTCTACCTCTTGCTGGAGAACTGAGGTCATTTAATAGCTGTTTTGCCATTACCTACAGCCTGAATATGACTGGGGACAATGTGCTTCCATGTAGCCCCTTGGGTTCTCCCAATGCCTTTCTGGAGGACATAGGCCCTATAAAGTGGGCAGCTTGGTCTGGCTTTTGAGTTCCTCCCTAAAGCAGATGGGGGAGCATGGGTAAGGAAAGATTGATCCACTCTTATTTCCATAGGTGTTTATTGTGGGGGCAAACTTTAGAATATTTTTATATTCTTAATTTTATGAGGCCATAAAACAAATGTGTTGCATGTCCATTTCCTGATTGTAAGGGGAATGCAGTTGTGAAGGCTTCATCTCTCAACCTGCTCCAGACTGAGAAAACAGAGTATCTCATTCCAGTTACAATGTTATTCCCTTCTCCCCATGCAGGTCTAATTTTCACAGTTATCTTCCTCGCACAATGAATTATAAGGATGTCTTGCAAGGTGGGATAGCACTTCGCTCAAGACCTTACTAAGCATCATTAGTTTCTGCAGCTGGGCTTGTAGGAGCGGTGGTTTGGCTTGCTTGGATGCCAATAATGAAAGAAACTCTGTATTTGCTAAGAGGGTCTCCTCAGAAATTCTTGAAACTCATGCAACTCAGCTCTCAGCTCTTTGTTAATAGCAAAACTGCTGCATTTAGGCTGTGAGACATAAAAGAAGTAACCAATGCCTAGAAAGTAATCAAAAGTTCATTCTTCAGGCAATCTTTAAGAAAAAACTCATCCTGGACAAGACATCTCTGGATTTGTTGTCTACAACAGTGCTAAGTGCAGAGGATTTATTTCCCAATAATCAGGCTTTGAGAGGTCAAGATTAGTACCCAAGAGGAAAAAAATGCGTGTGTTTCCTTCATGTGATTAATTAAGTATAAAATGGGTTAAAAATTAATACCGTCTTTGATTCAGCATGTATATGAAACCATTCAGTCTGCACATTCTTGTGTACTATTAGAAAGTGCCTGTCAACTCCATTAATTATTAAATTGCTGTTTCAGTCTATACATTCCTTGCATAAATCCATATCAACTTTGCCTCTTGTAACAGTATTTGTTTATATGAGCTGGAACTCTCAATCCCGAGCAGTCTAAAACAGCTCTCAAAAGAATTTCTTCCGCTGTGCCTACAGGGATACAGCCTAATTGCTAATACAAGGATACTGTATGGGATACCTTTTTGATAGGGAGCTGAGGGTTACAACACTGTCTAAAAAGGTGTCTTGCCACCTCCATCCATGATGATAATTTAAATGGAGGAGACTAAAACTATTGCAGTTCTCCATAGCTGTGAAGTGCACACTGAGAAAGGAAAAGGCTAGGAGAAAGGGACAGAAAAAGAATTTGCTCGTATTTTTGTCATCCTCAAACTGATATGCCGATGCTAATGGTAGCCTCTTTTTTTTGCTAATTTGTAGTACAGTGTATTCCAGGGTCCCTGTCGCTCATGCATTCTGCCTTTTGCTCATTTACTGGAACACAAACATGGAAGTGTATTCGGAACTCACTGGAGCCTTACAAAAACAAAATTAAGGCAAGCTGCCAGATCAGAATCTAATACACAACATATGTCTACAGGGTTATAGTCTCTTGCCATGTTGGCTTTGGTAGCACTTCAGTGTGAAGTTGAGTAAATGCCTTCCAAGAACTTTTATCATCCATTGTGCTTATCAGAACAGTAAAAATACCATTTTTGTTTCAACAAACGTGCCTTTCCTCTGGTCTGAAGCTCTTTGAATTCCCTGCCACATTTAGGATCAATGGAAGAGTATGTCCTTCATCTTCTTTGTGTAGTTCTCCTCCTCCTTAACAGAACTTATCTGCCTTAAGGCTGACCAGGTTTCTCTGCCAGTTTGGCAAGCGTCCCTGAACAGGACCCCGAGTTTATAAGGAGAGAGTAACGTTGACCCCCCATTTACCTTGCACATTTGTAGCTTAAGTCATGGTACTCTATCAGGAGTCTATGAAGGAGAGGGGTTGTCCGATGTCAGACACAGAGGACTGAGTTCAGTGAGGTGTTTTAAGTTGATTTGGATTACCTCAGCCTGTCCAAATTTAAGAGATGACATTGATTCACAGTTCAGGCCACAGGCTGTAAAGAGTTAGCCAGCAGTGATTCAGTTTACCTGTTGTCACTTTTTAATATCCTGAGTTGGCCATTATGAGATTTGAACTCCAACTTAGAGACATACAAACATGTACAGGCCATTTCCGACCCTAAAAAATGAGACCAGGCTAGTTCTAAACAACATAAAGCCAAACCAGTCTCTTAAGTACTGTAAGGAAAAAATGTTTGCTTCAAACTTTAACCCTCTCTTGGGAGTCTTCAACACTACTGAGAGGGTAGTGGCCAGTGGCCATTGGCATGGCCAAGGAGTCAAGATAAGGCTCTGTCGTTCCCTTCAGAGCTCTGTTACCTGTGCCTTACACAGTGCTGGTATCTCTTCATCCAATAGTTGCTCTGGTCAATCCACAGCACAACAGGACCATTGAGACTGGGGTCTGCTGCAGTGGAGAGCTGCAAGCTCAAGCCCAGGTTTAGGAATGGGATGTGATGGGACAAAGCTACAAGGAAGAGCGATTGGAAAACAGGGACAGTTACGCCAGACTTCTGTTGCCTCCTGAGGCTGCTCTGCCGAGTGTGGAGAAGACTAGCGGAAAAGCTGCGATGTCAGCGATGTGGCCTGCAGAATGGGTGATCAGTAACACTATGCCGAGTCCAGGAAAATTAAACCTAAATTGTCTAAAAATGTTGTGGGATGAATCAAAGACTTGGTGGGTATGTGAGACTTTGAAAAAGCAGTAGCGTATCACTTTTTCTTCTCCTGCTCATTCTCCATATGTAGGGTGTACTTCATATGATCCATGAAGCATGCTAGGCCATCTGAATCCCGTAAGCTCTATATTCATAAATCCAGGCTTACCAAGGGCTGTGCTTGCAGCCAAACTGTACTAGCAGGAGGCAAGACTTGTCTGGGGCCTCAGAGACAATCTTGACATGGCCCTTTGTGTTTCAGTTCTCTGCATGAAGATGGGCAAGATATTAGAGCTATTTATTTTTGGAGCATGCTTTTTTTTTAAACAGAAACAGTGCTCATGTAATTATCTGTACTTGAGGAAAAAGAGTTCCTTGAAATGTCTCAATTTCAAATTTAAAGTGGTTAGGAAAACCCAAGAGTCTCATCAGCCAAACAACAGTCTGGTGGCTGACCCAAATGGACATTTTTGTGCTGTTAGTTCATAACAACTTATTAAAGATAGAAAAGACTGAATTCTTAACTTTTTTCTTGAGAAACAATTGTTGTTCTCTAAGCAGCTTTGGATGAATATATTAATGGAGAAAGTCCTCAGGTGGTTCCTTGATGGCAGCTCTCTAACACAACTCCATGATGCGTGACTAGCAGCTTGTTTGCAGTAGGGTGAGTTAACCTCTATAGAATATGTTCTCTACAGACAACAGAAAGTTATATTGCTTTACATCTTACGAGTTATTCTTGCCCAGAGGAGACTTAATATATGTCTTTCATCTGATTTCCAGCAGATCATATCTCTTCTAACTTTTAGTACTCTCATGCTGTGAGCAGTCATTATTCTTGAAGTAGTTTTGGATCAAAATGGGGGACAGGACATGGCAGTTTCACCTCAACATTTCATCATGGAGGTCTCTCCTAGATTATTTTAGCTTCAAGTTCATTTCAGAAGTAAAAGTCACATACATGGAAGCTATGCAGGCTGTAGTATAAATACAAATCTTGCGTCCAAGACTCAGATGACCAGCTCTCTTGCCTTTACCCTTTGACCACTGACAACCAACTTATCTTTTCGCTTGAAGAGACAGATTGAAGATGTGGTCATGGTTTGGACTTTCAGTCCCTCCTCTTTTTCTTTGTTCCCAAGAAGCATCTTCTGTCACAAAGGAGATTAGCTGCCTAGTTCAGCTTTTGAGTCAGTAGTTCACCTTTCTGCTTGCAATGCTTGTTTGGTTTTGCTGCTTGGTTTTAAAGCAATTTCCGTATATGTTCCCCATTCTGTTTCAGTTATTTATAATTTTATTTGACTGGTAAATGCAGAGTAAGGTTTAAAAAAGTCCATCAATAAAAGTCCATCTTGGCTAGTTTCTTGGACACAGTGACTATTGCTTCAATATTTGTCCCCCTTGGTACAGGCTCTGTTTTCTATATTTTAGCAGTATTCCAGGTCCTAATCACTTGCTCTGTGCGGAAAGCATTTGTTGTATGTTTTGCTGTTGCCCAAATGCAGATGTAGGTTTTGTATTATGAGATTTCAAGTTCTGAGAGTCAACATGGGTTTTAATGCTTTTGATGACACAGCCAAATAGTGTTGTTATGATAAAATTCAAAATTCATCTCTGAAGCACCTCTTTCTAGCGTTGCCTCATGCATTCTCAACTAGCAACGTATTTCTTTGTCTAAGTGACTTCCACTGTTGGAACTTTTTGCTAACATATTTAAGGTTTTCCTTTACTACTTCCAGATGTAGTCTCTTATTTTACCATTCTTTTCTCTGGTATTAGTACCGCTCAGTTATTTGGATAGAGCTGTCATGATACACAAGATCATGCTCTCTCTTTTAGAAGTCATTTATTAAAGAAAATTTTTACAGCTGGAGGCAAACGAACAGGCTTCTGCAGGGACTGAATTTCAGTTTTGTCTTGTTTGCGAACCAAGACTCACACCCTTTCTGGGACAGTTGGTAGAGACACCTCGTGGCTGTCGGGAGCTCTACAGAGCGCATCACAATTGTGTCAGATTGATTTATACTAAGGCTTAACATCCAGAGTCATTTGTGAAAGAGTTATGAGGGAGGCTGCCAACCTGCTAATTAAAAGGTAGAAATACTTGAAGTTCTGTTCTGATGGAAACAAGCAAGCAAATCTGTTCTGAAGTGTAATTACCCACCCCCCCAAAAATAGCAGCATATTGTCTGCCTGAGTGTAATTAAAACTATCGAAGGAAATTTTCTATTTAAAGGTGAAAAAGTTTTAGTTAGTTCCTAGATTCCCATATTCCAGTTTACACTCCCACTCTCCCTGTTCTGCAGAGGTAATGCAGAATTAATGCAGGATTAATGCAGGCAGGTCAGACTGCATGAATGCAGTTTGTCGGTGTGATTCTTAGCTTCTCAGTCAAAAGCCACACTACTCAGTATTGGAAAAGAAAAAAAAAAGCCCCATTCCCTTCAAACACAGAAGTCAGGAATGAATTAGACAGTAAGCTTTATGCCAGAGAAAGCCAGACTGACTTCTTTAGGTTTCAGGTCATCCATTAGTGTAGATAATTTAAACAAGAATGTCCTGGTAAGATGGCTTACCAGGCAATAAGTCTTTCAAATGGTAAGTGAGCAAGACTTCGAATGCACTATCTCCCTGAACTGGCAAAGTATGCAGCTTTTCTTCTGTTTGGTAGAAACTCCTCCATGAAAGTGATATTTTAAAGAACAGAAGCCCTTAGAGGGAAAAAGTATATAACCAAACAGCTTTACTGGATATAGTTGCTCTAAACCTGGCTGAATGGAGGCCTTGTGATTTCTTTAGTCTTATATGTTTACATCCAGTTATTCAAAATCATATCATATCATAATCAAATCACAATTTTTGTATATATATAAATCAAAAGGACAGGTAGAGAGGTGGAAATAGTAATTTCTGTTACCTCTCCTTTTTTCAGTGAAAACTGAATAATGCAAAACACTGGAAACTATCTTTCCATAACAAAGGTGAACGAAGTCCTTAATGTGCTTTGCACAAGGCTGAAAAAGGCTTTTCCTGGAAAAATTAATCAAAAGGTCCAAAGAGTCCCTCCAATTCAGGGCTTGGTTCCTTACTTACAGCTGGACTAACAAGGCAAAACGGTAGCAAGGAGGGCAGAGTTATGGAAGGTATGAATTTGGGGTGTTAGAGGAGATCGAGAGGGGATCTTACAGCTGTTTAATGCCTTCTCACAAGGGAAGGAGGTAAAAGAGGTGCTGATCCCTTCTCTCTTGTGACCTCTGATAGGACTAGAGGGAATGGCAGGAAGATGTGCCAGGGGAGGTTTAGACCTCTTTACCCATTGGTTGGTGGAGCACTGGAACCCCAGTTCCCCAGGGAAGCAGTCGCAGCACCAAGTCTGCCAGCATTCCAGAAGCGTTTGGACAATGCCCTCAGTTGCACAGTGTGAATGCTAGCAGTGTCCTGTGTAGGGATAGGAGTTGGACTTGGTGATTCTTTTGGGTCTCTTCCAATTCAGGTGATTCTATGATTTTATGATAATGGTCAATCCCAATTTTAATGAACATATAAAATAGTAGAGCAATAAAAAGTGTCTGTTTACATTTCTGATCTGTAGAGCATCTCAGGGGAGTAGGCGAGTGTCGTTACAAAGAGGACAACTCCAAGTCAGTAGTGGGACTTCATAAGGATTTTTTTTCCTTAATGAGAACCTAAGACTGCCTAAAAAATGCTTAGAGCTACGTGTGAGTATTTGAGTGTCATGCATGAACTGAGACTGTATCTAGGGGTACTTCCACACGTTTTCTTTAAATGCCCGTGAAGCCTTCTTGCACTGGATGAGACATCCAGCTAATACTTCTTTCTCTTCTATGAAAAGCGTACACTATGTAGGGTAACAGTCAGGTCTTCCAAGCATTAAGGCTTTAAAAAAAAAAAGTCACCATGTTTACTTCAGCTTTCCCTTTCTAAATTGCTTTGACAGCCCTGTGCTTTTCTAACTCATTTCGGGGAATATCCAGTCTGCCATTGGAATTATTTGAATTGTACAGAAAGAAAGGAGGGCCTGTTTCCCTCCGAATTCCATATATTGTGTCGCAGGAGCTTTTCATGTTCCATAAACAATGCTCTCTTTTTCTAACCCTCTCCCCCTCCTGCCCATAGCCTGACTTTCTATAATTTTCTTGACATGGACAACTCAGCATTTTTGTGAAAAGCTATGACTGATTTTCTGCAGCTTTACAAACAGGAGCTTGCCAGTGATTTCAAGAGGGTCAGGTAGTTTGATGCAAGTGAGATTGGGTAGGGTCCCTGGGACTTCAAACACGTTTCAGCAGTGCATCTGGTTGTGAGTGTTTTCCCTTAAAGCATTCAAGATCTCCCATTGGCAAGTCCCTTCTCATAACTAAGGAGACATTTGAAAAAAGGTTGGTATTTTTAAATGTCATCTTAATCCCTGTAGATCTCTAGCCACATACAAGCTAGTGGCTTCATTTTTCCACACACCACTCTTTATTTTAAGTTAATAATTCAGTTATTATGTGAGTGAAATCTCAGGAGGTACTCAGAGTTGCAGGCGCTCTGGAGTTTAACTTCATTTCAAGCTTCCTATGAGTCTCCTAGTATTTGAATGGTATTGCATGGTCTGTCTTTGGCGATTCATGAAGTTGGATCCCAGGAGCAAAATCACAGGCTAGATAAGTAGCCATGGCAGATATTGCAAAAGAGTAGTGCTTCTGTAGCTCTTCAGTGGCTTGATGCCTCAGTATTTTTTTACCAGGAAGATGGATAATTTCTAGTTTTAACGACCACGCATGGGAAAGATGAATAAGCAGTATTTGGGAAGGATGTCTTGATGGGACACACCCTCATCTGACTGTGCTGGCTGATGCATTTTGCATAGCATTTCTGGAATACTCCAGTGGTGAAAGTGTTATTGCAACATTTAATTTCAGCCTTATAAAGGCTTTAAAAGAAGTGCCAAACCTTTGTAGTCTGGAAGCAGCAACACTGATCGTGTGCCATGTCACGAAGAGGAAAAAAACCTCCCTTTCGGTGTTTGCACTGAACATGAGTGTCACTTTAAAGCTCTAGGTTTCTTTTAAAACCGCCTTGCAGCTCGACAGCTTTGTGGTGTACCCGAGAGGTCTTGGGTTAATGTCGTCTAATGCATCCTAATGGGTAGTCTAATTGTAACTGCCATTCCAGCTGTCCCTTGTGTGTTTAACTCATGTAAATGAACAAAACAGCTTTCCAATTTACTCTTCAGCTTGAAATATTATCTTTTCCTTAAGTAATGTGTTTTAATTACAGAAGCAAGATATAATATGTATGGAAAGAGTGGATGAAAGCATGAAGATTGTATATAAATAGTAGGGCTTCTCGGCTGTTTCTTTTCTTCACCATTGACCTGTCCTCTCAGGTGACTGCTGACTAAACAGACAGCGTATAGGCCGCAGCTGATCCAGAGAGGGGATAAGACAGCAGGTAGAGATGTGCCATCACCTATCCCAACTGCTACATGCTGTAAGATGTCCAGCTGGTTAGACAGCAGCACTCTGAAACATGCACATGCCCACTTGATGTCAGTCTGGAGCGACTCTTGATTTACACTAGCAGACAAGATCAAAACTCAACTTAAAAATCACGTGGCAGAGACAAAAAAAACCCAGGAAAATTAAAAAAAAAGAGAGAAGTCAGCAGACGCTTGGAGGCTGGGAAAGGCTGCCAAACAAGCATTCCTGCCCTTGCTTACGATTCTTCCCCACATACAACTCGCTGTGTACGTCTGGGAGCAGCCAGCATAGTGATCTATTCATAAAGGGCCAAATTCAGGAATCGACCTGTAAGGCTTGAGTACACTGACTACACATGGGGAAGGTGGAGTGAGGGCTCAGAGGGGCTTCTTGGAGTTGTGCAGGACAAAAATCCCCTTCTTTCCAGCTAGCTGAAAGGCAGGCACACCAAGGGGAAAGAATGGTGTAGTAGTTAGGGCTTTAACCAGAGACTTGGGACAGCAAGGATCAATTCGCTAGTCCTTCAGGGACTAGGTGAAATTTAACCTCTGGGTTATTTTCTGTCTCTCTCAGGACAGGGGAAATACAGCACAGCTCTCTCTTGGCTTGATGTTGGTAGCGTTAGGAGAAAACTTATGATGTGTTGGGCTTGAAGAAAGCTGCTGCCTAGATAAGCACCCTGAACACAACCCCTCTCCTGCAAACAGAGGCAGCACTGTGCAGACTCCCAGCTCTCTCTGGGCCTCTGCACCATGGCAGTGGCATGTAAACCAGCTGGAGGTTTGGCTTTTCATGGTCATCGGAGAGGAGGCATGAAGGGTGGAGGCTGAGCTTGCTGTGTTCCTCAGTAGCTGTTAGAGAACAGCAATGGAGAGTGTCTTCGTTTGTAGTTTGCAGTGAGCAGGTAAAGATTAATACTTGCTTGAAATGGGCAGCTGGCTCTCCTGTCCCCCAGCCAGTGCTTTCAAAATTGAGACAGGATTATTCCATTTAGTCATTTATGGAAAGGCGTCTAGGCTTGGAAAGCCAAACAAAACCTAAACCCTGTTGGCATTTCACTGTGTGCACCTGGGCTGAACTTTTCAAGTCACTTAGCCTTCCAAAAACCAGAAGCTACCAACACTTCCAAAAAGACAAGCCAGAGGATGACCTTAAAAGCTCCCGTCTCTTTTGCCTTTAACTGGAGCTGGAGGTAGCCAACAGGCAGACCACTGTCTTGTCCTAAAATGGTGGCAGTAGACACAGTGGAACTGACAGAGAAGTAACCCAGTGACCTTAGATGCTTCTTAATTGTCCCCTTCTGCTGAGAGGAAGGGCAGCATCCTGTCATCCCACAGGGATAAGGAGGAATCTGCAGATGAGCTATGGAAGAATTTGTCTGTCTTTTCCATATTATAAACACGGAAAGAAGTTAAAAGGAGAAAGATATCAAAACATGAATAATTTTAGAAGGTTTTGAATATACTGCTGTGATTGAGATAGATTGAATTAATGATAAAGACAAATTGCTGGGTTTGTATGGATGCTTGATCTGAGGTAAAGAAGAGAGGTGCTAGTTTCACCTCATTTGTGCAAGGTAGGAGCCACCATCCCTCCCTCAAATCTACCAGAGACCTCCATATCTGTGTAAGAACAAAAGGCGCTTTCCAACAGTAGCCTGGTTGTACAAACTCAAAAACAGCTTGTGCTGCCCAGAGCTAAAGAGAGGAAGGCTGCAAACTCATGTCATTTATAGATTGAGTAAGAGAGATGCTTTCATTTCCCTGTAATCTGCAACTGCCTCGGTTCTTGTGAGGAACCTGGCATTGCTTGGAGCTCCTGCAGGTGTGCTCTAATTGAGATCCTGCCCCATACACACTATTGGCCTGGAGCAGAGAATAGCCAACACTGCAGAGTTACAATTCGGTCTTCCCTGCAGTTGATGGTTTGGACTGTGACATGTCCAGTCTCAGCAAGGCGTGTTGTGCAGAGGTGTATTCATGGAGCACGTAAACTACTGTAATCTAATGATGTTGCTGTTTCTTTATGCTGTCGTGCAGGATTGCTTTGAGACCCAGTCTTTGCTTGATTTAGAGCCCCTGAGATGGACAGGATAGAGGCTGTGAAGGAGAGAAGATGTTTCTCCTTAAAATGGGCAGCCAGCTGATGTAGCTGGCCTTTTCAGAAGAGAAGTTTGTGTGTTCTCATTGTGGGTTGTATATTCTTAGCCTCACTTCATCCATCTGACACCCTGGGGAAAGATCTTGCAGTGCCATGTATTTCTGTGTCTCCTCTCGTGTCCTGGTATAAACACTTATGTGCAATCCACAGCATTGGGTTACCCAAATAAAAATCCAAGGCAGAAGGTTATTACAGGGAGAGAAGGAGATTTGTGTTAAACTCCACTTTGTATGTGCAGGAATAATATATGGCTTCTGGAATGGTATTTATCTGGGGTTTTAAACTCCTATATTAGACATGGAGAACTATAGGTAACACCACTGCACTAATGGTTGGAGACAGGGGAAAGTTAGGAGCAGTTTGTTAATCTGGATAAACTGTGAATATGCATGTATAGCCAAGAGGGAGGTGCTTTCTTTTTTGTGAGTGTTTCTTTTGAAGCAAGTGTCTAAACATTTTAAAATCCTTGCTGCTAAATAAGAAGTGAGAGATGACAGTCCTCTGCATCCCTTACAAATTAATGTGGTCAGGAAAAAACAGCGAAAGCTTAAAAATGTTTCAGCCATTGTTGTATTTTACAAAAGACACCACCAGTGAATAGCTGGGAAACTGGTCGTTTTTAGAGTTGTACCCTCTGAAATTCATGTCCTCTGCACCCTCTCAAGATGCTGTCCTGGGATTTTGGTTTCAGGTATGCTTGAATAAAAAGAAAAAACCCCATGTCTATACATGTAGCAGCTTTAACCTTTTTTGGTCCAGCTGGTAGGTTTTAGTGGCAATGGTATGGCAGAGGCACACAGGGCTTTCATGCCTGTGAGAGCTTTATAGCTACAAGCATGAGGTTTGAGATTCAAGCCTTTCACCAGGCACTGTCCTCCTTCAAACCAGAGAAACCTGTTGGGAAGTACTGCACAACCTCTAGGAGCAGGGCTCAGCCTGAACTGGGATACTGCTTTGCTTATAAAAGTTAAGAAAACATAGTCCTTGTGTACAGCATTTAGTTACTGACCATTGCTGTCAGAAGGAGAGGAATTAAGTTGATTTCTGCTCTTTGTTCAGCACCTTAAGCACAAATTGAGAGGAGTTTGTATGTGGTCTGAACTGGCCTGCCCTTATCCAGTAGTTAAATATCCCTAGTAGAGTTTTCTGGGTCAACTGCTGGTGGATAAGAATGGGGGACCTTCAGCCTTGTTTCTCTGCCCTGCTCGAGATCTAAAAAATAAAGTAAATCTGATTTCTGTGACTTGTGAGCTGTGTTTAGGAGAAAATGGTTTGCATTTGGGGTTCGTTCAGGAAATGTTTAATTTCTCCTTTTATTAGTGGTGTGTTATTGGTAACCAGTCACAGTAGGAATGTTTCTAATCTGATTAGTGAACCATTCCTAAAAAGGGGCGGAAAGACCAGCTATGAGTGACAGATAATTTTTACATGTGCTTGAACAGTGCTTCCACTATCTGAGTCCTTATATAGGCCAGGGAATATTGCTGCTCTCAGGTCTCTCCTCTTTGGTACCCTCTTAACCTTTGAGGTGACCTCAGATCAACATCTGAACATGAAAATGCAATTACAGCTATTCCAGGTCTTTCCATGGAAAACCTTCTGGCTTTAGCTCAATATTGGCTTTTCCTCTTATTTTCTCACCGTGCATTTTAAGATATCTTACCTTTGGAAAACAAAGCTGGTTGTGCTGATGAGAAGATGCTTCTCTGTATCTCAGCTGCTGGGTATCTTTCCCCATACTTCATGCACAGAGGAGTTATCAAGGGTTTAAATGGTATCGCTGAAGCCAGAGGAGGCTGCCTGTTTTTCCCAAGTGCTGTCAACCCTTAGCCAGGGCATTGCAAAATTAATAAGGAAGACTAATTACAAGGCACAAATATTTCAGAGAGGAATTTATTTGGTGAAAGATCCTATGTATATGTGCCTGGGCTGAACTAGTTTCTCCATATACCTTGTACAGAAATACCTTTCCTTACACTTGTATTTCTGTGAACCCATGCCCCTGATGTTGAGCTCCAAAAGGTTTCAGACAGCCTGGACAACTAGGCACTACTCTCAGTTCTCTCATATGGTACAGTACATACAAGTACTTGTAGATGAAGAGCTCTTTGTAAGAGCATGTTTATTTCTAGATAGCAGTTGCTGTGCAAGACTGTGGAGTAACTGGACTCCATGATACAGGCAGTCTATGCTGATAGAGGTTGCCTATAAGAGACTAGGTTATCACAGGTATGTGAGAAGTATAATCTTGACTCAGGGTTTGCGAATGATTTATTTAAGAAATAGCCTACAAGAAATATCCGTTGCTTCAAACATGCAGGTTCTTTCAGCCTTCTGCATTTCATATCCCTGAGGTATCAGGCTCTGCCAGGTTTTAGCTTTGGGTGCTATGAAATTCAGAAGTCAATTACTAACAGCTATGATTTGATTGCATATGTACACATGCTGAGGGAAACGAGGAAAACAGATCTACAAAAGAAGCTATTTATCCCATTCTTTGTTTTCCTCCCTTGGAGTGTGAGCACAGCTGGGGATCTTGCTTGGCTGGGTGTTTGCAAGAGGGCAGACAGTTCATGCAAAACCTTCTGCTGAAGTCGAGCTGGGAGTTTGGATCATGACTCCTCCATGGAGGTAACTCAGTGTGAGGAGCAGAGATGGACTCACCTCACAACATGAGAAAATGGGGTTCAGTACGTGATTCAGTTAAGAGAAATGGCAGAAGAAAAGAAACTAATGAAAAGCTCTTCTAGAGGGGGGAGTTTCAATGGCCTATTTTCTACTGATCATTAGAAGATTAACTGCCAGTCATGTTCTCAGTTAGGTACTCTCAGAGCTTATTTGATTCTGGGCAACAGGTTTATTTGCCTAATATATTGTTACTCAGACTTTTACACTCAAATATAAATTAAAGTCTTTTGTTCTGTGCAATTTAAAAGCACAACGAGGATCGGGAGCTCAATATTTGGGTTAGGTTCATGTTCTGAGATGTATTTCAAAAGCTTCTGGGCTTTACTAGGATGGGTTTGGGGCTGGTGTTTGTTTTCGGAAGTATTTTGTTGCTTAATGTTTATGCATTAAGAAGAAAGGTCACGGCCAGCTGTAATGCATTGAGGAAGAGCCATTGTTGTAAGGAGCCTGTTAGTCAAGCCGGTTGTTGAAGGGTAGCTTATAAAGCAGGACGAAGCTAGAAGCTGTTTTGTTATCACAGATAATTTCTTTAAGCATTGGGGATAATACTCCCAATTTTGAAAGAAACTTCCAAAGAGGCGGTGAGTACACAAAACCTGATGAATTACAGTTAATACATTTGCTGAGTATCCCCTAAGATAACTCAGAATACATCTGCATTCAAGAAACTATGAATCCTTCAATAAGCTTAATAAATATATGGGGAAAGTGAACAGTCTGGCTCCCAGGATGAGCTGAGATAAAAACATCTCCAGCAAAAAATAGTGAGTGCAATACATGCTGAGGGAACAGAAACAAGAAAAGAAGTCTTTCTCAAACCTTACGAGTTTCCACTGAATCAAGATTCAATGCAAAATGAATCTAAGCTCAATTAAGTAATTTTGATTTTGGTGGAGAACCTTAGTTTTTTTCAGAGATCTGAGCAATGAAACAAGGAGGACCTTACTTTGTATATAATACTGTCTTGGATGGAGATACTGTGGTTCTACTGGATCAAGTGCTGGCTTGGGACTTCACCATTTCATCAGTGGTTCGTTGTTGTCCTTGGTGTGCTGGCTGACCCAAGGCAAGTCATTTCAGCTGTTCCAAATTTTGTTTGTTTACTGAGGAACACTGAATTATGATGGATGGGATTTATACCCTCACTATATGGAGAACTTGTGGGTAGGGAGACTCCAGCTTCAAATCACTTCCACTCAAGTGACTCTGCAGTGCAATGCCTGCTAACTTGCTAAGCTCTTCAGGATACATGCCTCTTCTCTCTTTGAAGCTACTCAAGATATCCTATGCCTCAAAAAAAGATATTTTTGGGATGTCAATAATTGAAATATATTGTTCTTGGCCCACAGGAAATCTGACACAGCAGCTCTATCTTAAATACAATGATCAGCCTGCAAAAGCCAACAAAATCCCACAGGCCAAGTGATAACAACTGTTTCACTTTCTTAAATCTCCTAGTAATCTGAGGGATGAATGAGCTTCATAGCTGAGAATTGCTGTTAAGTACAATTTACCAGGGTTTGTTTTTTAATACCCACATGTATTACTCTTTTTTTTCCTTTAAAGAAAGTAATTTCACAAGATTTGCCAAAGAACATAAAGGTTTGTCATAACGGATCAGATCACTTATCCCTATAAATCCAGTACCCCATATCTGCCAGTGATGACTTGGCTCAGCTTGAAAATCGGCTTGTGTAGTTCAGCTGGGTGCAGGCATGGCTTTACTAGAGGGCTAAAAGCTTCCGTCCTTCCATCTCCTGTTAGACTGACCATGGTAGCCTGGTGTTAGCATACTCTTCTTGGTATTGTCAAGGCTGCGCTGCCCGTGGTTGGGAAAGCAAGCTTTCAGAGGAAGCAAGTCGTCTCCAGAGAAGCATGGGGGCAGCTTTGTACTAAAAAGCTGTCCTCTGGCCAGGTAACCATGATGGGTTCATCTTCTTTCACAATGTTCGAGATTTCAAGGGAATTTAATGTAGAACTTTTTGTATGGTAAGTCAATTTTTCTGGAGGTTGGAGTGGTAGGAAAGAGGAAAATAAAAATTGAAATGCGACACACAGATCACAACCACGCATTGAAGCTGCCAAAAACAATAGGATGGGTCTTGTTCTCTGGGTAATCTGCAGTAAAAACAGAGACTAGCCAAGAACTTTATCACTGACCTAAGACTCTGAGCTCTCTTCCTTCTGTGTGTTGGTGTTACAAGTGCTTCCTCCACCTTCTAGAGATGAAGCTGCGGCAACTGAAAGGAGATGTCACACATGGGCTAAAAGAACAACCTCATGCCACTGTTCCTAGGTTGCAGAAAGCCTGAAAGGCATTTATGCACTAGGATTATTTAAACATTTGAGTCTTTTTCCCTTGCGTGTTATCATTATGGAAAACTAAGATTCCTGTAGCCGTTGCAGCAAGGGACTGTTTAAATCCATCTGTCCTGGCACAGTCAGTGCTGTGCAAGCCAGTGGGTAAAATATTGTTCTGAGGGAAGAAAGCTGCTGTCTGCCATGAATAGGCTGTGTAACATGTGGTCAGTTGTGCTCAGTTTCCCTTTTCACCTTGTCAGGCTTTAACCATGTGCCACAAGACAGTTGCCAGTTGAAGGAAGGGGCTCAGGCTGCCGTCATGGGGAGATATGGGAGGAGAGAAAAAATTGAAACCCTTCATGTTTTGGATAGGAAAAAAACATCCCAGTTGTGATCTACTGTAGCATGCATAGGTCAGGGAAGGATTACCCTGCGGTTAAGGAAGAGGATTGTATCAAGGGACAAGTTCTGTTCCCAGCTCAGCCACAGACTTCCTTTCGGACCCGAACACTTAATTCTTTGTGACTTTGTTTACTCACCTGTCTGATGGGAATAATACCGCCTACATCAGAGGCGAGTTGTGCTAGTCTATGTTGATGCATGTGGTGTTAGTTAGGAACATTAAAATGCTTTGTGATCCACGGATTTTAAAAAAATGCAGTAGAAATGGTCAGGGCTGTTACTTGAGAATTTAGTCCCAGACACTGTGTCACAAATCAAAGTATCTCCTTTTACTTCTCACTGTAGAGGGTTGTACTTCAGAAAGCAAGTGCAAGTTTTGGACAACCCAGCTAAACTCTAGTTGCATTTTTAAGCTTTGTACATGTTTTAATTTCTATAGCTATTTTTCATGTTACTTTCATTTCTATTTACTGACAAAACACTTTGAGTTTCTTCATGTTGTATATCCATTGTCCAGTACCATTTACTTCCATATTTGGTATTTCAAGATTTACATTACGTCTCTCTAAATCTAAATCAGTCCTGTGCTCATTACTAGACTGACATTTGGAAGGAACTTCGGTCCTTTTTTTTTTTCTTTAAAGTCTGTTTCTGTTACAGGCTTCACTAGCTCACTGAAAAATCTTTAAGGAAGACACCAAACAAGAAGGTGAAAGCCTCAATTCACTGTGATCTCAAGCTCTCTGACATCTGAGGTCAGCTACAGAATATGATTTTATTCAGGAGACTTCCTGTTGTATAAAAGGTATGAGGTTTGTCTGTAAAGGTATACTAAAAACCCCCTTTAGAACAGGTTGTCTGAGTTCATTAGGAAGGCTGTAACTTTAGGACCAGTGATTTAAACAGCCTCACAGGTTTAGAGAGTGCAAGCCCCTTGCCCACAATAGCAGTGGATTATTGAGTTGCAGCTCCATCAGCCAAGCTCTTCATCCAGCAATGCCTTAAAGAAGCAAGTGCTTTATTGTGTGCGATGAGACTATTCAGCTGCCCAGTGGGCAGGCCAGCCTGTCCCACAGGGCCACCACAAGGTAACCTGTCATGACCCTCTGATGGTTAGGCAAGCACACACCTGTGGAGGTGTCATGGTCCAGCTGAGGTTGTCTTGAATCATGGTGAACCCAGCAGCCCTGACAAAACTAAGGTGAGACAAGTGATAATGGTGCTTCACCAGTGTGTTGGAGAGCAGTCAGCTCACGAGTAATTACTAGGAAAGCAAGGGTTGATGTAGTCTACCTCTTTGCTAGGCTGTGGCTATAGCAGCAGGCATCCACTATTCACTGTATCATTGCTAGCACGCTCAGTTCACAGCTCATAAGCCTAGGGGCTGACATCCTGCTGTAAGTTGCCTTTCATTTAGGGAAGAAAGAAAGGAACCTAAATGTGCTGAACATGCTGGGGAAGAGAAAGATCTCTACATGTTTCTGAAAAGGAACTCAGGAGCAAGGCTCAAGTTCCTTTCTCATTTCAGTTTTTCCCTTTCAGAAGAAAGTACATAAAGAACACTGGAAAGCAAGGATTTGCTACTCAGTGTAAGAGGCAGCCTTTTACGCCAAGGGTAGGAAAAGTATTGCAACCATGTCACTTGGGCAGGAAAAGCCCTGAACTGTTTGTTGCACATTATAACAAGTTGCTTATTTTCTACAAAAAAAAAAAAAAATTAGCCCAGTTCCATTTGTTTTGAGACTGAGACACACAGCAACCTTAGCAAGCTTCCCCTCCACCTTTCATCCAAGAAGCTTAATATTAAAGCCCAGTAGGATATCTGCCTTTCAAGTCAGACAGGATTAAGTGTAGGACAAGGAAGAAGGAGCCAAAAGGGCAGCTCCACAGATAGTCTCGTCTCACATCTGCTTCCTCCATGTCCTTGAGAACATGAGGAGAACTTTAGAGCTCAGAAGAAGAGTCCTCCTTCCTGCTCTAGCTCTAGGGAATTCTGTTGGCTCATTTATGTACACCTAATCCGGTTTAGGACTTAAGAAACTTTTTTCTCCCCCAGTACTATCTTAGGAGCCCTAAGGCTAATTTCCTCTCATCAGCCTTCCATACCTTCCCTCAGGTGTGTAGATATGTAATCAGGGCAGAGAGCTAGCTAAGAAATCTCTGTGCAACGGGTAGAAGAGAGTATACAAAACAGAATAACTAGAAAAAGAATAAGATAATTAAAGGAGGAAAAAAACCAACCCAAATTCCATCTAATCAGGGAAGCTGAGAGACTAACCCCAAAGTCTGTCCACAGGCAGCACTCACACAGAGCCATCTAAAGCACCTCTCAAGAGTGAGTACTCATTTGCCTACAATTTGCCTACGCCCTCCAGCTGGGTCTGATCCCCCCCCAAAGCCCAAGCAAGCCACAGCCATTCATTTTTATACTTCTTCTGCATGAGTCTTTAACCCCAGATGAGGGTTTAAGTGCACCTTCCTCACAGACTTTTTGCATCTTTATTGAAATAGACACCTGAATTGGGATTAATTGCTCTTAGTTGCAATTACTGTTGCTATGTTAACTGTTAGAAACCTAAGGTGTTCTGCTTGCTTTCTCCAAAAATGACTTCCTAATGCTTGGCTTTCTCTCACAGAGGTAGTCTCTGCATTTAGTGCTGCACCAGATAAAATGTAGAATATGCTGATAGCAGGGAATAGGTTCGAAACTGATGCACTAGAAAGAGGAGATACATATCCTTGAGTTCTGTAGGTGACAGGATGTGATTTGTCTTGTGTAAAGAGGGAGTTAGCTGTAAAAGCCACGGTGGAAATTTAGTTTGAGACTACTGTCTCTTTCATAGCTCAATCTAACACCTAGACTTCTTTTCAGGATTTTGCAGATCCTTCTAGACTAATGTTCAGTTTCTATCCTCTTATCAGATGTTATCCTGGATGTGAAATCAATGTGCCTGGATTCATGTGTTGTCCCTTCCCTATCCTTTTAGTAAGTCTTGGGGTCTATAAGCAGAGCTCACAACATCCTCTGCATCAACAGCCTTGGGGGTCTTTTGCTGGCTCTCACCAGAATATTGCTGGAATTTTGTGCCACTGTTATTTGTTGCCTGTTTAAGTCAGTTACTCATGTACTGCTCTTGTATGTAAGAGAGACTTCCTCAGGAACAGAGACAGGAAAATGGAGGAGGGACTGAGGGTGGTGAGAAGGAGCAGGGGTCCATCTCTGCAGTGCGTGTGTTTGGATGTGGAGGAAAGAGATGAGATGATGGGAGAGAAGGGGAGAGGCATAGTTTATTGTGCTAAAGGGAAACAGAGAGGATATTCTGCCGGTGCTTATTGACACAAGCCTCAGCAGTGACTCTGGGCTTCCCCGCCGGCTGTGAGTGAAGGGCAGAACAGGCTGCTGCCTTGTTTGGTGGGATCTGTGCAGACAGACTTCTTGTAGAGGGATGGATCCTCCTCGGGGAGCTGGTGAGAAGACAGAAATGCGGGATCCTCTGGTTAAGAGTCTGCCTTCAGGGGACAGATAGTATAGAAGGGCCACAACTATTAAAGTAGGAGCATCTTCCCCAAGGAGCCACCTTTGAATTCTCCTCAAAGCCACCTGTTCTGGTGCTCTAAAGTAAGAGTTATTTCTGTCTGGGATGACCACATGGGACTCATCCAGCCTGAAACTCACATCTGTGATTAGTGTCCACAGTGTCCAGGCTGCCTTCTCTTGACTGATGGCGTTCCTGGTTAGGAGTGACAAGAGTGGATTTTCAAGCAGAGCAGCTCAGTCACAAGGCAGCAACGTGGCTCACGTACCACGTGCTGTTTCGACCTGTGAGCCAGTGCTGTGTAGGGTGCCTGTGAGGGCTGAGTCTGTTAAGGACACCTGAACCTGAACCACGGATGCATCACAACCTCGGTGCATGCTGTGCCCAGGAAACACAGCCAGAGAGTGCTGTTGTTCATTTAATTGTAATTTAGGTATGGATTTGTAATTTTATTCTCAGAAAAGCCCCCAGAAGAACCCTGTGTGCCTTGGCATTTTATCTTTCCTATCACGAACAATAAACATGCCATTCTAGATTGAGGAGGGGGTATGAAAATCTTACTGCAGTTGGCTAAGGCAGGGAAATGAAAGCACTACAGTAGTCGGCTCTTGCATTATCGTAGGAGTTTCCCTTGAGTAAATGGCTTCTGCTGAATGTTGGGAAGACCAAATTGGACTGGTTTGGCTCTAGATGCACATGTATCTTCACAGGAAGAAGGGAAAAGAAAGGGAGCATTTATATATGGATGAGGAGGCATAAAGTATGTGGAGAGATGGAGAAAGAAAAGGGAGTTAAGGAAATCAAGATAAAGGGGAAAAATGTAGGAGAAAGCATTTCTTGTGGCACTGACCAATGTTCAGGACTGTATTAATTAGCTAGCAGTAAAAGGAAGTGATGCGGATGCCAATGAACGAGATGTAATCAGCTGAACTTGCAGGAAAGATTTTGCCATTGAGTGGTACTGTTCTGGCTAAGCAGGGGTATTTGAAGGTGTGAGAAGCTCTGGTTACAGGTCTTTGTGTGGGGGAAGATTTCTACCTTCAGCTCAAAGGACCATTAATCAACAAATCCCTTGTTTATCACAGGTCATTGAGAATGGCATCTCATTATTTCAGTGGAGAAACCTCTAGTGGTTGGGTGGCTGAAGCATGTTTTCCAGAGATGGCCAGTCTTGATTTTGAAGAGATGAAAAGGCGATCCACCTTTTCTCTTGGGAACTGAATGGTTAATTGCACACTCCTTTTCAAATTTGCATCTGTGAAGCTTGCCCAGACTTTGCAGGCATTGGAAGCTGTAGGGTGGCTTCTGAAGGGGACCTCAGACAGGCAAAGGCAGGATGAGAATAGTTGATGGCATGGAAAATTTCCTTGAAAGTGGAAAAATACAGGCAGCTAACTTTGAAGGAGAAATGTTCCTTTATTAGAGGTAAATTCGGGTGCTGCCATCCCTGTGAACTTCAGCTCTGTGAAATAGAACCAGTAAATAAGTTGCTCTGCCAAGGTCTGAGCTAATTTGAGGGAATGTCCAGTGTTGTTAGCTGACCTTGAGGGAACACAAGACCCTTTAAAGTAGCAGAGTGCTATAGGTATTTGAAATCTGGAGTAACTGAGGTTTTGCTTTAACCAACTTGGAGCTCATGAGTGTGCTAAAATGTTACCCTGAAGCCAGAGACATGTGGAGAAAACGCCATTGTATCAAAGTTGTGGTTAGACAGGACAGTCAGTGAAGGTCAGTGGAATACAAGGCAAATACTGTGTACAGGAGGAAAATAAACATGTTTTCTGGCGCTGTGAAGCAGAGACCAGCGTGTTTGTTTATGGAGAGAGCCATTGCAAACAGGGAAAGGCTGCCAGTGATATGAGAAGCTTTTGTGATGCGTAGCAAGTGCTCCTCAGACCTGAGTGAAGAATGCATCAACTGGGAGGACATTTTTATCTGAACATTGTGAACTAATGGAAGATAAACAAGTTTCTAGGTCTGTAGGAAGTTCAGGAAAACAGATTGCTGGACTGGAACAAGCCAAAGGTTCAAGCCATGGGATGCAGGGTATTTACCCAGCACATCCAGGGGTCGGTCAGTGGGAACATGTGTGCAGGGAGTTGTATAATGGACATGGGCTAGATCTTGAGCTGAAAAAAAAGCTGCAGAGCAAGGTTTTTTAGAAGAGCTTCTCTGGGTGTTAGCAGCAGGGTCATGGCTCTTCCAGTGTGCTACATCCTACCTGCCGAACAAATTTATGGGTGCTTTATGCTGCACTACTCCACAACTGGATTGTTTTCTTGCACAGGGAATATCGGTATTTCTAAGTTACTATCCAAATAAGAGGAGAAAATGAAAATACTTGCCAAGGAGGTGGAAGATGCAGTGAAATGAAAATTTCAGGAGAGTTTTTAAGTTAAAAACTTTGTGCTCAATGTATTGAATCTAAGTAAAACTTCTAGATTTGACAGGATAACATTATTCTTATACGGAAAACAATTCCTAATGAAACGTGCCAGTCTACTGGGACTAGCAGATTTGGAACTATTTTAGTTTCAGTGCTGTGGGTAGGAAAATTAAATTAAAAAAAAAATGCAATTTGGAAATTTATGTTTTTCCTGCTTGCTTGCACTAGGTGAGAATTTGGCTCAGATAGCAGGTCACTGTCTGGTCTTATGGGGGATTTAGGACTGAGAGTCTTGGTGTACTGGACGTATGTGAATAGAGGCCGCTTGTAGCATAAACCCTGAATCCGGTAGTGCTTTGCAGCTGCAGATAAGGATGAGGTCATACGCCAGATTGTGGTCTTCACAATACTTCATTACCAGGATAATCACTTCTGCAAGAAGGACCATTAGCGTCATGCATTATTGAATGAGATCAGGTACTTGAATTTCTGAAATAAGTCCAGGACTCTGTAATTTGCCTGCTTATTAGTTTCCAGGATGAAGCTGCCAAGAGACCATTACCAGGAGTGATGTGAATTGACAGGGAAGACTCAGAGGACAGTTTGAACCCTGTGATGGACAGGCATAGATTTTGCAGTCAGTGGGCTATCAGTCAAGTTGAAAAATGATGGTTCTATAGACATCCCATTTCTGGTGTATTTGCTATATCTTTTCCTTTCCTTAATTGCCTGATTTGCAATTGCAACTATCTCTGATACTGACACTGAGAATCAAATCCAAATGGTTTAATTGGATGCTGGCATTTAAGACAAACAGTTCTGGTCCTGAGAAAATTTCATGTTTTAAAATTTCCACTTAGGTATTTGGCATCACTGGGGTATGTTGAGATGCAGGCAAACTTACTTTGTCACTCTGCTCAACAGATGCAGGCTCTTCAGTGCATTCATCCTGAACAGACATTGCATAGGCATATTAACTCCACTGTGAGTTGACAATTAAGACAATGCCTGATGGCTTTCAGCATGGTACACGCAGCTATGTACTCACAGCCAGCATTTGTTTTGGAGCTGGCTCATTCCTAGCCAATTTGGAGCATAAAGGAATTGCAAGACAACATCTGCTGGCAAATTCTATCTAGATATACCCAAAGACAACTCTATTTCATAGATGACGACACTGCTGTCTGAAAAGGCAGGTTTGGGATTTAGTCTTTACACTAGATGTACAAAGGATAGCAGATCAGAGCAGGGAGACTGAAAATTGGATGTCCAAACTTAAGCTTGAAGCAAAGCGTGCTAGAAATGGCCAGTTTTGCTAGATGCTTCAGCTGTAATGGACAACTTGAATCCTATTTAGAGAAGTCTTGCAATTTTTTTTTCAGGATTATTCCTGGCACTTTTTTCAAATCAGGACTTCTAAAAGCATCCTAAAGGGAGCACTTCAAAATACCTAGACTTTTTTTCAGGAATGTAGTCTTAAAACCCATTCTGTAGGTCCTAATTGAGTGGCTGGAGCTGCAGAAATTCATAGGTTTTACAGTTTTGGGTGGTGAGCACTGGAACAGGTTGCTCAGAGAAGCAGTGGATGCTGTATCCCTGAAGGTGTTCAAGACTAGGTTGGATGAGCCTTTGAGCAACCTGGTCAAGTGAAAGTGTCCCTGCCCATGGCAGGAGAAGTGGAACTGGATGATATTTAAGATACTTCCCAACCCAATCTATTCTATAATTCTATGATTCTATGAATCCATAAAGAGTTGTCCTGTCCAGGTTTCTGCATAACTGGTGAGCCTTACTCAGGAATTAAGTCATTCACTTCACTTCTTTTTAAGCTATAGCAGAGTGTTTGGACAGACTGCAGCTTTGATTTGAAAGACTTTGCTGGAAGGAGTATGTATCATGATTCCAGGAGTAGTGGTGACACCTTTGATCACCTCTGCTTCCTTCTCCTGGCAAGTTGCAGTTGTGACATTTGGTGTCTCATCAGTCTCAAACTATAGGTTTTTAGGAGCTGTTCTGTAGCCTGGGGGAGGGGTGGCATATGGAACAAATGTTCTGCATTCAATTGCTTCCCTGGGCTTCAATGCAGGCTCACTAGCAGATCTAGACAAAGGAAAAGGGTATTTCTAAATTTTGGGATTTGAAAAACTATTGAAGTCATTTTCCCACTGTAATGTACAAGAATTCTTGAAATAAAAATAAGTTCCTGTCTCTGCCACTTACCCAGAGCTTTTGCAATGCAATCAACGCAGCAGTCTTCCCCTTGCCAGAAATAAAAATATCCATAGTGGGGTTTTATTTCCTTCTTCTGGAGACCTGGGATATGGAACACATGATTTGGTGCTGCTGACATCTGGCAGCATCATTCCTATTTACTGTAAACACGAGTCAGTGCCCATGGAGTATTTTATTGCTTGTGGTTTCCATCTTGTTTTATGCACCAATTATGCACATGGTGCAATCTTTCCATGTCAATAAAAATGTTTCATTCTCAGTAAGGAACATAAGAATAAACCCAGCAATTCTTATGGGCTACTGTGCTGAGTTAAATGGGATGTGATGGGGAGGAGCACTGCGGGGGGCTTGGCGTGGCAGGCGGGGTGGCTTTCTCCTCTGGAGTCGCTACGTGGGACCCACGAACTCAGGGGCAGTGGACAGAAAGTTGGTGTGAGTGAACGCTTCTCCAGCCTGCGGCTGAGAAAAGGCCTCACAGCTTTTTTTTTTCTTTGTTGGTGAAATGCTGTGCAGCAGGATGCCTTGTGAGTGCTGCTGGAGAATATTCTTCGTACTGTTTTTCTGTTTCTGTCTTTATAATTTTTTTTTCTGGTTATTCACGAGTTCAGAGATGTTTTCAGTAAAGGATTCATGAGAGAATCTTCAAAGGGGACCACAGCCAGGGGAAAATAGTAAGCATGAGTGGAAAAGTAGTGTTTTAAATTATTGTGGAAGCTCAAGGGAAGTCACATAGGCCCAAATCCACAAGTTGATTTAAGCTTCTTATTCCTGCTTAGGTGCCTTGCTCTCCCTTTGGAGTTAGACATCTAAAGGTCTTTACGATGAAGCACTTCCACTTCATTCTTCCCTTAGTTTATTGGGAAACTGAGTATAACATTTGCCCGCTTTGATGGGAGCATGAAGGCATTTGTCTGGGGCTCCAGATGGTGGGGCTAGTCTTAGCAAGTCAGCCAGCCTCTCTGCAGTCGCTGCGGAGGGACAGGCCCTTCCCTTGAGTGATTCAGCTCCACAGAAGATAGGTGTCTGAGATACGTGGGATGAATCGCCGCTCCCTGGAGGTGCCAGCCTCTCTACACTGGCTGTCAGTGGAGCCTGGCCAAAGAGTTTTAGGCAGCTCATGGTATAGGAGGTGAGATTCCCCCTCGGGAACTTTGAGTGGAATTTAAGCTGTCTGAAAATGACAGTTGTGCAAGCAATAATAAACATGTTCCATGTCTGGAATCTCCTTACAAACCAGGGCATGCAAATCAATTAGATAAAAATCTGAACATTTCTGAATCTCCTGCCCAAGCTTGAACAGAATCTTCTTTTGAATTTGATGAAAATCCTCTTCGATCTCCAAACTATATATATCTCTTGTTCTGCCACACAGGCAACCTTCTCCTTATTTCACACAGGGATAAGGATGCAAGAGCCTTGGTTGCTCTCAGAGTGTCTCATCTCTGAACATCCCTGACTTGGCCAGGATGGTGAGAATTGGTGCTGGGAACCCTCTGGGAAGAGCTCAGAGGTCACACTGTGGCATAATTCCTGGCTCAGTGCTGCTGATCGAAGTGCTCCTGATAAGCTAAGACGTAGATAAGCACCCCAGCTCCCGAGTGCTTATCCAAACCAAGCCTTTCAACATTTATCCACCTTGACTGTACATGACTTTGCCCTTAGCAATGGAGATTACACCCACTTTTTTCTTCTCCACTTCCAGTGGAGGAGCAAGAACCTACTTGAAGACAAGCAAAACACCTTAGGCTTTTAGGTTCCCACACCTCTCTTCCTTCTTTTTCAGAAAAGAATCTGATTATGTATTCGTTTCTCATTGTAGTCACTAGCTAAGAAACAGCAATTCTGGTAGAGGTTCTGAGGCGAGTGCCCCATAACTCTTCTAGAATGGGTGGGTAGGCCAGGGCATGACTTTTGAATCTCACTTTCATCAACATCAGGTAAGAGATGCTCTCAGAGATGGGACTGTAGGCTCATGGTACCTGCCCTTGTCTGATGTGCCTTGGTTCTATAAGCTGTCTACGAAGGGGAGGATTTTATTCATTTGTTAATTATTATTCCTTATTTTCCCTTCTAACCTTGAATGTTTTGTGGTCTTTTTCCCTCTTTCTCTTGAGTCCCTGAAGATAGGAGGGTAGAAGTGACCGCATCCATTCCTCCTTTCGGTGTCATAAAAATGTTCAGGTGCCTTGTAGCTGTGTCTTGTTCATGCAGTGAGGGTAAAACTGCCCTGTTGGCTTAGGATCGGGAAGAATTTTTCCCTGATTTAGTCTGACAGAAGCCATTCTTTTGCTCCTGTTTTAGTGTGTCTTCCTAAGTAGCATGGGGTATGGGCCACTTTCTCTGACCAGTAGGCATTATCACCTAACAAATTACCTGTTCTTGCAGGGACTTAGGGTTTCTTTTTTCTGCCTGTAACTCATTGTATTTTTTGTGGCTTTTGGTTTTTCAAAGTAAAGATTTTAAGTTGTTATAGATTACATGGAAGTGTTTTGTGGCTTGTGGTGTGTAGAGTTATGTGGGGTGGATCTTTCTGAATAAATGTTGTTATACGTTGACAGCAAGGGGCTGCATGTGATGAACCAGGAGATTTCTGTGTCCTGAGTCCAGGGGTTCTGTGGCTTCTCCATAAATTTGGGCACATGCACGTAAATGTTACTGCACTTTCTTTCAAAAACTGCCTTAATCTTTGTACTTATGGGAAATTCAGACTGTCCAGAGGTGCTAACTCACCAGCCAGCCTTAAACATTCGTGTTTTCTCATTCGTTATTCATAGATCAAGCAACTCTTTGGCAACGGTATAAGAAGCTTCAGTTCTTACCTGGAAGGTCACTTCTGAAAAGAGGCCTTTCTTTTCCCACATATCTCTCCCCTCTGCCTTTCTGTTAGGGAGGACTGAGCCAAGAACACAGGTTTTTTTGTTTAGAAAAATGAAATAAAAGTTGTTACACTCATAGAAAAAGATAGTTTTATTTATTGAGAAGTAAAAAATACACATTGGATGTGTTCTGCATATACATATTATATGGTAGCTACTAAAAAGCTTCCATTATATACTCTCTATTTCCTTTAAAATAAATATTCTGGTTTCTGTCCCTTTTTTGATGGATTGGACAATTCTGATGCAAACAACTTATTTTAATCTAATGGGGTGTTAATTTTTGACAGACCTTGCACTTTGCATCAGACATTTTGATACAAAACATTTCAGCTGTCCCTACCGTCAAGATTCTGGGCACGGATACTAATTGGTATAAATTGTGGCATGAATGTGTATGCACAGCAGCTTATTTCCTGGAACCCTTTGAATGATGGAAAACCCTTCTAGCGCTAGTGATGTGACCTTCATTCAACCATGGTGTCTAGAACCAGTGGGTCCATATCCTGTGAGTTATTCAAGTTTGGCTATATTTACTTGTAAAATATTGAAGCACTTTTCTGAGTAGATCAAAATTCTCACTGACAGAATGTGCAGAAATACATATGAATAATAGAATATTGGACATACAACCTTAAAAATAATGACGTGCAATTGCATGTTTTGTTTTGTTTTTCCTCAGAAATAAGACCAGACACACCAAGAGAGGTTAAAGAAGGAAAATACGGAGAATGTTTACAATGATAGTATAAAAAATAAGACTAATTTTCTCCAGGGCTGTGGGTTGGAGGAGTACTTGTGAGGTCTCTAATCCAAATTCATGCTCAAATCAAGGCTAACTTCAAGGTCAGGTCTGGTTGCTTAGTGCCTGGTCTGCAAGGAGAGGTTTGATGGGGACCTCTGTGACCCTTGTTCCAGTGCTGGATCACTCTTCCTGTGAACACACTTGTTTCCCAATACCCAGTAGCAACCTATGTTGTGCTATTTGTATCCATTACCTTTTGTCGTTTTTTTCCAGACAGATCTGAAAATAGTGCAATTCCATCTTCTCTGTAACCCCTTTCTAGGCAGTGGGCAGCTCTCCCTATGCCTTTCCTTCTGGATACTCAACTAAGAAATATTTAGCATCTCACCTAGGTACTTTGTATTGGTTTAAAAAAACCCTCCAAACAAACACAGCTTATAACTAGGACTAACAGTTTTATCAGTAATTTTCAGGAGAACAGAGTTAGCCCAATAGTAAATCTTTTCATGAGTTCATCCCTTCATGTTTTTACTGCCACTTCCAAATAAAAAAAAAAAAATTAAATTCTCCCCAGTAGTCATCCTAACCAAACAGAAGTTCTGACCTCTGTAAGCTGTGACCTTTAAGGGCAGTATTTGCAAAACAAAACTGGCTGACCAGAGATGGTAAACTTTAGTGGTCAGTTGGCTGTGCAACAGATTTCTCTGTTGGACAGCTTTGCTTTCAGGAGACTTGCGTGAGTTGCTGCATGAATTACAACAAAATGAGAACTTTTGGAGCTCAGCCTTCCCCTTCTTAGGTGGACAAGCTTTCAGAAAACAAATACATGGAAAATATGGATGGAACCCAAGCACTTGTGAGGTTCCTTCAGCAAGGAATCAGGCCAGCCAGACACTTGGACAGGTGAAGGAGGCTGGTGGGTGGCGATGTTGACCCACTTGGCATATGCTGCTGCAGTATGTCTGCATTTCTGTGTGCATATCTGCTCTATGGAGGCTTCACCTTTCTGTCCTGAGCATTCAGGAGCAGTTCCTCTGTGCACCTGCAAGCCTGAATCAAATCAGCTGGGAATTTCCCCAAATATTTTCCATTGTCTTTCCATGGGGCAAGAGCAACTCTTTCCGAGGTACAAAATTATGAGCATTGAGGGGGCGTAGGTACACAGAAAAGCTAAAAATGGGCTCCTCACATGCAGCTGGATGGTGGTCAGAAAGATCCATTTTTACTTGACTTGCGTTTGCGCAGAGGCATCCATGCATAACTTTCTGTTGTTCCTGGAGTCTTTCAGGCATATGGTAAATAGAGTTTCAATGAGTTGGAACCTATTGCTTCAGGAAATGTTGTTACAAATTGTTTTTCCACTGCAATGCATTGAGGGTTTTTCATGCCACCCCCAACATATGCTCTGAAATCCAAGTGGTCGCCAGAAGGGAGTGGCTTAGAGGTTTTGAGGTTATGTGAAACCCATTAGGATTGCAGAGAAAGTGGTAAAAGCGTCACAAAAACATATCAGAGTTTGGAAAAGCAAGAACCATTACTCCGAATGTAGTGAAACCATGTTTCTCTTACTAGATTAGTTTACTAATCTTACTAGATTAGTTTACATTCTCTTACTAGATTAGTTTACATCTTACTAGATTAGTTTACTTAGATTTCAATAAGCCATGTTTTTTTTAACGAAATGGATTTACTTAGATTTTGTGGCAGGGGAAAAAATGTTGATTAAGAGACTGTTCGGTTTTTTTTAGTCCTACTTCCCAGGCTGGGTTTCTAATTCCTGTGTTGTTTAGTGACAATCTTCAGCTGTAGCTGTCTTTGGAGCTCCTTCTTTTTTGACTAGCTCCTCTCCTTAGGTGCTTAGGAGAAGAAGCCCATAAACACCTATGACCAAAGAGTGTTTTTCTGTAATGATCTTTCTTAATCCATTACAACTGTTCTCCATCTCTCTTGAACCTCAGCCTCACAGAACCCTGTATATTATGTAGGGCATATCTTGACCCTGAGACCTTTTCTCCTCTGCATCAAGTGTTTTCATCTATTTTTCCTGGAAAAACTTTGTATATGTTTCAAGAATCTCTTTCACATGGAACACTCTTTATGATGTCAAGGTCTCATCCAATTTTCCTCGCAAATAAAAAAGAAAACAAACTACTGTATATGGGCAGAGACGTAAGGGTTCCGGTGTGTCTTCTGTTTATGCCAGCTGGCAAATCTCATTAGGTAGGTTGAAAACATGAGAAATTGAGCGGAATGCCCAGCACAGCAAACTGTCATAGGTAGGACTAAGGTGAAGGCTGGCTGGAAAAGGGGGATGAATTTGTTGCACGTGGGAGACATGAAGAGAGCTTGAGCAGAAATAGTGTCTTTATTCATGGAAAATCTTTGAATCCAAAGTGCCGGAGTAGGATTTGAATGATGAGATCAAGGCATCAAACTTTGATTTAAATTTTTTTTTGGGAAAAAAGTCTTCTTCTGCTGAAGTAAAGCATCCCTTGCATTTTGGGGCCTCACACCTGTCACGAGTTTGAAGGAAGGCAGTCAGTGACCTGTTGGACAATAATAGTTTTGATTCAGATCATAGACCCTCCAGTGACTGAGCATTATGGAAAACCTTGCATTTTCCTCTGGAACGATTGATATTGCCTATGACAAGGTACTACATTTAGAGACACCACTGTTGCATTGTTATCTGTCAGTTCCTATGTTTCCAAACTTTAAAAAAAACCCACAGTCCCCTCCTACAATGTATGTGTCGTCAGAAATAAATACCTTCTTGCAAATAGTGGTGCTTCCAAATTGTTCTTTGTAGCTGGCTGAAATGCTGTCTTGTGGCAATCAGCTTTATATAGACAAGGTATGCACTGCACGTTAGCATCAGTTGAGCACAGTAAGATGGGTAGAGACTAATCAAATTCATCAGACTCAGAAAAGTGGGTGTCCAGCTTCTTCCTGAAAGGAAGAGCAGGCAGAGTGTGTGGATGAAATAATTAAACAAAACAGAAGAATAGGTCTAACTTGAAAGCCTGCTAGAGTCAAATTGAAAGCAGACAGAAGGCATTTAGAAGAAATTCAGGCTGGCTGAATTGCATTCAGGCAGATAAAAGACTTTGCTAAAGAATACATCTTCCACTTAACACAGAGAGGAAGTCCTACAACTCATGTGGGCTTCAAGTGATGACATACGGTTCAAGTATCATGGTCCTCTTCTGACAAAACAGCACAAAGGCTTGTCACCACCCCGGTGAAACATTCAGAAGGTTGTGACAGGGCTGAGTCTGTTCCCTTGAAGCAGAAAGCAGAGCCAAGCACTCTGATGACAACGGATGAACGGAGCTTGATTTTTTTTTTTAAGAAAATCAGCTCAAAATTAGCAGCCTTAAATCCCTCACCTGTGAAGAATTTATCCTTTTATTGTGTAGATACAGGGCAGGTATTTCAACTTATGGAAATCTATCTGTCATCTCTGAGAAGGAGTTGGCTGTGGGTGTCTTCAGATCGCTCTTCCGTAAAGAGATCGCCTCCTTCATAAACATACGCAGCAAAATAAACCACATCAATGAGGAAATGTATTTTTCTTTTATGCATTGCTTTTGTGAGGCTGTAAAAAGTATGTATCCTCTTGTTACGGTTGCAGATTATCTCTTCTGAGTGTATAAACCACTTTTCTGTGTTTCACTGTGATTACTGGTAGGTCTCTTTGTTAAAAATGCTTGTGATAGTTGTAAGATGCTTGTGGATAACTACTTCCAGATTTTAAGTGACACCTGCTGGTGTTGAAATTTGAGCCAAAATGTGACAGTCATCTCATCATGGTGCAGAATCGCAGTGTGTGAGTCACAAGATGTGCCCACTGAAAAATCTCAACTTTCAAAGATGAAATGAACCCCCTGAACTGCCTGTAATCGAGCCTCTCCCTCCATTATTCCTGGCACTAATTACTGAGGAAGAAATTTTAAGTACACGACAGGCAGATGAGAATGTGTGTTATTCACCCCAAGAATAAACAGGGAAATTAATTAAAATAAAATTATTCATTATAAATTATTCTCCCAGCTACATTCATAATGATGTGAGAAATATTCCAAATACTATTAGAAAAGCACTGCCTCCACCCCTAGTATTTCTGGCACCTCTAGAAACAGCAAGTGCTGAAACTCCCACATGAGGGATGTTTCCTGTGAGCTAGACTGCCAGATTGTACCTGTATTTTTGGATAAGTATTTGAATATTTGCCTGCTTCTGGAAGAAGAACCCAAAGCCTAAATTTTTCAGAGGGTAGCTGTTACCAGGTGGATCCGTACATGTCTTTGCTGGGGCCAGCCACAAGTAGTTAAGAGGAAGAAATGCGAAGCGATGTCTAGAAAAGGCGAAATGTGAGCTAAGGCAGTTGCTCAGAATGGGGCCCTGGAGAACCACAATAGGATGGTTGCAACTTTGCTTAACTCCTGGAGATCAGAAATGTCCATGCATAAATTTGACCTCTGGCTTTTTGGAAAGGGCAGTGACTTCTTGCTTTCCCACTGGGTTTTCAGCAACGCAACACCACCTGTCATATCAAGTCCTTCTATTTGCTTAGTGTAAAAAACAAGAAAATGCCTCGTTTCCACCCAAAACCCAACTTCTCATGCCCCACCTCACTAACTGTCAGGGTCTCCTAAGGTGCTCTGAGTGAGTGTGTGTGTCTGTTTGTCTGTTACACATGGGTTTAATTCACATATTTTCTACTGGAAGGGATGTGAAAGTGTGAGTTTAGAATTTGAAACAGAACAGTTTGGGGTTATAAAAATTTAGCTTGGCTCAGAAACACTGTGTGTAAGCAGAGACTTAATTGACTTCTGCTGCCTCTGATGGGTCTCTGCCAGTCATTCAGTCTAGATCGATGGGCTGTCACGTAATCTCTGCGTTGGAGGAGCTGGACCAACAGTTCCACAAACTGAGCATTTATTTTAGGCATCCCAAGGGGATCCTGGAGGACCAACCCCCACATCTGTAACCCCTCTTGGGACATTCTTTGTGAGAAAGACATTCACCTGCTCTGCCTTCGTGACTCTGTTGCCACTGTTTAATTTGCAGCTGTTGACTCTCCTTGCGTCTTTTTTAACTTTTGCTGTTGTGTCTTGCAATCTCCTTTCTCAAACTGCTAAGTAAACACTCTACAACAGTGGTAAAAGTTCCTGGAGAGTGAGCCTACCAAGTGCTATAAAAAGAGAGGTTAGGAGTGCTACTGGAGGTGGAAAGGAGCGCCTGGTAACTTCACGTTGACTTAAGCAACAGAAGGGAATTCAGCAGAGAAGACTGATGAGTAATCTCTCTTTAATTCATATGGGAAGTTTTATAATACCCCAGAACTATTTAACAGTACCTTTCCAGAATCCTTTTCTGCTTAGAGTGGTCTTCATGCCCGCAAGCTCCCGAGAACTTCTGGTCCTGCATTAGTATTATCAAACTCCTAAATCCTTCCCTGCAGGAAGAGTATAAGAAGTTGTTTCAAGCCAAGATCTAGGTCTGCTCTGGGCTGTGTATTTGGAGAGGAATCCCTCCAAGTTTACTGAAGCAGTTTTGCTCTTCACTGAAACACGGTGTTCATTGAAAAACAATGTTCCACCAAAACACTGAAAGGGAAGTTTTCCCCTCTTTCATTTGTTTAAGACCAAGGATTTGGCCTCATAATGTTGTTTATTGAAATGTTGAAGGAAAGTCTGTCTGTCCCCACCTTTGTAGTACCTGAGCTCTTTCCAAGTTTTTGATGGTGGGGTTGCAAAATCAGTCTTCCCTGACCTTTTCTAATGTCTCACCCTAAAAGTAGTATGACAGTATTTTTTGTTATGTCTTCACTGGCATAATGGGGCATGGGTTTACCCAGTGATAACCCACTCATTGCAGTTATGTGCAGTAAAAATATAGTAGTGCAGCAGTGTTATGCCACAAGGGATGCTGACAGTACAGAGTTCATGGGGCAGAATGGTAAACAGCCTGGTCTTAGGTTAGGGTTTTTCAGAGATATCTATTATGTATTAAAAATATCAAAGTACCTTAATGCAGTATCACAATCTATAGAAGGGTAAAATTTTTATCGCTATTATTCCATGTTGTAAGGAAAGCCTTAGCTGATGGTAAATTTTATATGAAAAATGTATCATGTACTTGTGAAGAAGTGATCAGAGAGCAAGTGGAAGGACTAACTTCTATACTTAATCTTGAAAATGGCAAAAGTTGATGCCATCTTTGCTGGAAGCACATATCATAGAATCATAGAATCATAGAATCATATAATGGTTTGAGCTGAAAGGGTCCTTAAAGCTCATCCAATTCCAAACCCCCTGCCAAGGGCAGGGACACCTCCCACTGGATCAGGTTGCTCAAAGCGCAGTCCAGCCTGAACACCTCCAGCAATGGGGCAGCCACAGCTTCCCTGGGCAAACCTGTTCCAGCCTTCAGATCATCTCTGTAGCCTCCTCTGGACTGGCTCCGGCAGATCCATGTCCTTCCTTTGCTGTGGACTCCAGAACTGAACACATGACTCCAGGTGAGGTCTCATGAGACCAGAGTAGAGGGGCAGAATGCTCACTTACTTATTGTGGAAGTTATTGTATAATTATTTACTTTAAAATGTTGCTATTTAAATCAAGGAATTGTTTTGGGTTTCAATTTATCTTTTCAGTTAAAAAAGGGCCTTATACATCTTTTCTTTTAAAATAATTTGATTTCTAAAGATTTTTTCTAAACATTTTTTTTAGAAAATTTGTTTTTCATTACTGTTTTTAATTGTCACAGTGACTTTTTCAAAATGTATGAGGTTTTTTTTCAGAAATATCCCTTTTCATTGAAATGTTTTGGTAGAATACATTACCCAAGTCTTCCTTGGCTCATCTGTGTTTGTGCCAGGTGTAATTTAATGATCACGAGATTGCTAAATAGCTGAGATAGATACATGAGATGACACTTTATTTAAAGCTAGCCAAGGAGTTTGTTACTCAGCTTCTGCAAAAGTAATGAAAAAATGTGGACTTGGAAAAACACAAACTCCAGTTTCCCTGTGCTTTATTTTGACACTTGGTGGGAGCGATGTAGCCTTGATTTACTTCTACTGGAAAGGTGCTTATGTTGTACAAAGAGGGCTTCCTGATCCAAAATTAGACAACAGCCAAAACAACTTTAGGAAAAGAAAAAATTTGCTTGGTCAGGAAATGAGGAGACATTCACTTCTCATTTCACTAGTCAATAAGGATATTTTAGGTGCATTCCAACAGGGAAATCCTCCCTTGTAAACATGATTCTCAGGCGAGGTTCCTCAGGGTCCCATGAACCTCTCAGCAAACCACAGTCCACCTGGATGCACAAATGCTGGAATGAGCTTGACCTGCAGTTGGCCTGGAATAAGTTACGTCTCCTGCTGGAAACCGTGCGAAGAGTAGTGGTTTCATATGGATAGATATGACCCTAATCTCAGCAGGATTGCTTAGGCTGAAATCAGCAAATAAAGGTACGAATGTTTCCTTCAAACCACCTTCCACTGCTCATCCATCACTGTTTAGGCATAACTGCTCTTAATGTGTTAAATTAGTGACCTTGATGAAAAACAGAGATTCACTTTGATATTGTTTCATATAGTTTCAGTTGGTATAAATCAATTTGATTAATTTGACTGAATTTAACTAGAGTTAATCTCTCTTAGAGGTTACAAAGATAAATCAGAAGGACAGATGATCCTTTACATAGAGTTCACCAGTTCAGGAAGGTGAGAGTGGGTAAACCTGACCAGCCCGTGGTGGTAGTCAGGAAGTGTGCATTTATACTGGTTTATATCACTGCATGCCTTCATTTATATCCATATCCACGCTGTCTGCAAAGGAAGCAAAAGCCCATCTGCATCTTCAAGTGGAGACAGGGTAAGTAGTGAGTGTGACTGTTTAAAGTGTCACAGATCACAGAGATAAGTGAAGCTGCAGGTGGCAAACATACAGTGTGATTGAGGCAGGGCTAAAGCTATGTGGGAGCCAGCATAGGAAATGTGGGCTAAAAGCAACAGTCGTCAGGAAATGAATCTGGAAATTATTGTTGAAACAGCCCAGGGCAAAGCTGCAGAACAGAAATGGCTGCTGACCTCCTAGGGTAAGTTGTAAGAGCTGGAATGGGGAAGCAGAAGAAAATACATACTTTGGAGATCAGAAACTTGTACTTGCTCTGCCTCATAATGGCAAGGAGAAGGGAGTGTTTGATTGAAATAGAACGGTGATGAAAGAAATGCTAATAAAAGAGTACTTCTTCACAGGGTACGTAATTAAAAAGGGGAACTCATTGCTTCAAGGTCTCTTTGAGATCAGGAACTTAGCAGGGATTAAAAATAAAAAAACTCAAATCCCCCAAATCTGTGATATTTCCATGGATAACAAGAATATCCATTTTTGTCAACAGTGCTGCTTCACTGCATAATTCACCCCTGACTCGTCAGGGTTAATACTCTGTTACTCTAAGAAGGATACTCGAAATGCTTACAGTTTTTTCTGGAAGGTCTGGCATCACTAGGAGTCAGGCACACAGCAGGGGACTAGGCTGACTTCTGATGTGATGCAGTATCCGTGGGTGATGGTTTTAAGGCGTCTGGCTCTCGGTCTCTCCTCGTAAGGAACATTGTTCCAACCAGGGGCTGCTGGACCACAGACAAACATTATTGCTTTTGGAAGCGGTTGTCTGGGATAATGAGGTGATAGACAGTCTCTGCGAGGAATGCTTAAAGGATGTTAATCTCACCTAGTGAGAAGGGACTGCAGAAGTCTCTAACTGTGGCACATATCACGTAATTAAATAGCTCATTGCTACAGGATATTGTGGTGGCCAAGAGTACAGATGGATTTGAGAGGAGAGTAGACACGTTTGTGGAAGGTAAGTCCATGAGTAGCTCCTAGTCCTGATGCGACCTCCAGCTCAGGCAGTCCTGAAGTGATGATTTCCAGACACCAGGAAGGTGTGCCGTGGAAAGTGACCATTTTCTATGTGACTTTTATAATCTTTCCCTCTCAGTCACTATGGAAGACAGAATAGTTAACTTGACGAATGCAGACTCTGAATATTTTTTTGTTTTTATCTTCATATACTTAAGACGACACAGAAATTCCTGAAGGGCAGATGACTCACGTTGGCAGGGGGTTCAGAAATTGGATAATAGTCTGAAAGCCCTAAGAAGCTAGATGGGAATAAGGCAGACATGTCATGCTCAAAGAGTACTTAAGCATATGGAATGAGTTACTGGGAAATGGCAAGCAATGTAAAGACATTATACTAAGACTTTAAGATGATGCTTTAAGGCGATAGTTTCTAAGTTCAGGGGACACCTCTGTCTCTCTTCGAGGAGTGGTTTGGGAAAAGTGCAGTCTTACGGAAAGGACTGGGATTAAGAAGATTGCTGGGAAATGGCAGACGGATCGTGCTGGGTGCCCTTTCCCTGTTCCTAAAATTTCTACCATCCTCATGAGAGGAAGAGAAAATAAACCGAGGAATGGTAATGCTTGGGGTTACACAATCAGGGTCAGAGGCTGCTGACCTTGCCGCTAATGGTTTATGGGCAGCCACAGGCGTCTGCCACTGCCCTGTGTTTTCGTTACACATTATCTAGCAGTTGCCAAGTTACTTGGTTCCAATGTGCAGGAAATTACTTGAAAGCTATATTTAGCAAGATGAGCCCATATCTTGATTTGGCTGGAAGCTGAGGCAGATTGAATTAATCTGGGGAAAGGATGGAGTGTGTGGGGTCCCGGCAGAACATTTTCCCGCAAGTTTCCTTAGGTCCACTGACCTCCCTAGGGTTTCTGTTGTGGATCAATCTGAGGGCTGTCACAATGAAGGCTGAAGAAAAGAGGGTTTATGGGTTCCTGGTGCTGCATGTCGCAGAACAGCCCAAGGCAACTGGTCCCACCTCTGCCACACAGCGAGGACAGCTGTGGTGTGAGTGAATCCTCCTGAGGAACCACAGGGTGGACTCCATCCTTCCGTGGTGGCCCTGAGCTGCGGTCTCAGCCAGCTCCTCTTCCTAAGGCTGGACTTGATCCACTCATCAAGCATGACACTTCCCAGCATTCTCCCACCTCAAGCTCTCTCACAAGCTGCCTGGCTGTCATGCATCTCTGCCTCATTCCCACCAGAAACTAGTATTAGGAGGCAAGGTGAAGGTTCCTCCTCTGGGTGGTCTCCACTCAGAAAAAGACAGCTAAAAGTCACATTTGCCAAGAACAGTCCTTGTCCCTTTGTCCCACCTGGTGGTGCACCAGGCAGGTCCTCTGTCATGGGGCAAGCTGTGGCACTGGCAGAGAAGATACCCTCAAGGCTTGAAATCTGTAGGTTTCTCTCTGGATTTTCACCTCCCTGAAGCTGTGCAGGAGGGCTCTCCCTGCTGTTACCTGCCCTTTGTGCAGTTGTCTTCTTGGGGGAGTTGTTTGCAATGGGCCTGATTCACAGCCCACAAAATCATATTGGTTTTGGAACTGACCCTGTAAAAGGGTTTGTGTTGTATTTCAGCACACAGAAACACAAAAGAGCAGAGTGTGGTTATTTGCTCAATAATTAGCAGCTCCATCCCCTAAGGGGAGACCGATCAGTGCTGGGATGAGTCTTTAACTGAAGTGCATGTTCCCCTGCAGCTACCGCGCAGCAGCCAGGTGTTGTGGGAAGGAAGGATTTTATCAGCGCTGTGCACCGTTAATGAGTATTTACCGCGCAGTAACTTTTCAGTGAGCTATGCTGGTTATAGGCACACATGAGGCAAGGAACGCGATCTCTGTGCAAACGCAGAGCCCTGAGTTTCTCTTTTAACATCACAAAGTGTTTTGCATGGCCTAAATACACAATGGAAGGTGTTTGACAGGAAAGAAATGACACGATAAATGTTCAGTGAGAGATGTCCCAAGGACAGATGCTAAGAAAAAGCTTTAAGCTTAAAGTGTTGGTTTGCAATAGTACCATTTTTTCCCCCATCCTTTTGTATTTTCCTTATGGAGTCTGCTTGCTGATCTAAAAACCAAAATATAGTGTCATGAAAATTGAACAGTCCACCCAGAAGGGGAGCAGGGAGGTTGCTGTGCCATTGGTATGTCTTCAACAAAGTCCCCAAGGTCCTACCTAGCATCCTTCACTGTGAAGAGGTGTGTTCGTGTTGTTGGAGCCAGGCCTCAGGGAGGAGGACAGTGCAGGGTTTCTCACGGTCAACAGGTTCTCTGATCTGGGACAAGTAAATGACAGCCTGTCTTTGCTGCAAGTCTGAGATTCTGTGAGCTGTTCGGGTTGTGTCAGATGATTCTTTTCAGTCAGTGTAGTATTTAAGCACGTGCTGAATTCAAAGGGAAACCCAAACTTGGGTACTTTTTGTTAATCGGAGCTATTCTACCTACTTTTATTCTTACCAAATTAATTCACAAGATTCTTTATAAGTATTTTGCCAGTGCTTGGGCTTCTTACATTTGCCCTTTCAGGAGGGAAACACAGGGACTGAGCAGAGCAGTTGCATTACTTCATTTCTTGTAGGTGATTTGTAGCATTCAGTGCAGTCATGGCATTTTGAAAGCTGGCAGTGCTGGAACATGGATGGCTATTGGCATGCATCTGATGCCAGCTCACAGAGAGCCAGTCTTGTCTCCCATTGTCAAAAACATACCCTTGGTTTCAGCATTCATCACCATTTGTCTCTCATAATTGTGTTTGCCTGAGTACTAGAAATTAAAACAGCAGTGACAGAATATTTATGGCCCAGTAATATTCTGAATGATTTCTGGAGAAGCTGTTTCCAGTTTGGTTATTTATGTTCCTTTATCATGGATTTTATAGTGCAAATGGGGAACTAAACAGCAAAACGCATATGAGACATACTGAATGATTTCCTCCTTAACCCAAAATTACATTTACTATAGGGAAAGAGATGCTGGTGTGAGCGTGCATGCAGTTCAGAGCATCCAGACTGAGGACAGTGCTTCAGCTCCTACCATTGGTGTGCAGAGAGGTGTGAGCTGGTTGCTGAGGTCACCTGGCACGTTTTCTTCATCTGGAGGTTGCCATTGTTCCCAGGAGAGAGGATGGGGCTGGTCTGGGAGGAAGGGTTGGATTGGCTTGGGCGAATTGCTCTGGTCTGCTCCCTGCTGTCAGTCTCACTTACGTATGGGCATTGCAGATGAAGCTTGTCAAGGGGTCTGACCGCTCTCCCTCTGGGAGCACTGCGGAGCCTGCCTTTTCCTAGCTAGTCAGAGTCAAAACTGAAATGTCTAAATTTCCAGTGAAACAACAAATTGGAAGAATGCGTTCAGGAAATTGAGAACTGAACTTGTCAGGTCCATTTCCATGACGTCAAATTGTTTAAGACTGACTCGCCTCTTGCACTGTCCCGCCCTCTTCTTGTCCATAAGGCAGTTGAAATAAAGCACTTTGGCTTTGCTGAAATCAAAGATTTTGATGATTTTCTCTGTAGAAATGTTGCCAATATCAGCATACTTCTGAAGAATGTTCTTGTATCGGTATTTTCTCATATAAAACTATTCCTCATGCAAAGCTGACTATACTCAGTGATAAGATCTTTTTACAGTTCCTATCCTGGTCTCAGCTCAAGCCTCCCTGTGTTACTGTAAATTTTTATCTCATGCTATAAATAAATAGTAATCATATGCAGAAGGAGTCTTGGTCTCACAAGGGTGTGTCACAATCTAGCCATGATGATGACGTATTGCCAGTTGAACTGGTGACCCTGTTGCTAATTGCAGTTTTGCACATGGCTTAGATCAGGGTTAGAGATCTGAGTGGCCAGCCTTCCTCCAAGATCCCCACATTTTCCATGTGGCCGTGAGCCACGGGATGTATTGCGTATCTGAGAGAGCTGAGGGAAAGAGCGGCTGCTGGTGTCCACTCGGCATGCCCCCCAAGATGGAGAGCACTGTGGAAGTGCCCTGGGATCCCACCATGGTTCAGACATGCTGGTGCTTGCTGCCATGCTGCATCCTTTCCATAGATTCACATGCTTTAAAAAGCCCTGGTGCTTGAAGGGTGGCAGGAGGTGTGCGTTGGAAGCTGTGATTCAGGACCTCAAGCAGGTTATGGTTGCAAACCATGACCATGGCATTTTTCTACTCTCATCTATAAAGACCAAAATAAATCATTGTATCAGTGCTGATGGCCCTTTTCAGGTTTTCTTCTGGACAGCTTTTACAGCTAGAGCTGACTTTCAAAAGGCCCAGATTGCTATTCCTGGGATACTGTAAAGAAATCCTGTGCAGCAAACAGTGCACATAAAATAGAAAATAAAAAGGAGGACCTTTGTCTGCCTTTAATAGCCCAAGTGTTTCCTCCAGCATTGCAGGCAGCCTGCCCTTCCTGTTGGGATGGCTGGCTGCAGCAAAAGAGATAACGATGTATCTTTTTATAGGATGCTACAGACTGTAGGTGGAGAGCCCAGTTCAAAGTGCAGGTCACTGAGCTCCTATAAATTGTTCCTGACATCCCCGATAAAACCCATGCTCTCCCTTCATCCCTACATCTTCTTTTAGCAAGGGGAAAGGGCTGGTAGTAAAGATACTATTTTTCCACTTCAGTCAATACTTTGATGTTTAAAGTTGTTTAATATTCATTAAAACTGCTCCTCTAATGTAACTGCAAGAATTAGACTTCCCTTTTTATGAGTGTCTGTAAGCATTACCGGATGGGCAATTAAAGCCTTCCCTGTGATGGAGAGACAGTACATCCAGCACTGAGCTCTCCCCTAGCAGAGAAGCAGGATCAGGCCTGAGGTCTCCCTGCCCCCTGACAGAGGTCAGATGTATGGGGCAAATAGATTGTTTCCTGGGAAAAGACGTTTTTGAGTTAATCAGAAGTGTTTGGAAATTTGTGCTGGGTGGTGACGTCTCTGCCCTCCTCTAGCATGCTTCATTCCTGGAAAAAGGTGCTAGTTTAACCTTTTTGGAAAGAAACATTTAGATTTCTTATTTCTACATACAATTAATTGTGAAATTTGTTGAAAAGTTGTGTATACCTGCTTGTCTTCAAAAGGGGATGGAAAATCTCTGAGAGATGAAGTGAGACATTTGAATTTGGTAATCCTGAAACAAAAACTTTTATTTGACTAAAAGTAAGAACATTGGAAGGAAAAGATAAAAGTCTTCTCAAGGCAACCTAAAGGGAATTAGGGTTGTTTAGTCTGGAGAAGAGGAGGCTGAGGGGAGACCTCATCACTGTCTACAACTGCCTGAAAGGAGGTTGTGGTGAGGTGAGTGCTGGGCTCTTCTCCCAGGTGACAGCGATAGGACGAGAGGAAATGGCCTCCAGTTGCACCAGGGGAGGTTTAGACTGGACATTAGGAAGAATTTCTTTACTGAAAGAATGGTCAGGGATTGGAACGGCTGCCCAGGGAGGTGGTGGAGTCACCATTTCTGGAGGTGTTTAAAAGATGGGTGGATAAGTTCCATGGTTTAGTAGGAAGACAGGCACAGTTGGATTCAGTGATCTCAGAGCTCCTTATGATTCTATGATTCTAAAGCAATATTTCCCATTACTGCTGAAAATAAGTGAAAAAATAAAGAAATAAACTATTCTCCCACCCTGGGATCAGCTGTTGGATGGGTTTTTGTCAAGGTCTTTCTTCAACTCCTGCAATTACAGATCTGTGGCCTGAAGAACATCTCCGAAGATCCTTTCATGTGTCATCCTTTTTGTGACAATGCATCTGAGCATTTCACAGTGTTTTTGTCAGACTGCACTCACAGGAAAGTGCTGATACTTCTGTTGTTTCGGTGAGGGAGAAGGATGAGAGGCTGATTTATCTCATGCAATTTTATTTACCTAAAAGTTGGAAGACTTATCTAAGCTGCTTGTCTAAAGCTATATTGTAGTTTATTTTCTCCCATTGTTAGATCATTTCATTGGGGTTGTGGAATGTGGGCAGGGAGGCAGTTTCTGCCTTTAGGAAAATTCTGAGCTTATGGTCATGGGATGAAGAAAAGACAGGAACTGATTTATTTCTTCTATAGTAATGTAATGCTTCAAGTGCTTCTGATGTGAATTTGGACTTTGTGCTGCAGCTGTGAGAAATGCTGCTCCCCTGACCATCTGCTTGTAGTAGATGTGTGGTTAATGAGGCTGGGGAGTCATGAGTGTTGGAAGGAAAGCCAACCAGTTACCATCTTCATGAATCTTTGACTGGGAGACATTTGCTAAGGTGACCAACAGGTCACAGAGGCTCAGATGGACCTTCCTCTGTGACTACATCTAAGAAAGAGTTTGCGTACAGATGCAAAAGCCTTGAAACATTTAAAGTCAGCAATTAGAGCAGGTGGCAAGACCTTTCGGGAGAATATTTCCACCTGTGATGTTAAGCTCCATTGGGATTTCTTTGCAGTCCAGCTCCGTGCTTCAAGGACTGTCATTCAGTTCCAAATGCACTCCAAGAGCTACAAAAGAGCCACTGTCCTCTGTTTAATCTGTGGATTGTACGTCTGTATTGGTACCTGGCTGAAGTGTAGTACACACAGCCCTAATAGAAGCAATTAATGTCAATCAAATGATACCTCCTCCCACACACCATTTCAACTAATACAACCATCTTAATTGCCCAAGTTACATTGCATTCAAAAGTACATTCCACTTACTGGTGCCTTTTCTAACACTGAAAGTCTGTTGTAGCAATCCTGTTTCTACCAAAAATAATTTTCAGCAACAATTCTCTCTCCCTCTGCTCCCTTTCAGCCCTGTAACTTTTCCCTCCCTCATCCCCAAGCTATGCACAGACCAGCCAGCTCCAGCCAGTACTAATTTCCTTAGTTGTCCTAGTAAAGCACTTGCATAAAGGCTCTGACATTTGACAGGGTGGTATTGTTCTGTTTGTGTTAGTAAAGCTTCTGAGTTGTACAGCAAGGTTTGGAAATGCTCTTCTTAGCTTAGGGGGACATCCCAAGAAAGGAAAAGTTAGTTGGCACACACGGCAAGTTCAATTGCTCAGTCACATTAAAGCCGAGACAAAATGTTTCTTTTTAAAGAGCTTTAAAATTGCCCCTAATGTAAAAGCTTAGCAGCTGCAGCAACACAGTCTGAATAATTTCCGTGTATTTATGTATGTGTGTGTGACCACATGCGTGTGTATTTTTTCTCCAATGCATTTGTGCCAGTGCTGTACTGAGCAGCACAATGTCACACACTCTTAGTTTGACAGTGGTTTGTTTGCTGCTCAGGTGTGAGGAACAATCCATCGGGTTATGTCAATCTGAAGTGGGCCATCTGATTTCAATTCCAGCTCTCAGCAATTAATGCCTTACACACAATTTCGGCACAATACCCTGCTTATGGCCTATTATGTTTATCATCAGACCATGAAGTATTAGTTACAGCAAGCCAAAATATGTCAGATACCCCTGGCTTTCTCTAGCATTCTTGAGAGAGAGTTAAAAAGAAAATGTTTGTTCTACGAGCAGGAAACTGAAGCTTTGAAACCCTTAAACACACACAGTCAGCCTGTGAAATCAAACTCCAGGTCTTCTTGCCAAACTGGCTGTAGTGGATTTCAGAAAGAAATCAACTTTCCAACACTGAATTAGAAGAATAACGGTATATGCTTTGTGATGGTTGGAAACAGGTGGACATCAACGTAAGTTAGACATCACAAGGGAACTGCTTAATTCTTTTTAGGCATGGGAATGAAGAAGTTTTTAGGCAAGACATAGGTTTCATGGTATTCAGTTAGAAGTTGACTCTTGGCTTAAATTTACACGTTAAGTAGAAGATAAGAGGGATGCATGCTGGCATCATGGGCCAGGTGGAATAGAGAGTGAGCATCATGGCTGGGTGAGCTGAGAAGGATGTGGACTAGTTCACTATCTGTATTTCCTAAGAGTTCGGGTGAGCTGCTTTGGCTTGCTCAAAAGCCGTGCTAGATGCTTATGTTCTGACAAAGTGAATTTTCCTGAAGACCTCTTCTTGGAGATATATATATACTTTTTATCCTGCACTTGCTTTTGGAAACTCATGAATTAAAAAGTCCGGATTTATGGATCTGCAAGTTCAGTGCTTTCTGAAAAATGTTCTCTATAGCTATAACACTACAATATTGTTTTTGTACAGGTTTCATACTAGGAAATGAAGAAGTATCTTATGAGCTCTTGCCATGTGCTTGTATTGATAATGTGTAAGTGGTTCTATGGTTATAAGAGGAAGATTCAAGTATGGGTAGGTAGGAATGTTTATATAATTTTAGTGGACTGGAAGGAAAGCAGGTAGGTGACAGGATTCTGCAAGCTCATGTTGTGTCATGGTTTAACCCCAGCTGGTAATAAAGTGCCACGCAGCCACTTACTCACTCCTTCCTCCCGCAGTCAGATGGATAGGAGAAGCAGAAATAAAAAGGCGAAACTGATGGATTAGATTAAAGGCAGTTCAATAGAATAGAAAAGCAAGAGAAAAATAAGAATAATAATGATATCAGCAGGAAAAGAATATACAAAGCGAGTTATGCACAGTGTAGTTCCTCACCACTCAGAAACCAATGCTCAACCTGTTCCCAAATGGTGATCCCCTCTGCCCCGCCCTGGCCAGTCCCCCAGTTTATGTGCTGAGCATCACGTCGTATGGTACCGAATACCCCTTTAGTCAGTTTGAGTCAGGTGTCCCAGCTATCTCCCCTCCCAGCTTCTTGTGCACTCTGCACCTTCTCAGTGGCAGGCCAGTGTGAGAAGCTGAAGAAAATTAACTCAATCCCAGCTAAACCTGGGTCATGCTGTGAAAACAGTCCATTGTATCTCCTAAAGCAAATCTGAAGAACCAGATCCTTCCATCTGTCTGCTGATCTGTCAGTGCGATGCTGAGTGTCGTTACAGGAGACTCCATGTGAATTCACGACTCACTGATGAGATACCTGTACCTATTAGGGCTCTTTGCCTGAGTTTACCTTGCATGTGGTGGAGCCCAAACATGATAACAACTCTCACATACAGTGTTTCATCTCTCTATCTTCAAAAAATTAGCTAAGAAATTGCTTTGAGGAATGGTTTTGTTTTCTGTTTGCTGTTTGTGTTTTTTTTCCAAAAGGAAGCTGAAGATGTAAATACTTTGATGTGTCCTGTACAGGATGGGACAAGATATACTTAAAAAGAGCATATATTCATTTTATAAATGTGTATTTATTAGTATCTCCACATATAAGAAGGGAAAATAAGATTTCTAAAATGACTGGGCCATTTCAGTAAGGGAAGAAAGAGTGACTTACCAGGGCTAAGTGTCTTTTCACTTAATGGAAGTGGAGGCGGATTTCTCAGACGCTATCATGATACTAAGAGTATTAAGAGTGATTTAATTACAGATATTTTAGAAATAGTGTGGGCATTCCAAGCAGTGTGTCAAGCAGTGTGTTTGGAGCACTAACCTGTCATCACATCAAGAGAATGCTTTGCATGTGGATGTTTGGTATGAGACATAAGGATTTTTACCACCCAGCTGTACTCTTCATCTCATCGGTTTTTGTTCTGTCTGTATGTGTAAATAACCTTTGAGTATGCAATTTCAATTTAGGGGACTTATGACTCCTTAATTCAACTTTATGCATTCATGCCTGTAGCTATGAAACGATCTACTGATACCCAGTTTTCCACTGAAGATGGAGGCTGCCATCTTTTGCAGCGATTATGTGCTGTGCACTGAGTAACAGGTCTCGAATGGATCATTACCATGAGGAGAGGCTCTTTTGCTAATACACTGATTACTAGTGCTGCACTGAAGAAATTGGAATTCTCTCCTGTGTTTTTGAATGTGCTCACCAATTCTGTCCTCACAAATACTTACAGGCAGCAAAGTGGAACGTCAGTGGGACCAGAACTCAGTTCTGTTGTGTCAAAGAGGGTGGGGGAATTTTGAGGAACACAATTTTTAGTCAATCAGGTGTTTTCAGAATTGATCAATGCTTTTAGGTCATATTTTGAGACTGTCTTAAAAAGTCCAGATATTCAGAGGATATTACTTACTTTCAGTATATATTGCTCAGAAGATATCCGGGTTTTGTTACTTCACTGGGGTCAATTATGTGCATAGTGAAAGTCAAGAAGAGGAGTGAGAAATCTGGACATCTATTTCCATCATCATGAAACACAACTACTCTCAGCCACTTTATGATTTCTTCCCAGCAAAGTTCATGGCAGCATAATCTTCATTGTATACCAATAAGCACTGTCTAACCATAAAATGATAGAGTAATTTAGCTTGGAAGGCACCTTTGGAGGTCATCTAGTCCATTTTGCCACTCAAATGAAGGAACTTCAAAGCTAAGTTCAATGTTGAAGCTGAGGTTACCAGGATGTTATTTGGCAAAGCCAAGAATTAAACTGCTATTTCTTGTGTCATAGTGTGGAGCCTCCCAGTTGCTCCTGTAACCCATGCTTTGTAAAGGTTTTTTAGAAACAGTTTGAAAAACAGGCTAATCTAGTGTAGTTTATGAGTTGGTAACATTGCCTATATATGATCAAACAGAGCGTTCAGTGGTAGGACACAAAGTGAGAGCGAGTGGTGGAAGGAGCATGTGAAAGAATAGATGTTTCTCTCAATGCATTTGAGAAAAAATTTATGATGTATGCTGAAGTTTTAAGAAAGGCGCCCAGATGCCTTCATTTTGTACAGCTGATTACCTAATCCGAAGTTCAGGCTTCTACTAGCTGACTAATAGCTCAAGACGTTTTCTGCTTGTTTTCTCTGCAAACCTCATTGCACTGACAAGAAATACATTGTCCTTATGGGGTGAAGAACGGCATTTAAGTATCGTGTGTTGAAATCCCACTCACTTTTACATATTATGCTTCAAAGCCCTGCTTCCTGGATACAAAAGTAGTTGTGTTTCCAGCAGAAGGTTTACATGGTTTAGCGTGAAGTAAAAGCATTAGAGTATGAAGCCAGCCATGTACAGAAACCATTAAACAATTTCAGTGAAAAGCTGCACAAAATGTCTATTAAATTTAACAGTGCTATTAAAAATCCACATTTAAGCTTTCTTTGTTTCTAGCAATGAGGCTTTGAAACATGGGAAAGTTGGTTAAAAGTCCCTGACAATGAACAACCAAAACCCAGCCATTGCTTGGTACGTAATTTCATAGCAAAGGTAAAATGCCCCAGTCCCATGCTTCCCAATCAGTCTTGCTCCAATGCTGAGCCAGCTTTTGTTTTCTGTAGAGTAAATGTTCCTTTTATGAAGTGGGCTATAGCCAATGACCATGGAAGCCTCTCCTAAGGAGATGTTATTTTAATATGTGAAGGGCAATGATTTCATTTCATAAAGATATCTTGATCTACAGAAGAAATAAACATCACACTTGACAGATACAGGGAGACTCAAAGATCCTCAGCTTCCGTAGGGGCAGGGGAAGGCCTTTAAAGCTTTTCTGTGTTCCCTGTATTGTGGTGCATGGCGATTTAAATGTCTTCTCTGAAAACCATTTCTGTGGTATAACTGTGACCACCTAATAATTTGGTTTTATTTTTAAATACTGTGCATGTATGCCATAGAATGCAGGGAGAAGCATGGCATTGGGTGGAAGGGTGCTGATAGCAAATGGAGAAGGGTCCCTAGGTCCTTCAGTTATATATTCAGTTATATTGGACTTACTGAGAACTGGCATCAGGCAAGGTGTGAGGGGTTTGAAACCAGCTTATACGTGGCTAGTTTACGGGAATAGCATTTCTGTTGGCTGGTTATTGGACTTTGACAGCTCTTATTTCACTCAGCAATTTGTCTCGCCATCTCTCCCGAACACATAGGAGTTCGACATGCTGGATTGCCCAGAAGAATTCCTGTTTAGATTCCCTCATTTTGAAGATGTGTCCCCAGCATGTTGTGAGTGACTGCCCCTTTTCAAGATTGTGCAGTCTGTACCTTTGATTTCCTTCTTTTTGGATGTTATATGTCCTTTGTGATGATTGATGACAATTTCTGACACAAGGTCTAGAGGCCAAAATGCTGGCTTAGCAGCTGGAGGGAAGAGTTCAGATGAAAGGGATGAGAATCTTCCTGCCTTATCTATTAATCCAATGCTGCATTTGTTATCCAGAAATTATGAGGAGCTGGCTGCTGAGCAGAGGTGAGGCTTATCCAGAGTTATTCCAACCACATTTCTCAACGTCATGTTTGTTGTGCTTGGAAGGAACTGGATTGCTCTGTCGTCTCTCTCTCACTCCCTCTTACTGAACATAGTAGCTATACTATATTCTTACGGGAGACCTGTGGCACTTAATGGTGAACCAGAGTTGCTTCATTTTTCCCTCATTTGATGAATGAGTTGGAGTGGGTAGGGAGGGCGCAAGCAAGGAGAGGAGGAAAATTCACCTTGAGAAGACCCAGCTTTCCTTAATGAGCAAAAGATGTTATGCTGAGGACAACTCATACTGAAGGAACTGGTTTGGGCCAAAAAAAGGAAAAATGCTCTGTCTGTCTCACAGTGCTTGCAACCTTTCTGCTCAGTGCAAGAATGCCACGTATATTGGAGAAAACTGAAAGAAAGTTTGGGTAAAGTTCCCTCTCTGTCATTCCAGTAACCTACGTGTGTGCCATTCTGTCACCCAATGTGACTGCTGCATGAATGAATGCAAAAGAGAGAGGCTGTGCTGAAATCGGTAGTGCTTTCTAAATAAAGCTTGTGGTGTAGGTAAACATAATTTAGATCTGAGTAGAAATAGCCCAGAAATAGAACAATTTGCTTTTTCATGCACAATAATAATTTAATCATCAGCAAATGCTATGGTCAGCACTACTTTAGCATTGTAGAAGTAGTTCTGTGATTAAAGTAAATGTTATTTCTTTCAGGGATTTTTTTTCATAATTCATTATAGATTATGCACCAGCAATAGATCTTACCAGGAAAGATTGCTGTGGGAATGGCTTTTCAGAACAGCGTTGTATGATGTTGTATCTGTGACTGGTGTCAGGGAATTTCTTATGGAAGAAGTACACACCACAAAATTCATTGTACAACATCTCAATTAAACTTCAGTTTCCTTGTCAAAAGCTTGCACAAATGGCAGTGTCTATTGTATATCCTTTTCCTTGCAAATTTTTATTTCCTTTTTGGATTTTGCTATTCAAAAGTTTATGTTTTATCTAAATTAGTTCAAGCTGTCACCAATACATAAGCATTTCTTTTTCCACAGAGCAGTCTTCCACAGGAAAACAAAGAAAACAATGCTTAATTCACCTCGTTACATTTTTCTTATAGATGCATGTATTCTATCTCATTATTTATTGCAGCAGCAGCCGGACAGTACGATTGCAAGAGAGTTTTGTTGCGATAGAGGACTTTTTTGGGGTTTGGGAAAAATCTTGGAGGAAGCCAACCAGTATGATTTGGCAGCTCCATTCTTTTTGCTTTTTTTTCTCCTTGGACCAGATGAGTTTCTTACTCACTGGTTCCAATGGGACTTCTTGTGGGGTAAAAAACTATAGAACATCAGTGAAATTATGACAATACAGCCCTCCCTGTGCAAAGAGATATTAAAAATTCACTCCTCCAGGGAATAAGGGAATTATAGAATCTGCTAAAACCAGCTTTGAAATACTTTTTGCTCTTTACTTGTACTTGTTTTGAATGAGGAACAGAGTTCCCTGGACTAACTCTGATGTGAAGGAAGGAGGATGATAGACTGGCTCAGTAGCCGGTCTGGGAAGCCTCTTGTGTGTTAGGTCCAACACTCAGCCCAGATTGGTCAAGTCTGAGACATCACAGCCTGCCCCCTTGGTTAGTCATTTACAACCATGAAAAATAAGGGCAAGGTGGGTGCAGAAAGTTCTGATTTTGTACCAGAGGCGTATTTTGACCACTCTGTGTTTATTTTGCTCAGACGTAAGTGACAACGCAAGATGTAGGGCATGGTGAAGCAACGCCTGGGAATTTTGCCACTGATGCTAATGGTGTTGGTCTCTAATCCCTTTCCAGCAAAGGCGAGATGATGCATCAGCAAAATGACCGCCCACACTGGGAGAGACACCAGGACCATTCACAGTTGCCGAGACAGTGAAACAGTATTTTGGGGAGGAAAAAAAAGAAAAAGCTCATTCCTTAATATATGGTCTTATAGGGTAAATATTTTTCCAGCCATCTAAAGGCAGGAGTAATCGCTGCAGTTTTCCCTTCACTCAGAGACTGGAGATTTTCCCTGACTGAAAAAAAGGGAAAATAAGTCCAATTTTGTGTATGTGAAGAAATCAAAGCATTGCCCTTGAAATGGGTTTTTCAGCTGTCTCCTGGGTATTCTGGGGTTAGTTTTCACCACGTGAGGTTCTGAAGTGCATACTCAAAGGTTCAAACACAGCAAAATTGGCTATCACTGCCAGCTCTGTTGGGTGGGGAGAAAGCAGTTCCTTTATAGAAAGGGGGAGGGGGGGTAAGGAAAGATTTTTTTTCTTCTTCTTCTTCCAAGGGACTGTATGAGAATATACTGGAAGAAGTCTTGACTTTTATTATATCCTGCAATCAAATTTGAGCATCTTTTTTGCTTCTTTCCTCCAAGACCACCCTGGTGGTAACAGTACACACACACACACAATTTTGGTATGCATAAACCCATAAATTTCATAACAAAATATAGGAGCTGAGGTTGTAGGAGGACTGTAAGGCAGAAGGTGCTGAAATGCAAAGTCTGTGTGTGTTTGAAGGGATGTCATTTATTACATACTTCTGCCCTTAAAAAAAAAACAACCCTTACTGTTACCACACAGACTGAATAAATATATATTGCCTAATGCAAGATGGTGTGGTGTAAAGATTTTATTGGCATGCAGTAGCTTAGCTTGAGTAGCAAAGGCCTAAGCAAGCTCTGTATCACCTCAGATGTGTGCCAAGAAAACATGTCCTTGGCACAGGCAATGAGAACATCCCCAGTGATGCGGCATAGGTGTAAATCTAATGAGGATAATAACCCATATGCTTCAGGGCATCAACCCATTACTGGCTGCCTGGGATTAGGAAGGAATTTCTGCTTTGGTTGTGTTACTCTAAAGCCATTTATTGTGGGGCTCCACACTCTTCTCTCTGAAGCCTCTGCCACTGGCCACTGTGAGAAGAGGATAATGAGTTTGATTGACTCTCTGGAAGGGCCTGATCTGGCAACTCACGCACTCTTCTGCGAATTCTGTAGTGGTACCTGTTTTATGTGGTTTGGAAAGCATTTTGATGGGGCACTTTGTGCACATCTCTGTAATGTCAGCTTCTGTAAAGCTTCTTTCATAAATGCATGGGATAATTTAGGTTGGCAGGGAGCTCTGCAGATCTCCAGTCCAACACCCCACTCCAAGCAGGGTCAACTTCAAAGTTGGGTCAGGTTGCTTAGAGCCTTGCCCAGTTCAGCTCCAGAGGCTGCTTCTCTGTGCATTCCTCCGCAGGGACTTTGCAGTGACTTTAGTAGGAGTGACACTTTTAGATTCATCTGTCTTAATTTGAGCTGCAGAAAGATGGAGTCCCTTTAGTCACAGTAATTTTTTCTTTCTCATATAATGAAAGGAGAAAAATACGTCTCCTGGAGGAGTTTGTTTCATCCAAAGATGAGACCACCCTTGGCCTGAATCATTTCTGACAAGGCCTGTCTTTCTCCAGTGAACCTGGGAAGAATGTACATGTGCCTCTTTGATTTCAGACCTACATACTGGACAGCAATAGTTACTTGGAATGATTCACAACCAAAATACAAAGTTGTCCAGGTGAAGGGAATAGTTACAGCTTATTTAATACAGTATTATGAGCTGATTATAAAAAAAATACAGTATTATGAGCTGATTATAAAAGAACTACTATCCCTGACCAATAAGACCTTAAAGGCAACAAGTTTCTTGCTACGGCTTTATATCTGACTTATTGTTGCACATCTAAAATCAGTGAAGATATAGCCTGTTAAAAAATGGCTGTGGATTTCATTGATGTCAGCTGATATTTGAACTTTAAAAGTTTGATGTGGGCTATCCTTAATGCAGCTGGTAGAAAAATGCGGACCATTACTGTTTCTTTGGGAAAGAGAAAGACATATCAAATAAACCCATGGGAAAAATCTGTCGTTTAGGTGAGAAGGAAAATACAGTGGGAGGAAAAAGTAGGAAATTGTGTCCAGCAAGAAAAGAAAAAATTACAAAATTTTTTAAAAGATTCTGGCAAGAAATCATTGGCAACTCCTAAAATTGCACTGAATTCTCAAATTCCTCTATAAATCTGCTTCCTTGGAACTGGATCTGGAAAACCCCTGGACATGGTGCTCTCTAAACAGAAAGCAAAAACACAGGCACTATCGCTTGGGGATGAGTCCCTAAGATTTAGGGATGAGATTATTCCAATACAGTTCTTCAATGAATTGCTGTTTGTTTCTTTCTCTGCTTTATGAACAGAGGCAGTCTTTTATATCTCAACAAATCCCAGTGAATTTCTTGAGAATAAGTAAGATTTTCCTGTTTGAGCCTAAAGAGGAAAAAAATTCAAGGACAGTTGAAAAATTGCTTTTTGTCCCTATTTAGGAAAATTGTATAGATTTTATTAGCAAACCCAGTTGAAATCTTTTGGACAAGGCAAACCCTCTGTTTACTGTCTTATTTTCAGGATGCCAGAGGAATAAATGGATTGATGTAATCTGGAAAGATCTCGCTGCAATTTAAAAAGTAACTTTCTCCTTCCTTTCCCCTCACCTACTGCCACAGCAGTGGAAAATTATGGGAGTAAAAAAACATAAAGCTCGCACAATGTTAAAGCTTGCTGCTCTATCAAATAAAATTTTCTATATTTTTCCGTGAATTACGAAAAAAAGAAAAAAAAGAAAAGGATTTATGTGTAAGCGTGCTGCCTGAATGGTGTGCCAAACTAATGTGGGCAACCCACACTAAGAGTCCACAGAGCTGCTGCATTCCTCACCCTGCGCATATGGGCAGTGCTGGATGGGAAGGGAAGCTCATAGGAGCAGCAACGCTGGCTTCCCTGGTCTGGGTGTGGGCCAGCATAGCTGTGGCTGGTGCTCCGGAGGCAATGTGCGGCGGCGAGCCTGGCCCTGGTGCAGGAGAGCTGCCCTCTCTCCCCAGAGCCAGCGAGAGGCCTCGAAAATAGCAAAACTAAACACACCTCTGGTTGCTTTTTTATTGTGGGAAATGGTCTGCTTCTTGAAAGTTTGTTTGTCTTAAAAATCCTGAAAAGGAAGATGTTTCAGAAAAAAAGGATAAAAAGGGTAATGTTTCAATTTGGGTACATTTATATAATATCCCCTTTGGAGCTGTAGTTTGGTTAACCTCTCTGGGTCGAGCTTCCATCTACAGAAACCTGTCCTCAGGCCAGAGAGCCAAAGACCCTCATGAAGCAACCACCACCCTGGTGTTTTGTGGAAGATTTAAGCAGGGAATTTGATCTCTAGAGTAAAAGGGAACACAACACACTCAGTAATCATCACAATGAAATTATTTTGATTGTCTTTATTTATTTTTTTATCTTAAATTCTGCAGGAAGACTCTTCCAATTAACTCTGTATGGGATTAACATTTTCTTCTTCTGCTTGATCCCTAGGCCACTATAACTGTGTTCTGCCTCTTATTTGGAAGGGCATGGAATACGTGATTAAGGTCAACGGGATCATGTTGGTTTCTAACAGGAGAGTATTCCATCCTGTGCTTGCGAATTGTCCCAGTTTGAAAATATGAAATTCCTGCAAGTTTCCGGTTTGTTCCTCAGGAGTTAACTCCTGCAGAGTCTCTTGATGCTGCTGGTGTTCCTGCTGATGTGTCACATCTACAAAACACGTACTGTTGGTCTTTGTGAGAGGCGACAACCAGTGGGTGAATCTCATTCTCAGTATGTGAGATGTCCCAGGTTGTGCTTAGTGAGTGCCCCAGGAGACCTGGGTTGTGTGTTTGCAGTCCTGGCACAGGTGTTCTGTCGTGGTCCTGGCTAAATAACCTCTCCTCTGCAATGGGGAAAACCCCACCAACTTTCTTTGTAAAGATGCTCTGAGATCTAATAAAGAAGCCCAGTATGAGAGTTAGGGACTTATTATAATAATTGCAGTAGGAGTTTAGGTTGGACCTCTTATGTTGGAGTTTTAGGGATAGGTCAGTAGGGGAGTAAATACCAAATTTTAACACAGTTTTTGCACAGTTTTTGGTTTAAATATACTGCCCTGTAGGTATTCAAGCTATTAATGAGTGGTGATCTTTTCAGTTCCTTTCTTCTACCCTGTCTGTCAGTTATCTGGAGCCTCTCGTAGAGCAGCAGACAGTGGTAATCTCTTTCAGATGCTACCAGTATCTGTCTGTCTATATCTTGGCCGGATCACGAGTGAAAAGGGGATCATCAAAACCAGAATAAAGCAGCAGAGCAGCAGCCATCCAGCATGAAGTGATGGAAATTTGCGGATGAGAAGCTGAGTTTCTGCTGTTGCTGTTGTGTTTTGGTTTTAAGCTTGGAGGGCATGTCACTGCTTCTCTGTTGTCATTTGCTAGGTCAAAGTGATCTGTGGCTCAAGAAAGCTGTGACGTAAATAGCATAGAAAAGGAAACATTTTGTCAATTGCTGAAAGTGGCCATATGTTGCAATCACATGTGCAGGAATTATAAAAACATGAACAAGGAAACTTTGTGCATAGCATGAAAGGCAGAGTTAGCTCACACTTGGAAGAGCAGAAGCATGGCCCTTATTGTTTGTTGACTTTCTCCCAGTTTGCGTGCTTGAAGCACTTGAGCTCATGGGCATGTTAAGGGTGTGTTGACACTGGAAGGCAAAACCTGCGTCTCATGGGTGCATTGAGGCTGTTAGACAGCTGAGATATCAGAAGTAGGTTTATAGGGACATCCTGAGTGCCTGGAGCCGTGACAAGGATACATCTGTACCAAAAAAAAAAAAAAAAAGGTGTAGTTTCAATGGATAGTACAGAATCAGACCTGATTTTCAGAGCCATATGGATGTTATAGGTTGTTAAGATCTCTCCCTGGGCATGTTACATCTATATGCCGCATACAGGATTATGTTTGTAGAAGCTGAGCAGAATTATTGTCACCTTTTTGTCCTAGATCAAGTTTTTGTAGCTTTTTGAAGGTTTGACCCACTGTAACCGAGTTACCACTGGGAGTTATTTTTGGCTGGATTCTCAGTGTCTAGTAAGGGTTGATTTTGTGCTGTAGCCATGCTGTTTCTATAGAGATTTTTGCACATTTTTTTCTCCCTCGTTTGGTATTTCTCTTCATGAAGGATGTAGGAGTTAGTGGCTTTACCCTCATCTTTTTGGTGGAAAATGACCTAGGGGATTAAAAGTTACTGGAGAACTACTGAGACAGTTAGATTGAAAGGTAGCGCAGCTGGATAGGACAAAGGAAATTGGGCTATAAAGAGCATTGAATTAGAAGTTCAAGTTTGCTGGGAACAACATTTCCACAAAAAAATTCCATTCTGATTTGTTAAAAATTGGCAAAGAATTGCCAAAACACAATCAAGATCTTATGCTGGGATGTGACTGATGTTGCTGGCTGTTGACTATAGGCTGATGAAGTATCTGTGGAAGCATGTTAGGAATTCATGTCCAATGTGCGTTTCACCTCTCTTTCTACCTGATAATCACAGTATCACAAGCCTGGAAAAAGCCTTTGAGATCATAGAGTCCAGCCTATGTATACTATTTCAAACATCCCTGTTTTTCAAAAATGATCTGTTACAAACCACTCCTTCTTCATATCCTTCTGGAGCTGTGATTTCTCTTCCTAACCCCATATGCTAGTAACCCGTAATGGGTGCGGTCTCCTGCCTGTCGTACCGTACCAAGGGATGTTTAGTCCGGAAAGCTGGAGAGGAACTCTATCAGGAATTGTAGTAACAGGATGAGGAGTAATGGTTTTAAGCTGAAAGAGGGGAGATCTAGGTTAGATATTAGGAAGAAACTTTTACTATGAGGGTGGTGAGGCACTGGCACAGGTTGCCCAAAGAAGCTGTGAATGCCCTGTCCCTGTAGTTGTTCAAGGCCAGGTTGGATGAGGCTTTGAACAACCTGATCCAGTGGGAGGTGTTCCTGCCCATGGCAGGGGAGCTGTATCTGGATGCTCTTTAAGGTCCCTTCCAACACAAACCATTCTATGATTCTATGATTTTTACTGAATCAGTGAGTTCTTGATATAGACAACTTCTCTTTCCCATAATGTGTAAAGCGTAGTGTTGGTTCTTGAGGCTGTGTTCATGATATGGGGCATGGCAGCTCTCCTCTGTTTTCTCTGAAGACTCAATTATGTCTTCTGTGATCATGGACACATTCTCCAGTGTTCCCAGACACATATTCTATAGCATTCTGAACTATGCATTACCCTGAGAGTGATGGCAGTAGGGAAGGAACGTGACATAAATACGCTGGATTTATTGCCAGTCCTGAAGCTGCTCGAAGTGATCTAAATGAACTGCTAGGTCTCTCAAACTGTGCTCATCTGATTGAGGATCTCAAATTGATAGCTGTGAATGAAAACACTGACCATCTGTGTATTCTGAAGTTACAATAGAGAAAACAGTGGTTAAGGTGGGGAAAAGGGAAAAAGGGGCACTCGTTACTTTCAATTGTATTATTTAAGACTAAGAAAAAATATTTGTATCTAATAAAAGTGGCATTAGTGCAGAGCTAGATAATTAACATAATCCTGTCTGATTTTGGTTTAATTAGCACGCTAATTAGAAATGCCATTAGTATAATTAGGACATGAATACAATTAGCACAAAGGTATTTTAAGTATAGGATCTGTTGTACTGTTGATTAATCTGATGAGGTCAGTAAAGCTCTTGTTGTCATCACTCTGCATTTCAGGTGGCTTCTGCTGTGTATCTCATGTACTTCTGTGGCAGAGGAACTGGTGGAGGGTGGCAGTGGAAATGATATAGCTGTAGTTCTCTGTTGTGAAGTCTTTGCTGATGGAGAGTGTGTTAGCAAGCTAATAATTTTCATGGGAGGATGCTCAAGCGTATAAATTAGCCCTATGTGGATTATTAACATTTTCCTGCCTGCATCCAGTAGACAGCACATTCTGAGAATGGCCATATTTTACCTCTCCAGATAAAAACTGTCCTGGATCATGTAGTCTGTGTCAGTTTTCACCAGCCACACGTGGAGTGGCCAGCTGAATTGCAGCTAGACATTCATTATTGGAGAGGTTTAGTTGCACAAAGGCTATTTAATTACAGACCTACGATGGTTTCTGCATGCTTTCCCTGGAATTCATTGTACGTTTAGGAAGGTGTGTAAATCAAACGACCAGCACATCAGGCGAGGGGTGGAGGCTGAGCAGGAGGAATTATTGGATGCCCTCATAAAACTTTAAAAGGCTTGAATGTCAAGTTTAAACTCTTGGGGCCTTAAAACTTGAGTCTCAAGGCACTTCTACCTGCTGTTTCATCGCATAAGCTTTTCACTGTTCATGAGCTGCAAACCCAAGATGATTATGACTTCTATTTCCCTGCAGTGTATTTAATTTCCCTTTACTGTTGTCATCATAGCCATGTCTGAACCACCTTTCATCTCCTCCTACCACTCATCATCCTTTCAGTTGTAGCCAGTGATGCATAGGCTTTTTAAATAGAGTGTTCCTTGTAGGCTCTTATATCAAAATCTGTTTAACCTCTGGTGCTTTCAAGCTTAAGGCAAAATCAGTGCGTATTAGCAGTTCTAATGCGTAACTGCACTCAACAGGAGAGTTAGCAAATCTGCAGAGTGATACGGCAGCGCAGAAGGGATAAGCGTGCTGCCAGCTGTGGCTGGCTGCTTGGCTTTACGTTCCCTCCTGAAGCAGTGGGTGTCCCACGCTGACCCGATGCAGCAGCCAGAGACCTCTTGTGCCACCTGGATATAGACTCCCACTCCGGCTGACGTTCTTGTGCTGGAAGGAGTAGAGATTGTCCTAAACTCATCTGGCAGAGTAAGGAAAACACTGGGCTCTTCATCCCTGATGCCACGGACAGACTTTACAGATATTTCCTTGCAATGGTTTTGTCCAGGGGAAGCACCAAGTATCTCCTCCTCTGCTGTCCCAGCGTCCCAGGGAGCCCCCTTGCATCCTGTCTCCTCATTCTTTATCTCTGCGTGCGCTATCTGTCATCAGGGTAATCTTAGACACTTGAACCTCATCTCTGCTGTAGTATTTAAGAGCAATCACTCTGCATGCACCATCAAAAATGTTTTACATGATACCTTAAGTGACATGGAGATTTACAGTCAGATAAAAGTAGTGGCATCCACAGCAAAGCAGTTAAACTGAAAACTCAGTGGGTCAGATTTGAATTTAGAAGAAGTTTAGGGTCACGTGCAGTTGAATCTCCCCTTGGATTCGGGTTGGCTGGAGGAAAGTAACAAGAAGTAACAGTTCCTGATGTCTCTGCCAGAAACTAGCATAGAAAAGCTGAATTGTGTTGGTTTTTTCTGTTTGGTGGCTGGAGTTTCTTTGTATGGATTCCTTCATCACCCCACAAACCAAACCCTTTACTAGCAGCTGTAGCAAAAGTGATACAAATTACGCCTGGGGAGGGGATGCTGAATGGGGCTCCTCAGTTAGCTCAGACATTACATTTGTTGAGTCAAAGCAACAACTGTGACAACAGAAGAACTTATAGATAACGGTTCAGTTTGGTAAGTTCCCCATAAAATATTCACTTAATACAAGATGCTTCAGTTAACACTCAAGTCCAGGGGGAATCTTATCACTCAATGATCATCTTTTAATAGAGAGAAAAATTCTGTGCTACAGTGTGCTCATTTCTTAGAGTGAGTGAACCTCTTGGCTGAGTTTAAAGCTTGTTGCCTATTTCCATTCCACATATTTATTCTATCAGTCCAGTTTTATAACTTAGAAATAATTCACTCCATTTTCTTTCAAAGAGTCACAAACCATGGCTAGGCATTGGATTCCAGAGTATCAAAATGCTTTGCTAATGAGAAATGGGCAAACGAATCTAAGGAAATAACTCTGCTTTCCCTGAATATTTCCTCATGCCTGGGACCAAACCCAAAGCCAAGCTGAGCCTTACTACTAGGATGGATTCATGTTTTTCCAGTGTTGTTTTTGATTGCTTCTCACTTCCAATCCCTGCTTTGGAGTTTGTATTTGGATAGAGGCAGCACTGCTGAAAGGTTATGAAGTGGTTGTTTCTGTCATGTCTCTGGCCCAGTCAGCCACAGAAATAGTTAGAAGTTTTGGTGGAGCCTCTCAAAATTCATTTTCACCCATGAACTTTAGGGAAATCTATGGATGGCCTGGGAGAGGGTGTGTTCTGGGGCTTTCAAAGCTGACTAGAAAGGTTATCACTTTGGAAATGTAAACTCCAAATGGAAGATAATGGAGATAAATCTTCATTCAGTTCTATTGCAGCATGGCTACTAAGGTGTAAGAAGTAAAAAGTTGAATAAAGATTCCCTTTTATCTCATCTTTGTGATGAGAAAACAGAGGGTGCTTTGATTTAGCAAAACCTCATCAGTTGTTATGATTTGGTTTTACAAACCTCAATCCAGGGAGGTTAGGGTCTGGCTTCCATTATATTCTAACCAGAAAGTTCATGCAGAAGAGCTGTTCTGCTCAAACTATCCTGAATTTGTCCTAACTTCATTTTAATCCCAGCAAAACCTAAACTCTGTGCCCTTTAGAGTCTGTTTGTCACTATTGTTAATACATTATGTTTTACTGTGTGTTGTTTGATAGACAAATGAACTCTTGGAGAATATTTACATACTTGCACGCAAGCACACACAAATCTGTGTGTCTATATATATATATGTTGCAGTGTTATGAGGTTCCATTTCATTTGACCACAGTGGTTTCTTCTTAGCCACAGAAATCTCATGCATATACTAGCCAACTCCTATTTTCATTTGTGTTGGGGTGAAATCACAATCTACTCAACGTGCTTCAAATGAAGGCAAAGAGTGTGCCAATACCATGCCACCAAGGGAGAGAGCTCCATGCTGGATTTTGTCTTCTCTGTCTTTATACTGCTTGGTGAGCTGCAGACTAAACTGAACCATAAAGAGCAAAATGAACAGTGACTATGCTGCTGCATGTACGGATGTGAACAATATTGAGAAATTTAAGATCAACCCTTATAAATACACTTACAATGTATGCATATAACTAAATTAATAGCAGGCATAACTCTTTTAAAAGTCACTTGACTTTAATTGACATATCAATATAATTGGCAATTATCTTAATTGATATACATGGCATAAATATTGTGCTCTGGAAAGCTTCCAGTCCTTCTTTATTGGAGTATTAAGTCACAGCATATGCAGATTACATGGAAATACCACTGACGCATTTGTTAAAAGAAATTCCTTTCTTATGTAGCTTTCTTATATTTTTATATACATGTATATATATGTAAATATGCAAAAAAAAGTCACGAGAACATACTGAGTATTGTCAGTACAGTCTTTTAAACAATTTCAAGTGATTCCACTAAAGGGTTTCTGCAAGTTTCACACTCTGCTTTTGTGGAAATCAGCTTTCAAGTCAGTCAGGCTAGAGATTAGATCCAAAGATTTAAAACCCCTGTAGATCAAAAGCAGATGCTCTTAGAAGACATTTCAGCCAAGACAAGCCGTCTGGGGACATTGTTACAGCGGGAGAAGACAATTTATCATTAAAACATGAAAGCCTCTGTTCAATAATAACCAGATGTATTAAAAAAAAAAAGGAAAGGAGAAGAAAAAGAGAAAGAAAGAAAGAAAAAAATAATGGTGTCAAGGTCTTGATTCATTTGTCTCCCACTAGAAATCATCTTTATCCCATACTTAGGAAACGAGCACAGATTCTTTGATGCCAAGATATAATATAAGAAAAACCGAAACATTTCACATTGTAAATCCTTGGCAATTGTCAAGGAAATTTTAATTACATAAAAATCTGTGATAAAGATAAGGAGCAATCAAAAGAACAGTTTCCGTGACTTAAGATGAAAAGAGGAGGAAGGTCTTCAGACTCTTCTCTCTTTCTTTGTACCATTTTCCACCTTGTCCCCTCTTCACTCTGACCTAGTGCAACTTGGCAATAGTGCTTAGCTTTAACCTAAAACCTCCTCTCCAAACATTTGCAAACATCAGTTAATCCTTCCCCGTAAAGCAGAGGGATTCCTGCAAGTCAACGATGTGTAGGGAAACCAAGGTGCAGTGAGATGGAAAGAGTTGCCTCCCATTTGCAGCAAACTGTTAGGAGGGACAGGAAGTGAAATTTTTAAGATCTCATTTTTCCAGCCTCATGCTCTAACCACTAGAGAGCATCCCTTCCCAGTGAAAAGTATAGCTGTAGCACAGGAAATGCATTTGCTGCCAGTAAATGGGGATTAGGAAGTCCTCCTCACTCAATTCTTGTTTTACAGGCCATACTATAAGAGAGTGGGTGTGATTAACAACATTTTCTATAATGTATTTAAAATCATTTCCAGGTCTGTGGTTAGACCGTGGAGGGGAACATTCCCTAGAGAATAAAAGAACATCTAAGGACTCAAGAGCAAGTCATGGGAAGTCAGGACACATTCTTTTCCATTGCCACCAAGCAGGTCACAGAGCAACCTATCTGAGCTCCACCCACAAAATAAGATGCAAAACCTCATTGCTTTTGTCATAGGAATGAGGGAATGAAATGTAGACAATGTAGACAATGTCAGAGAGATGGCAGGGAACTTGCTGAAAAACTGTTTCATTGATGTTGCCGGAAAAAGCTTGTTGTTTGACATGGAAGTTTTTGGGAGGAGTATATTGTTTTTGATAAAGCTCTAGGTAAACTACTGCACGTCAGGATGAAATTTTTTATCAGATGGACCCATCCATCCTACACAAGTTCAGAGAGGAACTCATAACTTGTAAGGGCTTTTTGATACCTCCTTTGAGCCAGGCGGATTTGAACAAAAGTCTCCAAGTCCCTGGGTATCCCAAAGGATGGGCTGCCCTGTCTCTGACTGTGAAGAAGATCTTTGTTCCGGCCTAAGAAACCTTCCCAATAAAATGATTGTTATAACCAATACAGAGAGATTTCTATATTCAGTGAAGTGTGAACCTCAATGTGATTTTACGTATTATATTGAGGATCTTACATGTGAGGCTTTTTCATCATCTGCTTTCTGTCTAGCTTCTGCCTGTGGTATCCTTCATGGGGCATTTGGAAGGAAGAACCATCTGATCAAATGGGCAGAGATGATGATTAGCCTCTCAAGAGAGGAGAGAGTACAATTTAGAGAATGTCTCCTAGACTCTGTGATCAGAAACTCTGGAGACGCAGGGCAAGTATGTTTGTGGATTTCCACAGCTCTTTGAGCATGGAGCTCAAGTCAGAGATCTCTTGTTTGTAGGTGGCTTCTAGGATCTCATGCCTTGCTACAAGGGTTCAAACCCAAAAGATTTTGTCAGGTGAAAACACTTTCCAGGGAGAGTATAAGGAGATTGTGCCAGCATCTTGAAAGCATATATAGTTGCCCTCTAGGAACTGTAAGCCTTTAGCAAACCAATTCCATTCCTTTTTCTTTGAATAAAAAGAAAGACATTGCCATTTGCTAGTCAAACAGAACAATTAGGGTAGAAAGTATTTAGCTTTCCAGAAAACTCAACTTGAGTGAGCTGCAGAAATGCCATAATGGAAAAAATTAAATTAATTGTATTTTTATTTCTCCTCTCCTCTGTGTGCCAAGTACCGGTCATTTCAAACAAATCTGTTTACTGTGCTAAGCATAGTAACATTGATGTAAAATATCAGGAAAGCATGAGATGGATGCTACCTATTGGCTATTCTGTTAATGTCTCTGGAGCCCCACATGACAGTTCTGATATGAGTGCAGACCTGCAAACCCATGGGGATGGCAGCCCTTTAAGTGACACATTTGCAAGCAGCAGCATGCAGCTACTGGAAGAAGGTATATGGTCTGATAATGCGATTTCTGCTATTTCAAGTGGGCTTTATCTCCTTTTCTTCATTTGCGAAGATCTCTTTGCATCAACTTTGAAAGGCAAATATTCATAAGCAGAGGGGACTGAAGCAGAGAAATCAGGTCCAGAGCCAGATTAACTGTGCTGCTGTCATCAGAAAGCTGAGCACTGTCTTTCTTGTTTTGACTTGCAGCAGAAGATCTGACTTAATTGGATGCAGACTGGATCTGTACATGGATTTAAAATCCTAAAAGCTTGGGGTTCACATCGAGGGTTCTCACCATGGGTTTAAAAGCAGAAAAATCTGGAGAGAAGGGGCTATTGAGCAATTGAGAGAAGACAAGATTAAGGAAAAGAGAACTTAGAAAGGGAACAACAGGTGGAAACATTTACCCTTTCTTTGCTCAGTGTTGTTTCAGTTGCGCCTATATGTTTTGCATCTGTACCGCCTTGCCTGAGCTTCTGGGTGCCTAGTGCTGGGGCTTTGGAAGCTGGAGATCCTCCAGCACGTGGGTGCTGATGGCCACCACATTGTCACTGTAGTGGTCGTCACTGTGCCTGAACAGAAGCTTGTTTGGGGCACAACAATTGGTTCACGTAGCCGTTTACATAGTGTGGGAGATCACACACATAAAAGTTTAGTGCAGAAGTGCACAAGCACAGACTCACACAGCCCTCGGGCCTTTTCTGTTAACATTCAGACCCATAAAGCACATTAAAATAAACCTATTTTTACAGCTCTGCAGTGCTGTTCAACCAAGCATTTTGAGAAGCAAACAAAAGCACCCACTTCTCTGGAAATCGGAAACTTCATTCCTATCCAGGAGCACAAATTGTACTCAGGAGAGAGTTATGAAACCCTGTTTAAATTCATATTTGTATTCAGTTTTACATACCTTTGATTCACCCTTCTGTAGGAGTTTTTTTCTTTCTAATTTTTAGCCTTTGATAGCTCTATACTTCTGTTGACAAATCATTTCCAAACAGTTTTTCCTCAGGGTTATGAGAAGATGAGGCAGAAGTGAGTTTTTTCTCCCCGTTTTCAAGTGTGAATACACACAAGAGGAAAGTATGTTCAAGTGCAGGGAGCCTTCTTGCCAACTGTTTCATGGCTGCCTACATGGTGAATTAAAGGAGGCAATTCAAGATGCTCTCTGTCCACTGTTGCTGGGCAGAGCTGGATTTAGGGTCCCTGCCAGTGGACCATGCTGCAAAGCATCAGCACCCTCGACATCAGATCCGTCCTGATCACTCAGATGAGGACATCAAAATGCTTTCTGGCTAGAGAGCTCCTGTTTGCATCAAGGGCAGCCTTGTAGTGTAGACTTCAAGAGTGAAAGAGGTGACTCTGGGGTGGAGAGGCAGGCAATGTCAGAGGTATCCTCTGAGCAAAAAAATCTCCTTAAAATAATACTCTCTGTCTTCAAAACAATGTATTACAGCATCTGATACAAAAGGGTCTTGATTTTACTCAAGAGTTTCAAACCCAAAACAAACAAGCATTTATAATAATTGATTGTAAATGCAAATTGTTTGTTCTCCTTCTAGTTTTTCTTTGATTTTCCTTTCAAATAACATCACAAATCCTTTTGCATTTGTCTAGCTAAATGAGCCGTTCATTTTTCCCAAACTTTGCTTGGCTGTAAGGACTTTAAATATTGCCACACTTGACATAAAGCAAAGATTTTAGCTGATAAGCGTGCGTAATGGTTCAAAACTGTTCCAGCGAGCAAATCTGGTTTCTCAAAGGTAACAATACAAAAAGCTAGCCTTTGATTAAATATTCCAATCATTACATGGTAATGGTGCACGAAGCTGTGATTTATCAGCCAAAACAATGTGCTGGAAAATGAACATAATTCATTAAACTGGAACCAAACTCCACTTGAGCTTTCCACTCACAATAATTCTTGGCTGAGAACAATCGGTGTCATGCAGCAGAGGCCGGTTTGTAGACTTCTCTTTTTTTATGGTGCTCTGCTCTCAAGACATGAACTCTGTCACCTGAGCTATAGGCTGAAGAAAGCAACCACCTGACCATCCATCAGTAGCACTGGCCTGATCTGCTGGTGTAAGAACCAGGGGCCACAGGGGTTTATTTTTCTTGCATACCTAATGTTTCAGGGCAACGTAAGCTCATCTCTAAGTGCCCTGAAGGGCACAATGTTTGGGATAAGCAAGGACAGATCCTCACCAGAGTGCGCTTTCAGGGGCTTGCTTGGCCTCAGCATGACAACACTGCTCTGCCAACAACCAGCAAAGATGACAAAGCTTTGTTTTAACTCATGCTGAGTGCAAGCAGAGAGCTTAAAATTACTGCTCAGCTTTGTCATAGTGTGGCATACCCCTCCTCTTTGCTGGCTCCCTCCTTGCTGCTGGGAAGCTGCGGGAAGATGGACCGGTAGCAGATCCCCTCACCTTGGCCTCCTGCCTCCACCCTGTGAGAACAGTGCCGGGTGCCAATGAGATATAATTGCTTGTCAGGCCGCAACATGTTTATTTTTAGGCATACCAGTGTGAGCTGGGGGTGTGGGCTGATCAGTAGCGGGTTTGTGCTTTTTGCTACCTCTGCAGAAGGGTGTTTGACAGCACTCGGGCGCAGGGCTGGGGATGGTGTGCCTGCTGCTAGCAACACGTGTGGCTCTGTTTTGTTAACATCCTGGGGCTGGTTATCGTGTAATAACAAGGAGTTAGGTCTGTTTATTAAAAAAAGATGTCTGTTTTGTTACTGTGTCTTTTCTGTAAAAGCAGTTGGGGAAGGGAAAGGAAGAAGATGCCAAATTGGTTGTTAGTGTAGCTAAAGAGGATGTTCATCACTACAGAGATATTTGTACCATTATATTCAACTTTTATTGTAAATCAGGGTCAGGAAGCAGTTTAGTCTGTTCACTGCGGTCTCAAAACCTCAAAACCACCGTGATTAAGTTCCTTCTCACCCACTTTGCACATCCAGCTGAACACTGAAGACATAAACCAGAAGATTTTCTTGCTTCTCACATCACTTTATTTTTGTGTTCAAACACATGGAAGAGAAGAAATTGATCTATAAAGTTAAACTAAAACCAACTCATCAAGCCTGTGAAGCTTTAGAAGGGCACAAGAGCAGAGGGAAGATAGTATTTTTGGCCAGAGAGGTGTACCAAGTTGTGTGGAATTTGTGTCGTGGCTGATGTGTGGTCACGGGGCTTGAGCAGCAGCGTCAGTGCCAGGACTCACTGGCTGCACCAGTGCCCAGAGCAGCTGCCTCAGATGATAGCAGGGTTGTCATCACTCCCAGTAAAACCAGAAGTCCAGATATGATGGGAAAGAGAGCAAGGGTGACAAACAACTTTCAAGAAAGCTGCCCAGTACAGCATGTGCTGGATAACATTGAGCTGTGGGATTACTGTGTTTTCTGCCAATGTTGCTGGAGTATGTGATATCTGAACTGCACTGGGCACCCACTGGTGGCTGCTGTGTGCTACAGCCTGTTCTCCATGGCCCAGCCAGGTCTAAGCCAACAGATGTCGTGTTGAGGCAGCATGTCTACTGTGGCTTTTCTGCTCCAAAGACAGCAGCGCTGGGCAGGAGGGGCCTCTTTGTCCAAGCTTGATGGTTTATGTCAGGGATGATGGATAGCTCTGCTTGTAGAAGTAGGTTACACCTGTGGTTAACTGGCAGCATGCGCATGGCCGTTCTGGGAAGCTGACGTGCCACTGCTGCATTAGTGATGTGATTGACTGATTTGCTCCTCCTTTAATCTAGCAGGAATTGCTTGACAGTTTTGGAAGAGGGAAGAAGGGAAAACCCCTCTCACATCAGTTGTGTTGTGTAAGCAGAGCGCTGTGGGCTCTTTTGGCAATGTGCTTCTGGGTAGGGGAAAGAGTCTTAAGAACAGGACCAAGTCCAGCCTCTTGGGCAGGGATCGATGCTTGGCCTCTGCAGCTGGAGACTAGAGCAGGGAGCTAATCTGGAGAGTGGGAAGGATGAGCTCTCTGTTGCAGCTTGGTTCTGAGAAATGGAAGGATGTTGGCAGCACTGGACGCATGTTAGCAAATCATTGGGGGACTGGAGAGTTCATGGCACTGTAGATTCAAGAAGCACAGGAGATGGGGAGTGGATTGATCTCCACCGAAGGCTAAAGATGTGATTGGTGTCCTGGGAGTTCTGTTGGTGGAAGCCATTGTCCCTCCTTCTGTGTTCACTCTGCCACTGTTCCTCTTTGAGGATCAAATCAGATGCCATGATAAGAGCTGTGACAATACAATAAGCATGCTATTTTTAGGGACAAACCCTTTTAAAGCAGAGAGAGTGCTAAAGACATTGAGCCAGGGAAAGGAATGAGAGTAAGGAAAATGATGATTAAACATCTAGGAGTTCTTCCAAGATCTGCCACAGTCTCTCCATATGACCTTTGGAAATTCCTGCATCCTCTTGGCCCACCTTCAGCAGTCTGAGTGCAACCCCAAGGACATGCAAACACATCCTTTCATCCACTCTTTATTTAAATTATCAGATCTCTGGGCAGGTATTGTTTTCTGTCTGGGTTTGTATGGTACCTGCCAGCAGGTACAATGCCATAGTGAGCTGCAAGCAGAGGCTCAGATCTTCTGAGATACTTAGGTGCCCAATTCCTGTTCAGTAGAAGCTCCTGCTTGCTTTGGAGACCTGGACTTAAGGCACAGTGGGCTGCAAATAATTATCCTGGCACACTTCAAACTTTTGCAAAAGAACAGAATGATTGGAGTCCATCTGCTTGTGTTTCTGACCCCCTTGGACATATTTTGATTTATTGGAGTACACAAATTTTAACCTTGAGCTTCCTTCTCAGTGGTCATTCATTACTTTTCTGTTGTAATTTACATTCCCTATTGCTAAAACTAACAAAATGTTCAGACTAACAGAAAGCCTTCTCCCTGCTGAGCCCCAAATTAAACATTCCTGGAAAGGCAGGAGGCAGTTGCTTTATTCTGCATTGTGAATTAGCATATTTGCATAACTTAACGGTCAGTGTATGAGACAGGAGTTCCAGAAGAGATCAGTCTTCAGCAGTGTTTTTGACTTCATGGTCGAGCATCCTCTGCTCTGTACAGCAATGCCGTGTAAGCTGCTGAAATGTCCTTCTGGTATGGGGCTATCAATCACTGGCTTTATGTCTGGTTTCTGTGAGGAAACCACAGAGAATGAAAATACAACAAATAGCCTACTGAAAAGCAGACATCACTTCTCAAAGCAAAGAGCAAGCAGTAGCACATCCAATTGAGGAAACCATCGCCAACTTATGAAGAAGAGTAATGAATTCTTCCATCTTCAGTGGACAGACCTCAAAACCCCATCTTTCCTTCCATCTGCAGCTTACTTAGTGCTGTGAAACCCCATTTGAGCTATCTAGGTAAACTCCACTCCAGTGCTGCCATGTGTGTTGTCTCAGCTGCAGCGTATGAGCTGCTTTGGAGGAGGAAACCTCCTGTGAGCACATTATTTCCTTTCTTGTGCTCTGCAGAATTTTCTTCTTTAAGAAAACAACTCAAAGTTCTTCCCAAATGTACATTTTTGGTATGTGTTCAGAGTGTTTCCCTTGCCAAGTTGTGGTCTGATCCAGGGTTGATCAGGTAAAGGGAAAAAACTTCCCTAGACTTCCACAAGGGCAAAGGTCTAACGAACAGAATGTACTTCAAAGAAGAGCAGGGAGGTTACTGTGCTCGTAGATACGGCATTGAGTAGGAAGTAGCATCACCAATATTTCTAAAATCTGGGGTGGTGCTACCAAGCTCATAGATACTGATTGAAATCATTACCCTGTACCTCACTATTACTGTTTAAATGTGTTAACAAATTGCTGAGGTGATCGTGGGCTGAGATCTAAATGACATAACTGCCGTACAAGCTAAAACCCCAAAATAAGCCTTGTCCTGGGAGTACACGGTCTCCGAGCAATGTTTGCCCACCCTTATTACCCATGAGCACTGTCTCATCCTATGTGATGTTTCACTTAAGTCACTGTGAGGGTAGGACAACCTCATGGCTATCATATGCAGGGAAGGTTTAGGTTAGTAATTAAAATATGAACAATCTTTGGATGCTAAGCATAGATGGAGCCCACCCTTCATGGTGCCACCTAGATTCACCCAAAAATTCAAGACACAGTTTCTCATAATGCCCTATGGGAATCTGAGAATACAGAAGGATGGTTTCTTGAAGAGCTGATAGGGCACAGAATGGCCTCTTTTCTTCCTTCCTAGCAGAGTTAGTTCAAGATTTTGGGGTTTAAAAATTCCTAGAACAGAGTTAAACAAACATTTTAGGGTAACAGTTTTAAACTGAAAGAGGGGAGACTTAGATTAGATATTAGGAAGAAATTTTTTACTGTGAGGTTGTTGAGGCACTGGCACAGGTTGCCCAGGGAAGTCGTGGATGCCCCATCCCTGGAGGTGTTCAAGGCCAGGCTGGTTGAGGGTTTGAGCAACCTGATCCAATGGAAGGTGCCCCCGGCAGTGGGTTTGAAACTGGATTATCTTTTAGGAGTCTTCCAACCCATAACATTCCACAATTCTGTGATTTTTTACACCAGAAATATTTACTCTGGTTTCATAGAAATGATAATACCTGTTTTTTAAAAATGAGACAACGTGCAATATATTAATATTTTAAATATTTTTGATAGTTCTACTTGTTAGAAAATTTGCAGCCTTTTTGCATATTTATCTTGTAGCCCAGGCAGTATTTCTTAGATCAAGTTTAGAAAAGCTGTTTCTATTCTGTCTCATTCAGTTTAATTCTACCGTCATTTCAGTATTTCTTTCCAGCTGGTCCCCTCTTGCTTTTAGCTTGCTTTGTGCAGTCACCCCTCACAGCCAAGCAAGTTAAAATACCAGGTGTTTATCGCTCTCTGGTAGTATTTTCTTACTGTTTTTTAGTCAATGTTTTGTGGTTTTCCTTTTGAAGACACAATGGTAGGCTTCCCAGGCAGGCAGTAAACATTCTTCTTTTATTGTTCTAATCCACTTAAAATATCACAGTATGATTGAAGCTTTTTTTCTTATATACATCAAAAAAGAGCCAAAGAATATATTGAAATTTACAGGTAGGAACTAATCCTATAAAATTTGTCTTGTCTGTAATCAAGCATTAGAGTTGACAGTCTATGTTCATTTAATCCTTAAATATCCAGGATGTGTCTTTAAAAACCAGATACTTCATTTTATGAAATTTACTGCATAGGACTGATTTTTTTAGGATACTATCATATTTTTTCACTTTAAGTATTTAGGAGATGTGAATCTGATACAAGTTATCAATGTACAAGAGCTCTCCAAGTTGTCCTTTCTAGCAAATTCCCTCTTTTGCTATAGTAAACTGTTTTGTTTGGATGGATAACTACCAACTCCTCTCTGCCATATTTCAAATTATGAAGTGGTTTGGGATGTCTGCTTTCTAAATGAGTGTATTTGATGTAATAAATGCCCAGACGTAACTGTTGTTTTAAGCTGGTCAGATTATTCATTACAAAAAATTTTGGTTTGGAATGACATTAATTCTCCTCATCACTGTTCAGTGGACAATTTATGGGAATGCAAGCCATGCCGCAGGTTCATTTATAAACTGCTAGCACATGCTTTTCATTATTTATTAATTTGTGATTGGTTGCTTGAAACATCTGATGTTGACTCTGGCTTTTGGTTGGGCAACAGAAGTGTGATGAACAGCATGAAAAATTAATTGTTAATTCAGATCTGTAATGCAGCAGCATCCATCATAAATGCACAGAAGCATTTGTAGATAGGAAAAGCAGGCATCGCGCCAAAGATCTCCCAGCTGAGCATCCCTCTAAATGAGTGCATGTGGGAAAAGATCAGGAAAATGGACTTTGCCCACTGCAGTGCTCTGGGTGTTCTGGCAGCCAGACCTCTCACCAGTTTTGTTTTAGATGAAAGAGAGGTGTAGGAGAAAACAGGAGAGAGTGAGTGAGTGAATTTCTCTGAAAATAGCCAGGGATGAGGAAAACATCCTGGGACAACTGGAAATGTAAATTAACCCTTTGATGCCAAATTAAAGAGAAAAAAAAGAGGTTGGCCTTGAAGAAGTGAAGACAAATTGTTTTGGTTCAGTAGCCAGAGGATAAGACAGCAACATAGATATACAGGTGGGATGATCAAACAGTCGGGAGGGTTATGCGCCCAAAATAACTGTATCTCAAGCTCAGAAGAAAAGGTGACATGAAGACTTAAACAGGTAAAGAGAGGCAGGGTTGTTAAGTGTCTGGATGGAAAGGAAGGCTATGTCTTATGGATACTTTGCTGCAAAAATGTGGAAGACTGATCTAAGCTGGATGTGAAGATCAATAAGAGCTACAGAGAGGTCCAACAGATGAGGACACACACCCAGGCTACGATCCTGAGGCGTGGGCAGGAGAATTACTCTCACCTGTGGGATGCAGGATGTCTCCCTGAAGGCTGGTGACAGAACTGGTATCTGTAGGTTGAATAATATCAGTGATGGGTGTCTTATTGATTAAGGAAGGGTGGAGGCTGTTGTTCAGGAATTTGTTGTGGGTGGTGGTATGAGGTCAATGTTGTTTTAAATGACAGAAAACTAAAGCTGCTGGGTCCCCTGGGCAGCACTCAGCTTGAGGCTGACTTGTACTGTGCACATAATGCACAGGTGTGTGTAGTGAAATGTTGTGAAGGCTTTCGTCTTTGTTAACTTTCACCCTATGTGTAAGGATGTGTGGTAAGGTTGGGTATAGACTTTGCCGTGCCTGCAAAGAAAATACAGATATTTGTCCTAGACAACACGACTTGGTTTGAAAGCAGCAATTGGATAATTTAGCTGGATGATACACATCCAAAGTAGTGCAGACAGTAAAATATACTCAGTATCCACTGGCTGGCCAGCAATGCAGGGGAAGGTTCAAGCCATTCAATAGTATCTGTCATGAAGCAGCTATTTATTCATCTTTATTATACTAAAGTTCCATGTGTTTTTGCTATTCTATGAATATGTTGGTCTGGCAAAGTTCTTACAGATCCCTAAAAAGGTGGCTGGTTTTAGAATTATGTGTTGTTTCTGGTTTCTTTTTTTTTAATTTTATTTTATTTTTCAATGGCTAGAAATGAATTGATCTTTCTGTAACTGGCAAGCTGGGGTAAAGCACACTAGAAAAAGCTATATCCCGTGGAATTTTTGGCTTGCTTTCTTAAACTGTGGCAGGACATCCTGATGCTATGAAATTACATGGAAAAAGAAAGTCTTGGAAGAAAGGGTTGGGAATAGTAGCTTTGTTACTGAATGGATTTGATGAGTTCCTGCTTTGATAGGAACATTATAATGTTGAAAAGTAACAAAATCTTTGAAGAAGTCTGGCAGATTTTGAAATGAAAATCGAATGCAAAACTCTGGAATATTTTAAAGAATAGGCACTTCATGTTTATTGAGCCCCCTTCATGACTTACAGGTACTGAGCTTTTCTTTACAACAGAAACATCTGGCTTCTTTGCTCTCTTTATTAAATTATTCCAATGATTCAGGAAGAAGAAATAGCACCGAGAGAAAAGGGAAGTAAAGTGAAAAAGATACATTTGTGGAGAGGGATGGTGAATAATGCAATAATTTCCCTCTAGTTGCACCCCGCATATTGTATAGAGTGAGACTGACGCAAAGGAGAGGGAGAGAGCGGACATCTGGACCAACGGTTTTTGAGATTACCAGAAATGTGTGACATGTTACTTGGAAAAGATGTAATTGAGATTTATTTATGTTTTGAATGCTTTGCTCTTTTGTATTGTTTTAGCACATATGGCATTCATATAAATCAATTATAATAATAATAGTCTATGAATATAGCGTCTTATCCACAGCTCATTGAAGCCTATGGGAGGGCTTTCCATTGGCTTCACTAGGCTCTGAGTCAGTCTCACTGGGAGCCTTTGATCAACCAGCAACAGCCATAAAGTTCCTCCACTTCCCTCTGTGTGGGAGAAGTGGCAGTTTTTGTTGCACATTTTGCTGCTGGACGTAGCAAGGAAGGATGTGTGTGGGTGACTGATGAAAAAACTTAGGTCTCCTCCGCTGCCAACGTCTCCTGGTTCATGGTGATTGGGAGGATCATGACTGGTTTGTGTTGCTGAGTTTGTCAGGTTCATCTGGCTGTTGGAAAGCTGAGTCGTGAAAGTCTTGGTAGGTAGATCATGCTACAGAAAGGAGTGGGAGAAACTGGGATATCTACTGAAGCCTGCTGCTTTGGAGGAGCGCAGCAGACAATATATGCAGTTAAAAAGTACCCCCTAGCCACAAATATGCTGAGCTGTGGTACCCACATTACTAGCAGGAAGGTTTGGCCACCAGAAAGATTTTGAACCAACACACTCCGCTTCCCAATTGTGCTAAGAGCATGCATACGTCCTGCAATGGCAGCTCAGCTGACAGCCCATAATTGCTTTAGTTATGAAAGCCCGTTTGTATCTGAATGGGGGTCCGTGTGTAAGATAAACATGGGAAATGGGAAAACAGTGTAACAAAAGCAACATTATGTGCTTGGTTTTAGCCAATAGGAAAAACAATCTACTCATCTTCAGCTCAGCCATGGCTTCTATAACTCACTCACTCACTCGCTCAGCTAATGAGTGTCATTTTCTCAATAAATATTTTCTGAATGTAGAACTAGGAAGAGAGTCTATTGTTTAAATCAAAGAATTCTACACCACATTAAACACAGTGATTTTCTCTTTATTATTGGTTGATGAAAAGAAAAAGATGTCTCCCTAAGAAAAATACATTACATTAAAAAAGGAAATGATAGCAGAAGAATACATCACATATGCTATGTAGCAATATAGCAGAAAAGTGCTTCTCCATCTCTGGTGAAATCCAGATGACTTGAAATTACTTTTAAACTAATGCATTTGTAAGTAAATGGAGTAGGAATAATTAATTTGATTTTGAGCAGTTGTCTTCCAAATAAATTCCATCCCATAGCACTGGTAGTAGTTATTTGGTAAAAAGAAAAGAAATAAAGGATCAGACCCTGCTCAGGCTGTGGGACTTTGGGTTCATTTTCTAAAGGGCAAAACTTGTTTATTCACTGTATCTTGAACTTGGAACAAACCCACCCAGACATGTTTAATGTAAAAGATATTGCACTAGTATGCTGTTGATATGCCAGCAAAACCCTAATCCAGTGCCTGTTAACATTGGGTAGTGAGATGCTGTTGACTAGAGAGGGCTTTGGAGCAGACCCAGAGACAGTTTCGTGCACTAGCTAATAATCCTACTGCAGGGTGGAACCCAATTCCTGGCATTCGGCAGGAATTTTCTCATTTATTTCATTAGGCGTTGAATCAGACCGATGTGGTGATATTCATCTCACCCTGTGTTAACAATCTCAGGATTTGTAATCTCACCATTTAGGCTCACTTTTTTACCAGAGGACAACATGGACACATGCAGAGGGCAGTTCAGCTCAGCTGTTTCAGACTGTTGGCTCTGGCTCTTTCTCCAGATGCTCCTGTCTCTCTTGGCTCAATATAATGGAAAGGCTGGAGAGAAACTTGAGAGAAGAGACAGCTAGCTATCACACAGATGAAATAAGATAAAAACAGTCCAACCTCTGTTGTTTGCTGATATAGGGTATTCTTAGTGCGTGGAAACTGAATTACTTGGCACTTGAAGATCATTGAGAATCAAACCCAGAACTTTAATTTGAATGATCGCAAGCATAATAGAAAAAAAAAAAAATGAATGCAGTGCTTTCTCTTTTCATCCAGAAAGCAGTTAGTTACAAATGCATAAGGAGGAGGATGGGATGTGGACAAATCATCAGTGTTTACAAATAATGTGAAAACACTGTCATCCTGAGAATTACTTAGATTAGCAGCAGTATCAAGTTCTCAAATGAGATCAAGACTCACTGTGGAGGATAAAATATAGGTACGAGGTAAACGATGCCCTCTAAAGAGCGTGGAGACTGCTAAATAAAGAGATAGTATTAGGAGAAACCAAAATTAGTGACTCGGAAAAGTTTGCTCTGTTAGCCCATGGACGAATTCAGACCAGGACCCTGCACTCTTTTCTCCTTGTTCACTTTGTTCCCCCACTTAGGGGACAAGTCAAGAACAGAGATTTCAGTCCTAAATAAAATTATTGCCTGAAATCATTATTCAACTTTAAGGAGGAACCTTGGTTTGTGCTTGGAGTAGAATCTTACTTGTGCTGTTCTTAGGACTAACACATTCCTGCTAGTCTTTCTTTTATCTTGGAATCACTAGAGCTGGTTTTGCCAACACGTGTGACTTCTCCCTGGCCTGGAGCCATTGCAGCCTGGGCTGTGTGCTCGCCTTATCTCACCAGTGAATCAAGCTCAGGCATGATCAGTCACTGCATGGGGGATTGCCAAGGAGAATCCAGGCTGTCAGAGGAATGGCTGGTGAGGTTTGTGTGGCCAGTTTTCTCTCTCTGAGTCAGAGCTGAGCCACTGAGTTGGCCTGGTTTTTTAGGGTGGCACGATCCCTCTGCAATCGTGAGTAATCTTCTATTCCTGCTTAATATCAAAAGGATGCAGTTAATTAGAAACAAAACAAAAAACAAAACCAAAGAGCCGATGTGTTTCAGACCTTTGTCTTAAATGTTTATTTTACTGATACTTATCTTATGAACAAGGGAATCTGTGATGAAATACAGTGAAATATATATGCTGCCTTGAAGACTGGTAAAGATCTGCTCGGTCTTCTCGCTCCAAGCCCTAGGAATATTCAGAAATATTAAGCAAGACTGGGCTGAAAAAGAAAGAAGAGAATTGTCTTTTCCATGTAAGATGTTACTCATTGAGCAGTAGAGCCCGTTGCTGTAGGAGAGTACCTGGGACATGAAATAAGCTAGATTGAAAGGGATGGAAGAGATCAGGGTGGCCATACCAAGCTTCACCCAAGGGCTGTCACACTGCGGTGCTGCTCAGAACCATTTGCAACCAATATATTTAAGAGCCTTGAGCACGTTTTTTGGAGAGGAGTGAGAGATGCAGGCTGTTTTATGCTGGTGAAGAGGAGGTGCAGGAGTGATCGAGTAGTCTCCTACAGCTATTTGAAGAGCAGTTATAAAGATGTCAGTGTCGAACTCTAAGGAATGCCAGATGATAAAACAGTGAGTAATAACAAATTACAGCTTGGGAGGTTTAAATTAGACATAAGGAAAAGTTTTTCACAACAAGGGTGGAGCAGCACTGGAATCAGTCCTGGTTGCTCAAGCCATCATGGTATCTCTGTCCTTGGAGGCTTTCAAAACTTGGCCAGACAAAGCACTGGCTGACCTGACCTACTGTCAGCAACAGTCTTACTGTGAGTGGAAGGTTGGCTTTTAGAGATTGCTTCCAACCAGCATTTCTGTGATCTTATCCCGTGTGGAATTTCCTTACATTTATGTCATTAAAAATTGAGTCCTTTGAACTTGCCAGTCTCCATTACAAATTCCTTGTCCTGATTTCCCTTCTGCTGGTGTCTTTTTTCATCCATAGTGCCAAATCACGTCATACCCCCTCGCCGGGTATGTCAGCCAATGCATCTACATGAAGAGTATCCTCTCTGCTTGCTGCAAAAGTATTTGCAAAACAAAAAGCATGGGTTTGCTTTTTGTGGTGCTCGCACCACCTTCTATGAGTTCTTTTGGCTGATAGTGTGAAAAAGCTTCTTTAGCTCCCAGTTGACATTGCTTATGCCAGCTTTACTTCTAATGAGGCTTTGAAATACTTCCTAGATTTTTATTTGAATCCTTGGTTACCAGCTTCATACAAAGGAAAGACAACTCTAGATTTAATCAACACTTGAAAAATAGAATGAGTCACCTAATACCACTCTGTTACCCACACCTCTTCAGTGAAATTATGAGAAGAGAGGGATGATTTGAGGCTCTGCAGTCCTGGCTGCCATCTCTCATTCCTATTACCATGGAGATGTAGCCACAGTAGGCCCCCATCCAAATCTGAGCCAGATATATTCTATGTAATAAGAAGATATTTTGAAGTGTTTAGGCAGACAAGTGAAAAGCAAGTGGCAATCTGCTTCTTTTATTTTTTGTCACTGACTATTTGCTTTGTGGGCTGGAATAATTTATTGTTCCTTTTCTGTCCAATAGGGGAGATAAATGAGGGTGAGTTCTTCAATGAGCAAAACATACATTTGGAAACATCATTTTAGTATCAAAATGAGATTTCCATAAGACTTTGCTGAATGAAGCTGTAGCAGTATGTCTTGATCTCTCCCTAGGAAAGGAAAAGAAGCCAGAAGTTTCAGGGCTAAATGGTTTTGTAGTCGGTCATCTTCTTTCTTTGTTATTTTTTTTTTTATAAAAAAGTGAATTTATTGAGCATGGAAAAACACCAGATTGACAGTTCTGGAAATAAAAACCTCTCTTAATCCAGAGTGCAGATGTGGCACAGTCAAGATTAATGCAAAATTCCTCCCTAAGATCCAAAGAAATCATTGCAAGTCATTTGGCAGAGGACGGGCACCATGCCCTGGTATTTACCCAAGAGAGTTTCAGAGGGCATAAGTGCCGGCTAATGCTGAGCTACTTCAAAGTCAGTTGCACCTTTCAGTGTCTCTGTGCCACTCTTGTTGCTGAGCCTCTCTGCTAAGGGGAGCCTGGAGTAAAGGAGAGGGGAAGAAGGCCAAATTGGGGCAGTTTATGCTCAGTAAGAAGTCATTTAAGTCACCGAACAGGCTGTTAGCAATTCACTGCCACAGAAATAGGTGGGGATCTAGGTTGAACCTGTCTTGAGAGGGTTGGCATAATTGCAGTTTGACCTGAAAGTCTGAGATTTTGGAAATCTCCACTTCTAGGCTCTGGAGCTCAGCAGCTCTCCAGTTAAGAGATATGAGGTTTCGCTGTCCGGTAACAAGGCAGCATAGCCTAATGCGTGGGATAGTATGAGTATGTTAGATGAGACTTGGCATACACCCACAAATCATTGGTGTTTACGCCTGACTTGAAGTATGGGAATTTAATGCATTCTGCAGATGCCACTTGCCCTTGGCACTGTCTGTATCCTGGAGAGTGCCATTGCTTTGGGTCTAGCACCTACCAGGTGATGTCTTTGCACCTGTACAGGCATGGATGAGGTGCACAGGCTGCTCTACAGAGTGCCTCACCTTTGAGCCACAGGGAGCCAGGGAATTAATGCTATTGAGAGCATAGGATCAAAGCTCTTGCCCAGTTTTTCTTCACCTAACAAGCCTGTAGCCTGGGGAGAGCTGTAGGTGGTTGTGAGTTCGATTTGGTGTGCTCAGTCTTTATTTTGCATACTTAAGGGCCACTCTGTTGTGTGTGGGGAAGGTTGTTTGTTTTTATTTTGCATTTTTTCTCTGAAGTATATGACTTTTTCATCAGGGTGAAAATCTGTCAAATGGCCATTTTAGACTGTCTAGAAATTATGAGGCTCTGGAATCTATTAAAGCTTAAATGTCAAATGAAAATTACTGCAGAGTTTCTCTGGCCTTTCTTGTTTTACTCCTTGATGTTAACTTCCCTTGTTTGCTGATGTATGCTTTTTGTGCAAGAGTTAAAGAAAAATAATGTACTTAAAAAGATGCCACAGTTGTTAAGTATTTTTGCATGTCTGCAACATACAGGCTCTGTGTGTGTGTGTATGTGTATGAAGGGTTTTCCATCAAGATAAACCTGCTTAGAAAAATATTGTGGTTAAAAAAAGGGGGGAGAGAGAAACTGGTTTTCAGAAACCCATAACTAAATCATTCTCTTTTTTTTTTTCCATGTGAATATTTCTAATTATACTTGTAATGCACCATAACAACAAACAACATGTTTCCTTAAGTGTAAGTAGATTTGCTTTTGAGGAAGTCTGTGCCAAAGCTATTTTTGAGCAAGTAGATGTCAAGGGCCTAAACAAAACCTGAAGTGTACATAGACATTATGAATTGCACTTGCATTCAGAGACAGACTGAAAATGGAGAGCTAGTTAAATTTTACTAGATTGTCTGTGAAAAGATGCTGTTTAGATGGCCACATGGTATGGTATTGATTATGGTGTATGTACCGACCTCTTCCACAGCTCAACATATAATCTTGACTTTGTTTTAAAGAGCACCTTGTACTTCCCATGTACAATTAAAATAAAACTCAAAGAAAGGTCACATCCTCTGTTGGTTGGCATAACTCCCCAGCCTTATTTCTGCTAGCCCTGAGGACACTGGGCAGAGGCTTGGTCCTGAGTAGTTGCCATGGGTGGCTGGGGGTGTCCCAGGTAGAAGGAGATGAGTGGTATCAGGAGCAAGTAAAGGAGGGGCAGTGTGTATCCCTTCTTCTCAAATTCTGGAAATCAGTTCCATGCCTATAGGAGGCATCAGGAGTTACTGCTGTTCACAATATTGGGACAGCAATCTGAGCAGGCAAAATAAAAGATGTCCTGGAGTTTGACTGCATTGTGAACTTTGCTTTTCCCGTGTTTCTTTCAGCATAGATGTGTTTAGTTTATTACATATTTCAATATAGCACTGGGAAAAGGTGTGGGACTGTCTGGAGGTTCCAAGGATTTAAGAACTGGAAACCTACAATTAATTTGGGTTAAAGAATTACAATGGATTTAGGTGTTTTAAGCTGCAAAGAATGAGCTAAGGGTCTTGTGCTGTTCTGCAGGGCTGGAGTAAGTCCAGGCACAGTTTGCTGCTGGGAGGAAAGTTATGACAATACCATGTCTGGAAGGACAGGACGGCTTCTCAATTCAGTTTAGCAAAGCCTTGGGGGCCCAATGCACGTTTGCATGAGTGCTCCCTTGCACTGTGGCAGAGGTGTTGATTATTGTCAGCAGGCTGTGATGCCATGAGTGAAAATCAGATGTGTCTTACAGGGAACACGAGGAAGGTTGGCAGGAGCCGCTTTTTCCATGTTTGCAAATAGCGTGAAGTGAAATTCAGCAGCTTTGTGGCTGTTGAACAGGGCCACGGAGAGTCTATTAGGGCGCATGTGTTTCCAAACTTTACCAATGCTGAAATACCTCCCAGCAGCTGTGTATCGAAGAGGGCAGCATTAATTTTCCTGAGTACATACTGTAGCCCTGAGCTGCACCAGAAGGGAAGTTTACAGAGTTCAGTATGATCGGTGTAAGCCAGCGCAAGGGATAGCTAAAACCCAGTAAAATAACATTGTGGTCCCTAGAAAATAAGCTTAGTGAGACTGCAGCAATACCACATCCCAGAGATCCTCTCGATCATCCTCGGTAGAGAATCCATCACTGGAAAACATGTTTCATTGTTTAAAACACTGTCCAGAATTTGTCACGTTTTAGTATTACCTCATCAATTGTGCTATGTGATGCACTTTGAGAGATACTATAAAATACTTAGGGGAAAAGATTTAGCAACTTTTACATATGTACAACACCTTCATGGTACTGCACCTCTTGCTATTTTGTGATCCACCAGCATTTGGAGTGATTAGTATTAGCAATAAAAGCCCTGAAGGTCACGCCGCAGATCGTGGAGCCTGGCTATAGATATGAGAGGGTAAAAAAAGTGGTTTTTTTCCCTTTACTTTAGCTTTATGACTGTCAAAGGATGCTGAGCTTCTCTGAGCGTTACCTGAGATTCTCTGTGCAGTTAGCTGCACAAACAGATGTGATGATAGGTATAAGGCTTGATAAGAAAAATGGTGTTTTTCTTTCTTAGAAACGCTTTATATTTACAATGTGTAACAGTTTTTTTACTGGAATCTTTGAAGTTTGGGGTAAAGTTAATATTAGTCCTGAATTTAGAACTGGTATTTGATCTTTTTAGTGTTGCTACCCATGAGTTGAATTAGCTGGAACCAAGGCAGATAATTTCTTGTTGGATTGCTACCAGTGCTGAAAATCAAATAGTTAAGGGGTGAACTCCAAAGGAAAAAGTTTTTTTCACATCCTGGGTGAAATTAACCAATAATAGCTTTAATTCAAACACGATTTTTGAAATACAAGATTTTCCTTGACTTCCAACAAAAACAATGCTAGCTTCTTATGGAAACTCAATATGTTATTAAGATGTGTCAATCTGAGAAATAAAACTGTATAATAATAATTGATTCCAAAAACTTTGTAGTAAGATGTTTTAAGTTATTTTAGTTTTTCCATTGAAACACTTCAGTGAATATTCTAAATTTATTTAATTTTTTTAAGTGTTAATACTTCAAATAAAGTTCATTTAAATAATTCCACACAGCATATGCCATGTTCACAGTTGGTTAAATTTCTTAACAGCAGACGTATACACATGAAATTGCTTCTTATTTACTAGATACTATATAAAAGTTTAGATCAAGAGTTGCATTTGTGGAAACTCCTTGATGCCTTACTTGTAATTTTTCCTTGGAATGTCAGAATTCATTGAGTAGATTTGGGCAGGAGATGACATAAAATAGGCTGTACTAATACTTTCAGTAGCTCAGAGACTAAGAGATGGAAACCAGCCATCCTATCTATACACTGTGCATCCTCATTGCAGTTCAGGTGGTGCAATGTGGGGTCTTTCCCCTTGTACAAGCGATCAAAATAAAGGCATAAATAAACTGAAGACATGACGACCTGATTCAGTGCAGAAGGAAACTTTCCTGAGATATTTCATTGTCTGATGCTGAGTGGAATGGGTATGAGCTTCTTCTAAAGATGAGAAAGTTGTAAATGGACCTGAGTTTCTTCTCACAAGCTCTCAAGAGGAGTTAGCAAGAATAAGACAAATCCATGGGATGGTTGGAAGGGACATCTTCAGCCTCTGTGATGCCAAACAGTGCAAGTTTTACAGGTGATCATAGGGCTGTGCAGGCCACCAGCAGGTCCAGGATCCCTGAATGAAGGAGGACAACACACTGGAGGAGGCAGTCCGGAAGAATGCAATTATAATAGCAGCGCTAGACCTAGGTTTGTGAGAGGAAACAAGATTACCTCACAAAATAAATATTACTTAAGCTGTTCAGTAAGAAAGGAAAGTTAATGCCTAGGCATCATGCCTGAATGTAAGAGATTTATCCTTCTCTTAGAACTGTGCTTTTTCTGCCAGAAGTCCTGCATTACTGCATTAGGATTCTCCTGTGGGACTACACTGCCATCTGGTTCAGCCTGTTGTTCCAAGCACTTCTAAGGCTATGTTTAAGTACCTAACCTACGTTCTGTATGCAGTTATACATACAATTATTTACATGGATACACATGCTGTTTATTGAGGAGCACTGACGTTTACGATATGGAAGCAATGCCCTATAGGCTGTAGTAAGCGTTCACAAAATTTCCAACCCAAGGCACAATAGTTCCCCTTGTAAATGAAATCCCTAGTCAATGTATGTTTTATTACACTCTTAAAGAATGCATTTTCTTTTCCAAATCTGATTCACTTTCACTTACTGTCTGCTGAAACATCTCTTTTTTATAATTCAGAGGGACTTGCAAGGCCTGTGGCCAGTAGAAGGGCTCTAATGAAATCTGTTTTAGATAGAGAGGGGGAGGCTGCTCCTATAATCTTTATCGCAGTATACAATGATGTGGGTAAGAGTGTGTATGACTGGAGGTCTGTATCCATACTTTTCTTGTGCGGGAAGATGGACTTGGTAGAAGTGTGCTTGTCTGGACCACTAAAAGGTGCTGAGAGGCTTTCTTGTGTGCCGGTGGGAATTGTGATGAGTCTCAAGATTCATCTCACTATTCTGTCAGGAACAGTGCTTTGCTGTCCTTGATAACAAATGTTAATGCCAGGGAAGTCTGGAGTACTGAAGTCTCCCCAGGAGAACTGCACATGTTCATAGTTCATGGAAATGGTGCAATAGCTCATGAAACCCAAGTGAAATGGAGAAACAGGTGGTGTTGGGATAGTGTCTTACAGGTAGCATGGATGCTGATGGAACTGGATTTTCTCCTCACGCACATCAGTGGCTCTCCCCAACCCATCTTCCACCTGAGAGATCCTGGCCGTACATACAAATGCACAACCAAAAGGCATCTATTATATTAATTTTTCCCTGGGCCTCATTCTGTGGGCTTTACTCCTTATAAGTAGGGTTCGTTTGTGCAGTGAGTCTGTAGGAGCCTGGAAATCCAGGTGACTTTCCTCTCCTGACATATAAGTGCTTTCAGCTGCCTGTAATTGCATGTCAGCTATTTGCAGTTTAACTGTAGTCAAGGAGTTGCTGCTCCACAAGACAGAGTGCTTGTACTTGGATCCTGGCTAAGGACATGGTTGCTTATAGTGGATTTATCTCTCCAGGTACGGAGTCACTGGTGTGGCCCTATGGATGTTTGGACAACGTGTGTCCCATGTCCAGTGCATCCTTTAGGCCTTCAGAAAGATGTCCCTTTCAGCTTGAAAACAGTAGTATATGAACATCATCTAGAGTCAGGGTATCTCAACATCATCTACAGCGAGGATGGGAGCATGCTAATGATCTGTGTGTGCATGCAGGCTGGAAAACTATTGCTCCATCCACAGATGGCCGTGAGGGAGTAACCACAGCACTGCAGAGGCCCTCTTAATACTGTGGGCTAGGGCTTTACAAGCAAGAGAAAGCTCCAGTGAAAACAAACAGCCCCTGGGCTAATAGCCTGCTGCTTGTATTTTGTGAGTGAAGATGTGGGACAAGGATGCTGGAGAAAGGCAGGGTGGATATGGAGCTGTTTAGCGTGCTTAGTAGCTGGGGGTCTTTTTCCTACCATGGCTCAGTCAAGCACAACCTCAGGTTTCAATAGTTGGTTAGCCACATCTATTCCAGGGTTTATTTTACTATACGTTATTTTTATTGTTATTGTTTTGTAACCAAGAGAGCTGCAGTGGTTTCCAGCTTGCTGCATCTTTGCAGACATTGTGAGCCTCTCCTGTGTGAATTGAGAAGCAAGGAGAAAAGCAGGTTTGACATAAAAAAAAATAGGACAAAAAAAGAGCGCTGGTATTTGCTGAGGAATGCTCCCCACAATGCTGAAGTTGCATAAGTGCTGTCTTTGTTTCAATAAAAAATCTGCTTTTTGGGTTGAAACAAGGCCACCACTAACAAGGCCAGGAAAGAAATTTCCTAATGGTTTGAAGAAAATTTAGGTTTTTGATGGAGCATTTGATTTTGGGTATGCTCCATATAGCTGGAGAAACAGAAGTATAGTCCCTCCACATCAGCCAATACACACAAAAATGCCACAGCTCAGATGCAGATCAGGCACCCTTGCCACATGGCTGATGGATTTGAAAGAGAACACTATTCCTCTCTGAGTGGGGAGATGATTAAGTGACAGGTAATGGAACTCAAAGAGAATGACACAAGGTATTTGGCAGCATTTGGGATGAATTTTATGGCGAGATGGATTGATTACAGGCACTGTTACTGGGCCATACAAACCCTCAATGACAATGAACCAGCCCAGGCTGAACTTGGCTTAGATAGTGCATTATACAATCCTCTGAAGTTTGTGTGGAGTGCATTTTCCTATCTGAGGTTTTCCCCCCTTTAATTCCTTCATTTCCTTGGTCAATTCCTGAAAAATTCCCATTTCCCTCTTTTATAACACCCTAAGAACTGATTTGGGAGCAATGGGCAGCCCATACCCCTGACTATGATGGCTTTTCTGCTGCATTTCTGTGTCTCAGAGCACTTTTCTGAGGTGCCAGGAGAGAAGCAGATGAAACTGTTTGCCACAAAACTCAAGTGCTATGTCACGCACATTCATTTTTCAGCCTCACATCTTCTCTAGTCATGGGCCCATCCTGTGCCCACCTTGCCCCTTGAGCTCAGAAATGGGCATGTTGTCACTGTCATGGTGTTAGTCCATAAGAACTGGGTCAGATCCTGCCCAGCCATCAGACAGGAGCTGGTGGTAAATATTCATCATGTCAGCACAGTAATCCTTTCCCAGGTGTTTCTGGCCAGTTTGGAGCAGATAGGCATTTTGAGAACTTCCTGAGTTGGAGGCTATGTCTGCAACAGATAAGTCAGATGTTAAAAAATATCACATGGTTTTATCCTGAAGTGTCTCTGAGTAGTGCAGGTTGGTTTTCCCAGAAGCTGCTAGTAAAATTAGACCACCTGAAAGCAATGAAACCCAAAAGGAAAGAATAGAGAGAGAGCAGAAAACCACTATCTATTGCTTTCATAAGCAACTCACCTTTTCTTCCTTTAGCAATAGTTCTTTCTGTCCCAGGTAATTGAATTTGGCACATTTTAGCCATGCTAACCTTTGGCTTTCTACACATCTCTCATGTTGTGGTCAATTATTTTTTAGCAAGGCAAATACCATCTGCAGTTGCACTAGTGAAAATTAAATCACATGAGCCATCAGTTCCCATGCTCCAGGCAGGAGCACACAACGGATGAGGTCAGGAAGAAATCACACCACCACTCATAGCAGATTGAGGCTTTGACACCTTCTCCTGTAGCATCTGGAAGCGGCAACTGCTGAAAGCAGGATAACAGTCCTGCTGGGCCAAATCCTGCTATGATCAAGAGCAGGTCTTTACAAAGCTTTTCCACTACAGAGTAGTGTTGTACTTACCACTTTGTTTTTCTCCCTCATGAAACTAAGCCTATGTGATTGGCACTGATTACTTTTCATTCTTGGCTGTGCAGGCAGTTGTAGTAAGAGGAGGTCACATAAGAAATGTGTGGCAGAGCCAGAAGTAAGAACCCAGCTGCCTTACTCAAGTCATAGGCAAAGGAGCCAAGCCCAGCTTTCTGTCTCGCAAAAATAAAAGCCATTTTAATGAGAACAGCCCAAAGGGGTTTGCATGGACAGCAGATGAATGTTTCGATGTGTGTCCCAGTGCACAGGTTTCCTGGACCACATAGCCAAAACATGAGAATTCCCTTTTGCATGTGCTTTCTTCTGTGAAGCTTTGTGTAAATTTCTGCCACAGTTTCCCCACCTAATATAAAGCCTGATGGTCTTTCACTTCTTTTGCTGGGTAAGTTGAGATCTCTAGTTGAGAACTATCGAAGCTGGTTACTTTGGTGCTTTCCTTAGGAGTGGCATAGGGTCATTTGCTTGGATTATTGCAAGGAAGGAAACATGCCTTGTCCTCTCCTTTTCTATCCCGACAAGTTGTGCCATGGGCAGGAGGAGCATCATCGTTGCACCATCAGCCATGCCAGAAACTTCTCCTCTTGGAGAGGACCCATGAGGTTCTGCCTGCCTCTAATGACTACCCTCAGATGACACTGGCAGATTTCCTTCTCTTAATCATGTAGGAAAGACTTGACAGTCTATATTACAGCTTTACAAGAACATAAGCTTGCAGGGAATTTTATGGATGGAATAAATCTCTTTAAAGGAATGCCAAGACTCTGGGACACTTGAGATTTGGGGTCTGAGTGTGTGTGTATTTATTTGTATATATTTATATGGTTCTCTGTTTCCACATGCCTCCCTCTGTGGAATAGTCATGATCCTGCAGATACTTTGCTCTCATGAACACTGTCAAATGTTGATATATTAAACTGCCTGAGCAAGATGCTGATGCCCTCCATCTTCTCCTCCAGGGGGAGAGTACAAGGAAGCTGAACCTAATGGGGCAGCCAGCTGGTGCACTGGTGTGAAGCCATTGCTTCCCCAAGGAGAGAACATTACAGGCCTAACGAGCATCCCGCAGCAAAAAGTGGATCTAAGAGTTTCTGGGTGGTAGTATTAACACTTTGGTAATGGCTTAGAGGAAAGCCCTAAGTCCTCTTGGACCTGGCTTCTGCCTGGTTGAGAAACTGCGGAGCTCAGATGAACATTGTTCCAGCTGGAACGGAGCCTCTGAAATGCTCCATCCTGGAGAGGGGAGCAGGCAAAGGAAAGAAGTGAACACAAACAGGGAAGGCAAGATGGAAATATCATAAGCTCAAAGGGAGGCATGAACCTCTTTCACTCTCTGGGTGCTGCTGAGCCACGCCTTTCACCTTGGTTTGTTCTCAAGAGGAAACGGAAGGGAATCCAAGGTTGTGCTTGTGTCTTCACAAAGTTTCCAAAGACATCTCTTCACATACAAAGACACACACGCACATTTCCAGATCCCCGTTTTGCACACTTTGCATGCTCAGGAATGCATGTCTTGCAGAGTCGTGCTGTCAGTGTTTCCAACAAAGTTGGTTAATATTCCTGTGCTTGCCAAGAAATGCATGGATATAGCTAGGCGAATACGTTTTTCTTTAAACAGCAAAACAAGCGAATAGATTCCCCATTCCTTCCCTCCTCCTGTCTGCAATTCAAGTGGACTCCTAGTCCTCGGGTATTATTCCTGGCTGAGAGGGAAAGTTTATGAGTCCCTTGTTACTGCTCTTGGCAGCTCATCACACTATTCCTGTAATACTGCAGCGCAGGTCTGGCCAGGGAGCAAAGCACAACAGAAGATGGGAATTTGGGAGAACTAAGAAATGCTCCAGGTCAGGAGCAATATACCATGAGGGGAGGTGGAGACAAGTAGGTGTGGTGGTGTACAGATGAGCTCCTTCAAGCTTCCAACTTGTGCCCTGAGCTAGGGAGAGAAGTACAGACCAGGGAGAAGACAGCAATTGCTTTTGCGGGTGTTTTGCCCAGATAACCCTCTTTCTGAGTACATCCATTTTCAAATGTGGAAATCCCTGCAAAAGCCCCAAACCACTGGAGGCAAATTGTTGCAACTGGTACAGGACTTGAAGTATTAGGCTTTAGGTACAGCCAAGGAGAGTCAGGTTTAACTTTGGTGAGGTCTTTTCTAGCAGGAGAGAGGGAATAGATTTGGACAAGAAGTTGAGTTTCCACCATGGGAGATTTTTCGGGGGAGATTAGGAATACATCTGTCAAGAACTGGCCTATTTTCTGTGATTCCATATTAGTCCTAAAGATACCTCTGCATGTTGATGTTAAGTACACAAGACATTAACTCCCTGGCCGTTCAGATTAGCTGCATGTTTCGTAAAGAATGCAGACTTGAGACATTTTCTCCCAAAGTGTTAGCCTGTATAGTCCATGAGTCACACCGTCTTTAACTGGCAGGCATAATCCAAAATCACTCCTGTGATCTCTCCTGTGAAGAATCTGGCCCTGACTTGGTGCCTGTCATACGCACGTCGAGTTTCTGCTTTGGGTAACACAGATGGGAACGGGATTCTGCATGCGGAATAGTCACTGAATTTTGAAAGTGTTGCCAGCAGAGGTCTTAAAACTTCAACTCTGTACCACTCAGACTTCTATTCTGTGTCTTCAGGAAGGATGCCTGACATCCTGAATGTCTATTTTACAAGGGAGGTTTGCCGGGGAATAATCCTGTGAACTTCTACGGCTTTCATGGTAACTAATTTTAATACAAGCACCCCTGTGTATTTGCAGTGCTGTAAAAATATGGTCAGATCAAAAGCATTAGATTTTGCCTTTGGATGAACACTAAAGCCAGCACTTTAGGGAAAAAATTGATATTGGGTGTGCTGTGTGCAATCTTTGCTCCTTGTATAAGACACATCATGAATATTGAGCAGTATTGAGTTTCTTCCCTGCGACTGTGTAAATGGAGTGATTTTTAGTTGTTCTCATGAACCAAAGATGGGGCAAGAAGGGTTAATACTTCCTTTCTTCTTTCCTGCCCTTAGCAACCTGCTGACTTGCGACTTGCAAAGTGGCAAAGTCAGGACTTGTGGAATCATGGAATTGCTGCTCAGCAGTTCCAGGAGTGATGACTCATCATTGTATAGGGTTGAGTCTTAGCGCTTCTTGAAGTCATTATCATAGAATCATAGAATGGTTTTGATTGGAAGGGACCACAGAGGTCATCTAGTCCAACCCCCCTGAATGAACTGGGACATCTTCAGCTATCCTACAATTATCCTTGTAGGCCTTGTCCTTGAAGGTGCTCAGTTCCCACTGTGAATGAGCACATCCTCGTTTTCCGTAGTTCTCCCTCCTGGGGCAGGACTCTGGGAATACAGGACCTGCAGAGATCTCCTCCATCACTGCATCCAGGCTTCTGCTTTCTTTAGCAAGCAGACTAATAGTATTTTTCATAATTGCTTTTAAAGGTATTATTATCATTTAAGTATGTATGATATGTAATTATCGAATTAGCCTAATAATGACACTAATAACAGACACTATATCACAACCTTCTACCCTCCCACATCTGGGCAAGAGAAATGAGGCAGATCCCGGGTGAGAGAGGAGGGAAAGAAGAAACTTAGCTCTCTCGCCTTTCTTATGTAAAGTCCTGTGTTGCAGACACCTCGGGCTGAGCTTGGATTTTCCACCCTAAATCCTGTTAAGCCACTGATCCCTCTAGCAGGGAGGAGCGATGACACTGTAACCCAGGGCAGCGGAGTGGCGGCTGGGAGTTTCAGGCTTGGGGTATTAAATCAAAGCTTTCTTGATGGGTTTATGTAATCCAAATGGGCACCATTCCCTTTTGTTCACCAACAGGCCTGAGGGGGCCGATGTTCAGTTATTTTACTGGACTGGAAGTACAAAAAGGTTTTTAAAAGAACTAATAATAGCCATTTTAATAATACATCTGAAGTGTCTGTCATAAATTAAGGGACTGAATGCCTTTGGAGTGGGGCTCTTGACAATTGAAAATGTCTCTGTTGCCTTTCTTCATTGAAGGATATTCTATGTATTTGAAATAAAATTTGCAATACTTCCTGCTAGGAGAGAGGAACGCAGAAACCACAAGATCCCAGTGACTTGTCCTTCCCTTTACTCCAGCAATGGGTGGTTGTCCGTTAAAGCCTCAAATCTCACTTCTGACTGACAGGAGAACTTGAAGCCATCCCTGGAGAAAGCAATGTCCATGCTGCCACCCACACACAGCAGGTCACTTTAGGGCATTTCCAAATGAAGAGCCAAATCCTGCATTACTGGAGCACCATAAAAGGCCGGGGGTGTCGTGCCTGGAGCGACTATTGGTCCTGCACATGGTGGTGGGCTCCACCTCCCCGCTGAAAGTCCTTCCAGGAGAATTTACATTCTGGCCTCTTGGGGAGGACAGATGATGTTCTGCTGAATTTGGGAGTGTCCAAAGCTAATGCTTCAGGAAGTTTAGTTGTTCCAAAGATGAGGCTTAGGCCCAGGGGAGATCTAACCTCAGTGTTGAAGGGGAGTGAGGTGAGATTGACATTTCAGCTCCTTTGCACTGGTAGCCAGGCTTCTAGTCATGCAAAAATTTCTTGGGAACTAGGATGGGATGTCCAATGGGAGACTGGCATATTCCAAGGCCCCAAAAGTCTTTCCATCCCGCAAAATACCCAGAGCCAACACCACTTCCTGACTTCTAATGGATCACTGGGTGGGAGGGATGTCTGCCCAGACAGCTATACTGCACGTGGGTGTATTTGATGTGCTGCCACCAAGTGCCTTATGATCAGAAGCCAGCTGGGGATCTATAGAGTAGTTTTGGCTTTATTTTCTAAGGCATCATTAACAAGTCTGGCTTTTGCTGGAGCTGGACCTTGCCTCCAGCTGGACGTGGGAGAAAGCAAAAACACAGGTAATGATGGTGGCAAGACAGAAGTTATTTCAGGACAGACTTCCCTCGGAGCAACTTGTCTCTCTGAAGTGTGTAGTTATGGAGGGAGAGAGCTGCTTGTCAGCTAACAACACAGCAAAGGCTGGAGTTTGAGTCTTCCTCGGGCTGCAGCCAGGCCGGCTGGAGATAATCCATATGTAAGACAAAGGTGGAAATCCCCTCAGTGTTGCAGCACACCTCCAGATGTCTCTAGTCCAATCCATCAGCAAAAGCAGGGCCAGCTTTAAGTTGCAACTCATTGCAACTGAATTAATCTCAGTCCAAGTAAGCTTTGTTATCTTTCAAGTAGAGGATGTGTGCTAGCTCTGCACCTTTGGAGAGCAATGGAAATGCTTTAGGACACAGCTGATCTGGCCAGTCACAGCACCATCTCCAGCAGCGTGGCTGTGCATTGAGGGGGTCATCTCTAGGCTACAGCTGGAAGGGAGAAAAAGAGCACAGCCATCAGGTCTGCCCCGTTAAACAGCCAGCACAGAAAGAAAACGTAGAAGAGGAAATGAGAATTCAAGTTAACATGCACGGTGTCCATGAGAGAACTGGGAATCAAAAAAAAAGAGTTCTGGGAGTCATGGGACAGGAATTATCCAGTAGGTGAGATCGCCTATCTGGTGTGGCATACTCTGGCCATACTTTACTCCATGAGCACTGCCCAGATGTCCTGCTTCCCCTCATGCCCAGCTGTGCTTTAATGCACAGCTTGATGGCTTTACTCAATGGGTCTTCAGGGAAAGAGAAAGTGTTTCAGCTGGAGAAATCCCATCTTATGCTCAGAAAGGTTTTTTGGGGTTTTTTTTGGAAGAGGCTAACATGGTTGAACAAAGAAAACAGGAGGTGTGGGAGTGCGTTAATCTGGAGCAGCTCTGGGCTGGGGCTCAGCAGAAGTGGTTTCTGATGCTGGCCAGGCCGGGGCGCATCACCTTGACCTCCCATGACTCAGTTTCGCCATCTCTAAAAGAAACACCCAGGTATTACTCCTGTGTATGCTCACTCATGCCATGTTGGGACCTCTGGTTTCATGGCATTCGGGATCTCTCGGCTCTCCTGCAGTTCAAACCATTTTCAGGCCCTGGGCAGCAGAGGCAAGGGGAGGATCTAATAAAGCTTGGTGTTGAGTTACCCTCAGGAGTTCAGCTGTCAGATGGAGATCAGCAGCAACACAGCTGAATAGAGGCGTGAATGTGAGTTTTCCCCTATAAAGAAAGACTTTGAGTTATGGAGCAGAGTGTGGCAAGGAGAGGGTGCAACAGGGGCAGTCAGTCTTCTGCAGGTGGAGACAAGAGGACACATTTTTGGTGGTCAGTGCTGTGCTGGCTGTCATAGGGAGGGCAAGTCTGCACCTCCTGTGCCATTTCTTGCAGAGGCCTCATTTTTCTTTTCCATAGTGGAAACAAACCATGGCAATGCACATGTTTTGTCAGGATGGCACCATCTGATCAGAGCAAGAACCACCTCTGCTGCAAGTGCTTCCCTCCTTCCTGCATGCTTCTGCCTTGTCCCTAAGCACAGGTGACACCTGGGACTTTGTGAGGTATCCACAGCCAGAAGAGGAAGTCCCTTCTTCCCAAAATCTGGTGGCTTGTTATCAGGCACACTGATAGAAAACCTTCGATATTACCAGGAGACTAGAGACATCAGGCACAGGGATAGAAAATGGTAGTATACACAGATATAAAATGGTTATATAGGTGGTTAGAGGTTTTTACTTAATTTTTCCTGTCGGTATATGGTTTTTCTGAAATGTGTATTCTGTCCTGGGAGCACTGAGCAATGTTCACGCGAGCCCTTTCTGGTAGCTGCGCTCTGAGCATGACACTGAGCAAACACAGAAATCACCAGTGGTGCTCGGTGACCCGCGCTCCAGCTTGACCTACTGGGCTCCAGATCTCTTTGGTGAAAGTCTGCTATGTGTTAGCAAGTAACTGTTCAAACACAGATGCTGCCTGTGTCAAGGAGGCTTTTTGCTCAGAAAGTACAGACAAATATTGATCCTCTGTTGAGCCTGGAGAGCAGGCTGGAGCAGCACAGTGACGTGCGATAGGAGCTGAAAGAGGTCCCACAGCACAGGAATTGAGGATACTAAAGGACCTCTTATTTGCTGATCGGGCAAAGCTTGATGTGCGTCTAATCCCCCCCGGCCAATGTGGTCATGGGGGTTTAGCTTTAACCAATTTCTAATTAAAAATGTTTACAGATGAGCGCTTTATTTACCCAACATTAATTATAAAGGGCTTTACTCTAGTGGGGAGCAAATGAGTTTCCTGTCTGCTGTAGCAAAACCCTTGCTGGGAGCTCCCTTTTCCCCAAAAGGTCCATAATAAAGTTATTATAACGACAGTCTTTGTGATGAGATCCTGAGCAGATGGAGGCAGGGATGCTGGGAGAATTTCCACCACACATGCGCCTGCTGTCACAGCTTTAGGAGTCGTCTGTTGCCATGTTTTCTGCCTGGACACTTGCCAGTCACCATCCAAGGTCTTCTGGGTCCAGAAGTCATTAGTTTAAACCCTGGCGTACTCACGTATTAAGTTATACATGTGTAAAACGAAAGCAGGAGGAAATTGGCTGGTTTAAGACACTCTCTGTGCTTGGAAAAGGGCTGGGTGCTCAGGGGGAACATGGGATCACGGCTCTGTGGCTCTGTGTGTGTCCACAATAAACAGCAGTGCATCTCCCAGCAGCTCAGATGGAGCCAAGCATTAAGTATTTTTTCATGTTTATCTGCCTTTTATATATGAGTTAAACCCAAGTTTTTTCCTCTACACCATACCCATTTTGACAAGATTTCTCATAAGGAGAAGAGCCCATTGGGAAATTTTCATTGCAGAGCAATTGTGCCCCTGGGTTCTGCGGAAAAAAAGAGCTCTTTTTAAAATATCAAGCGTAACAAATTATTCCATTTCAATTATTTTTCTGTGTATTTTTTTCTATATTTCTCTATATTTCTCTACTAGTAATATTTTGTTGAATGTTGCAACAGCCTGTAATTCTGTACACATTTGTGACAAAAAAACTTCCAGAACTGCTGTTCTTGAGAAATTTTGGTTCCTGGGAATGCAGGCTCCAAGATGTTGACATTTCCCACACAGCTCACTGTTCTCGCAGTTTTTAGTGATCACTACCACAGTGTGCAGAGCTGCTGACGCAGTATGTGGGAATACGGGATCAGGTGGTAAGAGCCAGCTTCAGCCTCCTCTTGATAGTGATGTCCATTGATTTGTTAAATCAGGAGTTTTGTTGGACTTCTTTTCCCCTTCATCAGATTTTTTTGGTGCTGTTTGAGATTCATTTTTTAACTTGTAAAGGAATGACTTTAAAATTCAAAAGACAAAATCCAGATACCATAACCAAGAACTGACACAGAGAGAAAGAAAAAGACTAATTCTGTGCATTGCTTATATACATCGATATTGAATTCAACTTTTTTTTAAAAAAAGCTGCCATGACATAATAATATGCCCAAATAAAATGATAGTTATTCGCTTGTTAAATGTTGTGATTCAGGTGCTTTTTCTTTAAAGTACTGAGGAGCCTTCACCTTGAGAGAGTCATTCTGGTAAAGAAGTGTATTTGGTTGTGGATAATGCATACATTTTAGGAGCAATCTGTAAAGCAAATATCTTCTACCTTGCATTTCTTTCATAAGCTACACACACCACACTTCTGTTCTCACCATGATGCAGTACACAGCCGTGCGATGCTTATGTTTAAGCCCTCTCAATCGTGTTGCAAAATATCATCCTTTAATAGTATGGGAAAAGAAAGGATGGTCCAGGAGGCAACATTAAAGAACCTCAAAAATCTGTGTATCACAGGTCATTTTGGTTCTCTGTACCCCAGCTGCGTTAGCGATGCTATGGACCAACTCTTCCCCATGTATTTCTAGCAGGAACGATGCTTTTTGTGATGATGTTAGCTTGGGGTGAGCGTGTTCCTTATTTGCACACATCTCCCTGTATTGCCTGAGCACACCTGGAGAGAGATATCGGCCTGTGGTGAGAGCTCACTGCATCTGAGTTGGGGGGCTTTGCCCAGGCTTGACTTCACTGTGAATTTGCATGTGGCTGTATTATTGAGCAAACCTTAGGGTGAAGTTGTGTTCTAGGCTGGTGCCCTGTCTGCAATGAATATGCCTGTGAAAGCCCGATTAATGCCAAATTATACTTAAGGGAAATCTTTACCTTTGGCTATGATATTGTAAATTACTGAATGCTGCAGAGAAAACTACTACACAGTTCTAAAAATACCTACCTCTGTAATAGTCATACAGAGCTTCAAAAGCTTTATTGAGGGGGACTGGGAGATTAATTTCCATTAAAGATGCAATTTCCTTATTTTAAAAAAAGTTATAATTTAAATGGTGCTGTAAAAGCTAAGTTAAAAATTAAGGGGAATCGTATGAATGCAGGGCCATGTGCTCACTACAAAACTTGCTAGACACATACTATTCCAAAGCAAGCAAGCAAAGATGGGACTGGGGACTGGTGATGGCACATAAGACTTTTTTTTGCTCTATTTGTGGTGCAATCAATGTACTTCATGTCTTGAAACCCACAGAAGCCAGCGATCAGCCTGCAAAACCGGGTGATGTGCTGTGGTAGTGTAAGTGATGTACTGGGGCCAAGCAGAGCAACTGTAGGTGTGATAGGGAGAGTGGGCTGCACAGCCCAGCCTTCAGTCTGCTGCAGGATCCTTGCTGGGCTCCTGCGTTGCCTTTGTGTGATAGTATGTGTTTAGTGCCTTCTCCAGACAGGCTGCTTGCAGATGAGCTGCAGAAAGTCCTCTGTCTGCCGAGGAGACCTCTACACATGTGGGAAGTGCCAAACAGATCTTGCTTGCTCCTCACCGTTGTTCCAGAGCTACATCATCTGAACGTCTACTGCAGCATCCTAGAAATTACCTGACTGGCAGTGAATTGAAGAACTCTTTCTGGAGAACTGCCCATTTGATAAAGTATGCCCGCGAAAAACACCTCCAGTATTCCTGGCAGCAGCCGCTGGGGACCAGTCTGGATTTGGGAGTGAAGTAGGGTTCAGTGGAGCCTGAGGTGAGACTGTGGTGAGCCCCAGTTTGGAATGGCAAGGGAGCTGTTTTGCCTGACAGCTTGCCCTTGATAAATACAAACCTGGTCTGTAAAGACAGACCAACAACCAGCTCTCCATCCCGTGCCAAATGAAGGCAGGCTTGCTGGCTTGGTCAGCAAGCCAGCTTCGAGCCTCTGGCCATGGCAAGTGTGACAATAAGACCATGAGCAGAGGTGGTGAGAAGTACCTTTGCTTTAGACAAGTCCTTTACGTGGCCTTAGCAATGCAGGATGCTTTATTTTTAAATCCATAGTAGCCGGGCATCTTGGCTTCTTTGTGTGAGTGAGGCCTCGAGTCCCTGAGTGAGCAATAATCCCTCAACTCTGACCCCACTTACCTTCAACTGCTTCTTTATGTTTTTCATCTGACATGGAGGCCCTTTAGCCCATGTTAAAGACCTTTGTGGGTATTAAATACTTTCCCCACCAGTTTGCAGGCTGCAAGTAGCAGTTTTGTCAGTCCTTCACTATAGGACCTGAAAGAAAACCTGTTTCGCACACAGGTCCCCTCGTATACCCCAAGCATCATCTCAGGCTAGCAGGGTTTCCTCCACTGCCCTGCACTGCCTTCCCTCCTCCTTCTCACTCAGGACATGATTTCATTTGCAGTGACAGTGAAAGATATGAAAGGAGGTACACACAGCAAGATGTAAAGCCCTCCAGTCTGTCACCATGCCTGGGGGGGAAAAAAAAGACCCTCACCGAGGGTCACCCTGCAGGACGGCAAACTCTCATCTGCACAGAGAATTAAGCCTGAGAATTGTAGCCTGAGAATTGACAAATTCAGTATCTTCACAATTAGGGGTTGGCGTTGGTAGGCCGAAAGAAGTTTCAGTGATGGTCCAAAGTTTTATTAATGGGAATGCTCCCTGACAATGGCAGCATTGGGATCTTGGCCCCAACCAAGGACCAGCCTCCTTCGTTCTGCAAAACCAAACTGGAAATTTGATGAGGTACATAATGCTTTACATTTTGACAGCACTTTTTCAATTCAGGCACCATCTAGGCATTTACTAAATGAGACCTCTTCATAGAATCATAGAACAGTTTGAGTCGGAAGGAACCTTTAAAGGTCCTCTAGTCCAATCCCTCTGCAATGAGCAGGGACATCTTCAACTACATCAGGTTGCTCAGCTCTTGACAACCTTGCTGTGAATATAACTACATGGCAAATAGATTTTCCAATTTGTTGAGGTTTTGGGAAGCAAGCAGAAGGAATTTTGTTCCATGTTGGAACAAAAAAAAGCAGAATTGGTTTTGGATTATTTGAAACATTTTCAATATATTCAAAGCACTTCATTCAGATTTCAACCCCTTATAATTTAATAAAAAGTAGAGTCTATTTTAATAGAAAGTAATTTTGCAGGAAGAAACCAAACTTCTCTGCGGCAGTATGGAAACAGACCATTTGAATCTTAAAATAAATATTTCCCTGAATTTTTCCAGTAAAGAAATATTTTCATAATGACCATGATTTTATTTTTAAGCCATTTAATTAAAACAAGAGTTTTTCTTAAGAAAGCTGGACATCCAAGTGATTCCTTGTGTCAGCTCAGTCCATTTCTTGTCTTCCCAGGCTCTTCCCCTTATTAACAGATCTAATTCATAACCATGGCTAAGTTTAATCTCTTGACTTTTCTTTCTTTTACCAGGGAAGCATCCTGTACAGCCACCTCAATTAAGAGAATCTCCTTAGAAGTCCCTTTTCCCTGGGCAGAGCTTCAAGCATTGGCCTGTGGCTGTTGAAATCCCCTGGTTGGCTTCAGTATATTTTATGATGAAAGTTTAATGAAAACTGATGCATTTCCATGGAGATTTTCCAATTTTAATGAATTGGTATTTTCTAACAAAGAACATTTTTGTCAAAAATATTCCTATCCAGTTTTCCTGCCCTCTGCCTCAATTAGGTCTTTAAAAAACACAGAGGCAAACAGCACCTGTATAACTGGATAAAACCTGAAAAAGATTAGGGAAAACAGGGAGATATTTCTATGATTTTTGAACGAGGTGAGGTGATGCCTTCAGAACTGTGCAGCCCTGAAGGTATAAGATCCACACTTTTCCGTGTGTGCATTTCGGCGCAGGCTGCCACGTTCAATCAGAGAAATCACCCAGGTCGTTGAAATTTATGAAGTTGCCCAATGATGGGTCTGCATTGTAAATAAAGGCAAATTAGCTGGAAGTATGTTAGCACATATTTCACTTGTGTCGTGGTGTAATAATGAACCTTGTATCAAAGTCTGCAACACCATCTGAGTTTTATATGCCCCATTTCCTACATGTTTTGAACAGTGGAACCAATTTATAATGTAATGATTTTTCCATACATAATTTCTTTCTTATGATTTCCATAACGCAGAGTTTTTACTGTGAGTAGGGCTGAAGGCAGCCTCATAAAGCATATGAAAAGAGGGCTGGCTAAAGTGTCTCATAAAAAAATAGCTGGAGCGATTTGCTAGTGACTCTCTATGGGTTTGATTGTGCCTTGAATTTTGGACCATGCCAGGAACCAGTAACTTGTGTTTCCAGCCGCGTTCGCACTGTGCAGCCCTTCACACCAGGCGTGCAGCGTTGCTGTTTGCCAGCAGGAGACAGGAAAGTGGGGATCAGTGGGCCAGGGGAAAAGAGGGAGCTTGGCTACCTTTGCTCGTTCACTGGCCAATGGGGAGGAATAGGAATTTACTCATGGTTTAAGCCAATCTGAGGGTGTGTTGATGAAGTGGTTAGAAAAGCTCAGTGCAGAGCCAGAAGCGCGAGTACGTGCCCTGGTCTCAAGCTGGGCTCTGTCTCCTGTCAAAGATAAAAAAAGGTTGTAAAAGCAGCTGAGGATTAGAAGGGAGTTGGATTTGCTGTTTGCAGTGTTGCTTTGCTGGGTACTATTAATACAGGTTCTTCCTCTAATTATGCTGGACAACTGTATGGGATGGGTGGAGAGGTGACCGTACCCGCTCCAAGAGAGCAAACTCTTTTCTCTGTTTGGCTTCACTTTGAGAGCATCTTGGAGTCAGTGGATACAAACCTACTATTTTCAGGCAAGTGAGACAATTTAGCTATAAAAGCTCACTTGGTGGTCAAAGGACATCCTTTGCTAATGGAGAAAATATACAGAAAGGAGGGGGAGAACTCCAAATATTGGGTTCAGCCATTTCAAGACAAAATTCTTCCAGTTTTTGTTTTCAATTGGGAATTATTAATTTAGAAAGAGTTTTAAGTTAAGCAAGGTTAGAAAAGGAAAACTTTCAACACTGCAGTATTTTTAGGCTTGAAGAAAAGGTGTCATTTGAGCCACATGAAAATTTTGTGTATGTTTTAATTTCATTGAGACTCTCCCATAGATCTCCTCCAAAGCCATCCTAGATGGAACAAAACCACTCTTTTCATTTCCACTTGCAAATTGAAAAAACAGTGCATTATCTGTGAATCTCAGTGTCTTCTGCCGCTGCTTCTGAGATAATGCTGTATATTTACCATCCTTGCTCATTGCTGTGCACATCTGGTCCCTACATATCAGGACTTTTCAAACACTGCAATTACAAGTGAGCTGCTTTACCCCACCTTGCTGTCCTTTCCTCCTGAACTCCGATCCCTGCAAAATCAGCCTCTGAATCAAAGCCACTCCCAAATTGCCATTTTGCTTTAGGAACGTTCTCCTGCCTGTGTTAAAGCCCTAATCTTCAGTAACACCAAGGGAAACGTTTTATGGCTCCACACCTCCTTTCCCAGTCCCAGGACAAGGTTAGAAGCAGGTGCTTAGTTACCTGATGTGTGTCTTTTGCTCAGCGCTTCCATTCTTGCGCAGGAGGATGCTGTTGGATCAAGTGGGAGAAGGGAGAGGCAGATGGAGAATAGGGGACACCTTTCTAAGAAACGCCAGTTTCATAGATCTGTGACATTAAATCCTTTGATCTGTGTAGTTCATATCTCTGCAGGATCGCTCCCAACATGGGCCTAAAGTCAGCTTCAGGATTTACTTTTTTTCTCTGTCCATTTCATAAGCTTCCCTACATACACTTAAGCTGAAAAAAACCCCCAGACTGAAGGGCCCCATTTATTTCTCTGCAGAACTCCTAAAGTCCTGGTGACTCTACATCAAAAGTATATTCTGCCAGTACTGCAATCCGATCTCATTACAGGCAAAAGTTAAGAAACTCTGTTTAACACGTCAGATGATGCTGGCCTTGCCCACACTAACAAGCATCACAGAAAACAACATAACCAGGTGTTGGATGAGAACACGTAAACATCTCTTCCTATTGCTTTCCCCATTTTTTATTTCCAAAGTTTCCTTTTGGAAGAGGGAAGACTTTTATCTAGGTTCTGGCTATTAGGTTGTTTGTTCAGTTAACGAGAAACTCCACACTGATAAGAGCCACATTTTGTGCTCGATGTGGTTGCATAGTGTTGTGTTCTGGAGCAAACTGGAGCTTCAGTTCCGCCCCAGTGGGTCTGAAGCCTCTGCAGGCCACATCCAACAGGTGACTAAAAGCAAAACTGCCTTAGAGAAAATACAGGGTCTTAAGTAGTAATCTCCTCTGCTCTGTTTAGACATTGGTGTGGATTGTGTGCTGGTATGAATGGGACAGTCCTCCTAATTGGTACATCTGCCAGATGCTAATGACATCCTTTTCCTAGAAATGTATTATTTTAATGCAGAGAAATTAGTACTGTGGGTTCACACCACGTGACTTTTGTCTCAGCTGGATAAATAACATGAATCACTTTCCCCTTTCAAAGCCTCTCAGCTGCTCAGCTCCAAATACCCATTTAATCTGATTTTATAAGTTAATAAATCACTCATGATAATTGAGCATTAGCTCCATGTGCCAGCAGAGCACTGAGGAAGGCGAATGTGTTGGTACAGTCCTGTTTTATAAACCTTTTTGCACCAGAACTATCTTTCCGGTGGTGCTTGGAGCTGTCATGTTTGCAGGGGTTAAGATGTGATCGTGTATAAGCTGATAAGTGGCTGCCAAGTGCGAGCGCATCCTCTTGGGGATTAGCAATATCTGTGGCTGTTTGCAGGGTGAAGAGCAGCTTCCTGAGTGTGCTGAAGGGGGGAAAACCCTGGGCTTGGAGTCTGCTGATCACAGAGGTGCCTGGAAACCTTGTAGCTTAGACTTACAGGTGGGAAAAAAGGGGGCTGTGTCTCACCTGGCTTCAGCCATTTAGGGGCTAATACAGTTGAAATGACTTACACAGTGAGCAGTGAAAAGAAGATGCATATAGTCCACATATCTAAGATAGGTTGAGGGTGCATTTTCTTTATGCTGATCGGAGGTGGGGCCTGGATAGCTAATCCCATGTACCCATGTTGGCTTTATGCAGGGGTTGTCTACTCGTGATTCAAAACCACTCCTACCTGGCAGTGTAGGTGTGCTCAGGAATTGAATGTGTGGGTTTATGTATTTCATATCTATCCCAGTCTGAAGTCAAGATGCATATGCAGAGCCACTCTGAAGCTCTGAAGTACACAGCCAGGATTCTCTGAGTGTCTGAGCTGTTCTGATCTGCAGATTTGCTCCTGTATTTTAGGCAAGATGGTGTGAATATATGTTTCCCAGACAAGTCATGTGTACCTTGAGCTCTGTTGTAGCAGCCAGCTCAGTGTCAAACATTTGTCCTGTCTTTGCCTTCTCTTATCCTGCAGTTGTTGCATCTTTGGCCACCAGCTTTTAAAAGGGAGTATAACCTGTCTTTGAACTCTTCCTTCTCCATTAATGTCATGGGCTGTACTGGATAGTACTGGGCAATTAATGGACTTGTTTTTCAGAGATGCTAAGCACCCTGCCTTTCCCTAAGACTCTGAAGACTGAAGCTGCAACCGTGGCTACCACAGTTTGTGCCTCCGGATTACTGTCTGGCTTTTCCCTTCAGCACTGAATGCTGTGCATGCAAAGTCATAGGTCGCTTTTCTGTCCCAAACCTTTTCCCTTGATAACATAACCCCCGCACTCTTCGGCTTTGCTGTGAGCAGGGATTTATACACAGGAAATGGAGAATATGACATTTTGTTTGTGCCTCTGTATATGTGTAATATCTTTAATATGAAACTAGTTGCCACTTAATTATACAGGCTAAAGACCTCCATTCAGTGTGTTGTATACAATTTATGAGTCTCAGGTCTCCCAGACACACATTACAACTGTGCGGCAACACCCAGGTGACTAACATTCCTTTTTAATTTAATTTCCTTACATAAATAGCTTCATTAAGGATCAGTTATTTGGGCAAAGAAAATACTATTTGAATAGGTCAGACTAAGCCGTTGAGTTTAGGACCCTGCTACTGTTATAGCTGAGAACAGCACCAGACCTCAGCATCACCCTCCTGTTAGACAATTTGCTTTCATCTTTAGACCAGGAATCTCTCGGGTGAAGATGGTTGGCTTATTTCAGATTTAATTCAATGTACAAGGTAGGACTGGACTTGTATGGGAGCAATACTAAGAAGGATGTTTTCAATTTTGGGGTCAAGATCAACCCTTTTGCTGGGATTTCCAGTTCATTCTTTTTTATCTCTTTGATAAAAAAATAAGTTCATTTGCTTGCAAAGTTGGTTCACACAGCATCTAGAAAATCAATTCCCATGTTCAAATGTCTAGTTTTACATCTGGAAACAAATGGAAATCAATGAGACATTACTGAACTCCTTGGAAAGCTCCTGTTGGTCACCTTTAGGCACTGCTAGCTACTCTCCTTAAGCATAGGGTATAGGTGCCTTAGGGATCACAACAGTACTCAGGTCTCAGGCTTCAGACAGTGGAAGGGAGGCAGAAGCACTGGAAACAAACTGAACAAGGAGGTTGTCTATTCATTTGCTGCACCCAGATCTGCAGAGCTTACACTGCATAGCTGCCAACAAAATATCTGCCCAGTCTGCAAAAGCATATTAGACCAAAACTCCTAACTGGTCGTGGAAAAATTATATTCAGATTCTTATATTACGGAGTTTGTCCTTGATACCGTATTAACTTACCCCTTTCACATAAGCAGAAATACAATTCACTTATCAAGCCAAGGGTTTTTTATTCCCCCAGAAATGCTACCACATTGCCAGCCTCCAGGCTTCCTGCTCCTGCCAAAATTGCCAAGCATTGCCAGAAAGGTGAATATTGCTGGCAGCTCTAGCATTTTCAGGCTATCTCCACAAAATTGTAATGTTAGAAGTATATTCTAGGAATGCAAGAAAATGTGAGTGAAATTGGACATTTACATAGCTCTGCTGACTCACATGACGTTGCGTAAATGGTTGTAAGTGGTATAAACACTCTTTGTCCAGGATACAAGCCAAATCCTGTCTACAGGTAGGACAGAATGCTCTCAGTAGACACACTGTTCTATCATTATCTATTATGTAGAAGCATCTGATTTATATTAGTCTCCAAGATAGGATATCAAGCTCTCAAGTCTCTCACACTGAATGTATGTGCAAGGCATAGGAATGGCTGCTTCTTAAAATGCTGGCCAAGTGTAAATCTCACAAAACCCTTTCGAGATGGGTGGTCTTGCTTGTTGGACACAGGCTTTCGCTTTTCAGCAGGGGAGGGGTTGAGTGATGATTATCTCTCACTTTTTCCCATTCTGTTTCTTTTTGTGATAAATAAAACAAGCCTTGCTTGAAGTGATTGCTTTTTAATGATGCATGTCAGACGTGAAAGCAGTATCGCTCCTGTTTGAAAAGGGCATGTAATGTAACAAGCTGGCTGAGTTTCATTCCCAAATCACCACCGTTCCTTCTATCAGAGTAGAAATAAATGAGTTCTCATTGCCTGCGGAGGCTGTGGGGGCCTTACCTTCCCTGGATATTACCTTCTGTTCTCTGCGGGGGAAAAGGGATATAAAATAGCAGACCCCCAACATTTCGTTTCTGATTGCTAGATGACCTCCATGTAGAAAATACGGGTGATCTCTGAATTACACTACTGCAAGGCTTACACCACCATTATTAATAACAGCACTAGCACCCCTGGGGTCCCGGCTCTCATCTGGGTAATGCAGAATAGGTTGAGAAGTTTGGAAAGGAAAATCTTAGAGATAGCTGAGCCTGTGGAAAAAACCCTGAGTAGGTCTTTTGTATTGTCTCAGTGTTGTTCAAGTGGACACCAGTGTCTGAGATCCTGTCACTGCTCATTGGCATTGCCAGTCTGTGTAAGTGTGGATTGGAATGGGTTAGTTGGAATTGCTGTGGAGGATGTGAAATGCTGCAGCTAAGGGGAAGAGGGGAAGGCTGCCTTGGAAGGTTAATACCGGATATGGATAGTGAGCATTTTATTTTCCTCAGTAATTACCCTGTGCGTCAGGTGGAAGATAAGCCTGGGCTTGATTTGAACCATGAGCTGTTTGGAGAGCACGTCATGGAAGACACCAAGTCAAAGAGGCAGAAGTGTGCTCTGCTCCTTCATCCTTCGCATTCAGTGCACAGCCTCCCAGAAACCAGTATGCTTTCTAATGCATTATCCAGTCCAATTTGACATGACACGAGCGGTGAACCAGCACTTCTCCTGGCAGCTTGTTGGGATGTTTTCTCCTCCTATCCAACTCGTATTTCCCGTTTCTTTATTTCAGCTCATTACTTACTTCCTTTTGCCTGGCTGAGGGCAGATGTGCTTCACCACTGAATAGCCCACAGCCATCAGGACTTCAGTCATGTACCATTAATCACTGAAGCACAGCATTACTTGTTCACCCTGCTGCATGCTCCAGGAGAAAGTGAATGATTGACACTGATCATAAATGCTTACAGTGTTAATTCTTTAATGTCTTGCTAATTTTAATTTGCCCTATTTGGGTTGGGAAGGGTGTGATAACAGATGCTGGACAGAATACTGCCCCTTGTCTGCTGCTTATCTGTGCTGGAAACATGCCTCTCCTATGGTAGTTTGCACAGCCCCAAGGCATAGAACAAAAATGAAGGCTATTTTCGTGTAAATAAACACCAAACTGCACAATGTTCTGCATCTTTGGTGGCCAAGAAAAGGAATCTGTGTGCTGGAATCTGCTTCGTGAAGTAGGCATAACCTTTCTCATGCCCCTTATTATATGCAAGGGTTTTGCCTGGCTACTTAACCCAACCTCATTTTTAGAGGGCCTTTATGCCGTGAAAACCTTTCGCGTTTCAGTGTCAGCCCCTGCCAAGCACTCAGGCAGGTGGAGCATGTTAAGGCCATGAGCTGCATTAAACAAAATGGTGCTTGTGCTCATTGTTGCTCTGCTGGAATGTGCTCTGAATTCCCCAAAGAAGGTGCCTACGTTGGATTCATCTGCTCCCTTAAAATAAATCAAACATTGATTGCACAAAACAACCTTTTTGATTCACGTATGATGTCCTGTACTTTTGGAAGAGAGTGGCGTGGGCTGTGTTGTTCAAGTGGAGACTGAGATATAGTTGACGAACTAGTGGAAGCTGGAGTGATCCCATCCCAGCTTTTGTCTCAAATTGGTATCCTTCAAGTGCTGGCTGCATTGTTTCGTTGAGGCATTCTTAGCAGAATTAGGCTCTGTGAAGCTGAATTCTCATTTTCGTGGTGGTTCATTCCACACTTCTTGGGCTGATATCATTAGCATCACACTTGAGACCTAGATTTCAGCAGATTCCAAACTCCATCAAAACCACCACACTTCTGCCAGCAGTGTGAATGAAGGGCTTATAGTTGAGGGTGTTTCCAGTGTGGGCAGTGATTAGCAGAAACTTCACTTCATGACAGTTTGAACTGAAATTCATTCATCTGGATGGAATGCTCAGGAAGACGAGCACCCCGTACATAAGCACAGAGCCCTCCAAAAGGTTCAGAGATAAAAACACAAACAAGTTTGTGCCTGGCAAGTTGGATAAAGAAACCATTTCTCCTGTTTCTGTTTTTGCTTTCAATTTTCAGTAAATCACAGATTCCTTTTGTATTTTTTTTAAATAGTTGTAGTTTTAGCCTAATTGCAGACAATTCATCAAGCCTTAAGGTAAGCAAGAACATCTGACTGTCAGCAGTTGCAAGGGGCAGATATGACAGCAAACTGGCCTGTCTATCAGAGCTTATATTTTTTAAAAATATATGGAAAGTGGTGAGATGCAATGAGAGATTAATTCCGTGGGTCATCCTGTACTTTTCTTTCCCTTTGAACAGCATCTTGCAAGCACCAGGGGCAAAGAAAACATCCTTTAAAAGCCAACCAGGGAAAGAAAGACCCACCTGACAACACTGATTTGTAGCTAAATTTGGGAGGTCATTTTGTCACCTGGTTGCTCCAAAAAAATCTGAAGATGGCTCCTATATCATCAGAGAGGATGATGGAGCTCTTGGCATCATAGTATCTCTTATGTTGTGGCTACTGATGAATGCAGCAGAATCCAGTGGAAATCTTCTGTTACTGCGCCCAGGTGGCAGTAAATTGTATTTAGTAAAGCATGCAAACCAGATACTTACAAACCCGAGGGGAAAGCCTTGAAATATTCATGAAGTCTTTCTTATGAAAGAGGCTTATTCATATATATATAAATACATATATATGCACATTTTTGAAATCTGTTCAAACCAAATAAGGGTTTCTTAGTCACCTTGCATAAAATAGGAAAGCAGATGACTTTGGTTCTACCTCTTTTATACAGTCATCAGGAGACTGAAATAGCTATGGAAAAAGAGCCTCTGGTTCTCTGCTGCCTTCTAAAGATGTGTGCCTTTCTTCTGGCTCTGCCGACACTTTCAGCAGAGCAGCTGCTCTGGGGGAAATCACTTGATGCTACCTTGATGCAGTAAATCAATCACCCTTTATAATTTATCACCCTCTTTGCAAAAATAATGCATAACTCTTCAAATATGTCAAGGGCCAAAGCTTCTAAATATCCTGGGAATGGCAGTGTTTATGTTGTGGTGGAGGCCAGGCTGAAATCCTGTACTTGCCGCTGGCATCCCTGCCCTCTCCATTTGCACTGCAGGAGCATCGTTCCTACCTCATCCTGCCATGCCCATGCTGAGGCTGTCTATAAATCAGGTTGGTGACTCCAGAAGCACGGCTGCACCTGCACAGCCAGGAAACCCCTATAGAAAGTGTGTCCTAAGATACTATGCCCAAGCGATGCAGAAATCAAATTCTTTTGCCAAGAGCTTAAATACAGAGATAACCATCCTCTGTGCTTTTATCTCTTATAATTGATCTGTCAATAAATACTCTTATTTTTTTCACCATCATAATGTCCATTTTGAAAACAAGAAAGAAAAAAAAGGGGAAGAGAGAAGACGGTAAGTAATAAACCAAGTATTATTTTAGGTTTGCTTGATGCCTGAAAATAAGTAGCTCTAAATTAGACTCTCTCTTGCATTTAAAGCAAAGTCATATGATTTAGAATAAAACCTTTTATTCTTATCCATGTTAAAGCATAGGAGAATGCTCTGTATATTATAACAATGACATCGTGAAATCGTTGGTGACATTAATTTAATAGGCAAGGAACAGCTGATTTTGTTTCTGTTCAATTTTGGTGAGGAATGCTGTCCTCTTCCCTTTATTTTGCTCCCAAAATGTCAGTTACCAGAATAACCAAGGGATTTGCAAGATGGAAGGTATTTTAACCATGTTTATCAACATTTCTTGATCACAAGCTCTTTCCCTATTTCGTATTATTCTAGACTAGAATAAGCGGTCACTATTTGCCCTTTGCATCTTTGTCAGTGGTGGGAAACGCTGCACTGGAGAGAAGAGAGAAGGCAGAAGGAGCTTCTGCTCAGATTAGCTGTGCTTGGTAGGGCAATTTGCCGCAGGTCCAGTCAAAGGGTTATTTTTAATCTTTTAGGTTTCTTTTTGCTCTCTGCCTTTCTAGAACTCAGCTGACAGATGTTTGTGAGGCTGTTTTAACGTGTGCTATCCAGAGTGATGTCAACTTGCTATCTAATGTATATAGTAAATTCTGCGGGAAAAGGCCATTTCTCACTGCATTTGAGGAAAGTTAGCGCAGTATTTTCAGTTCCCATGGGAGTTACCCTTCTCACTGTCATTAAATGTCTGGTCTAAGCCAGTCATTTGTTTTCCCTTTCTAGTCCACAGACAGAGAGGTGCATGTGAAGCAAAAAGCTCACTCCTGCAGCACTATAATGGGCAGAGTTGCCAGCTGAGGTTTCTCCCTGCTTAGATGAGCTGTGTCAAATCCTGTGGCTGATTTCAGCAGGTAGTGGGTTTTACACTTTTATCTTGTTTTTAGGAGAATATTCCCAATATAGGACATCAGATTGGGCTTGCTGAGCTTGTGAAGGTCTGGCAGATGGAGAGTATCTCAGTGATGAGTGCCAGGGAGCACAGCTGGCACACAAATATGTGGAGGAACCTTTTACCAGTCCTGGCTGCAGTTGCCTTCCTGTGCCTAGAGCAACCTTGCGCTGGCTGGTGCTGGTGGCTGTGCTCGTACATGTGGTGGCCCATGCTGTGCTTATGATCAAGAGTTTGAAAGCTCAGCCCTTTGTGTTTATGGCTATAGAAAAGGTAAAAAGATGCAGCAAATGCAGTGGGAGCGCCTCCTCCAAATGCAAAAGATTTTTAGTTTGAGCAGAATTATTTAGTTTTAACAAATCAAAAATGCTTGTTTCCAGTTTTTCAAAACCACATACCTCCCATAAAGCAAAGCCAAATATTACCAAAGCTCCATCAGATGGAGACATTTTCTATGTGATTTCCATTTCTGTGATTTCCTTTTTACTTTCTGCTCTTGCTGGAAAAAAATTAGTTTGATTGAAGAACATAGAGATATTGTACTGTAGGTGTATGCAGCCTGACTTGGGTGCAGTTCTGTGTCTACACAGAATAGAAGAGCAAGATTGGGGAAAAGCATAGCACACTGAATTTGAGAAGTAAATTCCTTGCCTCACCAGATGGGATCAGGCCTCTAAAGGTCATACATGATGTGGCTTCAGAAGTGAATTTCTTTGCGCATCTCCTCATTAGCAGCCGTCAGGTACTTAGGCAGGGCTTTCAATGGCCACGATGATTTTCTTTCCCTCCTCAGGTATTCTTCAACCAACATTCCAGTCCATAGGGTTAATGTCTTCATCATGTTTTATCTATGGCTTAGTCTGGCAGCCAAACATTCACTCTCATCTGTTTCTTCATTTGTTTCACATGCACATCTTTTACAGAGAAAATATCTCTGGCAAAATGAGTAGGTGTTGGTGTTGGGTCACGGGCTGGTCCTGATGATCTCAAAGGTCTTTTCCAGCCTTGTGATACTGTGATACTGTGAAAACCAAAGTCTGACATCACCATGCCCAGGATCTGTTTATAGATCCTTTCATCACCTAGTAAGTATCTAGGACAAACAATACTGAACTGGAAGACGTGTACATACCTTTCATAACCTCTTCATTTTGTTTAAATGCCCCGGCCTTGGGCTGTATTTAACATGAAGCTCTGGGAACTGCATTCATAAAGCAGATATTCAGCTGTTGTAAGTTACTGTAGCTCCATTACGGTCTGATACTGGGTTGATTTATATTAGCTGACCTGTTCAGGAGCCAAAGAGAACACATATAAATGGCAGACATTCCAATAACTAAATTAAGCATGGGAAAATGCAGGCTGGCTCTTTGGAAAATACTCCTAACCAGGTTTGTAAGTGCCTGGAACAGGTACCCAAGCGAAGTGTTGGAAAGTTTGCCTTTTGTGTGTGTTGCAATATGGCAGGCATGGAGCATTTGGAGAGCTAGAAACTACCCAGAAATATATTAACCAGATGCTGCACATGCCTGGGTAGAGAGCTGAGAAATAATATTACTTCACTCCTGAGAAAAATGCTCAGAATGAAACCTGGCCAGTTTGCGGGTATTTATGCAAGCGAGTCACAGCATTTGCTGTACACACCTCCTGACACTGCCTTTCAAAGCAGATGACAAAATAAATATGAGACAAGAATTATCCAACCAAGTCTGGGCAAGGATCTGGCTAGTTCAATATCCAGTGACCAGAAGCACATTTATAGGCAGATAAGCAGGCATCGTCCCCATGCTCACCTACCTTCTGATGGTGTGCAGCTCACCTCAGATGAATGCCATGCTTGGATTAAATGTCACTTGATGGCTTTTCCTCTAAGGTCTAGGAGTTAAGCCATCTGTTTGCCCAACCCACCCTGGCACTGTGCTCCACCGCTGCATTGCAGTGGTGTGTTCAGCTGTCCACGCATTCCACGCAGACAGCGTGGGGTGGCAGCCCTCTGACACATCACAAGATTCAGCTTTCATTCCTCAGTGTGAGGTAAGGGTAACCCTGTTTTGTCCACCTTACAGTGTCATCCCCTCAAGCTGGTGCAGTTTCTTCTGATTTGTACCATTCATACAAATTCAGAATTTACTTGTGCTGAACTCTGTATGTTGTATTCTGACATCACTCAACTGGATGTTAGAACTGAATCCAGGCATTAGGATGCCTGAAGGTAATTGATTTGAGTGGTGGGAGAGAAGGCTATAACCCCGAGGCTGGACTTGGCCTCCATGCCATGTGGGTAAGATCCATGCCAGCCTTTCTCCTAGGAGTGACTGTCATCTGGGCTACATTGTACTGGAGAATATTCTGCAGCTTGGCTTGGCTCCAGACAGTTTTTGCCTGGCCTCTGCCTCATGCCAGACAGTGATTACGTCCTTCAGAATTTTTACTGTAGTTGCCTCCCTGTGGCATGTTTAAACCATTCAGTGTGGGCTCTCTTACGTGTCATCATTGTCTTGCCAGGAGGCTTTTCTCATACTGGTCACCTTGTGCACCTGATGTGTGTCCCAGGAGTGCAGCCAGAGTTTCCTGCTGCCTCATCACAACCTCCCAAGGCTTCTTGAAAGAGAATAGCTTCTTTGGTTTCAGTATTAAACACAGCTGGGCTCTTCTGAGGAGGACCTGGGGCTGGTTCAGCATTTTTCATTGAGGTGTCTTCCAGTGGCTAGGCATGGTGGAGAGCCCCTTCGAAGGTCTGAGCCTTTCATGGTGCCCCTCATGTCCTCTATTTACAGGCCATCAGAAATCAGTCTGAGGAGTAGGATGAACATAACTCAAGCCCTCATGCTGCAGTACAGTTAGTAAATCAGGCTGACCAGCAGCACCATGCAAAGGTGTTTTGTCTGGCCACTTTCTCCACTGGTGGGGGTTGTTTCAGGGTCGCACCATTTTTCATTCACGCTCTCAGCTGGGCAGCATGCAGTCGAGTTCTGTAATAACAAGCAGCGAAAAAGGACTGGGCTTTGTGAGCTTTAGGAAGTAAAGCAAAGAATAAAACGTGGTCCGTTAACCTGCCAGAAAAGATACATGGAAGACACAGGAACAGCTCCTAAACCACCTTCCTAGAACATGAGAATTTTTTTTCCTAAACTGATTTCCTTATGAATTATTTTTTTACTGCATAACAACTACCAAGAAAAGTATGTTTTAGCTATTCACACTGACCTTTTAAACTTCCAAGAGAACTGCATATTTTCTGAGGCCCCATGTAGGGCCTATTAATAATTATGCACTCCCACTGACCTCCATTGATTAGTTTGGGTCCTATTTCACACTGTAAAATGAAAAAAAGTCCCTAGTGTTTGTGTATGTTTTTTTCTTTTTGTGTTCAGCTCTCCTCGGCTATAGATCAAGTTCTGCTGTGAGCACAGGTTTCGGCCCTTACTGATGTGTTGCTGTGCTCTGGGCTCCAAAAGCCAGGGAAAAGGCCAGCTCAGATGGCAGGACCTGTGATGTGACCTGTGATCCAGCAGAGACAATGGAGTTCGGCTGGTGTGATAAGGGGCAATGTGACAAGACCGTGCATTAGTATGCGACAGCCCCTCTCATGCCTACGCTTTCATTTCTGCTAGCAAACATTTCTTTGTGAATAAATCTACTTTCTTGGCAATGCCGTGCTAGTGCTTTAGTTTCATTAAACAGCCTGGAAACACCCCAGTGGTTCAGGCTGAGATATATAATACTGCTAACACAGATTTGTTTCATAACCCACAAACTATTAAAAATATTAGTGTCCTCCTGGGAGTTGCCTTTAAAGATTCCCTTTCTCTTTCTTTCTCTCTCACTTTCAGAGCTGAGCTACGACAGCCAGCAATACTGCAAAGCAAGCTCAATTTATTCAGCTAACAAAATAGATAACGCTGTATTTTACTACTTCTGAGCACTTTCTTCTGAATGTTACTTTGTATTCCACTTTTTATCCAATATAAACAGCCATAAAGGAGAGCTGCTGAGACAACATGTGGAGATTTCAAAAGGTAGACTTTACCCGTCCAAAGGGAGATGACTTTTTGTTGGGAGTGAATTTAGTCTGGGACTTTGTAATGGGATATGTTGGTCCCTTCAAGACTGAACAGGGAGCTCCAAGTCCCTTCAGGACTGTACAGATCCGTATGTGTGCTGGGAGTCTTTATTCCACATGTCTCACAAAGGAAACAATAATTGAAAGGAAAGTTAATGGTCCCTGGAGGGAACTCAGGCAGCCAGTAGGTCCAGCATCCAAGGTGAGGGCTTTGAGACACAGGGAAAGCAGCGGTCTCCTGGAAGCCAGAGTCAAAGGGGGTGTTGGGACCTGTGGATCTGGGAGCAAGGACAGGAGGCTAGCTCCAAAATCCCCTCTCCTATCAGCCACGGTTGCTCAGGGAGACAGAGATGCCAGACGTTTCTTCTTGGTGGGGAGACATCTACCAGCCTATGTTTTACTCTTGGTGCCAGAGCTCTGTAAGGGAAGGAGTCTGGAAAGCTGATGCGAATGTTAAGAGGAAGGAAACTCCTGGAGGTATATCAGGATTTGGTTTTGACTCTCAGTAATGCATCTTTAGGGGTGTTTGTTTGGAATTTGCCATTGGGCGTCCAGGGAGGAGATGAGATAAGGAGAACAGGAAGCCCAGAGTTGTAAAGTGTGAAAGCAGCCTTGCTGTCAAGGGTATTGGACAGCATCATGGATGAACTGGAGCGTCATCTGTTAGAGATGGACGGAAAAGCCCATATTTTGGAAGGTAAAAGCCCGCTTCAGACTTTGAAACATTAGCTTTCGCCTTGTCTTATCTTGTAGGATAGTCAGAATTTGGTGGGCATTGTTATAAGAAGCTGCTCTTGTGCTGCTTCTGTTTCTAAGGCCCATCACAATATCACCAAGTAGTGCCAGAAGAGATCAGAGCTTCTCAGCCCACCGTTCCCCTGTGGTTTCTGCTGCTCACTCACATAGCACAGGCTACTCCTATCTACTTAAGGAAAAGAAAGAGTGCAAGAAAAGTGGGCTCTTTGTTTTACAAAAAGGGGATGGAGCACAAAGAGAAGCAATAACTTGTGCAAAGTCACCCAGGGAGTCACAGACAGAGCTGGGAACTGTGATGTAGCTCTCTTTTATCCCTGTCGGTATCCTACCCACAAAATAATCCATTTTAGTTCTGCTGAAAAAGCAAAATTTTTATGTATCTGCTTAAATCCTAGCTACTTTGCATAGCAACCTCATTCGTGTGAAGGTTTTTGCATAAGATTGGCAAGTCAAAGCTTGTGATTTTTTTTTTCTGAGTTGTTTGAAGAAAGTGTGAAAAAACTTCTGAACTGCCGAATCCAAATCTGAACCAAATTTTCCCTGCTTTGAACTCTGCTTATTGCAGACTGTAATAACATTCATCCACATTTCATAGGGTATCCTTGCAGATGGAAGGAAATACAGTAGCGCTGTTTGACACAGAAGAAATTAGATTTATGTGAAATTCCCTTTCCCTGTGTCCCTTGCTTTATTTCCAACAGACCTTCAGTTAACAATCAGCAGTGTTTCACTTTCAGACAGTGTGGTTTTCATTACAGAGGCTAAGGGAGTTTAAAATATTCTCCAAGCACACAGCATACATAACATCCTACCCCATTTCTTTTGATTTCCCTTTGCGGCACTAGCGTTACAGATGCTGTACAGAACGTGTTAGAGGACACTGCTTTTATTTGCCATCATTACAAGGAGGAAATACATTTAGAGACATCTGTTGAGGCTCTTTGATTTCAGCTGAATGTAAGACTTCTTTGGTGAAGAGTTGGTTTTGGAGCATGGTGGTGTCAAAGACTGGCAGTGGTACAAGCCGAGGGAATATGGCATCACAACGTGTATCCAGCCTAATCGGCAGGTGTGGACAGCACAGCTTTACCAGGAGGGGGAATTTAAGCGCTCAATGTTGTCCAAGTTACCTTTTCTCGGTGGAAAGTTCAGCTCAGTTTAGGTTTCTCGTCAGGTCAGCTCTGCTTGGAGTGGAGGGAGAAGAACCTCAACGTGGGCAGTGACCCTGTATGCCAATGCTTCCCTCTGCTCAGCGAGGGTGCTGTGCCTCCACCTTGCCCTAGGAAGCATAGGCATCCTTTTTTGTTTTAGCTAGATTCAGAGCCTGAAATAAAGTAGGCACAGTGATTTCAGAAAGTGAAACATGCTTTTCCTAGGACCTGGGGTACTTTAGGAGGTGCTGCTGAAACTGACCTGGACGGAGTTGTGTGCCTTTTTCCAAAGAAATGGCAAAATTTCAAAGACAACACTGGGGATTTTGAAAAGCAAGGAGGGTTTTCAAGCATAAATCCCTGTCTGTTGGCTTTCAGATCCGTGCTTAGGTAAAATCTAGGAGCCGTTGTTTTCCTCATAGGGGCTGAGGTACGTTCACACATTGGATTATACCTTGCAAGAACTTGTTTCCAGAATAGCTCCTTACATAATGCCAACACTTCTAAGGATGAGTTATATGGGATTTCTGGGACCATGAAAGGCTTGTTCTGACTCTGCTTCTACCCACTTGATCTTTAGGCTTTATTACTGTCAGCTACTCTCATCTCTCATGTAAAAGGGCAAAAAGAAAGATCTTGGAGATCAATTACTTTTTCTTTCTACCCAGTTTTAGAGTATATCACTGAAAGTAAATTTATATCTTAAAAATTTGCTTTCTACATTTGGATTCCCATAAATATGACAAGCAATATTCAGTTTACATAAACCCTTTTTTAGGTTGGCATACCACAAGCCACAGATATCATATGATGTATGCCGTATCATAGGTCTTGACTTGATAAAGGATTTACTTCTTGCTGTGTGAAAGTTATATAGCAGCACAAATAATATACCTCACTTTTAGTGGTATGAGTCCACGGTAGGTGGCTAATTCTGTAGTCTATATAGGTAGAAAATTAAGCTTTGCATTTAAAACATCATCAGAACTGTACTTAGTTTTGTCAAAATTAGACAATATGTTATGAGAATAAAATTAATTTTTAAACATTATGTATATGTAAGTTTATATCTTTAATCATCTCAAGTAGAAAATATTGGAAAATTCATAGTTCATCCTTTACAGTGATTTGAGATGACTGGGCTCTTCAGAAAGCTTCCTTTTGTTCTCTAAAGTGCTAATCTCATATATGGTTGCTTATAAAAACAGGGAAATCCTCAGTGAAAGTTTATAACTGCATTAAACAGTTTCTGGGACACTTCTTAATAAAAAATAAAGGAAACCAAACATTTCAGAATATATATTTAAATATATATACACACATATATGTATAAATCAGCAACATTAGAGCAAAGAAGTATAGGTTATGGGTTTCCCTGGAAAGTCCTCATCAGCAGAGTGCCAGCCTGAATTATAGATCAGAAGATTCCTGGTGTTCTCTGTGCTAAATGCTTTATGGAGGAGTTCATTGACTTCAGTGTCAATACTGGTGACATATTCAGTACAGGTCATTTAAAAAACGCTATCAAAACTTTTATGGTGGGCAGCTGAGTTATTTACAGTATAACTTGTTGGGGGGTTCTCTTGTTACCCAAACATGTCTGTTTTCTGTGAGAAGCTGGATCCATATTGAAAGCCCATTGGCCAAGTGTAATATTGTTCATTCCAAAAGACTTTGGTGTGTGGCCAAAGGATTAGGGATTTTTCAACAAAAGTGCAATATTTTCCATTAGAAAAATCCTCTACAATTTTCTGGGAAACTCTGGTACTTAGCTTCCCATGTATCTTCTCTTTGTCATGATTGTCAGAAACTAACTGGCATTTCTTGCTGACATTTTTAGAAAACAATATTTATACTAGAAACAATGCAAATAGAAATAAGTTGGCAGAAACAAGTGACATTTACAGAATGACATAGTTCTGACATTTTTAAGCCACCAGTGGGAATTTTGTGTGTTTGATGACTGATTCTGTCAGTCGCCCATCATCCAGGTGGACCCACTCAACTCAATACAACTACTTAGCTAACATCCTCAGTCTGCTCTCTAGTAAAACTCGTGCCTGGGAATGGAGGTGAAACAAAGTATTGCTAATAAGCAATACTGTTGACTGACACCGCTGTTACGTACCTCAGTCACTAGCTTGGTTAGTTATAGGAAGGTTTGGACCAGACAGTTTATGTTCTACTTAATATATAACTAATTATATCTTCCTGATCAGGGGGATAATTAATTCATAATACCTATGGAGTGGGCACAGACATTATTACTGCAAGGCTGTCAAAGCCCTGCTCTAGAGCTGATACTGCCTTTTATGCCAAGGTCTAGCGCAAGACATGCACTGGTGACTGGCCTCATTTAGAGATACGAATTTCTTTTGAAGGATTTTTTTATATCCTTCAGCCCTGTTGAAAAAAGGAGGTTGAACATTTGAAGTGTGAAAAAAGGAGCTTTGCGAAAAACAACTGAAACATGGGAAAATTTCTTATACTGGAAGACATGAAGAGTTCCATCTGTTCAGTGTGTTGGGTTGGAGGTGAGGAGGTACCTTGATTCCGTGACAAGGTACAAGTTTTGGCTAACAAGTGACATTTGTGTGTACCCAATAATGATATAAGAGGCACCAGCAGCAGGCAACAGATGTTGGTGAAACTCTTGCTAAAAGCACGACACTGTTTCTGACAGCCAATGTGATAATCTGCTCTGAGACAAGTCTCCAGCGACTGAGTTCTCAGTCTCCTGAGGAGTTTTAGAGTGGGTGTGATTTTCATACTCAGTGTCTTCCTGGAAGAGACATCCTCCATATCTTCTGTGGGGAGTTGGCCTCAAGATCGAATTGAAACAATACAATCTGTCTTGTGATATTTTATGCTTAGGTTATTTCAGGTTTAAGCATCTGAGGGGAGGTCAGATCAAATGATGTAATAATCACATTTGACCTTAAATCCGTGAGTCTGGGAGGAAGGAGGAATGATCGCCAAGGAAGAGCTCGGGTACACAAATGCTTTGCTTATTTCTCCAAAGTACTGCAGCTGCTGTAGTGAAAAGATAATCCTTCCAACAAAACTACTTATAAAACCACCCTTGCAGTTTTGCAGTGTTAAGGAAGATTAATGCTAGCATTATTTCATTAAGATACAAATAGGTCAACGCCAGTGGAATCTGATAAGTGATGAGAACTGATCAATTAAATCCTGACTGAACAGTTTTTCTTAAAAATAAGGCACATTCATTCATATTGAGTATGATTCACTGGTCTGTGTTGATTTTGATGGCAAAAGAATGAGTTCATATTTCATTTCACTCATGCTTTGATATAGCTTAGCTTTATTGATTTGATTGTTTTTTTTCATTTGACATAAAATATCTTCATCTATTATACTCCAGAATTAGAATTAGATGTTGTTAATCTATCAAAGGAAAAGGAAACAATTTTGCTGTTACTGAAATGAAATGCTTCAGCAGGTTTGAAATGTATTGTTCGTTGTGTTTCTTTTTATTTCCCAAGTTTTGCTCCAGGAGAAATTTCGAAAACTTGCCTTTTTTGTTCTCAGTTTGGAGTGAAGATAGGCTTCGTGCTTGGTCTCCAATTGAGCAGAAGTGCCACTTCGATACATTATGAAGGGGTAACAAACAATAAAATGATGCTGACATCTCTGGAGAAAAAGCCCTCCAGGTAAACAGATTTTAAAAGCTGGAAAACCAACATGCTTGGAGCAGGAATTATAATTCAAATCCATTTGGTCTTTGCTTACAAAAACCAACAAACCCCAGAATGATTTGAAGCAAGGGTTTGACGTTCCCCATTCCTTTTGCTCCACTCAGTGCCACCAAAGAAGTGAAGAACAGAGCTTTGGAGGCAGACAGACATACATCCTGGCTCTGCACTGTGTTGGTGACTGGGACAGTGAACAGCACTGATTTTTTGAAGTCAGTTCACAGTCAAGACAGACTGGGAGGAGTTGTGCGAGTGGAAGAAAGGGTCAGAAACAGGTTGGCTGAAGGCAGACTCCAACAAGTCATTTATCTGGTTGTGAGAAATTTCTGAGTTTTCCAGGGCGTGTGAATCTACCCACATCAGTTTTTCCTTTGAGAAATGTCTTCTTCTCAGCTGATGAAAAGCTGGAAAGAAAAGAGGCTGGCTTCCAACTTCTGAAGCAATGAAGAAGTCAGGATCTGGAGGTGGGGAAGAAGCAGAGTGTTAGTTCAAAATACTTCATAAAAGGTCAAGAGATGATGTTCCTTGGCAGGTGCAGAAGGTTGCAGAGCTTTATTTTCAAGTTTCTCTCAACAGAGAGAACTGCATGTTCGGGCACAGATTTTCAGAGGAATTAAGTTTACTGGTTGTGACGTGTGTGTTGTGAGAAGAGAGAGATGAATAAATTGCAGGTGTCAAAATAGTTAAGGTAGCCATCAGAAAGAATTACCCCTTTTAAGCCAAATTCTTCTAGCAAACTCAACTGTTTGATCCACAAAGCAAGCCACAATTCCTATTATGCTAAATTTTATAGCCCTTAAGAAAAAGAGAAACACAAACACAGGAAGGGAGGAATGCCACAGAAACTGTTTTGTTAGAGAGGTTTGATTTCACTTCCAACGCAGCGTTCTCAGTTTTGTTTTTTAGTTTTCTTTTTTTTTTTTCTCCTTGTGGTAATGGCACATGTAGCTGGTTTTGTTTTCTACATGCCAGGTAGTGATTAAACTTAGCAATTTGGTAATCAGCATCTTGGCCTTGGGTGCTAGAAACAGATGTGCTAAATAATGCCACAAATTCTTTCAAAACCAAAGGAGACTGATGGTGAGGACCTGTACTGAGGCAATTCAGCTGACTTCAGTGCATCCAGTTGACTCATGTGCGAGGGGATGAAGCCCAACATTTCAGTCAAGTCTCGTCATCTGACATCCTAGGCAGGAGGTAACAGCTGTGTGAACTTTGCTGCAACTTGGCCTGAAATCTTGTAAGTAACATCTTGTGATGGAGGTAAAGATCATGTCGCTGAAACCTGTCTGTGGGATGAACTGAGCCTTGCTACACAGCCCAAGCCGTGAAAGGCACAGTGCCAGACACTGTAATTTTGCCTTTAACTGTAGTTCAGCCATCTGTGAAGCAGCTCTGAGGATGTTTTGTTTCCTTGGGAGAAAGCCAGATTGACATCAGTTTCACCCTCACCAAGGAGAGAGAGAGAGCGGAGGGAAGAGTACAACCTGCACATTCACATCCTGCTCAGCATCTTCTCTTTCCATGATGGGAAGCCAGAGACAGGAACACAGTCAGGCAGCCCTGAAACATCTTCAGCCATGGCAGTTCACACCAGCCCGATCCACAGATATATCATCCCTGCAGAAAAGCCTGCAAAATAAACCAAATCTTGATGATCTCCTACCATAACCCATCCCTGTATTTCTTCTGCTGTGAGGTCCACGCACAGGCTTGCTGCACGGGCTTGGTCACAGGCAGCGATCAGTGTGGAGTGAACTGGGGCCTCCATCACCTGTGAACTGCTGCTTCCCACTTTCCCCTGCAAGCACTGGTGTCCTCTCCACAGGCCTCTCCACTCCCCCCTGAGGAGCTGGTCCAGTGAGGCCAGCCAGTGCTAAAACCAAATTCTGCTTTTTTACTTATTTTATTAAGAACTGCAAGAGTGGGCATTGGCTGTGTCAGGCGGCTGTGGTCTCGGCAGATTGTATTTGTGGTTGGGCGCTCAGGATTCCTGATTTCTAGTCCTGGCCATGCCGTTTGCTCAGTGTGTGGCCTTGGAAGACTCACTTAGCTCTGCTGCACAGCAGTTTTTCCTTCTGTCGGATGGGGAAGTGACACCTGCATTGCTGAAGGGCCAAGCCGCAGCTGGGATAAACAGTATCATCTTGCTAATGAGTATAACCTCTTATGCCAGCAGCTCAGAGAGAAAACATTAAAATAACGGGTGTTACATGTGAATCCTGTAACAGTTGGTTTTGATCTCAGGGACCATGAACAGGTCATTCTTTGCCGAGTCTTTGAAAAGAAGGTATATCATCAAATTGTACTGGCTACCAGAAGTTCATATATTGGCATACTTCTTTCATGGCAAGATGAAGCTGGTGTAACTGATAGAAAAGAGGTGTATTTACAACAGGGTGCTGTGTGGCAGTATGGGGCCAAAGGGGATGAAACTCCTTGTCTAGCTGTTCCTCTTTCTGCAGTGCTCAAGAGCTCTGCTTGGAGGTTAATCTGCTTGGTGGGCTCCTACCTCTGTCCAGAGCTGGTTCTGTTTCAGGGCACTTGTTTTGTGATGGTGAGGGTCTCTTTTTTGACTCTTGGATGCTGGAGCTGCTTATTGTATTGTTGTGGAAAAAGGTATCAGAATCTGGCTGCTCCTTCATTTAGAAAATTCAGGGAAACTAAGCTTTGTTGAGACAGCCTCTGAACATACTGCTTAATCAGACACAACGTGGTTTCATTAATACAGTGAGTAGGGCTGTATACGCAGAGCTCTGTGCCTTTGTTTCCCCAGCTGTAGGGGAGGGATTTATTTTTCATCACTCTAACAGGTGGGAATGAATTACTGTAGCTTAGATCGTTGCCCAAGCTAAATCCCTGGATGGAAACCTCTTTCCATCTGTCTCACCACTAACAAACCTATGAAACTCTATTGCTTCTGAGCAGTTGAGGGCATGTGAAGTCCTGAGTCCTTGCTGTGAATAGCAGACAGTCCTGATGTTTCTGTAAGGCTGCAGGTCTCAAGCGAGAAACCAAGAAGGGGGTGATTCCTCTGTAAGCCCACATGACTTGGGAAGGAGCCTACTCCTTTTGCCTCGAGAAGTAACAGGGTGAAGCAAAAGGCGTATCCAGCATATTTATGTCTGAGAGTCTTGTGTATTGGCCTGTTCCCTGCAGAAATGGAAGGAGGGCTAAAGAGTCCAGGTTCTCATTGTATTTGGCTGCCTCCATGCCCGTGGCCGTAACCTCAGCAGAATCCACCATCAGCTGCTGTAACAGGAGATCTTTGTAAGGTGTGAAGGCATCAAGCTCAAGAAGTATACGGTAAAACAATACCACATGTTGAAAGCACAATAGGAGTAAGCCCGTTTTGGCACAGCCTTACACCTGAAATCCCTTTTAATTTCAGTGACGTCACAGTCCCAGTCTCAAGGAACCTATAGCAATATTTTCTGTGCCATAAATAAATCCACTTGGGGACTAATAAACTAAACTGTTGCTAATTTGTAATGTGCCACTTTTGCAGTAGTATCCAAAATTCATATGCACTAAGATTCCAGGGCTGGAAAGAATGAGGTGGCTTGTCCCTAACCACTGCTTAACTTTTTAAGTTACACTGGTGAGTCGGGTGCAGTTCGGCTTTTAGTGAGACCCCTGGGGTAGCAAGGCCATCATAGCCTATGGTCTTAAAAACAGGCTATTAAAATAAAAGCATAGCTATAAAGAAAATAAAATTCAGGGAAATGATGTCTTTGTGACTGAAGCAGGAACACTTGTGCCTTTCAGGGGCCTCACTTGAATTTCTGACTATCACCACTGATAAGAACAAGCAACTTTGACCCAGTATACTTTATATGCACAGGTGGGCCCTCTTGAATTTAGGATCTCTGTCCTTGGCATTATTGCTTGGCTCAAAGAGGCCTTTTGCTCTGAGGTCTGGTTGTGAGCAGAGGGAGGGGAGCATGGCATCTCAGCAGGGCAGGTTGGTGCTTTCTGGCACAGCAGGTGATAGCTGCTCATTATTCTGATTGCCAGTTTTCCTTGTTTACCTCAGTCTCCCCATTTCAGTGTGTCGTGGTCTGCTTGTTGGGGCTGATCTTAGATTAGGCTGGACTTTCTCCAAGGTAAAAGCAATACTCCAGGAAACACAGAGTGCTGGTTCTCCAGGGCAGATCTGCATAAGAGTTTTGAATTTGACCATTTTATTGGCACCAGAAAACGTGATGTTTCTTGCTTCTTTGCACCTGGGAGTGGAAAATTTTGTTCTTTTAACTTTTTTTGGGTGCATATCAACGTGAAAAAAAGTGTCAGAGGACTGGGATTTCTCTCACTACACAACACATTTCTTCTGACAGCTCTTTGGGTGGCTTGTGATCAGGAAGGTGTTCAGAGCAATCTCAGACAGCTAAGTAACCTACTGTTATCACAGAAGCATCAAGTCCTTGCATATCATTGCCTCCTCTTAGTAAATCCTTTCTCTCCAGGCCTCACCCCATCCTCCTATTATATAGTTAATAGGCAGTTTTCTCTCCCAGGATGAAGCTGATAGATCCTCCAGCACAGGAAAACCCACAATAAACTAATAATCAGATACAATAAGATTGCAGTTTGCTATATGGTAAAAAGAAAGGTTTTTCAGTTCTCTGCTGAAGGAGTCATTGTCTGACAAACACATCCTATGTGGTTCTGGGTAAATGGGTTTAAAGCACATCTCTCTTCTCTGAGAAAGGACCACAGATCATCTTTTTATCCTCAGTTCCGTAAGTAACGCACTGGGCACCAGCCAGCAAAGCCCCTCAGCGTCTTCCCAGCTGTGCTATCTGGCACACTGAGCAGAAACCCTGATAGTGAAGGTCACATAAGCAGCATAGACAAACAGTGCCTGACAGCCTGAGCTTCTGCAGTGTTGATTTTTTTCTTTATTTTCTCTAGATAAGAGCTTGTGTTCTGTTACGTCACCCTGGCGCTGTACGTCAGCCCTGTGATTCTGCTGCACGGTTTGTACAGGGAGGGCACTGCAGCCCTCACCAAAGTCTGGAGATCTCTGGGTTGAACAGGTCTCCAGTTTATCGGTTTCTCTGTCTACAAATGAATAGTTGGCATCTATCTGGGAAAACCTTCTCCTGTCTTCTCTTCTGGTCAAACTTGATCTTCTCACTCAGAGGGGATCCACCAAATGTGGTTCAGCAGATAAACCAGTGTGGGTTTAAATAAGTCCTGATAGGAAGAATTATTGTTGAGTGTTTATTGTAAGGTCACAATCTCTTATATCAATCTTTCCCTCCAGCATTGGTAACCCACTCAAAAGTAACATCTAGGAGTTCAGGTAGATGGGACCTTTGGGAAGTCAGTAAGTTGCTGCTTGCCTGCAGAGCTACTCTAGCAGGCTGCAGGAGCGCTCTTAAGTGATGATTAAGTCAAGTTCCTGCATGGTTGTGGCGGGCTGAGAGTTGGCATGTGGACAGCTATTTACACTTTACCTAACAGGCTAACTTGCTATGTCCCAGTAACTTCAACTGTGGTTTGCATTCCTAGCCCAGGAGGCTCCTTCCTTACGCCATCCCTTCTCAAAATGCTATAAACCATAGGGGGACTTAAGCTGGTCTCCAAATGAAAATAAATTTGGAGTTGTCCACATCAGCATTTAGTTTGGACTAGGAGCTTGCTTTTGAAATATATCCCTCAATCTTACCCCTCTTGCACCTTAGTGCGTATTGTGAATTCAACAGGCATTCAGTCCATGGGACCAGCCTCATGCTAAGCCAAAACAAACCTCCCAAAATGTATAGAATGTTTATATCAGGCCGCACCTCTCCCCTGATCCGCTCCTGTTGAGCTACACTACTCACCAATTTAGCCAATTCAGACTTTGATTTTTAACAGTTTCCCCCAACCCCTCCTCCATCTCACACATTACAAGAAACCCTTTTCACACAGTTCCGCTGCAGTCGGTGTGAACTGGTGCAGCTCACAGGGGCAGGATTTACTCAAACTTGAGTCGAGGCTGTGAAGTTGGACTATGAGCTATGGAAAATGGTCATCGTTGAGTCTTTTGACTGTTATTACCTGACCTAGGCTGACGTGCACCAACCAAGTCTGTTGTGACTGTTTATCCATATTTGCTCCTATTTATCTATCAGTATATTTTGTGTTAACAGCATTATTGCACGGCCAGAGAATTATTTTATCCAGATTGTCTGAGCTCATCAAGTCTTGCAGTGCTTTTAAATCATTCCTAATTTGTAATGAATTGCGAATGATTAGCTAGGATGTGATTGCTGTAGCCAAAGTTAGATTTCTTTCCCTAACATTATTTAATACACTGAGTAGAGGTCAAACCTTCACTTTCTCTTTCTCTTTCTCTTTCTCTTTCTCTTTCTCTTTCTCTTTCTCTTTCTCTTTCTCTTTCTCTTTCTCTTTCTCTTTCTCTTTCTCTTTCTTTCTTTCTTTCTTTCTTTCTTTCTTTCTTTCTTTCTTTCTTTCTTTCTTTCTTTCTTTCTTTCTTTCTTTCTTTCTTTCTTTCTTTCTTTTCTTTCTCTTTCCTCTTTTCTATTTTCTATTTTCACTTTTCCCTTTATCTTTCTGCCCTGCCATCTGGTCTTTGATGGGCTGCAAAGTCACAGAAGCTGTTTTCTGTCAATTTGTTGATATCTTTTTCCTCTCCTAGCCTGGCACAGAAACTGCTTTTGTTAGTTTTCCTTTCAGGAATACATGTGCACTTCAGCATGAGGTCTGACAACCTTGACCCTCCAGGCATGACTAATTCCAATTTACAAGACCACTACAAAATCCATCAGATCAAAAGTGTCAGGAAGTCAGGAAAACCCTGGCGTGCATGGCAGGCTGGAGCTGGTCTCCCTGTGCTGCATGACAGAGTGCGCTTGGTCGACCATGGTTTGCTGCAATAAGGTCAAGTAGAAGTGGCACTTGGAAGGAGTGGGAGGTGAAAGGGAGGGAAGGAGGGCTTCACAAGCAGCCAGTGATGTATCGTTTAATACTGCGCTGTTCATAGCCAGACACCATGGCTATAATAACAGCCAGGGTTAAGGCAATGATATAAATTGAAACTAAGGAGTTGCGAGATGTCGTGTTGTGTTTGAAAACCTAGGAGTGGAGGCTTTTGTGGGGTTGAGTTTGAAAGTAGGAAAATAGCAGTACAAAGCCGCTAACAAGTTTTTTGCAGATTACCTTCAAAGCTTTATGTTTATGCTGTTCAGGAGTGGTGGTAGTGATAAACTCAAATGGTTGTGGATTTTTTTCTGGGTTGGGGTTTTTTTTGATAGTGTCTTTTATACAAGTACTTCTTAGAACTGAGAAAAAGGGCGAGTAGATTGTCCCAAATATCTCTCTGGTGCTCTTACCCAGCAGCTTCTTCTCAACCAAACTCTCAATGATTTCATCTCTCTGTGAGGCCAACTCGGAGTGCTCCTCAAAAATCCTACCCAAAAAGACAGAAATCAATGTTACACACACAGTGTGTAAGTCAGTCTAGTCTCTTGGCGGGTTCAGTGATAGCCCCAAAAGCCAGCACAGCAAGAGTAATGAAAAGTTGTACAGGTGTGAGGTCTGAAAGGATGAGAGCATTCCACAAATGAGGCCTGAGGAGACAGGAGATGGCCTTGAGTCAGCCAAGGAAGAGTCACAAAAATGAGGTTTGTATTTAGTTGCCCAAAGGGAACTGGAAAACAGTGAGAGAGGAAGACAAAGTCTAGGGGGAACAAACCCTGGAAAGAAGGCAATATTGAAAATAAATGAAGGATCTCTATTTCTGTTGAAAGAATGGACTTGAGCAGGGCTGTAGCAAATAGAGTTTGGTTTTGTGGACACAACTTACATACAGAGTGTAAGGCTGGAGTGCACAGGAGAGTCATATAGACAGCTGATTCAGCAACTTTTCTGGCTTTTTCACTTGGAATTATTTGAGCCCCTTTTCATTTTCTCCTTTGGACATCAGGATGGGAATTTCCATATTGTTTAAAATGTTCTCAATCACATCTCTGAAACTAAAACCTGGTACAAACTATCGGAAGGTGGTTTTCTAAATCTCCTGTTCTAACCTGGAAAGTGCTGAATTCTCTTTGTGTGGGCCTGATCCAAGATCCATGGAAATCAATCTTAGGCTTGTGTATACTTTAATAGGAATTGGACCAAATTGCCGAAGTTTCCTGTTCCTCTGGCTGATTTCTGTGGATTTTTGGCCACTCAATTTAAAAGAAAAATTTATATCATGAAAAACAAACCACTTCTGTTGTGGTTTTCTGTGTTTGGATTTTTTTGCTTAATGTTCTTTCCTTACTGGACTGGCTGAGAAATGATGACTGTGACTCTTATTGTTTTATTGGGACATAAGGAGAAAAAATGATTCAGATACTTGCAAAAGTATGTTTTCTCAATCAACTTGAGAGTGGAAAGGTTGGTGTGAAAGATGCCCCACTTGAATACTCAGAAGAAATGAGATGTCCACCATTTGACGACCGTTCAGTGTGCAGTGCCTGAGGCTCTACCCTGGAAAGCAGCGATGGCATGGCAGAAAACATTACACCATGCTAGCTGAAGGCAGCTCCTCTCTGTGACTGGTTCTTCCCACCTCCATGCATCAGTCCTTTGGGATATGGGTTCATGAGGCTGTACCACCTTCCTGCCACCCCTGCATAAGAAGCAAACCCATGGTGTTTTAGTCTCCTGTTACCAAAAGGAGTTTATCCAAACCCACATCAGGAAAGCTAACCCACATCTTCTAGCACAAGTTAGTGCATTTACCACTGGGCACAATCTTTCTAGCTCCGTTGCAAGTGAATACTGAGACATGTTGGCAGAGCTCTCATATGAATTAAGGCTGGAACAGCAGAGAAAATGTATGGCTGGTTGAGCTGAGGTAATTAATTTTAGTTAGCTGAGTCTGTAAACCTCTGGCATTCAGTATCTTGCAGTCTACTGGGATTTTCACAGCCTTCACCACCATGGTCCTCAGCACCTATTGCAGCTCTAGGCCACCCGTGCAGTTTCGAGCTCTGCTGCCTGTCAGGATCTGGTTGTGTTATTATGTGTGGGGAGTTTATACAAAATGTGCCACCTGCCAGCAGGCTGCCTGACCATGCTTCGCATTCAGCCTCAGCTGGAAGCCCAAACACATTGCCTGCACAGAGCAGAGCAAGGGGAAGAATAGTCTCTCCAGGGCTTGTGTCTCTAGGGTGAAGTTCTACAAGGTCCTTGAGGTCTGAGTTTACTGCTCAGCCTTCCCTTCATGTCATCTCTGCCTCGTCACCTTTTTTTCACAGGACTTGTAGCAACATAATTGCTTGAAGACCTGTACCCTGTCCATCAACTGTTTTAAGAACGGGCAGTAAATTCAGTAGCCTTGAACAAGAAGGCTGCAAAACTAACATAGGGACATATGCATTCTCATCCCCCTCATCCCAAGGCCTTATACAATTTATTTCCAAGGATGGAGAAATATGATGGCAATCATCGCTTACTTCAGCAAGTACAAAAAATCCAAATAAACTCAAGAGTTTTTAATGTTTTTTTTTTTTTCTCTAAGCCTTTTTTAGTTTATGAACCTTGTAGTTCACATCCCATTTTTGACAGCTAGTACTAATAACTTTGTACAGCCTGCAGGATGAATGTCCACTGATGGAAATGAGAGGGATCCTTTATATATCCTGTACCTATGTGAACAGTAGCCCAGGACCCTCCTGCTCAGCCTTTTGCAGAGATGCAAGTGGTGTGTTTCTTGTTTTGGTTTTAAGGTTTAGATTTCTATTTTCCTTCTTAAAGTAGTAATTCAGAAGTAATAAATACTTAAGAACAAAGTTGGAGCGGCTCATTTAGGGTTAGATCTGACCATAAACATGTGATGAATGGGCTTCAATTTAAATGCCAGTGGTTGGGGTAGCGGCAGGCAGCGGCTGCCACTTGAATCCTACAGCATCTACACTTTCCAGCCACAGTGGACCTCATTTAATGAGGCAAATTTAGCAGAGGTTTAGCCCAGCCTCTGGGATTTCTGAAGCTGCATTTAAGAACGCCTGCTAAGGAGAAAGGAAAGATATCTAAGTAAACGTGACTCTCTGAAGGAAATAGCTCCATCATCCATAAGAATCTGTTAAAATTTTTCCTTCTCAGTTTGTCCCTTCAGTAAGTTTTTGTTTATATAGACAAAGGAGTCCCTCACTTTCGTGGTGTAATCAATGGAATGGTGTAGCTTGGTGCCAATCCATCAGCATGAAAAAGTTACTGCTAGATTATACTAGTGAGAACCTGAAAAAATTCTAGCTGTAAATAGGTGATGTAAAGGCAAATGTTTGAAAACTCAAGGGTGCTAAGTTCTGATCTAGCAGAGCCCAAATTCAGCCAAGCCCGTATTGGTCTGAGATGAGCTTTATTGATGTGAAGCTGCTCCAGTCAATCAGGCTTTGTTTCTCCTTGCTGACAGTCAAGCAAATTGTGTCTCTGAGTGGTAGGCTCTGCTAAAGTGGTTTCTTACTGGAACCTCTACAAGGAAATGCCAAGTGCTTCTGTGTGATATAGGCCAGGTCCTTGCAAAGCTTTTCTGATTTTAAAGTTTGTCATAATCTTCCTTTAAAAGGGTTGGGTTGTGCTGCATCACTGACCTGAGAGGTTGTAGGATGGCTGAGGATCTAATTCAGAATATGAATTGTCAAACTTCCTATTATGACTATTTCATTATTATGCGTTAGCATGATATTAATGAAAAAAAAGTGAAAGTACTGGCCAGCAAAGGATCCAGAATGTAATAATCAGTGATTTATGCTTGTTGAATTGACTGCTAGAGGAAGATGGGTGATTCCTAAGCCTGGCCTTGCCATTTTCTATCGAGTGAAAAACATTTTCTAATGTTTGCCTTTTTTAATTGAAAGCCATATAATTCTTTTATGAAGTAGTGGGGAATCCAATGACTGTAGATCTAGAGAAAATAAATAGACTCTGTCATCTGTTGCAGCTCTGTCACACTGGTTCTCATTTACAACTGGAAAAAAAAAGTGACTGAAGACTGTTTATTCCTGTTATTTTCCATTGATATGTTTCATTCTTTGCTTTGCATGTGTGGGTGGTTTCTTAAAAGTTTTTGTCTTGCTTTGTTTTGCAGTTTTTTATGGTGCAAATTCTGACGTGTAGCAGCTCATCTGCAGGCTCCGAGGCCAGAGAGCACGAGGGTGGGCAGTGTTCAGTTTCTGCTTATAACCCAAGCAGGTAGTAAGTGGGTAGGTTATAATTTAGAGAGTGGGAGGTAGACAGTAAAACTAAATATTCGTGTATTTTTCAAAATGTCCAATGACTACAGTTTCTACGTGGGAGGAGATGTCCTTCCCGTCCCTCTCCTCCCCCTGTTTCTGAATGGTTTTACAGAAAAACCATGATTAAGGCTTCGCTAAACTGAAAATGCCACGGCCTGGAATGATAATCAAAAAAGATGAGTGTTGCTATAAACACTCAATCATTTTCCTTCTTTCTTGTGGAGTTGTTATTAAGCCCAGAGGTTCAGAAGTTGAAAAATATAAAGGAATAATTTGTACAAGAAAAGAAAGGAGTCTATTTCACAAGCCATTGATGTTTCCACTGGGAATTAGCAGTAGCTGTTAGGGTAGCCGGGGTCATACAGACCAACCATGCATTCTGCTCCCACTTAGGAAGCCCCTAATTTTTAACTTTTTAACAGCCACAAGCTTAAGTTTCTGGCAATGAAAAGTGGAGGGAATGTTTGAGGAGCTCTTATTAAAAAAATAAACTTCAAATGATGATTGACTCTCCGTTTATGTCTCTAGAATGGGGCCCATAAATCTCAACAGTTTTCTCTTCAATGGCTACTTGTTCTTTTTGGTTGGTGACAACTTTTATTTTAAGCAAGTTCAATTCTTAAATTAACCCTTGTGTTGACTCAAGCCTCCTTGTTTGTCTTTGCTTTGCCTCCCACGGATGGAGAAAAGCTTAGCTTATGGTAACAGATCCATTTCATTTCATGGTTGACATGAAATGTGGGCATTTGTGTGTTGCTGGAAGAGGGAGGAACAGGACTTCAGATCTGCCTCTGAAAAAAGCATTGAGCTCCCTGTTACTGAGACTCCCTTTTGGGTCCTTGATGTAGGAGTTTGAATAGGCAGATGAGCATTGAAGGTTCAGCTCTTTTGAGCACTCATGATTGAATTCAGACATGGGCTTTCAAACTCCCAGTCCCATCCAATACAAATGGGATCTGGCACTCCTTTCATCATGCTTTTAATAGCAACTACAGGGATACACCTGTCCAGTGGTCACTGGATTTTTCTTGTGTTTAGAATGAAGTCCAGCCTTTGAAGTCTAGTAAGGAAATACCTAACATAAAACCCGTAAAAATCTCGAACAGCATCAGCCACTGAACCTACCACAAGATAAAAATGAAAAATGGGCTGACGAGCAAGAGTGCTGTGCCCGTAGGTGTCCATTAGTTACAGAGTGTCCTTCACAGGTATGCAAGCTCTGGGAGCCAGCAATACTTGTTCTCCAGTAGCTGCCTGTGTGTGGCCAGCTGAATTTGGAAGCTCTATCTTATATCTTTCTGTCAGTGACCTGTTATACAGTCCTGGGGCCTAATGCTTGTGTCAACATGAGGTTAGGTTTCATGGCATCCTGAGCAGAGCAGGAATGTCCTGGCTTATATTTGTCTCCCCAGGAGAGGGAGAGGGTGAGAGAGGAACATTCAGCAGCTACTGGGCAACCTTCTCCCATCTCTTGACAGGCAGTGATATAAATCAGGGGGTTGAGTGGGACATGAAGGCAAGACCTCGTTGCTCTGTTTAGATCCTTATCAGCCGTGATTAATTCAGTGCTATAGGTGGAAGGATAAACGTGGCTTCCTGTAATCTTAATTGTTTCCACCAGCCTTTGAACTGATGCATCCATCTGGTAGCATTTACTTGTGAATACAAAAGGTCAAACTATGCCCAGGACCAGTTCTGAAAACACCAGTGCTAGTTGGGAATTGGTCTCTTGGTCATGCAGTACAACTGAGGCAAGGGAACTCAAGTTAGTCCTGGACAGGTGGTTTGCAATATCATCTGGGAACTTCTAGGTGCCACAGCTTCTGAATTTGTTAGAGCAGAGACTGGCAAAAGTGCTTTAAGATGGCTAGGGAAGGACTAGAGACTTCATATGATGCTGTAGGGACTTCTGCTCTGCTATTTCCAATGCTCTTCTGACAAGTCCAAAGAGAAGACAATGTCGATTGCTTTTCTTGAGCAGCTACAATTGTAGTTGAAAGTGGATCATTGCAGAACTACTATTTTCTTCTATCGGGAGTCCTTCCTCTCCTCTCCAGACTCTCTTTAATGGCTTAGGCCTGCAATCTTTGCAAGTAACTGACTCATACACTCATCCATCTACATTCAGTGCGGCGCACAAGGCTTGACTTTGCTCTGACATTGTTGTGTACAAAGTATTCCCATGGTAATAACTTGATAAATACCATCTTAGTTTTATGCTCTCTTTAACATCACCCTGTAGCAATGGGTAATTTTGAGAAGGGCAACAATATTGGTATATTTGGTGGAGGGGGCATGTTCTGAAAGCAGAATGATCTTTGGCAAATGCAGGCTGCAAGGAATAGAACGAGCTTATTTCAGCTGACAGCTTTGGAGAAAACCAGCATTGCTAAGTTTCAAATTAGTGTGGGTAGACACTAATAAGAAAATTTAGGGCTAGCAATTCAGAAGAAATAGTTTATTGCTTTTTGGTTAATGTCTTTTCAATTTCTATCAGCAAAGAAAGAGCAGAGCTTTTTCTCTCAGTCATTTATGCCCAGAGCAAAATGTGATGAAAACAGGCAAACTAAAATGTAATTTAGCTTTCTAAAAGCAAAAAGGAGAGGTCACCCCAGCAGAAGAAAGAGTTAGAATTTGTAGGGTAAACAAGACTCTATGAAGTCTTTGTCTTACTAATGTTTGTATCCTAATGCTTTGAATCCAGTAACTTCCAGTTAGCAGAACTCAACAAAGAATGTTTCCTGGGTAACTTCTTTTGCAATCCGTTCAATTTTCCCCTCTCTATATTAACTGTCTGACATTTTTCTAAGATATATTAATGGTTTGGAGTAATTTACTGAATAACTGCAGACCTGCAGCTCATTTCTAAGTGGTGCTGAACATTTGCTATTCAAAATCCAAGATAAGTTTCTTAGAATTTGATAATTATATCTCAAAATTTGAGTAATAATTAAATGGTAAGCATAACTGCCTTTGTACAAAATATAAACATGGGGCAAAATTCCTTGTCAAGTGAATTAGTAAAGCATGGTTGGGGCAAACTAAGATAACCAACTTATATCTGCAAGAAGTTGGTCCATAAAACCACCTGAACCTACTCTGCTTCTTACCCACTTTAGAGAAGGTAAAAAGATCATGAACAGGGAAGAAATGCAGAACAGATGTTATCTCCAAAATGAGCCGATCCCCCACAGGTTTGTGGAGGATGTCATTTCCTCCCCTCTGCATCATCCCATTCCCCTCCTCCAGGGCGTGCGGGCAGGATTTCAGTGAGTGTAAATCACCAGAACGATGCTAAATTACACCAGCTGAGACTGGCTCCAAAACTCCTCCTGCTCCTAGGAGTTAGGCTTAAGAAGTTAAATCAAACTTGGAAATGATCCTCTGCGCACTGCTTAGTACCCACCCCACTGCTTTGGGATTCCTGGTTGCATGGTCCCAAAGTAGAAGAGTAGTCTGAAGTCTCTGAGCTCTTACACCACAGTCGTGATTGTGCGAACGGCTGCTCTCCATCTCTGTTACTCCAGGGCAAGAGCAAAGAGGTTTGCTTTGAGACGTTCTCCTTTTGTTTCCACCCTGGGGTCTCCAGGACAGACCTGAGCTGTGTCCCAACAATCAATGTTGGCAACGGCTTTAGGATTTCTGGGAATCTTCTCAATGAAGCATAGCTGTAGAGGGAACAACCAGCTGAGTGTTTCAGAGGATGGTGGTTGTTCTCACATACATGTGTGTATTCACACAGCATCAATATTAATCAAACAAGGAAAAAGAGGGGAGAGGAAAATACATTTTTTTGCTCTACTTCTGGGAATGCATCTAAAGAGTGGGGAGATGTGGCTAAAGGGACAGAAAGTGAACCTGAGGTTTCTGTCTTATTAGGCGTTTTCTCTGCCATTGGTTTGTGTGTAGCAGAATGATGCCTAAAAATAGTATTCATTATATTTTTTATTATTAATTATTTATGTGGGGAAATATTGCACCTTGAGGAGTATTTAAAGGTGTGCAAAGAATACTATTCTAGATCCTTTCTTCCTAGTTAGAAGAAACTGTGATACTGCGAAAAAAGAAAATCAAAATGTTACTTGAATGGATTTCTTTCTTCAGAATTTGCCAATTCAGATGAATTTTTTACAGCAACACCTGATTTGGCTCTAGCCAGAAGACTGAAAATCTGTCAATACTCTTCTTGATTCCTTAGCTGTGTATCCTCTTCAGTAGCTGGCTTCACAGGCGTTCTTTGGCTGGAGTGGAGACTGCTTAGCCTAGGCTTAAAAGGTTCAAGCAGTATGATCTTTTAGTCCTGATGATAATGAAAATATAGCAGTTATAGCTGTCTCTTGAAAGGTAACCTCTCATAAACAGCAAAATTACATTGAAGAAACTTAATACGTAGTAAAAAATAAAGTGTATGAATTTATCATTCTGACCTTGAAAGCTAGCGGAGTAGTTTGTTACAAATAATTAATTTTATAAATTTCTATCTTGGCAACTTGACTGTGAATAGATTGCAGTTTCCTTGAAGCTATTTGTTAGCTGAATTTATTTGCTGAATTATTGATGTAAATAACTCTGTGAATAGTCAGTAATTATTCTTGGCCTCCGCCTAGTTTGAAAGCGAGAGCTTGGCTACAAGTAGATGATATTAGAAATTTGAGCTACTGTGATTTGATGGGTAGGTCACCTTCTTTCCCTGGCTGACTGAATATTAAATATTTTTTCTATGTAACCTGCTCCTTCCAGGCAAAACTCCTGTGGACTGCGACGGGGCTGTAACACTACACAGTGAGCATACAGCACTCCCCAGGCCATACAGGCAGCAGTATGTGGATCTGATGCCTCCTCTTGCCCATATGCCCAGAGCTCCAAAGTGACACTTTTTTTGTCTTGGGCCCTACATTTGCCTTCTGCTGCATCTCCCTTAGAAAGACAGCTCAAGTTGCTGTATTTATTCCTTGTTAAACTCCTGGCTGCATCTGTAGCCTTTCCTTTCTGTCCCCTTGGACAGAGGACTTGGGGATGGGATCAGCGGTTGCTTGCAGCAAACACCCATGTGTCAGCCACAGTGAGTGGATCTGTGAGAGCATTTTAAAGGCGTCAGGCTGTCTTTGAGGAGCACGGTGGTGTAGCTCCAGCCTTGCCCTCCCGCAAAGTGCCTGCTTGTCTTCCCACTGAATTATGATTGATCACCTTTAGTGTCCTTTCCCAGGCTTTGATAAAATACACCTCCAAGCAGTTGTCTGCTGGATTTTCATGGCCATCTGTTGTTACCCAGGACTGTAATATCACCGTCTAATTATTTTCCAGACAAGCTCCCTTTGCGCTGGCTTTTTGCTGTCCTAGGACAGGGACTGTTTACTCACGCACTGCATCTGCACCCAAAAACTCTCTTGCTGTCAGCAGGAGGATCGGGGTGAACCATTCCTTTAGGGCCTAGGGATGCTTTGGCCAATGCAGCATCTTTATTCACAAAAATCAAGCTGTTTGTGCTTGGCTCTTTCCTCTGGTACATGTAAGGAAATGCGTGTTTTGCTCTAGCTGCTGGTGCACTAGGTATCCCTTGTCCAGTCTCCCTCTCCCACAGCTGCTACATCAAAACACAAAAGGCTGTTCCCCAAATCAGGTACTTTGCAAGGTCTGCATTGCAACACCAAAGCTGATCCTGAAGATATGACTGAATTTCTAGCAGGAAAGGGGGTTGCCCTGGTGAGGCCACCCGGGGAACCTTGTGTCCCATAGCAGCTGGTGCAGGTGGGGTCCTATCAACTCTCCTGATGTATGACACAGGCTTTTCACTAGGTGAAGAAGACCTGAAGTGAGTAGGCTGCAAGCTCAAGCCCTATGTTTATTAACAGACTTGGGGTACCCCATGCTTGTTCACTCTTTCCTGTGACAGCAGAATATTTTGCGTAGTAAAATTAATTCAAACTTGAGATAATGCTACACTAAAAAAGAAACCAACCCACAACAAGCACGTAGCCCTGGTGAGTTCAGCTCCCTGCTTCCTCTTGAAGGTTTTCTTTTCTCGTGCTTTTTTTCTTTTATTTTTTTCCTTTTTTTATTTTCTTTCCCTACTGACCTCACAAGGACACAGTCACCTTCAGGCTTAGGAAGGGTTCTTTTTTCTACAGTTGCTGACGCAGTCGCGTTCACATGGAGACTGGAAAACTGAGACAGTTGTTGCCCAGAACTGTTTGTCCCTTGGCCAGAGGTTGTAACTCCATCTGGCTTGCTTGAAAATGCTCCCCTTTCCGATGGGCTGTGATTTATGCTCTGGCATGCTGATGTAAATGGTAGTTGGCATCTGTTTATGCAGATACTCAGGGATGGGAATTGGAAATTCACTACATATATCTTTATGTCCCCTTCAGCCGTTCTTGCTACAGGAGCAGCAGTCTGGAAAAGGGCCATGCTGGCATCATGAGGTGTTAAGCTGGGATGGCTGAAGGAGTTAATCTGCTGCCTCACTGTAATATAATAGAAAGAATAACATGCCTGTGGGGCTAGTCCATTTTATTATGTAGCTTCAGCTGGTAATTAAAAAGAAACAGTTCAAAATTAAGCAGTAATATGAATAAAACCCCAAATTAAATACACCCAGGACGGGTTGCTTTTTTCAATGGGTGATTGCTTGGATATCGCGAAACTAGGCTTTTTGAAAACTGTCTCAGGCTAGTTTCATAAAACTGAGTGCTCCTCATACCCCTCTAGAGCTTTTGCTTTTTTCTGTGAGGTGCCCCTTTCATTGCAGCTCACTCGTCACTGGGGCCGACTGGTACGCTCTGCTCGGGGCATGTTCCCACATTCCTCCTGTTACGGTGGAGACAAAAAAGTAAAATCGAAACCCCAGATGGGCCCGGTAAGAATTTTACTTGCAAGTCAAGATCACAAACGTGGTTTCAGGTTCTCGGGAAGGATTTCACGTGCACCCTTTGAAGGTGATGATCCTGAAGGCAAAGACAATGTGCCCATTTAAGGTGGAGGAACGCTATCATGGGCGCTGCCCTTCGGGCGTCCTGCCAGGCATCAATTTGGGGAATGCAATTGCTGAGCGTAGTAGCAGGCTGTGACCTCCTCTGTGCATACATCTGGCAGCTGGCTACTCTTAAATAGAGTGGTGCAACCAAGCACGGTGATAATTTTGAGGTAAAGGCATGAGGAGCAGGGAGGTGGGTGGGAAGGAGTGATAGGAGAAGAGGTATTTTCAACCACAAGTTCCCCAACTGGCTGATTTCCAGAAGATGAGAAGTGTTGTCTGAGGAAAGCTCGCCCTTTGCTCATCTCATGTCTTACATTCTTTCTCAAAGTATCTCTTACCAGACACTTTTGGGGGGTGTTGGACTTGTCTGGGATGACTGCTCTTGTTTCAATGACACCTTTGCAGCAATGTGCTCCAGCCCCACAGCACCTCTCCTGGAGCCTGCTTTTCTCCGCAAACATTCTCACAAACTTCTAGTGTGCACAGAACTCTTCAGTTACATGGAGGGCTTTCCCTGACATTGAGGCAGCAGTTGGGTTTCTGAATATTGAGGTTTGCTATTGACTCGTAGTAAGTGGTGAGATCCCCATAGGACAGGAGTAACAGAGTGGAGCTGGAGTCCAAGCTAGCCTTGCTGGAATGGTGACACCTGAAGGAACACAGGGAAGACCCAAGGGTCTTGCAGGAGCCAGGCTTGCAGCCAAGTCCTGGACATCACCAAATAGGCATCAGGGCCATGTCCAGTTTGTCCTGCTGGACCACTGCCTGCTTTGTCTGGGTGAGAAATGACTCTGCCTTCCTCTACACCTATGGGTTTCACATGGCCTGGAGGTGCTACTTTAGATAGCCATCATCAAGTATCACATAGTCCGTTTCTTTGTAGAGCTGGATCCATCCATGTCAGCTGAGCACTCTGGCCCCCTGTCCCCATAATGGTCTTTCCAGTATCTTTTATGAGTCTGTTTGAAATCAGACCCACTTGCCAGCTACTCAGCCCTGGAAAAACTGTTACTTCTCTGCCACAGATTAACATGAAGGGTGTGAGGAAAGAAGCAGAAGGAAACAATTTACATCATAATGTCTGACTTGATTAAAAATTGATATGGGATTTTTAGGTTGCTGGAAGGCATTTCATAAGCAGTGTTTTGTTGTCTATCAGGTTAGCAAAACTGAATAGCTGAGGTGAGTTCAGGGAGAAGGCATTTTCTTCTAACCCACTCTTGGTTCAGCTATAAACAAAGAAAAGAAATAAAATGTCCCCTCAAGTGTGCACTCTTATGCCAGAGGTTGGAGTTGATTTTACTGTCTACCTTTTAGTTGACAAGATCTAAGACTGCAGCCCAGAAGTATAACTGATGGCAGTTGGACCTACAAGCTGTCACTGCTGGGTGGTGTTGGTTACTGGAACTTGATGTGCTTCAACCAGAAAAACATCTGCAGAATAAGACTGCTCAGAGTGTAACTTTTGGTGCAAATATTTAGCCTTTTAGGTGGGTTTAGTCATCAAAATTAATTCAGTCAGCTCAGTACAGCTGAGAAACTGGACCTGTGCAAATGTACTGGATATGAGCAAGTCCCGCATACAAAATCCACAAAAGCTGTACCTTTACGCTGCAAAGTTAACAGAGGTAATTTTCTCCCTTCCAGTGTTTCAGTTTTAATTAAGTTGCAAATCCTTCCTATGCCTGAGCTTGAATTTGGGCATTGACCAAACCAGAGAGTTATCCTACAGAGTTACTGCTTGCTGGTTGGACATCAAGCTGAGTTATGGCAATAGACTGTGCAGATCATGTGGTGAGGGCACTGAGGCTAAAACATCCTTCCACCGTGGTGTGGTGATTCACAAAAGCATAAAGGATGGAAATTCCATATCAAAGTTCTTCCCTCCCCACCCCCACACACACTTTCTTCTAAATTAATCTGGATCTTAAGTACCTTTACAAACTAACACTATTACATATAGAAGAAAAGGTTTTGGGTCTTATCTTTCTTCCAGTTGTGCTGCTGCTGACTTCAGTTTACGTATTTAAGACCTTGTTTTGGGGTGTTTTGACCTCTTCAGTGTAGTTGTGGTATTTATAGTACATGTGCCAGGAATCATACAATGTTTGTAAATGCTGTCAAGACAGAAATTAACTGAGATGAGGTTTTTTACTCCATGGTCTTTATTTGCTGTCATAATGAACTTGTGTCTAAGAGCACACACTATAGCAAGCTCACCTGTTCTATCAGATAGTTCACTAAACCCCCCCAAAACTGCCCTTTAGGCTCTGAATTAAGGATGTGCCTGCCCCAGCCCTGCTGAAGCCAGGAACTTGGTGCAGAAGCAATAGTATAGGAGGGTCAGCCCAGGGCGCGTACAAGAGCCCCTATCAACCAGGAGAGTCCTTCTCTGGGTGTCTTTGGGAATGGGAGTCTCATACACATCCCCGTGTTTTCTGAAATTGTTTGTGTTGTTTTCAAATGCCTTGACTCAATCTAAATGCAGAGAAAGCACACAAAAAATATTTCACTTTTGCACATGCAAGTTTGTCATGGGAACTTTGCATAAAGAGAAAAGTCAGGGGACTGAAATCGAGCTGTTGGAAGCCAACTTCATCAGGAGAATTGTATATGCAGGGCTGAAGCTGGAGTCCTAATTTCCCTGCAGCTTTCTCAGCATCAAGGAAACCAATCTTCATCCCAGAGCTGCACACTAGTAGTGTCACTGCTCGGCCACGCTCGAGTGTCGCTGTCATGGCTAAGCCAGTGGGACAGGCACTGGATAGGAGTTTCTCTAAGCACTTCGGTCAGATTCAAATTGTTTTATTAAACTGGTTAATTGGCAGTTTGAAAGGGAGGAGGGGGGGAAAGTGAGGTCCTTAGGTCTCCCTGGTCAGTGCCAAGCCGCAGACTGTTAACTACTCCTGCCTTTCAGAAGCAATAACTGTGGGTTTGGGGAACATATGGAACCAACTAGCCGAAAGGCTTTTATGAGGATCTTTAACAAGGGGCACGGTTTTGTGAGCAGAAATTCCAGTGGATGAGTTAATAGTTTCACTTTCCTTAGCTGTCCCTTTATAGGAACAACAACAACAAAATCGGGCACTTTGCTCCCACAGCCCTGGCTGTACAATGCGCCGATGCATCCAGGATTTCGTTTGGACACTGGAGGAGTCCTTTAGTAGATCCCTCAGGACCTGTTTTTGTGAGGCTATTTCCTGACGCTGACCTCATTAGGTGGGTTTCACAGCTCACTAATTCCTAGCAACAGCATAAGAGATTCAAGGAAAGGGGAAACCCAAATTCTAGAAACCAGTGGAATTGAACAGATTTGGGCAAACACTTTTATTGCTTTTCATTAATCTGGAAAATCAGGGACTTGGGTTTTCCTTTAGTTTCTTTTGTTTTCTTTCCCCAAGCCAGTATTTTGACCTAAAACTGTATATTTGATTTCCTTTTTGAGTACAGAGGAGGATAACCCCTTTTTTAGTACAGGGAGGAGAACCCCTAAAGAACTGTATACCTCAATACTTATGTTGTGGTTTGTTTTGAACCATGCAGGAGAGTAGGCTGGTCTTTTCCAATTCGTGTACTGACAGGATATAGTCACTCAAATGCTTCCAGTAATTCTTATTTAGTATTTGCATTGTGGTGTCACTTGTTCAAAAAGAGAGACTAAAAGAAAACAATAGTTGCCAGCTCAAGAGCTGACATCATAGCATGAAATTTAAGTGTTTGTTTTTGTGGTATTGTTATTAATCATGACTCTAGACACGGGTCATCCTGTAATTCCAGCTACTGGAGTCCTGTGACTGCAATGTTTATAGTTCAGCCTTGATAAGTTTAGGACTGGAAAGTCATTTCTCCTCCGTCCTCTAACAGTTAAGTTTGTCTGAGCACTGAAGTTTGGTTTAAGAGTTTTCTCCAGATTGTGTTTCGTTCTCAAGTCACCTGTAGGGCAAACGTTCCAGAATAACACAGGTCCATTTCTCTTCAACACAAAATTTATTCCTTCTTTTGTAATTCCTGAATTTGTTGCCTGTTTTATCAGCAGTATAGTTCATACTAAGGTCTGGGACCATTCAAGTACTTTATCTGGTAATAAGGTTTCCTTGTTTTATTTTACAATGGCCTCTCAGATGCCCCCTCAGCCTTTACTTCCATTGTGACATCATTTGGGACCATAGTCAGACAAATTGAAGAGGTGGCCCTGACAACCATTCCACTTAGTTTGAAATCCATAGTATTGCCTCCCAGAGAAGGTAATAGGCACAGAGTCAAGCTGCCATCAGAATTTGTCAGAAATTGGTTTCTGACAAAGCATGTGAGCATTCAGGGTAATTAAGCCAAGTCAACTCACTCACCTATGCAAAAATATTAAAAATGTAGATCTGAAAGAATACGGCTAACTCTGCATCCTTGAGCTGACATATGGTGATGATCTTGGCATGGAATCCATGTACTGAATAGTATCCTTTAGAAAAGTGAACATCTTACTTCTTTTATGCCTTTCAGGACCTTATGACTAAAATACCTTAAGAGCAGCTGGCATAAACCAGGCATAAAAAATCCCCTTGTTTGACAAAGGGTAGCTCAAGGGGGGAAAGGGGGCGGTTTCTGGGCTTTTTTTACTCTCCTCAGTCAGGGCCAAACACACTTAAGATGGGTAAGGAGAAATCTCTCCTGTACAAAGAACATGATTGTCCTCTTTAAGCGACTATATATAGCAGTAATATGCTAGTGGCCTTCCGGAGCCTTCACACATCCAGTCTGAAGTTGCAGACTTGTGGCACAGTAAAACACGATACTGAAGGTTTGTGAGAGTAACTTGGAACAAGTAGGATTTTTATCTAGTTTTGCTCCCCAAATCAAATACATTTAAGAGAATGCTTTCTGGTGGAAAGCGTCACTTGTTCTTAAGCTCAGTCCAGGTACGTGTCTATTCGCTTCCCCTCCCTATTTGAAAAGGTAGCAACGCTTTCTTAGCTCTGTTACTATGGATTGAGTTTACTTACCTAAAAGCCAAATCTCATTAAAAGCTTGCATGAAATAGAACCATGGAAGCATGGAGTTGCAAACCTAAGGTCAAACTGTCCCAATGGCTGAAACAGTTGTGTATATATCAATACTTCTGTGCTATACCAGCCCCCTTGGTAAACTTTGAGACCCAATGCAGTTTTGTATGCTTGCTTCGTGTAAGGATTTTGGAGGTTTTCTCATGTTTCATGTCTTGGGGTTGACAGTTAAACCTTAAAGCTGATTTATATGTGAGGTAGACTTCCGTAACCCATGCCTTCCATTCATGTGTGACTCCTGGCTCTGTAATCCACAGGAGTGTGAGGGAGAAATGCTGTTGGAGTGTCAAGGTAATCAGTAAAGGTATTTGTGTTATTGGTCTTCATTGGGCTTGTTTGGTCCCTGGTTGAGGCCTGGAGTGAGCTTGCCCATGGTGGTAAATGCTGGTCTCTGCAGAAGCACCCTGGATCACAGGGGCACAAGAGTTACGGTTAAAGTGAGGCAGCAGCACAGATGCTGTTGGGTGATGATGAGAAGAGCTGGCACAAATATAAGAAATGGCCCGGTCTTGTTCACCAAGAAATGAAACTTGGGGTTTCTGTAGACCTTCTCCCTCCTGGGGAAGCCTTCAGTTGAAGACACCAGTGATATAAGAGCTGTCCCCCTGCCCCTGCTGCATCCCCTCTGACCTTCCTGGGGCAGAAATGACTGGTTCAGCCCCTTTACCTTGAGATGGCCACAGTCTTGCAAAAGAGCTGCTAAAACATGCGGCTGGATGGTTTCTGGCACTGTGTGGAATTGGTAGTGCCCTAAGAGCTAAGCTGGTATCTCCAAACACCCAAATAAAATCTGGTTTCTGTTGCTGCTTTGCACAGGAGAATGAAACTGCTTGGATAAAATGACTTCCTCCTGGCAGGGCAAAAACGCCCTTCTGTTGTCCGTGGTTGATCGGTCACAAATAGAGGCCAGAGACAGCTGTGCAAAAATGGCTGTCAGAGCACTCTGATGTGAGGACCATAAATTGCACGAATAAAAATGCACTTTCCCAGAACCAACGTCCTAACTTCCCATCACTTCCTAGAACAAATACTGTCTGCTATGTTTATTAGGTGGGATTGTATATGGGCAGTCACTTTTAAGTGTGTTTATTTTGAAGTCATCAGTTGTTCAGTAATCTCAGGCACCTCTGGGAGATTTAACTCAGATAGGGGTTTATGCTGGAGGTCGTGAGGTCACTGATATTAAGATAGAGAGAAGGAGAGGAAACAGTGTTGTTTTTGTGGCATTATCTGAACAGTATGGAAAAATAAATTCAGGTTTTAATATGGCTTTAACCTCACTCTGAAGGAAGTGGTCTACAAATCCATCCAATAAGCAGGTGGCTGCGATGACACCCTGCCTCTTTTGAGGTTTGCTTTGAACTATGGTGGTTGTGGTGTGATTGAACATGACTTCTCTAGAAATCTGTTTAAGTGCTTACAGTGTTCCTTTAGCATCTTCAAGTGTTTGAGTTTCTAACTGTTAACTTCCCTCCTAGAGTAAAATCTCTTGAGTTGCTTGTCAGGCAGTAGTTTGAACCCAGCTATGAGCTCCCTGTCAGTGGTAGCTGCGAGCTGGACATCAGCGGGTGGCCAGCATCACCTCTAGGTGCCAAAGCTGCTCAGGGGATGAGAGCACGGACACGAACACCTTGATACTAAAAAAATACGGGGTTCAGTGCACAGGGATCCATCTACTGTTGTAAATTCCAGATAAGTCTTTCTGTCTCACATGGAGTCCTTGATGTCTTATAAGAAGGGAACGTGTACTGTAGGCTTTTCTGTAGCCCAGAACTTGTTTTTAAGGAACATAGAGGCAGTTTTCTTGTAAGACCTCTAACCCTCTGCAAATGTGGCTGAAATCAGCTAAAAAGTTCCAGATTTGTTAGGAAGAAATAGAACAGTCATGCACAGGACTGATTTCCTCTGGAAGCCAGAATAACAACAGAAAAACGGTTGGGGAAAAAAAAGTCATTGGGAGTAAAGTAAGGATTTGTTTATCACCTTCTTAATATTTTATTGTAAAACACCCTGTCTTATGCTTAGGGCTAGCTGGCGGTTTGTATATGTCTGTGGCTATGTGTATACATATTTTTGTATCTAAAAATCAAGCAACATCCATTGTTTAAAAAATCCAAAATGAGAAGTATTTTATTAAAAGCATTTTGGGAAAAGCTCTGCTCTCAGTTTTCCTGTCAATGTTTTTCTAAGCTTTTATTTTTATTAGCCAAAATGTTTAGAATCCCCAGGAAATCCTGGGATGAACCATTTCCTCTTTGAGCTGTAGCCCTTGGGGAAAAAGACAAAACTCAGATCCTTTCAAAGGTTAGAAATCTTTCGAACTGTATTTTTTGCAGATTTTTTAAATTAGAGAAGAACTAAGTTAGGAAGATGCTTAACTTCAGGCTGTGTTCTTGGGAAAGATTGATCTCTTTATATTATAGAAAAGCCTGAAGAGACTCTTAGATCTGGGCAAGGAAATCTTTTAGGCTTGGACCTTAATGGGGAACCGATTGCTGAACTGAGGTATAACAGGTTTGGTTGAAAGACCAACTTTATATCTTTTTTACAAGTAAATTAAAAAATAATATTTGCTTTTCCTCAATTTGTGTTTGTTAGTTAGCATGTAATAACTTTGTATTAAGAGACTGTTAATGCACTGGAAATGATATTGATGTTATTATTAATATATTATTCTATATTAATAATAATATATTATATTATTATATAATATAAAAATATATTATTTATATTATATAATCATCACCATCATCATCCCAGATCAAATTTGTTATATACCTGAGTTTTTGCAGGATTAAGTCCAATTAACTGTTTCCTTTCCTTCAGATAAGCTTCCATATGAGTCATATTTTTAAACTAGTAAGACTTTCCATCCTGCAAATATGTTATGTACATTGTTAATTTTAAAATCCTCTGGGGTTCAGTCCCTAAAATGGGTTCAGTTGCTTGAAGTGAAGACAGTAAGTAACAATAATGTCACTGACTGCGGCCTATTTGGGCCAACTGGAGCTCAGCATGTGTTACCTCATCCAGATTTTGAGATGATGTTTATTCTTTGGGATGGAGAGGGCACTGCTGTCATAAACAAGAGAAGCTGAAAATGTGATGAAACACGAGGCTGAGGGACGCAAGAGTCTTTCCATGAAAAAAGGACAGATAATTATAATTTTTCAGAACTCTGAATTTGCAGTCACTATGTATTGCTTTAATTTAGAAAAAGTGTGCTTGCTTATTTACATAATTTGTGACCAGCTGTCTTAACTCCTGTACTTCTGATTTATTCATCTACTTTTTGTCAGATTTCTTTGGAAGGTTTCGGGAAGCTGAACATGGAAAGCCCAGACCTGGTCGTTCAGTTGCTGGTATAAATTATTCCCACGGTCTAGCACAAATATAAAAAGATTTGTGGTAATTCATGTGAAGTTTGGTGACCTTTTTAATATTGCAGGGGAAAAAAGGCATTTGTTTTTTGTCTACCTAAATTTACAGAGTAAAGAGTGCATCTGCTTTCTTGGTATTTTCAGGTTTGGGATGGAGACACTCAACTAGTCTGCCGGGACAGTGTTACAATTGAGCATCTCTGTTCACTTTGCACAAGGATGGGTGAAAGGGGAAAGGCTAAAGGAGAGAGAATTAATGAATAATTAAGGAGAGAGAATAAAGAATAATGAATTTCCTAAAGCTTCTGCTCCTAGAAGCATGCAGAAAGTCCCAATATTACAACTGTGACTACAGAAGTCCGGAAGAACTTTATTTTTATGAAAAACATTCTGACTGAGTTTGGGCTTTGAATGTAAGGTAGCAGATAGGAAACAGTCAGAGGCAATTAAAGTTTCCTAATTTAGGGCCTTTTTCACATCAGTGTCTCTTGTGTAGTCAAGCAAGCAGCAAAAAATAGCCTGAAAGTCCTTAGATCATCATCTCTGGGAAATCTACATACTTGTTGTGAAGTTATACTTCATGAGGAATATCAAAGGTCTTATAATAAGGTCTTCTAGTAGAAGACCTTGCATCTGATCATCTTTGCAGTTGGGAATGCCTGGAGACCAGCCCTTGTTACTGTGGGCCAGGACTGGTCTATAGAATTCAGGTGCAAGAATTTTTCAAAGCTTGGCCTTTTAGGCATTGCTCCTTTGATTACTAATGTCTTTAACTCCTCCCTATTCTCCCTGTCTGTGTTTTTACAGGTGCTGTTTGCTCTAAACCAAACTTTGCTCCAACACGAAAGCCTCCGAGCAGGTAGTTTGCAGGCTCCATATACCACTGAAGATCTCATCAAGCATTATAACTGTGGAGACCTGAATGCAGTCATATTCAACCATGACACTTCTCAGGTAAGCAAAAGCACTGCAAATGGGCCGTCTAATTGAGAAAAATGAGCTGCTTTACTACTACTGTCCTTTACAGAGCCAGGAAGTGTCTCCTACCAAAACCCTTATCTAAAATTCCTACACTGGGTATAATGATCTGTATTCATTAAAGTTGAGGTGAATTGAGGTATAGAGAGATTGAGAGCCTGGCATAAAGCTTATCAGGTGCCTAAAGCACAGCAATAAGTAAACTTTTGGTCTCAAGGTCATCAGTTTATGTCTCAAGGTCATCATTTTTTACTCCATGTCCTCTTTCCCCTCTTCCTTTTGGTGCCCTGTGTTTTCTTTCCACACTTGCCTCATTTGCATGGTGAGAGTGCAGGAGTTCTTTGGTATTGCTTGGGCTCTAGGGAAGGGACTGCCTGGAAACCTTTTCTAGGAATGTGCCTGAAAAAGGTTAATTATGGATGTTTGTGGGGTTGTTGAATGTAGTCCCCTCATTAAGAGGGAAAAAAAAATCATCTTTGTAATATTTGAGCTTATATATGAAGAGGAAGTAAACCTTATGTAAATAGTCTATAAAGTAAATAACTTCTCAAACATGTTGTAATTCAATAATTTTGTATGTGTCTCATGCAGCCCTTCAGTCTCTGTTTATCTTAGTTATCCAATGCTTTTAAAAACTCTCAATGGAACAAAAATCTGCTTTCCGGACCAGTTTGATAGTTCATGGCAAACTCTGAGATTCTTCCTCAATGTGTAGGTTCCTCTTTCTCTTTTCCTGTTAATTCTTTGGAAAATTACATCTCCTACCTTCTTTTTTTTTTTTTTTTTGGATCCCTCTTTTATGTGCAGTGACTTACTTGGAGGGGACCTGTATAAGTTTCCACAGCCACAGTATGATGTATGTTTTACCAATGGAAGTCTATTAAATCGCCATAGCAGTTTACCACTAGCAAATGCAAATCAAAAATATCTATGTGACTTCAAGAGAGAACTGAGATAATATAAGCTCAGTTTGTTGATTGAGACGTAGGTTTCCGAGACACCTTATCTTGCCATCGCTATCTTGAGTTGCACAGGGCTCTGTGGGTCACTGGTTTCCCAGAGAAACAGCTGGGAAAGTGAGGAGGGCCCCAACCTGACTGTAAGGTAACCAAGTCTCCCAGGCACATTCCACAACATAGGTATTTTCCTGGACTTCTTCTGTGCCCCTCTAAGGAGTTTTAGGTAGAAATGTAAAAGACGCCCAACAGCAGCTGGAGCTGCTCTTCCATGTCGTCTATCTCAGAACTGTCCTGCCCCTCAACAGGAGCAGACAGTCATCAGCTTGGACAGTCAGACACCCTTAAATACCAGACAAATCTTTTTCCCTATCTGGTTATCATTTTCAATAGTAGAAAGAGTGGTTGTTGGTAATGAATGGGGTTAAAACCCTGTACTGTACCAGTTAATCCTGTCCTAGGAACTGAAGCATCGTTGTGGTGTGACTAAGCAGGACATAACAGAGTGGTCAGTGTGGGAGTACGGAAACAGGTCTGTGTGGTACCAAAGCTGACAGAGCTCTTCATTCTGGACAGCCTTGCACTGAAAAGTAAAGGGAGAAAGCAACTCGGGTAGGAATATATCTCTGAAGATGGGAAGTGTGAGTTGTAAAAGGTAGAGAGCTTGTGACTTTAGAGGATCCTGGAGAAGTTAATGGCTGTAACCATTCTTGCAATGTTCAGGCACAGCATGCGAAAGAATAACATAGTGACTTTGGGGAGATAACTCTTGCAAGATGTGGTGGTATCTTTGCCATGGATGCAAGGAAGGACTACTAGTGGTAAAATCATGAAGACAGTGCTGGCATCAGAATGTCCTGAGTCATCTTTTAACCTCTGTCAATGCAGTTTCTCCAGCAATAATGCCTTTGTCCCTGAGACAAGTTACGGCCGTTCACACTGGTTGCATTGATTCACAGACATCTGTGGTTTGTTGTTATGATGTCCCATAGCAGACCTGTGGGTTAGATTTGAGAGGAACAGAATGCTGTAAAAACTTCTTTATCCCTGCAAATTCTTGGATCAAAAGTGAGTTTAAAAGTAGTGTCAAAGAAAGAAGAAAGAAGCCAACAACCAATCAGAGTTCAAGCAGTGGTGTTAGTCATGGTCCCAGAGTGCACGCAGTTGATAGAGATTGTAACACTTACAGGCCATGGAAAATTAAAATCCCTATATGTATACTAGTCCCTGCAGAACTCTAAATGTTGTGGAGTATTTTCCTCTCATGGGTTGTTGTTTTTAATTTGGGTAAAGAGGTTTTTTGTTTGGTAGTGTTTTTATAAACCAGCTTTATACCATTTATTTTTAATTGCAAGCAGAACAAAATAGAAAGTTAAAACATAAAATAAACTCCCTGTTCAGGTCAACTTTTGCCATTTGTGGTAATTCCAAGATTATTCTGTGTGGGCTTTGCAAGGATGATAAACTCTCTTTGACATAGACAGTATTTGCCATTTAGTTACCAAATTAAATTAATCTGTCTTAAATATAACACATCAAGCATCCACTATGGGTTTTTTCTCTTAAGATCTTAAATTTAGGCACAGGGGTTTATCATGTGCTGAGAGTGGATTGTAGATCTTATCAGGTGACAAGGAACGATAGGTCTACAAGTGCAGAAAACCCATAAATATCCCAAGTGTTATCATCACTTAAGCTTTGGGGTACCCATGCCTATCTTGAGAGACAAGAGTGTCACAGGCTGTTTAGAAGGTGTGCCCACTCTTCCATGATATCTGACTGCTGTCCTAGCACTTAAGAAGTCTTGGTAAGTCCTTGCCACGGGTACCATTAATGCAACTTTGAAATATCACAGAGAAAGGAAACAAAGATTAGGAATCGAGTTGTAAGACGCAACGCTTATGTGAACAGTGAAGGCCAAGGGTTCATCTCTGTCCTTCAGAGGCGTGGAGACCTGCAGAAGGTGGTGACTCACTCTTTTTGAGGATTCATTTGTGGGCTGTTTACAAGGTTACATATTCCTACTTGTCCCTTGAAGCTTAGCAGGAGCTGCAGAATGAAGGTAAGCCTGTTCATCAGTTGCCTTCAGTTCAGAGCCATTGGTTTAGGTCACTGTAATGAACTGGGAAGTAACTGGGAAAGTCTAACATAGCTGTGGAGACAGTGATGGTAGGGAGTTTATATCTAGGTGCAGTAACTTCCTCAGTCCCTCTAGTGTGAATCTTGGGAGACAGAGCATCTTCAGTAGCCATCTGCTGAGATCAGAACTCACCATGGAGCGGAAAGAAGGACCAGAAGTGGAATGCTGATACTGTTAACACAAGGTTGTAATGGATGAGTGTCTTGAGCCTCTTCAGCCTCCATGAAGGAGCTTGGGAAATGTCCAGTTTCTCAGCACCAGTCTCGTTGGCTCCTGCAGCATTTGGGAGGAGAGGGCAGAGTCGTTCTGGCACTGACTCTGTGCCAAGGGGATGCACAGAAGGAACAGTGCTGGAGGAAAAGCGCAGGGCAAGTTACTTCCTAGACTGAAGCAGGAGCTTGGGCACCAGGTCAGAGGACAGCTCAGCTCCTTTGGCACCCTGGAATGAGGATAGGACACCCCCAGAGAGATGCTACCTGCTTTGGGGCTGGGAAGCCCAGCTTAGTCAGGGTAAGGTGTTTGAAATGGAGGGGTGTGAGCCAATCCCAGTCCTTGCCATTTCCTTCTCCCAGAGCCATCAGAACTGATGGCAGTGGGAGACTAAACAAATCATTCTCAGTTTCAGGGGTGTTTTTTTTTATTTTAATTAAGAGCAGTGAAAGGGGAAAACACCTCTGCTTTCCTGTGGTTATATTGCATTCCCCATTCCTTTCTCTCTCTTTTTCTTAAATTTTGTTTCCAAACACCATTTTCCCAAACTTATAAATCCTCATTTAAACTTAATAAAACTTTAAGAGGCTGAATGTATTCAGTTAGACTATGACTCAAAAATAGAGTAGGAAACATCTCTCCTGCTTCTACAACCTTCTGCAAACACTTGATTCCCCGAATGTCTTCTGCAATCAAGAGGCTTGTGTGGAAGTTTCTGGGCAGGGAGTCAAAACTATACTGAAGATAAAGTTAAAGATAGAATAGGCATATTTTCTGCTCTTTCTTCAGAGTTTTTTCTCCTCAAGGAAGTCATAGTTTCTTTCTCTCCTTTTGAAAAAACTTTCCTACAAACAAAGCGGCATCGGATTAAATCAATGGCTTTAACTTCTGTATTCTGTCTGATGCTCTCACAGGGGGATTGAGGCCAGTATGTCCAGATGCATTAAAATGCAAAAAACATGTTAGTGAAAACTAGAAAATTATCTGCCTCTAGAGAATACTTTTTCTTACCTGAGATAGCTAAGAAATTGCCTAATAAGCTTAAGCCTTGATGAAGAAAAAGTAGAGTGCAGAACAATTTATCTTGTATTTTGTTCCCTAAATCTAATGTTAAAGTGTTTAAACATAAAATTCTAGAGTTTGGGTTTCAGGGATATCTTGCACTAGTTACTTCCTGTGATCAATTTTGAGCTGTTCAGTTTTTTAAGGACAATTCTGTAAAGCATATTCATCTTTGCCAGCATGGAATTACCTGTTCTGTGTTTGCTTGTATTCCTACGTTGACTTTATTAAGAGGGAAATGGAAAAGCCAAGCCTGATGTTTTCCTCCTTCAACCCTTCCCAGAAACTATTCCTGTAGACTCCAGTTACTATTTTTCCTCTTCTGACGTCAGCCATTGTCCTCACCTGAGGAAAGTCTCCTGCCCAGTAAAAAATGGTTTCTCCTCTCTTGTTGCTGACCTGGCATGTCAGAGGCATGTGGCTACACCGCTTACTTTATAAACAGTTTTATTCATGCCAGGTCCTTCTGGCTGCGTACTTGTTATTTGCCTGTCCCGTGTAGGGTTAACAATATAATTCAAGAGGTTAACAATATAATTCAACGAGGATGGTGAAGGGGCTGGAGCACAAGCCCTATAAGGAGCGACTGAGGGAGCTAGGATTGTTTAGCCTGGAGAAGAGGAGGCTCAGGGGAGACCTTAGTGCTCTCTACAACTGCCTAAATGGAGGCTGTAGTCAGGCAGGAGTCAGACTCTTCTCTCAGGTGACCGGTGACAGAACAAGAGGACACAGTCTCAAGCTTTGCCAGGGGAGGTTTAGGATTGACATTAGGAAGAAATTCTTCACTGAGAGGGTAATTGTTCATTGGAATGCGCTGCCTAGGAAGGTGGTCGAGTCACCATCCCTGGAGGTGTTCAAAGAGAATTTGGATGAGGCCCTTAGTGCCATGCTGTAGTTGACAAGTAGGAGTAGGTGTAGGTGTAGGGTCATAGGTTGGACTCGATGATCTCAGAGGTCTTTTCCAACGTTACGATACTGTGATACTGTGGTACTTCCATTTACCATAACCCTTTGGGCCTGGCCATCCAGCTAGGTTTTAACCCAGTAGAGGCTGTGCCTGTCCACGCCGATGGCAGCCAGTTTCTCCAGCAGGATACTGTGAGAAACGGTGTCAAAGGCTTTACTGAAGTCCAGGTACACCACATCCATGGCCTTTTCCTCTTCCATTAAACAGGTAACCTTGTCATGCAAGGAGATCAGACTGGTCTGGCAGGACCTGCCTTTGGTGAGCCTGTGTTGGCTGGGCCTGATCACCCGGTTGTCCTGCATGTGCTGTATCATAGCACTCAAGATGATCTGCTCCATGACCTTGCCCAGTACCGAGGTCAGACTGACAGGCCTGGAGTTCCCTGGATCTTCCCTTCGACCCTTCATGTAAATGGGTGTAACATTCACCAGTCTCCAGTCCAGCGGCACTTCCCCAGTCAGCCAGGACTGCTGGGAGATGAGGGAAAGGGGTTTGGTGAGGACCTCCACCAGTTCCCTTAGAACCCTCAGACGGATCCCATCTGGCCCCATGGATTTGTGTGTGTCTAGCTGGCCGAGCAGGTCACTAACTGAGTCCTCCCGGACAGCTGGAGCTTCATTCCCACCATCTCCCAGCTGAGGGGGCTGGGTATCCCTAGCACTTTCCTCCTTGGGGTTAAAGACTGAGGCAAAGAAGGTGTTGAGCACCTCTGCCTTGTCCTCGTCCCTCATCGCTACTGCCCCATCTGCACCCAGCAGGGGAGGGGGAGTCTCCTTTGTCCTCCAGGTGCCGCTGATATATTTAAAGAAGATCTTTTTATTGTCTTTGACCGAAGTGGCCAGTTGAAGTTCTAGTTGGGCTTTAGCCCCTCTGATTTTTGCCTACACAATCTCACCTCACCCTTGTAGTCCTCCTGGGACGCCTGCCCCCCCCTTCCAAAGCTCATAAACTTTCCTCTTCTTCCTGAGATCAGTACAAAGCTCCCTACTCAGCCAGTCTGGTTTTCTTCCCTGCTGACTCATTTTACGGCACACGGGGATGGGTTGCTCTTGTGCCGCCAGGATTTCCTTCTTGGGGAGCATCCAGCCCTCTTGCACCCCTTTGTCCTTTAGAGCCACCTCCCAGTGGACTTTATCAAGCACCTTCTGAAAAGTTCAAAGGCTGCCCTTCGGAAGTCCAGGGTGACAGTTCTGCTGACCCCTCTCCTCACTGCCCCAAAAAGTGAGAATTGTACCATCTCATGATCACTGTGTCCCAGGTGTCCTCCAACCATAACCTCTCCCACAAGGCCCTCTCTGTTCTCAAACAGCAGGTCCAGCTGGGCACTCTCTCCAGTCTGTTCACTCACCAGTTGTGTTAGGAAGTTATCATCCATACACGCTATGAACCTCCTAGACTGCTTCCTTTTGCTGTATTATACTTCCAGCAGACATTCGGAAGGTTGAAATGCCCCACAAGAATGATGGGACATGATTGCTAGATTTCTCCTAGGTGTGAGCTTTCTGTGTAACTTACTAGAATGATGTCACTCATATCTTGAGTTGCCTTTCTAACTTCAAAATCTCATGGATTTCTGCTGAAACAGCATTTTCCATCTGAAAACCATGTGATGGTTCTGATGACAAGACATTAGAGATCCATGTGTTAATACCATGTCACTAGTCAGCCTTGCTAAACTAAAGAAGAAAAGCTTTAGTATATCACATCATAGTGCACTTGCTATTTACAAATTGCCAGGTTGTGTTATGTACCCCTTTAAAATGTTATCATCCTGCATTTAAACCTGTCCTTGAAGATTTAAGGGTCCTGATAATTCTAATCACATCATTAACTTACTCCATTTTCATTCTGGATAAAATACAACTGGATTTTTACCTCGCTTGTCAAATCAATGAGAATTATCTGTGGAAGGCTCCAGCTTCAATAACTGCAGAAACACACAGCTGAGACCATTAGGTAGAGTGTTGAATGACAAGCAGACCTAATTTGTCCAAGGAATGAAGTTTTATCTGGGGCAAAGGAAGATAAATCCATAAACTGAAGGCACAGCTATTGTACCACAACGCTTTGGAAGCATCTTATCATTTTCAGCTGTAACAAAGTGCAGGCGAACTGGCACAGCCTCTCGTTCTTCCAGGGAAAATGATTATAGGCTTTCCAGCAAAACAAGTGCAGGGTTGTCCCAGGTGCCAAGGGATCCAGTCCCATGAGTTTCTCATTTTGGGTCCAGGCAAAGGGTCAGTAATGCTTCCAGTGTTTGTTAAAATGACATTGATGGCAGTCCTGATGCTGCCTTCGTGGTTTGTGACACATACTCCTCACCTCTTGTGCCTCGACAGCAAGAAGAGGTTGTCTCCCACCTTCTCTTCTTTGTAGCACAGGATGCTCCTGGAGAGGTGTTTTCTTCCTGTGGTTCAGAAAAGCTCCTGGTCTGCTGTAGTGGGCTCATACTTTCACTTGCACCTGAGTTATGGCTCTGTGACTTGGTATACTGTGAGCATTTGGGAGTGAAAAAACAGAAGTGCAGCCAAAATTTTCAGTCTAATTTTCATATTATGTCAGAACAGGATTCCAGATTGGAGCAATATTATATCTTGGCTTATGTGTTTCAGAAAATTGGTTACAGATCCAGATTGTGAGAGTTAAGTCTACTCGATGACAGTGCTGGGGAAAACACTGCAGAGATTATTTTTTTATTAATGATGTGGAACGCGCCCAGATAATTCTTACGCTACAGCTTTAGAAAGTAGGTCCTTGCTTGAAAATATTCATTAAATTTGCATTTACCTTAGAATTGCCTTACCTTGGAAGTTCATTCGTTCCTCTTCCCAGTTTCCATGAAGAAAGCAGTGGGAGAGGAGGAAAAGTCAGAGAAAAATTGAAACAAGACTTTTAAGGACAAATATTTTTTTTTCAAAGACTGCTGTGTTATTAGAAAAGGAACATATTCACCTACAGAAAACGGCTGATTTACAGTAAAGACATTTAAGTATTGTTGACTACCTGTATTTATTAGTAAGGGAATAAACTATAAAAGTATGAAAGAGTAATTGGTAAAAACCTTGGAGTTCTGTCCATTGCTGTAAAGTATTTACTATCCCTTCTGTTTAAAGAGCTAGTTTATAAAGTGTTTCTTGGAAAACTTGTTCAAGAGAAATGAGAAAATGTTAGTTTTTTATAACACTATCTTGTGGGTCGAATGTACGAAATGCTTTTTCTTCCTTTCTGTTTTAACCAGGTGATGTATTTGTTACCTCATTATGACAGGGAGGGAAAAAGAGGGGGCAAGGGGATATTTGGTTGTCTCTGTTGACTTGGCAAGATTAGTATCAGATATTATCCAAAAATAGCATATTCCTGAGTACTCCTTGACTCAACATTTCTTGGTCTGACACTATTATTGTGCGTTACTAAATAGCAAACAGCCCAAGTCAGGCTCTCCAGGGTAAACTGGTTGTGCTCTCTGATGGTCAGACCAGCAACTTCTCTCCTCTGGGACAGATGATTGCTGATAAATCCCAAGTTAAGGCTTACAGAATTCTGCCACCCGAGGTGCAAAGAACTCAGTTTCAAGGATAGCTAGACTTTTCGCTACTGAATTATTCCTTATTTTTCTCCTGCCTGGTCCCCGTTCCATTTCAAAAGGTTCTCTTGGAGGTGGTCTGCATCTTCACATCCAATACTAGACCTCTTAATTTTTTAAAGGTGGGAGTCATTCAAAATCAATTCGAAGTCATCATCCTATTTGTGCCAGTGTGTTTGGAGTAGCCTGGAGTTTTGCTAGGACTAAGGAGGTGCAGGGCTGTCTCTCCACACATCACTGCCCTGCAGTGTCAGCTCTGGAGGTCTCGTGTCCAGCCCAGCTGTTCCACTGTTATGAACCAGCTTTTTGCTCCCTGCTAAGTTGTGTGATGTTTTGCAAACCATATATTTTGGATCACACTTCGTTTTCATTAAAATCATATTGCGAACTTCATGAGAACCTTCAGGCTTTCCCTAATATCTTACAAAACAGTGATGGGAAGGAACTCACTGAAGAACCTTGAACAACCAAACCTCAGTTTGTACCCGCTACCAACCAGCTGTTCTCCCACTGTGTAACAGGAGACAAAATGAAAAATAACTTTGGAAAGAGAATTGCAATGGTTTAATAAACCAGCCCCCAAACCCAAACCTTCTGTTCCCATTTTTTCACTTTATTGCTCTGCTTTGCCCTTTGATCAGTATCTTTGCTTGGGTGTCATGGCAATATAATAGGTGATGGTTTTAGTGTCAGAATAGAATAAGAAAATATTCTTTGTCAAAGGAAACAAGCATTTGGAAGGGAAATAGAAAAACTTGAACTTTTCCATATGCTTGCAAGCTCGTGAAGACTGGCCTCAAAAAAATCACAATGTTAAATATGTTTTAAATGGAGAGGGAATATCATTAGGTAGTTAAAATTTACCCTCCCCAGTGTAGCCCAAACCTTTATTTGCATACACTACAAGCTTGTCATCCTTATTCAATTAATGAACAGGTGCCTGTAATCCAGTCCTAAGTATTCACTACCTCGTTGGGTGATGCTTACAGAAAGGGGGCTGGGATCATTGTTCTGACTGTGTTTTGTTCAGACTTCCTTAATCAAAACATCCATTCAGATAGAGAGGCTGGCTGCACATTTTGGCATCGCTACCAAGGGAAGCAGGGACAGAGCTGAGATGGGATGGGAGGCCTTGGGAGAGGGGTTGTGGTTGCTTGCCTTTTTTTTTTTTTCCTAAGTGCTTGGAAAGCAACTATTTAACTGGTGTGGAAAAACAAATAGGAAACATACATGGAGGTCATGACTTTTCAGGGATTTGTTGAAAGTCCTTTTTTTAACAGGGATGAAAGTATCACACTCCCCTCCAAGCTGTTTGTGAGATGCACAGCCCATCCCTGTGGCCTTTGGCTTTTTCCCTCTCCTTATTTTATTTATTTTTTTTAACATACTTACCTTCAGCCCAAATGTATGGAAGGAGAAGGTAAAACCAGGCAGGGCACACGACTGTCGTTTGGCTGGATGCCACATGTGAGAACAGCAATGTCAGGACATGTCTGGAGCTCCTGGGAAGGGTCTCCACACAGGTGTGGCAGGGGCTGAAGCTACAGGAACACAGGCATCGAGGCACTCCAGGGACTGCAGCTCACTCTGCCTGCAGGCAAGTTTGCAGTCAGGCCACCGATAGCTCCTACAGCTTGTGTGTCACCTGCAGAATTGTTTTTTTCAAAGTCTCACACCCTATCCATAGTGATTTTGCCACCTTTCAGCCTATTTTCCCTCTCCTCATTTTCTCCTATTTGTGATTTTCCTCTGTTTATATGTTTAGATGCTCAGTGGCTCACAGAGCTGAGCTAACTAGTTTGAAACTCAGTTTCAAAGACCTCTGGTTTTACTCTCAAACTGCCATGGCATGCTGAGAGGTACCCAAGCTGGCTTTAAATCAGGTAGGTGAACTGCAGAAAGCTTGCTGGCATGAACTGCAGTGTATCTGCAAGGTGTGTGGACCCTGAGCTGTAATGTGGGTGGGCAAGGAATAGCTGACAGCCAGAAGTGGCTCCCCAAAGCTGGTCCTAAGAAATATGCTTGCTTTTACACTGGCTTTCCTTGTGCTCTTGGATTTTCTTTGATCTCTTGCTTTCCTTCAAGCAAAAAGCATTTTTGCTTTTTTGGTTTGGTTTGGTTTTTTTTCCCATCCAGCCTCATCCAGATATTTTCTGTGGATTTCTGATGCCCTACAATATTAGTTTTGTGAGAGGAGACTACTCTTCTCCTCTTCATGGCTGTTCCCAGGGAAAAGGGTACAGGCAGGCTGCTTTTTGCCTCATTCCTCTGGGACAGCAGATGAAGGAAACAACTCATTAGAAAAGAGCAGTTGGGCTCGCTGGCAAGAGGGTGTGAGACACACCAACCCCAGCTGCCGCCCCAAGAGCTTGAACACCCCCGGAGGGATGGGGGCATTATCAGTGCAGCACAGCCTGGCAAAAGGAGTCCTTGGCCTTAAATTCAGAGAGGATTAGATGTGCCTAAGCGGAGCAGAAATGCTGGAAGCTGCAGCAATGCATTGCAGTCACAATTGATTGAAGCCAGAAAATAGTTTAGGGCTTGTGAAGCCCCATTGCGGTCAACCCTGGTTTTACAAGACCACACTTTCCACCAAGGGAGAGCCATCTGTCCCTTTGCCTTGCAGTTTTTCAGGGCTCTCTGCTTTCAGAGGTTTAGGGCATTACAGACTCCTGCTAAGCCAAGGGATGTGATGGAAAATCCATTCCTGCCATGGAAATGTTGAGTTGATGCAAACCCCTACAGCACTTCCTGGAGGGCTCCATGGTGCAGGGATGGCTGTTGGCCTGGCAGTATTGGGCAAGTGTGGATGGGAGAAGTGCCACTATTTTTTGGATGTGGGCTCAAAATTTGCAAGCCTCTGGCTTCAGCAAGAGTTGTCCCTGGGGAACTGTTCCACTTTCTGCAAAGGGGTGGGACCGGAACTGGATGAACGTGGACTGGGGATAAGTTTAAGCTTTCTGTGACTTTGAATCAGTTTGTATCCAAGATTGATGTTAGAGTATGCTTCTAATAAATCATTTTAGTATCCCCCAAATCCACCAAATTGACATACCTATCCTGATCCACAATCTCCAAAATGTGCTGGATATGCTTGTAGTGTATTACCCAGTGTCATAGAACGGTTTGGATTTGAAGGGACCTTTAAAGGTCATTTAGTTCAAAGTCATTTAGTTCAAGAGCCCTGCAGTGGGCAGGGACATCTTCAACTACATCAGGTTGCTCAGAGGCCTGTCAAAGCCAGCCTTTAATGTTTCCAGGTATGGAGTATTTACCACCTCTCTGGCCAACTGTTCGTCTTGGGTAGATGTTTAATATGGGAAAGGGAAAGGAGTGATGGGACTGCCTTACCCTGTAGACTCCTTTTACAGTCCATTCAGACTTCTAATAGATTACTTTAAATTTTGGGGCTCAAAGGAGGCAATAATGGGTTAATCATAATATTCTTGAACTGGACACCATTTTGCAGAGCTTGTTCCTGGTTTCTCTTTTCCATAACAAGCTGGAAGCTCTTCTTGACAGCTGCTGGCTTTGGGCTAAATCAGCTTAACTAGACACCCCTTCCTTGGCCAATGATGATCTCTATCAGGATGGAAAATCAGAAGTGCTGGAGGAAAACCAGACTAGTCAGCAGGAATGGTTGTCTCTTCAGCAACCACATCCTCCTTCATGAGGAGGTGCTTCCTCTCATAGCACATTCACTTTGCGCTATTTGAATCCTCTGTATCAGGGGCTGCAGAAAGTGGATATTGCTCTCCAGGATGCCAGAAGGTCCATAAATCAGGTGTCTTCCAAGTCCTGTGCAGTATATTTTGCAGCACTGCAGTAAAAAACACAGTGCCCCGTCAAGGCTGGTTAACAGGAGAGTATCCTCCCTTCATAAACAAATGATAACTCAAGCTCAGATATCAGCCTCTGACCGAAGGAGGGCTGGTGCGAATTTAGGGCTGCTCAGTCTGTCAGAGGAGCCGTGGGTTTTGGGATGCTGCTTTGGCTCCCTGGCAGCCCCTGTAAGCCACACTGTCAGCACTTGAGATCCTTACCCTGTGTACTGCTGGCAACTGTATAAAATTTCCTGACCTGCGTGGTACAGGGAAAATCCTTCAAAGCATGATCTCTTCCTTGTCTTCTGGCCTCTGCCTATACAAAGCTCATAAACTAGAAGACTATTAGTAAAGAAAACCCAATCATGTTTAAAAAAAATTAATGCAGTCAGCGTGGCCTGGGAACAACTCCCTGCTAACAGCTGGAGATAAGGATTACGAGCGTGAAGGCTGAGCTTTCCTGCTTTCCTGTGAGGGAAAGATGGATGGAGTATGTATTTAGATCCTGGCCTGGATCTTGGGAAGCTAAAGGCCAACTCTCTGCCTTGCCATAGCCAGCCCTTGTGACACTGGGTGTGCCACCTCCTACTAGAGTGTGAACAGTCTGGGGAGAGAGTGAGACATAAGGCGTTATTATTATCCTGCAAGGGTTAGCGATGATACTGTACTTGTGGCAGTGTGGAGTTCGAATGTTGCACAGGAGGTGAGGCTGGAAAGCCAGTAGTTATCTGCTGATTAGGAGACAGAGGGAGAGAGGAGTCTCAGAAGCCAAAAGTGTTGACCAAAACATAGGAACTCATAGAATCATAGAATGGTTTGGGTAGGAAGGGACCTTGAAGATCAAAGCTTCTTAGAATCACTGTATTTTCCATGGCAAGAGGTATCTTGCCATTTCCCTGTCTCAGCTTCCCCTTCTCTGTCTACAGGTGAACTTACGCATCAAGTCCACCTCTGCCTGAAGGCAGGCGAAAAAGCTTGCTCAGCCGTTTATTCTGATGTTGACAGCATTGGGTTTTCGTTGACATAATCTTACAATTTCAATGCACATTCCAGAAACAGGCCGGTATCACTGGAACAGAATGAGGCTAAAGAAGGTTATCAGAGCATTGGGAAATGTAGTGTATAGGAGTAGGAACGATAACAGTGTTCTTCCACATCTGATTGTGAGTTGATCCTGTACTGAACCTAGAGCAGTTCCACTGTAACCAATGGATCCAAAGCAAGGGGCAAAAAATGTTAACCAAACTGATGGTGCCTATGTCCGTCCAAAAAAATTACTTGCATATAGATATTCACAGCTCTGGCATAGTGCCTCTGCCCAGAAAATTTGTCTAAATATTAAAAAATAGTAAATAGGAAAATGTACTTAATTGTAGTCCAGTGTTTATAAATTTTCAGCTGAACTTTGGCAGTAAGCTCTGAATGTGATAAAAGAGACTGCACCAATATATTTTACTTTTCCTTTTTTTTTTCCTTTTCATTTCTTTCTCTCTGTCTCTATAGACAAAGCTGAAAGGTCTTGAGGTATGCATGACGTATTTTTTTAAGCTAAAGTATGTTGTTAGCTCTTACGCTAATGATTGCAAGAGAATCCCAACCTCCTTCCACAAAGTATTTGTGGGAAGAGGGTTACTGCTGAGCGTGATCTTGGCCTCTGGGTCTTCCTTTGGGTCCTTCAGCTGCTAGATTCAACGAGTGCCTTGTAGGTAACATCTGTTCTCAAGTCCAAAAGTCTTGCTGTCCCCATTTCACAGATGGACTTTTGAGAGACAGGAGGAATAAAGCCAAATGCTTTCAAGATACTTAGTGGAGGCTGAGTGCTGAATTTCTTTTGAACGTCTAAACCCAAATGACATGCTTGTGATCATGCAAGAGATTTGTATTGCCCCTGGGAATAGAACCATTTTTTCAGGGTAGTGTCATAACCACTCCACAGTCCTTCCTCTTTCTTCTTCTTAAAGCTCCAATGACTTCAAAGGTGAAGAATTATGGCCCACATCCCACAACAGTGTGAGCTCAGATGTGCGTGCAGGGCTTTACCCACTCATATATTCCATCAGGGATACTGACTTAAGTAAAATTACATAGGCAGTATGGAAGGGAAGAAATTTCTGCAAATTTCTGAGACTTAATTTGGTTTTGTTCTCATATTCTACTCTTCTAACCTCAAAAGCTGAACTAAGAAATGCAGGGTGTACGTAATGACTGAGTTTGGCATTTGTCTGTACTGTCCATAGGAGAGCCATAACCCAAAGTAAGTAGGAATTGAAAACAGAAAGAGTCTAGCTGATTCCATCAAACAAAATATTCTTTCTTTTTAACACCTCTGAATTAAATGTATTATTGAGTTTCCATGGGAAACATAGAGAGAGAGTGTGTGTTTATACATATATGTATTTGAGTTGGCTGGATTCTCAAGAAACCACATGGCTTGCAGAAACTGGACAGAAAGCATCTCTTTATCTTGTTGTGCGTATTCACTACAAAGTGAGTACGTCCCTGGTGCGGGTTACCACTGTGACCAACTGCTGTTCACCTCCATGAACAGCAAAATTAGAAGTTAGGAGTTTTCAACAGTCACATCATCCACCCCACCATACATTTAAATACTAGTATCAGTATTTAGCTGTTATCAGGAGGTCAGTACCTCAACCATTGGCACAGAAAATGTCTCATCCATTCACTCTCAGTTCAAAACAACAAATACCTATCATTAAATACCTAGTACAATTAACTTTTATAGTGAATAGAAATAAAAATATTTACTAGAGAAGGGAAGATGCATCCCTCTGGTGCATTGTTTAGCCCATCCTTTTAAAACAACAGATTTTCTTTTTCACAGAAAAAAGCTTAAATCCTGGCTGCAGTTAACAGCTTCATAATTATGTGCAACTGTTTCTTGATTTCCTGATCCCTGTCTTGTGGTTAGGAATCCAAAGAGTTTCTTAAATCATCAGGAGCAGCTGCCTTCTCTAAGCCAGGCGTGGTGTATGTCACTGACTGTAGAAAGGAACTGTGATACAGGGAGGAGTGAAGGTGATTAATGGGACCAGTGTTGTAGCTCAGAGTGTGGTTGCACTACTGTGTAGGGGCATGCGTACTTCAATCATTTGTCTTCTGTCCTCTGCCACACGCATGCAGAAACATATGTGCTTGTTTAATTTTTGCTAGTGGTGGAGCAGTCATTAGAAATACAAGAAGGTACAAGGTGTGGCAGAACTTGTAGCTGGTGATGTGCCTCTAGAGGTGATGCTTTCCTTTGTCTTGTTTCTTAGATAAGCATGAGAAATGTTGTCAAAACCCCATCCTTCATTTTAAATTTACCTCTCTGCCATTGGCAAACTTCTACCCGTGGAAGAGAAAGAAAGAGGGGGAAAGAAGGCAAGTAAATGGATCCATTTTGAGCTACATTTTAGATTAGATAAAGAGGAGGAACCAACTGCATGTCGAGTGTGGATGTAGGATTGCAAGTGATGGAGTTGCACAAGCTGAGGGAAGTTGCTTTTCATCTTGGCAAAGACCCTCTTGGACCCTCTGAACACAACTTCTGCCCTTGAGCTATCTAGACCTGCAGTGTCAGATCTTTCCTTTGGTTGGAATAGGATGTGCAAAGCCATTCAATTCCCCAGCATTGCTCCTCCTGCCGTGTGTAAGAGCAGTTTGTTCTCACAGGCCATGCTTTCACCAAAGCATGACAGGTGATTTGAGATCACGTCCCATCGGTTCCCAGCCTTCGCTCCCCTTCAGCCAAAAGCAGGGAAGAAGAGGCTTCTCTTATGTGGGTATTGAGCCTTCAGATCTTCCCCATAAAATACCACTTTCCATTTCATTCTCTGAAGACTTCCCAGATTCCTGGCTCAGCACAACCCATTAAACACAGAGCATCAGCGCAGAGGAGATGCAAAGGCTGGTGATATCTGCATGGACCAATTGATTTACAGCTTTGCATTGCGGAGATTGTTGCAAGTGTAAATGGCTACTCGTTCCTCAGACTTTATTCCTATAATAAAAATCTTACCCTGCCTTTCATCACAAATCAAAGCCACTACATCCTTTGCTGCCATAGCCAGCAGGATTTTGCCCCTCTGACATCGGCAGGCTGCTCCTGCATCCCTTTGAGACAAACAGACATTCTTGGCAGACATCGAGGCAGCTTCCTTGTGTATTAACAGCCAGCTGGTGTCTCCAATAGCTCTGGTGTAATGGATTGTTATTATTTGTTGAGTTCTGGCAAAGGGCTGACTGAGAACAAGGTGCAAAGTACTTGGATGCTCTGAGGAGTTTACAAGATTTGTTGGTGAAGCCAAGCCATGCTGGAAATCTCGGAGGCAGGATTGGCCCAGGGTAATGCAGTTGAACCCTTAAGGAGGGATGTGCTGTGAGAAGTACAAAGATTTGGCAAAGCAGGTTGGGAAGCTGGAATGTTTGGAAAATCAAAGGTCCACCTGGTCCAGGTGGACCAACAGGCTTGAGCAAGTCACTGCTGGCAGCAGTATTAGCTCCAGCCACATGGGATTCCCTGGCTCAGGAGATGTGGTGCTCATTTCGGGCTTATTCAGCTGGGTACAGCCTCTGGTGGCTGGCCTGGACTTGTCCTCCTGCATAACTCTCAGTGAGAAATCTCTGCTCCTCTGTCCTCCACATGTTAGAAGAGCTGTAGTTGAGGCTGCAGTGAAAAAGCTTTAAAGAGAGCCACTGGGAAGATGGAAATTCTTTCTTTCCCTAAGACTTGCTGAAACCTTCTGGAGAGGCAATATGAGTGGAGAGGGTGGGGAGAGACAAACATTGTTGTGATAAAATCATGTGGCCAAGTGGGAGGGTAAGGGGTGTGCTAAAAAACAAAGTGCAAAATGCAAGTACTAGAAAATAAGTACAGAAATCTGGTATAGTAGAAAACCAGAGAAAGGATTAACCAAAGTAACAGAGTCCTTGCATCAAGTATTTCAGCACAGTGAGTGAGGGATGTTCCCCTTATGGGTTGTGCATGCAATATCATTACCACTGACTCAGATTAACACTGGAAATCCTGGCAGTTTTACATGTACCCAGGGACTCTGAAATCTGAATCTGGGTTTTGCAGCTTAAGCTGCTTTCCAGTGGTGAGGCACAGAAAATCACCGGAAGATGCTTGGGTCCTGTTAACAGTTGTCAGGCACTTCATGCTGCAGGTCCCATAGGCTCACAAACTCTCATGGTAGACCTTGGACCCTCATTGTGTCAAAACAAGTTGCCTGTCCTAATAATCAGCGACTTCTTGCTTGTTTGCCCGCTCTAACTTGGATTTTGGCTCATTCCTATTTCTGCTGCCCTGACTAGAATGGTCCTTGGGGTTTCCACCTTTATTCTGTGGCTCTGGACAGCTTTTCTGACAAAAAGGAGGTCTGAAGAATCAGGTCTTGTGGAAATACCTTCTGCTCCCTGGAACCCTCAGGAATGTTCCAGGAATGTGGTGCAATGCATGGTCTTCTTTGGTGAGATCTAATAGTATCTAAAGCTGTGAGAAAGGTGAAGGGGTTTGCCCTATTTACAACTTCCCATGTCTGGATTTGCTAACTTTTCCTAATTCTTTAACTATTAGGTTATTTAAAAGGAGCACAGACAAGCTAGATCTTGCAGTCCTTGCTCAAGTTCATGGTGACCTTGGCTGAGAACAGGTTACAGGACTTGTTCTGGTATTAAATACCCAATGAACTGTGGTGAACAAGCAGAGAATAAGGCTTTCAGTAACTCATTCAAATATAACATCTAAAACTACATTCAGCTTAGGAAATTAAGAAAAGTCAAAACGAACTTAAGTTTAATTTAGAAAAATACTACTTTTTCTTTGGGGAAAAAAAATATGTTGGTTGGTGATTTGCTTTTCTTTGTAGATTCCCCAGCAACCTCACAAGTGCTCATCCTCTAATGTGTGTTTGGGTTTTTTTGTGTTTGGGTATTTTTTTCATGATAGTGATGCTTAGGTGGCTTTAATAAGGCTAGATTAAAATATCCTGTGTTTGGGGGATTACTTAACTGCTGCCACCTGAACATCCTTCTCTGTCCATTTCAGGTCCCTAATTTCATCAACACAACACTCCCACCCCATGAGCAAGTGACGGCTCAGGAGATAGACAGCTACTTCAGACAGGAGCTCATCTACAAGAGGAACGAGAGGATGGGGAAGAGAGTGATGGCGCTTTTAAGGGAGAATGCAGACAAGAGCTTCTTCTTTGCCTTTGGAGCAGGTAATGCATAAATTTCTCTGGTTTACTGGATTATCGTGACTAGGAGGAAATTGGTTTGAGTGCTTCAGGATTTTGTCTCTGATGCTGCAGGAAGGTTTCTTAAGGGACTTACCTTTGAAGCAGAAAGGCTTTAGTTTGTCTAAATGTGCTCCTGAGATGCAGTGAGTTGGTATAAGAGGTGGATCTGGGTCCAGCTCCTTTTTGTTTTCTGCCGGATTGTAGAAATGTAAAGCTATTAATACTTTCCACACTGTTGTGTTTCTTCCTTTGCCTAGCCCAGCCTGCAAGCTGCTTGGGTTATGTTCACACTGTTGTTGTGTTTGTGGCCACAGGTGCAGGAGATGGCTGAAGTGCCTCTGAATTTGTGAGCCCACGTACTGATGGTAGTGACTAGAGGAATACAGACTTTGGTGCAGCATAAGTGTGTGTGCATGGGTAGCTCAGGGTGCTAATCTGGAGTTTCCAACTTTTGGGGGTTTCTGTACTTAGATTTTCTCAATGGGTGACTTGGCTGATTTTGTGGTGTGTCTGTACATTCTGGCTGGTTTTAGACCTTTAAGAAGTGCATGAGTTATGTAACTAAGTGCCAGCATTTTGAATCATTAAGTAGAAATTCAAATGTGTACCTCTGCCTGTTTAAATTCTGTCAAACAAGTTTGTAGAACAAACATGTCTATAGTACTTTTGTGAGTCTGGGACAATATGTGCTACTGTCCTTTCTCTCCCTTTTTTATTTTCCCCCCTCTTCTAATGGAATTCATATTTCTGTGTGATAAGAGTATAAATAATAACTGTTCAGGCCCCAGTTCAGTAGACTCCCAAGCACCAGCTTAAGTGGCTCTTTGAGCTCCCTAGACTTCAAGGCAGTTAGAGATTGTCATGCCGAGAACCAACCCGCTCCTCCTGCTCCCCCTCCTTGACAATTTCTCATTTTTGACAGAGCTTTGCTTCTCATCCCATGGCTCTCTCTGTGAACTTTGGCAACAACCCACCTTTCACTACTCACTTCAGTGGGAATTTTGATTAAAGACTGCAGGGTTTAGCAGAAATACATGCATTTTGATACATTTATTTTTTGAGTGTATCCAGACTGAATTTTCCCAAGCTTACTTAACCTCAGGGTTGCCTGATATTTCCATCTGAGGAGTTTTGCTCAACAGTTTTTACAGTAGGAAAATGTATCATGGTGGTTCATAATTGGACAGGGATTCATAAAATACAGCTTATCTGACCCATGGAGCGAGGTATCCAAGATAATCAAATATGATGGCTTTGATGTAGTGGGAGCGGGGAGGATAGATTGGGTGTCAGTGGCCACCTGCCCTACTCTGTAAACTCTTCCCTGGGCATCTGTTACAGACCATGGCTTGAGACAGAATCTTGGACAAAATGGGTCATGGGTACAATCCACTGTAGTTATTTTTATGTGCTAATAACAGAAATTAAGCAAATGGATACCAATTGCACGTTGCTTTCTATAGAACATTGTGTCCTAGGCTGTGGGAGGTTTGAGCTTTCATTCCCGGTCTCCATTGGAGAGCACCTACATGAAACTCACAGGCAGCATCACTTGGGAAAGCTGGCTCATAAAGAGCAAGACTTGTTTTGTCTTTTACTTTCCGTTTTTGCTGACGTTGAAAACAGCCTTTATTTCTGGGTTGTTTCTTTTTACCAGCACAGAACAGGGCAGAAGAGACACATGCAGCAGGATTCATTGAAAATGCCATATGTGCGACACCAAGGAAAGCTTTTTGGTTTGGGTTCTTTGTTCCAGCATCCCCTTGGCCTTTCCTGCTGAAGTGGGCCATCCTTGCAGACCAACCCTACTTTAAGCAGAGTTAATTCCTCTTCTCTTCTCCAAGGTGGTTTTTTTCTTAGTGCTGTTAAGTTCTGAGAAAATTATTAACCCTTCAATGCTAAAACTTCTACGTGACTAAAGTGCAAGAAAATTCATTTCTCTTATGATTCAAATGCAGTTTTTCTCCTGAAGATTTTTGTTGGTTGTGGGTTCTGCCCCCCCCGCACCCCCCCATGCATTGAATTATAAGAGCAGGTTTTATTGATATATTTTTGTATTTTGCATTCTTACATCTACTCTTGAATTTTAAGGGGATGTTTTGGTATGCATTTGGTCATGTTTGGTCATGAATTCAAATTATTTTCCCAACCCTCGATGGTTTGGTTTGTTTTTTATAAAAGAGAAGAGTGGTTTGGTGAAAGCAGAGGCCTTCAGATTTCTATGAATTCTGAAATGCAAAATTTTAGGAATGTCCCTTTTGTTAGGACAGGCAGGATAGGGTCTGCATGAGAGCATTTGGTCTCAGAAGAATGCAGAAGTTATTTCACTTCATTTAAGATTCTTCATATTTAAGACGAATGTGATGAAGGGGAAATAATTTGGAAAAAATTATTCTGGGTAATGTACTTCAAAAAGTCTTATTCTTATGTTAAGCATAATCTCTGCATTAATCCATTGTTTTGAAGCTATTGGAACTAATTAATGAATAATAATTTAATTATGTATGTATGTTATGAATTGTTATCCAAATTCAATAATCACCATCATAGTCTATGGGAAAAAAAAAATGGATAAAACTGTGCTGGCAAATAAAATTAGGTAAATAAGTATTTTCTTAAGTAAGAAAATAAACCTGTTATGTGAAAAGTGCTGTGGAAAAACTTCTCCAAACACAATGTTACAGATTGGGACTGCCTAGGAGGACATCCCAAGCCCTGCATGATTATTCATTTGGACTTGGTGGCATCCGCTAACTCACAGAAATAAGTGGCGTCAGGGTCCTACCCTGCCTGGTTCCTCTGGTGGCCTCCCCACAGGGAGCCATACCTAGTGGAAACCACCACAGATAGGTCTATCTGGCTTTTGCACAGCTGTATTTAGCAACTGAAGCTTGGTTGCTCTGTCAAGGTACCATCGTGAGCTTGATTTAAGATCCCAGTGCCATGGACGGGTAGTTCAGTAGTGTCTAACACTGAATTTGTATAATGAGCTTGACTAAGCCACTAAACCAGGAAGCACCATGTAGATCTTCGCGAATTTGGTTCAGAGTATCTTTCTTGCTGACAGCAACAGCAAGATATTTTATAGACTCTTTCAGGAGTATATACTGCTGTTTATCATGAAAATAAACAAACCCCACCAATAAAAAACCAACCAAACAAACAGACACAAACCACACACAGGAGTCGCTGTGACCAAAAGGAGTAGTTTACAGGATGGAAACCATGGCTTCAGCTGTAAACAAAGATGAAGAGATCCTGGCCGCTTGTGTCTGTCAGCCGGAAGTATGATTGGTGGTGGGTGTCTGGACTGGCAGAAATCCCTTCTACCAGGTTGAAACATGGTAGAGTATAAAGCCCTGTCCCCATAAAAAAAGATGTACCTTACCATCTGAAAAAACATAGTTCATGTAGCGTAACCTCAGTTCCCACCTGGCTGGATGAAAACCTGTGGCTGAAGGGAGACACAACCACTCCTCTCACCAGATCTAAATAACCTGCATGTCAGGTAAGACCATAAACCCTGGTCCCACCTGATCTGGCAGGTCAGGTCACCACTGGAAGCATCTCTGCTGGTTTCAGATGAAAAATGATCATAGAATCATAAGGTTGGAAGAGACCTCTGAGATCACGGAGTCCAACCGTGCCAGTCTCCCCACTAAACCATGTCTCTAAGAAACTCATCCACCCATTTTTTAAACACCTCCAGAGATGGCGACTCCACCACCTCCCTGGGCAGCCGTTCCAATCCCTGACCACCCTTCCAGTAAAAAAATTCTTTCTAATGCCCAGTCTAAACCTCCCCTGGTGCAACTTGTGGCCATTTCCTCTTGTTCCATCGCTGTCACTTGTGAGAAGAGCCCAGTACCCACCCCGTCACAGCCTCCTTTCAGGCAGTTGTAGACAGAGATGAGGTCTCCCCTCAGCCTCCTCTTCTCCAGGCTGAACAACTCTAAATCCCTCAGCCACTCCTCACAGGGCTTATTCTCCAGCCCCCTCACCAGCCTCGTTGCCCTTCTCTGGACGCGCTCCAGCCCCTCAATGTCCTTCCTGTAGTGAGGGGCCCAAAACCGAACCCAGCACTCGAGGTGCGACCTCACCAGTGCTGAGCACAGGGGCACAATCACCTCCCTGCTCCTGCTGGCCACGCTGTGTCTCACACAGGCCAAGATGCCATTGGCCCTCTTGGCCAACTGGGCCCCTGCTGGCTCATGTTCAGCCACTGTCAACCACCACCCCCAGGTCCTTCTCTGCCAGGCAGCTCTCCAGTCACTCCTCCCCAAGCCTGTAACACTGCACGGGGTTGTTGTGACCTAAATGGAGGACTCTGCACTTGGTGTTGTTGACCCTCATCCTGTTGGTCTCAGCCCATCGATCCAGCCTGTCCAGATCCCTCTGCAGAGCCTCCCTTCCTTCAAGCAGATCCACACTTGCACCCAGCTTGGTGTCATCCGCAATTTTGCTAAGGATGCACTCAGTGCCTTCATCAAGATCGTTGATAAAGATGTTAAACAGCACTGGACCCAGCACTGAACCCTGGGGAACACCACTCGTGACCGGTTTCCAACTGGATTTAATTCCATGTACCATAACCCTTTCGGCCCAGCTATTCAGCCAGTTTTTAACCAAGCAGAGGGGTTAAACCCAAGGAAAGGTGCAAGAAATAAAAATCGCATGGAATTTGGTGCAAAGTGCCACTTGGGTACGGCAGGAGTCACCCTGGGAGCAGCACAGGCATTTCTCTGAAGCCATTGAGCTGCCTGGAATCTAGTAGGCAATTAATTTAATTGCTTGTGCAACTCTGCATGCTTATGGCCTGGTTATTAGCTATTTTATGCACAGAATTTCTGCCTTCATCCAGCCTTACTTTTAAATGAAGGCTGATCAAAATCTTTTAGCTTATGTTTTTTGTTGAAAATTGGGCATTTAGGGAAAACAGAATTTTTCTGCTTCCTTCTCCAAAAATCAAGTCTGCTTCTTGCAGATGTTGATCAAAATCCCAAGTGCTTGGGTGGTTTAAGTCTCTGTAGACTGGGATCTTCAGTTAAACTGTTTTCCCATGTGCTGTTTGGAGCTGAGCTGCCAAGACATTGTGGTGCATTGTAGGAGATGTGGTTCAGTCTAGTCTGTAACTTAGCACGAGGCCGTGACACATCAGACAGATACGTCCTGGAGATGAAAGAGTGGTAAGGAGACAGGCGTTTGAATATCTATGCAAGTTGAAATAAAACAGTTTTTGGATCCCCAAAGTCAAGCAAAGCATTTTTATGCTGTTGAAAGATATTGTGTTGCTGTTCCAGTCAGAAGTACTAAAAAAAATAAAATAAAATAAAGAAATCCATAATTCTAAATGGAGATCTTCAGTTCTTTGCCATTTTTAAAATTAAGGTGGACTTTTCAATAGATTTTTCCCTTCCCCACCTTCCATGGCATTACTCACAGTTTAAATGCATTGGAGCAGTTCAGACTTTTAATTTGTTCCTTTATAAAAACATGTAGAAGTCAAAATAGCCATTTCTTCTTTCTACTTTCATTTCTTTCTCCTCTCCAAGAAAAATACAGGCTTTAGGTAAAATAGGACCCAGCTCTGTACACTTCATTCTTCTCCTGCCAGGGTTTACCGTATTCAGACTTCATGTGAAAATCTCACCACACCTATATTCACAGTAACTATACTCTGGTAATGAAACAGCATTTATTGTTTGTGCAGTTAAATGATATTTTTCAGGTGATAGACATAGTACTTTTTCCCCTCTGAGTGAATAAAGGTAGATAAATAGACTACTCCCAAGTAAAATTTGGGGGACTGCTTGGTTTTGTTTTGAAAAGCCATCCTGGATTGCTAGGAATTGTTGATCCTAATAACAATGAAGTGCCTTAGACCTAACATATACAGGCAATATATAAAGGTTCATTTACAGTCAAGAAACAGAGATGCAGCCAAAAGCACACGGGCTGTTAAAAAGAGTTAATATTTTGGCAACTAAGACTATATACATGAAGTCAATGTTTAAGAAAAAAATCACTGGTTTATTTCATTTTTATGGGCAAATAATTTTTGAGTAACACTTATGATAACAGATGGATAAATTTATGTCTGCAGTTAATTTGAACAATAATTTCCTTAGGATGTTTTAGTTACTTGCATTTCTTTCTTTCTTTTATGAGAGCTGTCAGTTTTGTAGCTGAGAGCTGGATTTACTACTTCAGAATTTCGGATGCTGCTCCAGTTCACAATGTTTATTAGCAGCCAAATCAGTAGCCTTTAAGACAGCGGTTTTGGTTATTTAAAATAATAAATATATCATGGAGAATATTCTTTAATTGCCAAGACAGAGAGTTGAAATGCAAGTACCATAGCGTCTGCCACAGCAAGAGAGAATCAAACTGTCTCGGAACCATAGTCCCGCAGGGGAGAAGAGCACACGTTTTCCTACCCCACCAGGTCCAGGCAGACCCCTGTCTCTGAGAGGGGAAGACTTGAGCGGTTGTCCACAGCGTGGTGGAAGCCAGAGCAGACTGGTGACCTCAGCTCATACTGAATTCAGTGTGTTTTAACAGGGATTGGTTGCTCATGAATGTCAGACCCCTCTTGCTCAGCTGTAGGCTTAGGTGGATGAGACTGGATTGATGGATCAGTTTTCAATTTCTGCAAGAAAATAGATACAGCTCTGTTGTAGATGTCTGTGTGCTCCCATGAAACAAAGGAATTTGTCCCAGAGTGGGAACTGCAGAAGTAGATTTTGATTGTTTCTGGACTCAGAATGGATGAATTCCCTCCTTGCTCTTCAGAGTTTTCTCAGTCAGCAATGGGCAGGCAACGTGGTCAGTAATGATTCTAATCATTTTAAATTAGACTGTTAGCGATAATCATAGAATTAAAGAATAGTTTGGATTGGAAGAGGCCTTTAAAGGTCATCTAGTCCAACCTCCCAGACAATAGTGTTACATATTGTTTCCAAAGTCTTCTGTAAATGGTGGTTCTTCATAATGGGACTCAGAAGTGAATTACGCTGTGCTTTCAGTAGGGAAAGAGTGAATTGACGGATATCTCCAAGGTGACTCAGATTTTGCATGGTCTGGATCACCACTGAGATCTGCTTGCTTTTCTCTATAAACTATAATGCCCGGGGAGATACCCAGATGATTCAGCTGTCTTGAACATGCTTCACCCACAGCTAAAAAAGGTGACCACAGCTGAGATGTAACGTGATGGCTGTTGAATTTGGGGAGGGGGAGATGAGGGCTGAGGAAGATGGGATTTTTTTTTTTTGCAGGGGGGGCTGGAAACCATATTTCTACTCAGTAGTTTGGGAAAGGACGTGATGGATACTGTATGCAGCTTAAATGCAAGTAATTAACATCCAGAGAGCCTTTGTGAAAGCCATTAGCACCTGCCACCAGGTCTGACACGCAGGTTCACTTATGTTACTTGAAAGTGTTTTTTCAGAAGGTAAATGTCTAGACACCACCATCCAGCTGCACACTGAGGACTCAGGATTTACAGATGTTGAATATGTAAATAGCTGGTTTGCACTCCCAACTGATGCAATCCTATATACAAATTGGGCACAAAGTTACACTCAATGTTTTGCCACTGAAAACCACCTCAGCCTGGCATCTGGTCCTTTGACTTCAAGAATCGTGTAGCTCTTTCCTATTTTCATTCTTTGTCTTGGATCCTCTGTAGAACATTAAAAAAAAAAAAAATAAAAAAAAGAGCGAGAAAAGAAAAAAGAAACACTTGCAGGCTGGAATATAAAGAGACTTTATCCACCGGGTGAGATGTTCTGGTCCAACACTGATTAGTGGTGCTACTGACATCACTAGTGCAGTTCATCAATGGGTTGTCTCAGTGGAGCAAGAAGTTGGCGACCAGGAGATTGAACTTGGCAAGCCTACAAAAGAGCAAAAAATGGTGAATTAACAGTTTGCAGATGCTAGAATTCCCTCTGCTCGTGTTTATTTGGGCATCCAGATGCTTATAGTGATGTCGGCCTGTTTTGTGTACGCACTGCTTTTACTATTAGTTTTTAAGACAAAGTATGAGTTTGCTTTTAAAAATGTAGTTGCATGCTAATTTTGACCAAAGTCGTGTAATTTATTCATTTAAAAGACTGTATTAAACAGGCAATGACTGATTCTCTTTTCACTCTGTTGTAAATCGGGAGATACTCCACTGGGAAAAGCTTGTTTCAAGTGCAAATCCAGCCTGCAGCCTTTTAAAATAAATAAAGAAAATAGGTGGAATTTTTAAGGTACATTCATCTTGTATCCTATGGAGGTTTGGAAGCCTCAGAATAATTGCTTTTCACCTGAAACTTAAATCATCAAAGAGATGGCACCTGAATTATAGAGGCCAAAATAAACCTGCTTGTACTACCCTGTTGTGAAGAGGGAGCTACCATTGCACAGGCTGATTCCTGTAATTCTGATTTAAGAAAAACTCCTATTATATAACAAGTTATTAACTGTAGAAACACAGTATAGCATCTACACTGGTGAGAGCTATCTTGAGGCTGTTGTCATCTATAAGGCAAGAGCTGTGGCAAGTGAAAAGAACAGATTCACGTATTTACGCTTGTGTTTTGCTTTTACTACTGATGTCCAGCTTCCACCAACAGTTTAGGTGGTGTCACAAGCTCTAGACTCCCTTTGGTCTTGTGGAGAATTCATCGTGCTCTGAGGGGATCCTGCTTGGCCATTTCTCCCCATTGCTTTGTTTGTTGCTCCACTGAAGTAGGGTACAGTCCCAAATCCAGGCCTTTATTTTTACTAACTGCAGGTACTCGAGTTCATGTTTGAAGCAAATAAAATGGGTCTTGCAAACCCCAATGTGTATGTTTACCATCTCTGGTGTAATTCTTCCCATGATAAATGGGGAAAGTTGCCTGTATGCAGTAGGATTTGGGTTTTAAAGAAACACATACATTAATGTCAGCTCCTCTGGGTCTCTGACATTTTCATATCATATTTATTATTATGCCTGTGCCAAGTTCTACTGTAGAAGTCTAATTCTGCCTGCCTGTTCTCAAAGAAAAGAAAGCTATATTGGCCCCTCCTGCCTTATAATAAAGATGTTTTTGGCTATGCCCTTGCTGTATTTCTCTTCAACATTTGAGATCTAAAAATGTAGATGTAATTCAGGAAATTTCTTCTTTCAGAACTGCAGAGAATCATGAGAGATTTACACCCAGGCTTAAGCACTCTGCTGAACAGGAATAGGCTTAAACACGAGATGAAATACTTTCACCCACACACACGCGTAAGAACTTGCTGTGGATCCACAGGCCACCCTGCAAGCTTTCAGGAGACCAGGCAGAGGTCCCACATAACTCTAGATTTCGTAACAGAAGTGTTGAAATCAATATATGGATGCCAGACAATTCATCACTTTCTGTCCCAAAACTGTATCATCAGAAAATTCCCAACCAGCTCTAACAGTGCTATTGGGAAGGTTTTAAAAGGGCGATGTGGAGAACACCAAGGCTGGCAATGTTCCTCTAACGCAGAGGTTTCTGTGGGGTGCTTGTGTGAAAAGGGAAGTGCATACACATTGCAAAGGACCCAAGGATGTGGTGTCAGCTGGGATGCGTTTGTGTGCTACCTGCAGTGATTCAGATGTCTCCACACCTGAGTGGACTTCCAGCCCCCCTGCTCTGTGCTGTCGTCCTAGGGCAGAAGGAAATTCAGCTGATCAATTTGCTTAAATTCAGAGCCTGGTGTATTAGCACAGATCCTTCAGTAGTGTTTCACAGTAATGCAGGTTGACGAGGTTGATGTGAATTCGTGTTCCTTTCTGATGCCCCTTGTGCTTAGGTGCTTATGCCGGTGGAGGGGCAGGGGTGTCCCACCATAGCTGTACCCCCTGCAGCTCCCAGCAGAACCTCAGGCTATTGGAGCAGGAGCTGGGAAGGGAATTTAGTAGAGCAAGGAACCAATTTGCACTGCTGTTGATGTTCAGCTTCTACAGATTCAAGCAATTTCTGACCAGTTTAAGGGCAAAGATGTGAAAGGACAGCGTATGGGAATAGAACCAGTGAACTTCTCGAGGCATTGGAAAGGCAGAGCATGACTGCTGGCTGGAGTTAGTTACTTTCAAAAGTAGATGTAAAACTGAAAGCTTTAATAAGCCTGGCTGTAATTTATGTGAATTTCTTGAGGATTTTTACTGGTATGGAAACTGGGACTGGAAATCTCATTAAACTGGGCGTTCTTGTGAGAGTTCCAGGTTTTCTCGGTCATGGTTATGCCAGGAATACCATCAGAGCAAACTCGCTGAGAAAGGATTTATGGATTTGGGATCAGATCCTATTCTCACTGAATTAATGGTAGTTCTGCAGCTGACATCAAGGTGACTGGCATGTGCACCTGGTTGAGACAACATTTATTTGTTATTCCAGTTCTTTAATCTAGGCTGCTACTTTCACATTACTGGAAAAAATCAATGCCTTCTTTATAAGCCTATTAAATCCCAGTTCCATTGTTATTTTCTCTGGTAGATCAGAAGCGACGTGTCAAGGAAAAGAAAACGGGTGCACAATATACCTCTGCCCAAAAAAAATATTTAGATATCAGAAATCTAAAGTGAAGATAGAATTACTTAGAGAGGCAGAAGGGAAATAATTAGTGCTCCACCCAGCAAGAAGAGATGTCATAAACTTCAGTTGTTCACCTCTCGTAGAAATTCAAAACAAACTCTGCCGCTGTTCAGCTGTTTGTTAGAGGCCTGTAGGAAGCAGTAGAGGTCTGTTGGTCAATTGCTCTGGTGGCAACTAAAACTGGGCTCAGACCTAAGTCCAGCAGCTAAGCTGCTATCTGAAATAGGAAAAACTTCGGGTTCATGCCTGAATCTCAGCTGCCTTTCTGTTCTGTGCAACAGACCAATGAAAACCTAAGTCTGGACTTGACTGGTGGGGGGTGAGAAGCAACTCCAATCCATGGAAAAGTTGGTTTTAAAAAATATTAGTAACTAAATTTGAAAATATGGCAATTCTTGGCAAAAATGGAGGATGCCAGTGTGCTCTTACTGGGGTGCTGCATTTGGTAGAAGTTTCAGAGCTGTGGCTGCTGGAAGCTCACAGGTGACTGGCTTGGAGGAAGGGAGCCCCAGAGCCCTTTGTTAGATTGGTTTGCTAAAGAGTTATGAACTGAAACGTGGCAAAATATTATTTCAGAACTAGTAGGCTTTATTCCTATCAAATTCTGGTCTGGCAATGGGAAGGAGGAGGCAGATAAGCTAAAAAACAGATGAGCCTGTCTTGGAACTTCCTTTGTTTTTCAATGAGACCCTACCAAATGCTTTGATTTTGATAAACTGTTATTCGTGAACTGAAAAATATTCTACCAGAGAACTTTGAAAGACTGTTTGAATCTAGACACAACATTTTGGTGGAGTTAAGCTTTGGATCTATCCCTGGCAGAAAAGTGAAATCTCCTTCATTTTCCTGGAATAATGTTGCAGGACTGAAACCTATGTGACTTGTATCTAAAAAAAATAACTTAAGTATTTTTAGTATTTTTCTCTGCTTTATTATGGGAAATACCTTAAATACTGAGGTTTTGCAAACTTTTTAAAATAGTATTTATGCACTGAAGGTAATTGGAGAGAAAAATCAAATGCCACAACTGGGTTAACTCAGTATGAAATTCAGCCCTGGTTTTCAGTACTTACTCAGAATTCATATTCGCTTTGTTTTTCCTTGAGGTGTTTGAGGTACAGTGAAACTGCTGTGAGGTTCTTATCACTTAGCGATCTGGTGTGGTTCCAGTTGAAAATTTTGCAGTACCTCTCGCTGGGAGGATTGGTTTAAAAGGAACAGAAATCTGCCAAAGAAATAAAGAGTTCATTATTGACATCAATGCTATTTTTAATCTGGTTTCCTAAGGAAATGAGGCTTAAGCAGTCACAGTGTTTGTGAGTATGTATGTGCGTATATAGGTGTGTGTGAATATATCTTTCCCCTTTGTAAATCTTTCATCTGTTGGCTGATTATAACCAAACTTGACAGATGGCTAAAGTCTCTGAGATAATAAGTTCTTGCATGCTTCATGAAAATAAGTGATTGGATAGAAGAAGAAGAAATTCATGGTGCTCATCCACTGAAAGAGCACAGCATGAGCTCAGCTTTTATTAGATCTCAGGAAATCCCTATGGGAGAGTGAGGTGAGACATCTGCACAGGGAACTGTACTTTATTGGTTTCCCTTGCATACAAGAGGATATGGTATGTAGTCCATATATCAATCATGACATGATTTGAACAGAACAATGGCGTTAAGGGTAAGTAGTTATTATCTAGAGTATATTAGGAGCCACATGTTACCTCGGGGCTGCCCTCTAATGAGGTGTTCATTCTCAAGGCCAGAGCAATATCAAGGAGGAGGTTTGTAAATGCGACCAAGGCAGGGCTCCAGGGCTCTCTATAAACCTAATGAGTCACGGACACTCAAACTCTGCAGCCTCAGTACTGCTAATTGGCTAAGTGTGCCATCAACCATGCCCAAAAATGTTCTTAAGTAGCCAAGGGGTGAAAAGAGCATCAGAAACTCTTACGAGTCCTGGAGGCAGCCTGGTGCAGCGTTCCTGTGCGCAGAGTTCAGGAACACTTTCCCCAGACTGAAGGTCATTTCCCTTGAGAGCTGAAACAACTCACTGGCAGTTGGGAACAAAGGTAAGAAACAAAGAGTAAAGCATAACCTGGAGGAATGTAGTTTTGCAACATTAACTTATCAGGCAAGGGGATGGTTGTCACTTAGCAGTTGGAGATGATGCTCAAAAAACGTTGTAATGAAGACAGTATTTGAAACCTTTCCAGAGCAAACTACAGATGGGGATCAGATAAACCAAGCCAGAATTAGTTAGGTTTTGGGTTTGGTTTTTTTCTCCTTGACATTGAAAATTATGTATGTAGTGTCTTGGTAACAGCGATAACTCTGGGATGAAACTCTCCCCCTTGAACTGTAGGTATCTGAAAGTTCAGTGCATCTTCTGTGTAAGATCATCAAGTTCCTTTCAAACCCCCAGAGAACAAATCCTCCCACTTCTCAGATGCATATTTTAAGATGGAAGGAATTGCTGTCTGGAGACATCTTTCCACTGACTACAGAGGAAACCTAGCAAACTGGCCTCCAACAGATGCTTGACTTTGAGATGAGTGGGATTAATTGAACCCTGAGAGCAAGAGTCAAGAATTCAGGGTGTTCTGTCCTTACCTCTACCTGACCTTGAGCAAGCTGCTCAATATGCTAAGAGCTCCCCTAGCAATGTTTTGCATTGCTGCCAGTGGAAGAGCCTTATTAGTCCTGAAGAAAAAATTGCAAGCACAAGACTGGCACAGAAGTACTTTCCATCATAACCTGAAAAGCAGCTTGGCATGGACTCTAGGGGAAAAGAAAGCTCTCTGCCGCTGGCTCTGGAAGGCTCATCTAGGGCCAGGTTTCCTTGTTGTGGGACAGCCCCCAGCAGCACTGCACAACTCTTTCATCCTGTCACATGATACAGTTGCCCAGGGCTGGCCAACCATTTTGTTCACCACTGAGATTCCCCTGTGAGCCCCGCTGCTCAGAGCAAACTTTCCATCTTTGTGATTGCACAGAAGAGATGGATTCACACATGCAAGAATGCAAAGCGTTTCCATCTTTCCTCATTGTTTGACCATGGAGAGAGAAAGCTGCTTTGGTGCAAGCCCAGTCATTCACAAGCCTGACCTGCCTGGAGCCATGCGAAGGAAACAGCTGCTGATGGGAGAGCAGGCTCTTGTTTGTGTTCATCAAAGACAGTTATCCCTTTTGCAAGAAGTCAAAACCAAAAAAATGCTTTCATTTACCATGTGTCTGACTTTTCACTGTTCTCTTAAAGCAGCTACCAGGCATAAGTGATGTCCACGAGGAGTGGCTCAGACCTGAAGACCCAGTGAAGCAGCTTCCTGATGTAACTTGACTTTTTGCATGCAAGACATGGGGTAAAAATAGCAAGGTGTGTGGATGGGCTTTTGGGGGGGAGTTGTTGGGGTTTTTTTAGTATTGTGAAAGAAACTCACCAGAGAGTCTCCCCTGTGGGGCCACTCACAAAGTCTGTAGTATTTATTCAGCATCTTCCTGAAACACCAGCATTTTAGAAGTTGTCTTCCTGAATTTACGTTCCAAATTCGATCATCTCCCACACAATAAAAGCTCCAGTGTTGGCTTGCCTTTCACTTCTGCACAGCACAGTGCTCCTGTCAAAAGGGAGTCCTTCCTCCTGGAGTTTTTGTTTTTCTTAATGCCTGCCAATCAACCCACTTGCTTTTGCCCAAAGTTTGTTGTCTTTGCAGTTGGTCACAGCATGAGCTACCAAAAACCTCGCTGAGCTTGACGGGGTATTCTGTTAGCCTAACCCTAACACACGATCTTCCACCTCTCCTGCACACAAAGGGCCTTTTCACTGGCCCACCACAGCTCGAAGATTTCATTTCATGTGTTACAATTAATCTGTATTTATTGCCACTTATCTTAAATGGCTAACAATATCAAGAGTTTAAAAAGTGCTTTTAATGTCAAACTGGGTCAATTAAAACCCTACTTAAAATATTTGCAAAACTTCTAGCCTGAAAGTTGCCCCCTCAGTCTGCTGTTAACCAAATGTTTTAAATAAATACATGCAGCTTGAGGAGACTGACATTTGGTAAAATTCCCCTTGATATTTTAGTAGAATCCAGGATTAATTTCCTTATTCTGACGTTCACTTGCTTTTTTTATAAAAAGAAAACAATGAATAGTATTTTAGATGGTTATAAATATTTGAAAGATTGTTTTGATCAATTGAAAAAAAAAACAAAAACAAAACAAAACCAAGAGATAACTTTAGAACTAGAAGAGACCATTAAACTAATCAATCTGATCTACTGAAATTTCATCCTATTCTGTGAACCCTAATAGTGTGTGTTTAACTCTGAGCTTCAAACTATGGGCCATAGGTAACTATTTCATTTCTTTTAAACTCCTTTGGTGTTGTGTGTGGGCACAGGAAATATGAAGTCTTACAACTTAAAATATTAAAAATTTAAATAACAAAAGAGCTGCTTTTACTGGCATATGTTGGGTTTTGCTGAAGGTTAAAAATAGCTGGAGGAATACCCTTCTCCACTTACAAACAAGCCCTCAATTTTATCTTTAATTTTTTTTTAAAGCTGGAGAGGTTTTATAGGTTATGTGAAGTATGTGCTGGTGTACTGCCTGGGAAAATGCGGAACTCTTCTGTAGTTCAGTCAAGGCTGTGCTGTGTTAGGATGGTGACACACAACACGGAGAATTCCCAGGAGGGACCCCAAGGTAGAACTTAGTTGTGTTGAATGCAGTAGATGCACCAAGTGAGATCCCAGGCTGGGGGAATTAACTACCTAAACTAAAGGACAGTCCATGTGGAGCTGTTTGGACTTTAAGCGCTGATCCTCAAACACTTACACTTTCTGTGAGCGTGACATTAATGAAGCTTGGTTTCCTGTGGTTTGGGGTCATTTGCTTGGATTCCCAGTAGTCTAGTAAGATTTGAACCATAGCTGAGGCATTTCTCTTAATTAGGGCATTCATATTATCTTTATGGGTCTCTGATGTCCTTAATAAGGCTCACCCTGAAACTTCTTGTTCCACAGGAGAGATTGGTGAGTCTCTATCTAGCCATCTGTTTTCATAAAATATGTCAGAAAGGACTGCCTTGGAGACAGCTACTCTTCTGTCTAATAGATTTGAAATTTGTCCATGGATTCAGAATACTTCAAGAGAAATCATAAAAACAAAAGCAGATGCACACAGGGAGAGCAGAATCCTGTAAGCCTCATGTTCTTTGGGAACAAAGTTAAAATGAAGTTATCGTGTTTGTGCAGTGTAAATACTGCACAACTTGAGGACACCAAATGGCTTTGGTAATTCCTTTAGTTATTTCTTGCAGAATATTTAATTAAACAAACCTGCCTTTCTCAAGTGATCTCTAAATCCATTTTTATGGGTTAGGGATGGAAATGCATCTTGAATAAGTGCTTGTGTGTAAAAACAAAACAAAAACAATTAAAAATATCTTTTCCTTCTTGCTATCAGTAAAAAAAGATTGTGATTATGTCAGTTTGGAGGAGCTGTTATTCTTTGGTATCAATGTTCTAATGAATTCAAAGAGATTGGCTTGGGGAATGTGCTTTTATTGCTCATTAATTCTGTCCTATTTGTTTTTATTTTGGGGATTGTTTTTAATCACAGTCACTGTATCAAGAAGCCAAATGATGCTGATGACTAATTGCATCCCAGGAATGGCAAACAGGACAAAATGACATCTTGCAAACACATTGTAGACTGAAATATGTTCATATAAACTATTTTTTTTTTCTTTAAGCTCTTGTGAGCAGGAATACTGCAAGTTTCCCATTACTGCTTTTCATCCCCAGATTACCGAGTCCTGTCAGCCTGGTTTCAGACATGTGGTGCAGAGCCTTTCATTGCCCTGATTGATTTCTGTTTTCCTCTTTGGATCTGACAAAAATATGTCTCGTGAAAAGGTCAAGTTTGAGATCTTTTTGAAGACCTTTAGCAAATGTTAACCAAGGCCCTGACAGGTTCTTATCCTGGACACCAGATACTGCCCTACACTGACTTTGTTAAAATCATGCAGTTCCTCAAAAAGCTGTTTAGAGATTGTATTAATATGCAGAGCTTTTCTGTGTGGTGGTAACACAGTGTTCTGGCCAGCTTCACAGGAGGCCAGGGATGACAGGCTGAGAAGTGTGACAATAGGCAGGTGAAAACTCAAATTTGGTTGCAGTGTGTAGTAAGGGAGGAAACTATTTGTGGATTCCCATCAGAAGAACTAGTCTTGCTTTACACATCACTGCTAAGAACATTTGAACCTATGGGCTAATTTCCCTTGAATTTTATGGAAAGTGGAAGTTCATGTGGTTATGTTCCTATTTGGAAAAGAGATGGCTTTGACAAGAGGAAGAAGTTTCTGTTAATGTTCCCATTCAGGAGAAGGCTATGATGTAAACTCAAACTCGATTCTTACTAGTGTTGGAAAAGGAGATCATTCTCCAAACATGGATCTATAGGAAAATGCACTTTGCTGGTTCTACTGGTGAGGAAAAAAACCTTGTATTTTAATGCTGTTTTCTTCTAAACTTAAGTGATCGGTATTCTACAAATTCTCAGCTCCTCATCTGCTTCCTTTAGATCCAGAGAATGAAATAATGAAATAAGGAGGCTTTGCTTTGATTGAGCTTCATCAAAGGGCCAGCAGAGAGGAGGCTGGGTACCCATCCAGTATGCTGGGTGACGAAGAAGAATGAATACAGGAAAATAAAGCTTGAGTCTTAAAAGGGAAGGGGTTTTGTTGGTGCAGTCTAGTTACAGATTTGGATCACTGTAACTGTGGGAAAATGTAATGAGGCGATGTACCCAAGCACATTTGCTTTTTTGTTTATTTTGTTAATTCTGCACTGTTGTGCATAGCAGGCAATGATGGATTGTCCCAGAGTTCTGTGCACAGTATCGAAGAAAGCTAGATTTAATTGTTCTGCATTTATTGTACAAAAGGAACAAATCATGATCCACTTCTCAGCATCTCTAGTGAAAGTGATTATCAGGGCTGCTCCTCGCCAGAGGTATAAGTCTGTCAAGCACGCTCCCTCCTCTCTTTGGTTCCTCAGAAAAAGCTCGTGAATTTGCTGTCTCCTGCCAGTGAAAGCTCAGGGTGAAACACAAAACCAAAAGCTGCCAATAGCTAGTTATTCAGTTCAGATGTTGTAGGAATTTCTTTTTCCCTTTTTTTGTTCTTTTTCCCGAGTGGAAGATCAGTCGGGATTTTTGGAGCATGTAACCAAAGTAGTACAGCAGAATGTCTTCCCGCTTGATTGCTCTTTTGATTTTGTAGGTGAACTGTGTGGCTGAGGAGATTTGGCTGTTGGCTTTGATTAGCTTTGACCAAGGCTCATGCACACTTAAAATACAATTTGTTGAGGAAAGGCACCCCTCACCGCCACACACCCAAGCATATCTCGTAGCTGCTTTCACACTGCTCCTCCCTGCAAAGTGCAGATAACCTCACAAATAGGTTTAAGCTGAGGCAGATGTATAAATGGAATGTTCAGCTCTGCCTCCAAGACGCTACAATAACTCATCTGCAGAAGGGCAGCGGGTTTTGCTCTTATCATTTTCTGTTCACTACTGCAGTGCAATAGAGGGCAGCTGGATGAATTGCAGGGACCATAACATCGCCTGTCAGAAAGATATTTGTGGAGGAGGATGCTCCCCAATGTTGCCAAACAACAGCTGCAAGGGGAGATTTTGTGTTAGGATTTGCTTAGATCTGCAGAATTATTTTCAGTACCTTCAAGAAAGCTGTCTCACACGGTATGCTGTGGGTCCTGTCCCCTCTGCTAGTAGGTTTCTTGTGCTCACAGATATTTTATGCCTGAGATACCCCAGATAAACAAGTGAAAAGGTACATATAGAGATAAGGTGTACACAACTGTGCAAACTGATAAATGGGTGCCTTTCTGCACCGCTCCACATGAATAGATTTCACGTGGATTTATTGACAGGTCTGTGGTTGCCAGAAAGTCTGTTTTGGAAAAGGTGAAAAAGAAAAAAAACAAAAGCAAAACTGTAAAAAGCACCAGACTCTAATGGCACTACCAGGTACCAAGTGAAATTCATTTACCCATGAGTCTATAAATGTGTTAGCTCATAGCTGTGGTAATATTCATGGCAGCAGTCCCCAGGCTGAAAACTGCCCTGCTAATTAGTAACAGCTAAGAACAGAGGTTATGGGGAGTGTCATAGTGACAGGTCATGAATTAGGAGAGGAGCGTTTGTGATCACATCTTCCGTATGCAGAGAATTAGTTTTGAAACAATTCTCTATGTAACTGTGCTCACAGATTTTGGAAAAATCAACTGTTTAATGCACAAGCCAGTGATAAGTTTTTCACTTCTTCCACTCTGTTATTGAACTGATTTATTTGCAGTCCTTTGACTATAAGTCAAAGCAGTATCGGCTGCAAAAAATAGAAAAATTAGGAAAAAGGACTGTGAAATTCACTTTATGCTTTGTGGACTGAAAAGATTGCCTGAAAAGTGACAAGAGTGACTGGGGAAAAAGTTGTGGAGTTTAATGGCTGGATGAGCCTTCCATGGGACTGGGAGCTGTAGGTGGCCACTTCTCTATTATCCAGAAGTGGGTTAGAGCTTCCTAGGAAGAGTTGGATGACAGCCTCGGGGGAAAAAGTGGTCTTTCACTCTAGAATGCCAATTCATGATGGCATTTCATAGGAATATAAAGGACAGGTTCTTGGCAAGGCTGGGAGGGGAACAGGACACCATCAATACGCAGTGAGACGTTTCACTTTTTCCTTTGCAAAGCTGTTTTCCTGGTGGTTGCTAGATTCATTTGGGATGTGGGAAACAGAAGCACATGTCCATTCCTGATGCTTAAGTCAATGCAAGGAATTGCGTGTTTGTTTTGCTTTTGGGGTTTGCTGCAGGAGGACAATGATGGATGGAGCATCCCCAAGAAGAACTATTCGAGAAGTGTTATCATATAGCAGCTTATTGTATGTTACTTATCATGGCCAATTTAATTGGATGCCATTGCTGCTTCTTAGGATTCAGTGCATGCGGATCCAAGGGCTAGATCTTGAAGTACCCAGAATCTTCAAGACAATTTGGCTCTTCAGTCAAATAGAAGATAAGTGCTCGGTAACCACAGCCTCTGCTGAGGACTGGATTTTCCAAAGGCCTAAGCCCTTAGACAGCAGTTTTGAAAACCTGGCTGAATTCCGGGCAAGCCTGGCTTTGGAAACCTTTTGTATCTTCATTGAACACAAAGGGAGAGACTGTCTTGTAAGTTTGTGCTTTCATTAGGAGGAACTGAATCCTATTGATTTCAGCATGCATTATGGCTGGATCAGAGCTCTTCAGCGCGTGACCTGTTAGCACCATACTTAAAAGCACTGCCATGGCAACGAGGGCAGCAACCCCAGTGGCAGAGGAATGGGAAATGGCGTGAGGTGAAGAAGGGACATCCTCTTCTCATTGACAGAGATTTCACCATAATAGAAGAAGGGGGAAAAAAAGCTTGCTAAGTCAAGTGGCTCGCTTCATAAGTGAACTTACTCTAAAGTAAACACAATGCCGTATGTGTCTCATTTGCCAGTGAGATCATCTGTTTCTTTGTTAGGGAAGAAAATGTGTTTCTCTTCCAAGTCCAGGGCCACTCAGGCAACTTACATGAACAAATAAAGATGAGGTTTAGCAGCACTAAATAAATAAAATACAACTCTAAGTGGCCACCAAAGAACAGAGCTGCTTGAAGGGGATACTACTGGGACGTGAGCCAGATGGCTGCTGTTTGCCATGCCTGCTTCCGATTCCCCATCCAAGCACTGCTCAGATGCTTCTTGCTGAGGTCAGGTTTATGGCTGTAGCAAAATATATGCTGGGAGATAAACAAGCTATGCTACAGATGAACAGCAGGGCAGAGAACATACAGTAAATCTGTGTCTTAGCTATGGTCTTTGCAGACAGTAGTTGGAGTGTCACCAGTAGAGTGTGGATCGAGGCTGATGATGGCAATGAGTATTCATCTCTTGGTAAAAGATGTGGACAGCTTATTTCCAGTGTCTTTTACCATCCCATAGCTGTTCAAATGTATTAAATGGAGTCATTCCTAACTTTCTCATCTTTGAGATTAGGATTTGGCCACCCTTTATGTCAGTGCTTCTAGGCATGGAACAGGTGCATAAAATATCTCACATGTGGAGTGTTTTGATTTTTTTTTTTTCCCCCTGTAGAGGTGCATTTCATTGTGGGTTCAGCTAAAACATAAAGGCTTTAAGTGCTGTTGGTTCATTGCTATTTCCTCATTGTATTAAGAACTGATGTGAGCAAATAGCAGTGGGATAAGATTTTTTCTCCTTCCATCTCCAACTCACACTGCACATCTCCCAATCTAACACAGAACTGGCCACTGCGAGTCAGGCACCATGACATCCCAGGTGTCTGCAGTACAGCTCAGTTTTGGGAATGAGACTGATGCACTTAAACAAATTGCCTGCTTACCTAAAACCATTGCCACTCGTAAATGAATCGGTCCCATGCTTTGCCCACTGTGTAGCTTCCCCGTGTAATTCCTGGATCGAGTTCTGAGATGGAGTCACATCCAAGGCATTAGTTCGAGCGAAGAGAAACGTGGCTGTGTTCTGTGGTCATGACTTATGGCAATAGCTATGTGTTAGCTCCACGCTTGGTGTGGGAGGCCTGATAGCGTGGAACAGCTCTTGAACTGATAGCTTGGCTATGGCTTCTAAACGGGTTCTTGTTTCCACTGAGTGGGGAGATGACTCATTTTGCTGTGACCAAGTAGCTGAGCTAATGCAGAAGTAGTTCTCCAGTCTGCTCTGGAGTGAATACTGGAGCACTTTACAAATTTAAATTAGAGGAGCAGATGTGCTGGAGGGTTCAGTTCAGCATACATGAATGGTGGAAACTGCAGTGGAGAATTTGTCCCCCCACCCTCTCCCCTGCAAGTGAGATGTCATCTCCTGCTTCTGTCAGGATCTCATGTCCACAACAGAGCAAACTGTTTCTGCAGTGGATTTCTCTCCAATGAGCTAGTTACCTAAAATGCAGGTGTTTCCCTTAGTAGCCAACAGAAATGGGCACCTCCAAAGTTACTTTACCCATTCTAGTACAATTCTTTAAGATGGCAAAACTGAATTTCTCCATTTGCATTTCACTGATTTCCTTGGCAATAGAGGAAGACAAACAACAATCTAAATTAGACATCTAATATTTATATGGCTAATGCTGGGTGGGATTAATCTCTCCAGAAATACCCTCTTAGCTAGGTTTCTTCTGTACTCATAGTTGTCCCTTAATTTCCAGTCTGACAGTTGCTGTGTACAATCTGAACTTAGATCAATGGCAATCTAGCCCAATTCCAAATTATTCTTTCAGTGTCGTAGCTGCAGTGCTGCACAGAAACTCTCTTGAGACATCTTGCAATACATTCTTGGCCATGATAGAACCTGCTTATTTTAGTTCCTTTATGTACTCAAGATTGATTTATTTGCTGTCTTCCAACTTATGATTCTATGATTCTAATATTTAGAAGGAAGTCTAGTTTGACAGCCCGATCAAACCTTTAGTTCTGTATGTAAGTGAATAATCTTAGATCCCATCATTCTCCTCTCTTTCGCTTTCTTGCTCTCCCTGTCCCCATCCCTTACACCTTCACACTCCCCACCACCCCCCAAAAAGAGATTAATTTAAAATCAAACACACACCTAGATATTATAGCTTTTTACTGTGTACATAAGCTGGAATGAACCTCAACTGCACCAAACTGCTTATTGATAAGTACTATTAAACCAGCAAAATCTTTCAAAACTAAGCATAACTGGTGTGGAAACTGTGAGCTGTAACCAATATGCAGAGTTAGAGTTAGGTGAGAATATTGATGAGTAGATCAGTATGATGCTAGAAAGGCCAGTGCTATGCATTTGACCTTTGGGTTTCACGACAGTTATTCTCAAGCATTACCATGAATGCATATTTGACTCTGTTACCTTTGTCTGTAGCTCAGCAGATGGGATGTAGTTGTTCAGTGCTGTTATAAGAGATATTGTTTATATTAGCCCATTGTTTTAAACACTAAGACCTGGATATTCATGGCAGCTGACTCCAGGTACCTGAGGAAGGTAGTTGTGTTAGTTACTCAGACATAGGATTTCTCATGTGTATCTCGGGAGTAGGAATTCTGCTTCTCCAGAGAAGGGTACAACTCTCTTAAGACAATGATCTCACTCTCAAAGTGTCTGTCTATCTGCATTGACTATAATGGAGCCTAAATAAAGTGCTGTGGTTAAATACCTGAAGTCAGGCAAAAGGTGGGCTGGGAATTATTAGATGACAAGGACCTTGCAAGGGAAACAAATGAGCGTATTTCTTCCTAGTTGACAGATGGGGGAATGAACTAATATGCCCAAAGCAAAACAGAAAGTCTGTGGCAGATTTAGGAACTGATTGTGGGTGTTCTGGAGTCCAGTCATGGTCTTAAGTTTTGCACACCATTCCCACCGCACACAGCTGATGTTTTACACCCTTCTGAACAAAATGTATTTCTCAGATATTGTTAAGATATCTATATATTTTTATGTATATATAAAAATGTGCTGTTAAGATCCACCTGCACTTTCCTGATTCCATACTACCAGACTGGTGTTGCTGAAATGTCCAATTTTTCTCAAAAAGAGTCATATCAAGGAGCATGAATTCAAACTTTTGTTTGACTTTCCAATAACTGCAGTGCTGTGAATGCTCATGAAGCCAGCATTGACAGTGTCATCACGTATTGTGATGCTGCTAGATGTAAGAATAAGACTGTTTTTAGCATAAACAGTTAAGAGTCTCACAAATCATATTGAGAGGCATGGTTCTGATTATGGATCTGCAACATGTTTGCTGTGATAAAAAACAGAGCCGCATCAGGTGATCTTGTTAGCACGATATTTGTACCCTCGGGTAATAGATGCAGCTGCGGCCAAAAAAGAATAAAAAAGAAAAAAATAAAAATCAGCAATTCTATTTTACTAGCAATTACTCATTTATAAACTGTAACAGAGGAATAGTTAGAATAGGAGGCAAGACCTGCTAGTCTGGAGGTCGGGAAGGACTATAAAATGAGAAACATGTTCTGCTCCCAGGACAGATGTCCTTTCCCCTTTGGTGATTCTCCTCAACACCTGCTGCACTTCAGATGTATGCTTACCTTCAACTTGAGTTCATCGTGACATAAACATTGTTTAAAGATTAACATGTGCTCATGGGCTTTTCTGGATAAAGATTAACTTAAGTGTGTGTGCCTAAAACTTTTCTTCAGTTGCCCTTCTGAATAGTTTTAAGAGCGCAAAGAGATAAATTCTATCAGATTTGCTGATGTTGGTTGTGTAAGGGGCTGAGTGTGCTGAGAGATGCTGGAAGCATAAACCCTTCTCAGCCTGGTGAATAGTTCCCATTTATGACATGTATTACTCTCGGATTCTTAGCCAGTACATGTATAGTTGGCTACAATGAGCATCTTGGTGTAGGGTGAGCCGGTATTGCCCCCAAGTCTTTGGGCAGCAGGGATACTCACAGGTTTCACCACTGTCATTGATGATGGGACTTCTTATGGCATTGGTTTCCGATTCAGTTTATACTGGTTCCGTTTGGCTCCAGTCAGCTGTTTCTGCCACTTTTAGTGTGTGTCTGAACTTACTACAACTGTGAGCCCCGAAGTATTTTGAGTTTGGGAAACATGGGGAAAAATCCATGAAGAAGCATTCTCATTACTTACCTCACCTGTCCAATCCCCAGTCGGTCTAAGGATTTACAAGGAGCTCTCTCAAGAATAGACATCCTGGGTTTTATGGGGCTGAGTTCAGCAGTTTGTGAGATCAAACAGTGAGCACTAAGTCCTGAATTTGCTTCAGATACTAAATTTAAAGTCTGATGGGGAACTTGGGAATTTCTTTCTTTTTTTTTTTCCTGCTGGAGAGTTTTATTTTTTTGCAAACTGAAAACAAGACTTGCTGTATAAAATTCCAGGTAATCATTTTCTCTCAGAAAAGGTTATTTGCTTAAAGTTAAAGTTATTCATAGGTTTAATCTGGCAAAATTATACTATTTGAAGGAAGTTCAGTTGGAGGTTTTGCATTCTTTTACTTGGGATACCAATATGAGCAGTCCTAGTTGGTAATTGTAGAATGATCTTTCATCTTGAACTTCCCTTTTACAACATCATATATAAAAAAATCAGTTCATGAGTGTGCATTAAGAGCTATTTTCATCCTTTGGGCCTGTGGGATGCCTTTGGCATCTAGACATCAGTCTGGTTTCTTGGCACTTCATTATCAGCCACATGGCACTGTTTAGTCAGCTGCTCCTGCTCATGATACATCCAAGATAAGCTCATGCCTCAGAGAGGCAAAATTGCACAAATTCACACCATCTTTGAAATATAGCTTCTTCTTCCAGACTGGACTTGTCTGGGGTCCACTGGGCAGTGTCCTGGGAGTTCACTTACGGAGTTTTTCCACTAATGTAGCTACTGCAATTTTGTCTAGATCACATTTGAAGTGGCATTTTCTGGCTCTTTCTTTCCTTGGAAAGTCACATGCATCCCACTTGGATGAGGTCTGATAAGGGTGATCTGTGACTTAGTTTTGCCTTCTTTAGCCTAGACAATCCTTACCTCAGGTCTGTAAACCTGAGCACCCTCAAGCTGCGAAGCTTAAAACTGAAGTCTAGACCAGCTCCTGTTTTCATAGGTGAGTAGTCCAGGTTGTAACTTCATTGTATGGTGTCTTGTATCCATGTGGGAAGGAAAGTTTCTGAAATGGAGGCCCAGGTGTGAGTTTGGGGCCATTTGCATGTACTCATTCAGGTGCAGGTTGTGTGGCTCTTCAGGCTTGTGACTTCTCATTCATTAAATGTGCTGCAGCCTTTGATTGCAGTGCTCACTTTCATCTCTGCTCCCCTCACCAATGGCCTGGAGAGATGCTCTGGGAGCATTTAAAACCCCTCTGTGATGGTCCCTACATTTCACAGCCTCTAAACCAAAGACTGCAAGCCAGCTCTACCTGAGCTGAAGATGGTGATCTTCCAGAGACAGTCTGCCCAGCCTCAAAAAGGCCAGTGGTAGGACTTTGAGTAAAAGGAGACGGGTGGGACTGGATGGGACAACAACAAAGGGGCCTGGGAGGAATAAGGGCTCTGTGGGATTGTAATGTTTCATTTGGGATGCACTGGGTTCCTGCCATCAGGTGGTGATGTATCACCAAGGGGACACAGTTCAGTGTCCAATGGCTTACATCTGCTGAGGCAGAACATGAGAGTCCACAGTGAGCCAGCCTCTCCCTCTTCCCATTTCTTCTTTCAGAAAATGGCTAATGTAAATAAACTGTCTGTTCACATGTGCGTTGGCATCTGAATGGAAACGCTTGTCTGTGCACCCCCACCAGCCCTGCTCCCTCCTTCCCTTCCTGCCTCTGTGTCTTAGTTTAGATGAAAACTCTGCTAAATGAACCTTTTTCGTTCAGCCTCAGCTTGGCACAGAGTTATTCCATTGGTATTTCCCTCTCAGACTGATAACAAGCCAGCGGTGCAGGCTGTAGGGCTGGTATATGTCACCAGCTTTGATAACATCCGGGAGCTAAAAGGTCCCCAAGGTCTGGTTTGTGCAGCAGATAAACATTGGGCAGAGACCCAGGCACTCCGAGAAACCTGTGTGTCGGGCTCTGTATGTGCCACTCCGCCTGCACTGGTCTCTGTAGGAGCTCAGACTTGTTGAAAACTCCTCCCTTGGTGCTAGCAAAAGTATGGCAGTATCCACAGTTTCCCTGGAACACCAGTCATGCAGAGAAACCCTTGGTGGGGCTGTACCTTAACATTATTGATAATAAGTTACTGAAAAGGAAAATAACATATATTTAATAATAGAATTTCATGATATGATAATACAGACAGGTTATTGCTGGGAAAAATACTCATACAAATTCATTTTGACTGGGTCACTCTAACTTCAGGTTGTTTTGCACAGACAAGGAGAAGAGAGGTGGTAGGTCACATGTTGCAAAATGCTTCACATGCTTCCAGATAGAAAAATAAATATTCAGGCAATTACAATGCTCCTTGTTAAAGATGGAGATGGAAACATATTGTCATCCTCCTCACGATACACATTTCCTCTACTGCAGGATAATCAGCCACTGAGACACCCTTAGTCTTGTTCGATTATTTGCGGCTGCACCTGCCTGAACTTTCTCTCTCCTGATTAACGTTTGATTAAATTCACTTTTAAAATGCCAGCATGACTGCAGCACTGGGGGGCACTTGTGGAGAGTGTTTTGCTCTCTATCCTGATTGCATCTGAACTAATTATGCTAAGTGCAGTGACAGGAACAATATTGATGTAACAGAAGTTTATGAGGTTGATGTGGTCATTCAGACAAGAGGGATGTAAGCAGCTTCATGTGCTTCAGCTGCGGCCTCACATGAGGAGAAAATGTCATCTCATTAATATTCAAATTGACCTGATTTGAGTAATTTCTTTCTAGGAGCAAGGTAGTTTTGGAATCTCATTAACTTACCAATATTTGCATATGTTAGTAGAGTTCTTGCATGGTTTTAATCCTCTGTTTCTTCCTTACTATTGCAATCAGGAGTTTGGCCAAAATCAGGAAGTTGAGCTGGAGGGTTGAAAACTTTATAGATTGTGTTTTGGACCTGCTGTTTGTGAACCCCACGCACACCATTGAGGGAACCTGTTTTCTCTCCCAGTGTACAAGGGCTCCTGCGAGGACAGAGGGGTGCCACCACCTGTCTCAGTCCTGCCCTGCTGCCCGATTTCATTATGAGGACATGTAGCAGTCATTGGATCTGGTTTTTGACCTGTATTGTATACTTAAACAGTGGTGCCTCAGAAATCTCTGAATTTGTCTGTCCTGCTGTATGAAAATCATAGAATGGTTTGGGTTGGAATAGATCTTAAAGCCCATCCAGTTCCAACCCCTCTGCCATGGGCAGGGACACCTCCCACCAGACCAGGCTGCTCAAGGTCCCATCCAGCCTGGCCTTGAACCCCTCCAGGGAGGGGGCGGCCACAGCTTCCCTGGGCAACCTGTGCCAGGGCCTTGCTACCCTCACAGTAAAAAAAATATCTGATCTAAATCTGCCTTCTTTCAGTTTAAAACCATTGTCCCTTGTCCTATCCCAGCACTCTCTGATGAAGAGCCCCTTCCCATCTTTCCCATGGGGACCCCTTCAAATACTGGAAGGCTGCTTTAAGGTCTCTCCAGAGACTTCTCTTTTCCAGGCTGAATAATCCCAACTCTTATCCAGAAACAAATCCTGCCAGGAACAAATGTATTAACCGTACTTGAACTTGGATTATATTCTTATCTCCGACAGCAGAGCGAGTGGTCTTCCTTTTCAGTGGACTGTGATGTGATGGGACTGGCCTTGAGCTCTGCTATGCGCAGACATCCTGGGGTCAAAGTGGGCCTTCTTGGGTGGCGTTTGGCAGCTCATAGCAGGAGCGGGAAGCCAGGTAGTGGTCTGCAGCCTTGTGATTCGGGTTTGGCAGGGTTTGCTAAAGTCTAGGACCTCCAAATGCTCATTTTTGCATTGGCTGCTGGATCAGGCAGAGATCCTCAAGAGCACTTACATTGTTCAACTTAACGATAAAAACCCAGCCTTGTGTTATTGTCCTTGTACCAATAGTCATTGGCCCAAATCCAGTTAGTTTGCCTTGATGGCCTTTCATGGAGTACTCCATGAGTGACTTCAGCTTCTTGCAACCTAATGTAAGGGCTTGGGAATCTTATAAAAGAAGAACTTTAAAGCTGTTTTTTCAGGCCTCATGAACATCTGCTTGCTGTGATTATTATTATTTTTCCTCTACTAACAGGTATTTGTGCATGATTTACTTAAAGAAGTCCCTTGCCTACCAGGCAGCCCCTTCTGGGAATGCAGGACACTGAACAGATACTTTATCCACCTGTTCCTGCGGCCCATTGCTTTCTCTGGACACTACACAGTAGCCTATCTGTCCTATCAGTTGATGTTATGAACTTATGACAAGTCAGCAAAGGAAAGGAAAGTTAGATTCTTGGTGGAAAAAAGCGTAATTATTTTTTTCTATGTGAGAACCAAACTGTTCTCTCTCATATTTTAGACTGCTTTTTATGTTTTCCCCCACTCCCTTTTCTGAAAAGGAAATGCGAAGTCCAATAATATTAAAACAGAAAGTTGAGGGAAGACCCTTGGGGAAGCTCTCTTGGGGGGAATGAGAATATTTTTAAAATCTTGTAATGAAAAATGCCCCACTCTGTAGCACCTGTGCTTGGAACTAAAAATGAAAAATGTTTGTTTATTTAAAGAATGTTTGGAAAATTAATTTTCAGGCTAGCTTTAGATTAAAGGTTGGGGGTTTGGAGTGTGTATTTCCCTTCCACACCCCGCACCCCCCCCCCCCCCCCCGCCCTTAGCCTTGCTGTTTGTTTGCTGTAGACTAATTTTCCTTTCTGCAGCTTCTCACTCATTGCTGCACCACACCAACTGTCTTCCTCCCATCATCTACTCCTTACTCGGACAAAAGGTTCTGCAGCGGGAGTTGACTGGACCTATTTTTGTAGGGTGATGCACCATTTGCTCCTGCAGATCTTCACAGTGACTCTACGTTTTTCACTTTTTTTCACATGAACCCACTGAACTCTTTGGACTTCTTTTATAATTTTGGAAGGGGTTTTTGACTAGTTGTTTTCTTCTCTGACTGCTGGAGGCTGAATAGGTGAACAAAAACATCTATGTGAAACAAAATAAAAAGTTAATAGTAATCCAGATAGGGTTGTTTATTGAGCTTTCAGTCTCTGTCAGGTACCTGACTGTACCTGTACTGTGTTACATTCTGGAAGTATGTAATCTTCATTTGTAACCCAGCCTTCTAATTTGTTCCATTACTGATTCTGCACCCCATCTCCCTCCCACAGTTCCCATTTTGAAACATAGGTCTTCTAATGATTTCTTTTTCTCGTGGCTCATAATAAACTTTGTCACTGTTTTACTTCTCAAAGAGGCCATTTGTAGATTGGTCCTTACTTTTCGTATATTCTCTACAGGTATTTTCCTCCTGCATAATCAAGCAGTGTGTTTTCACAGTGGGTGGGTTATTCAGGGGATATTTCTTTCCAACCAGCGATCAATTACTGAAAAGGGAAGCAATATAAAGAGAATAAGGCAGGTGACATGTCAAAGCATAATTATCACAAGTGATCTGTTTGCAGTATGTAGGCAACATTACCATAAAAGATCCTGTAGATCTGGTGGTTACTTGTCAGCTGACTATTCATGTAGCAGCTTTCAGAGTCACTAGCATTTGAGACAGCTGTACCACATGAAATGGTAGAAAAGCATGTAATGGAAAATAAAGATGCTGTTAAGTACTCTCTTGCTTGGTTTTACAGCTTGGACAGCTGGGTAGTCCTAGCCTTCTCTGTATTAAGAGAGAGCTGAGGAGGCTTCATGACTTGGATGAGCATCAGTAGGTCATGAAGGGAAGCTTCTTCACTGTGAGGCGAAGCTTGTTCTTCACTGCCTGTATCTGGACCCATCTAGCAGGGACACCTGTAGCTAAACTCTTCTTCGTTGGCTGGGAATCCTGAGAAGGCTTTCTTTGAAGCATCTAAGAAACACCTAATTTGGTGCAAAAATTCGATGTGAATAACCTAAATAACGCACCACAGTTTCCTTGTGTTCTGTGCTCGATTCCCTGTGCCCAAATGCCAGAGCATGATTTACAAAGGGAATGCTTTTCCATGGAAAACTGGGTTAGTTAAAAGGAGATGTGGGGAGCGTTCCAGTGCTGGCCACAGGCTCTAGGTAACTCATTGGCTGCTCTCCTTGTCAGAAGGGCTGAAATATTTCCTTTCTGTCTTGACTTCAGGATATGAGCGTGCATTTGTAGTGTAATCCAGAGTCGCAAATTGATGTTCCAGGTATTACTATGGTGTAGCAGAGTAGTAATTATAAAGCTATCATGTCTGTATTTTAAATGCAAGTTCCTAGTACAGGAGATATGCTGTACCTTTTTAAGCAGCTTTGTTAAAGGACTTAAAACTGCAGGTGTCCGTTAGCTTTGATGTGTATTCTGGAGGAGTCTCTACAGCTATGTCACTAGAGGAAAACTCCTTGTGTTTTTTCTAAACTCCTTCCAAGACAGTGGTTGAAAATCAGGGGAAACGAATGTTGTTATCATCACTGTGCAAGCAGGATGTTGAAAAGGAAGATTTCTCTTCCAGGGAAGGAAATGTGTTTGCACTGTAAGTAGAATCCAAAAAGCAATATTTAGAAGGTGTTTTGGAACAGAAATTCCTGTCTGCCTTAAAATGACTATCAGTAGAAGCCCTACTGTGTTTTCTTCTTGAGGATGACCAAACACTGCTAAACACTGAAGGTAACAGGTTAGCTATCACACAGAGGTGTGATTTGTGGAATCCTTTTGACATTAACATTTTAACATAATATGGCAGTCAAAAGTGAATGCTGTTCGGAAAGTAAATGAATGCTGTTATAAAGAAATTATGAAAATTCTAACAATGATGTGACAATATCCAAATGATTGAAACCAAATTTTCCCTTTCAGTAATTTTGTCAAAACTGACATCTTCTGCAAAATGTTTTGGAGTTGAGACAGCATCTCCCAGGAGAAACATATTCCTTAAAAAAAAACAGTGTTTAATGAGGTGTATTTAAATGCGCATTATGAAAATTAGTAGTTGTTTAGGTTTGTAAGAGAAAAGCAATGTGGAATTTAATAGCAGAATGTTTTAATGAAGTGCATCGTTTAATCAATAAATTACTATGATTCCGGTTCACCATCTTTCTCCACCTCCTCAAGCAGCTGAGTACCAGCTGGATTGGAAATGCTGTAGTTATAACTGAATGCAGACAGCTAATTTGATAGTGTTTTAACCTACTTAGTACTTGTCTTTGTTTTTACACTCATTTTTGCCTGACCTCCTGCTACAACCCATCCCCTGGATGGGGAAAGATCTGATGAACACGCTCTCTTTTGTGGGTTTACAAGGTTGAGTATCTAAAGGATTGTTTTCATTACTAACATCCTGCTATAGTAAAAGAGTAAATTTAATACATATGACAATTGTTATATTACTTAATCCACTGTTTGCCTTCTAATTTAGCTTGAGTTTGCCTTGTTATTTGGTATGTTAGAGGAAAGCTAGAATTCAGCTATTTGGCACACCCTTCTTATCGCGTGTACTTTAATATTGCATGCTGGTGGAGCCTCCAGCTGTAAGATGTCACAGGATAGCAATCTCATCAGCTCGTCCTAGCTGGCTTCAGGGGAGGATGCATCTGGTGTCAATTTTGTCAGACATCTCCATCACAGTTTAGCAGATCTCTTTGTTCATGGGAGTGCAGGTACGTGAGATGCCGCATGCTGTATGGAGATGAGTGTCCGGATGCTGGGTTGTGTGCTTGGTGCCTGGAGATTACAGAATGGGTGCATGCCTTTGGAGACCTCTGGTCACATGATGGTGAACTGCATTTAGACTGGGTTTTTGGTTGTCCAAGAGGGTACCTGCGTGCAGTGCCTGCTGGAGAACAGCAGAATCCAGTGCTGTATCCGTAATGCCTTCTGGGAGCATTTGCCAGCAGCGACCTCCCCAGACCTGTGTCCCTCTGTCATACTTGGGGCAGTGTAAGGCAGGGCAGTGGTACCTTGCATGGATGACCAGGTGCACAGTGCTGCTTGGCTGGTTTGGGGGCAGCAGTGCACACACTCCTGATAAGAGAGCCCTGCTGGGAAGCGCAGAGGTTTTCTGCGGCTTCAGATCTTTGTGCTACCAACATGACTCAAAGCTTAGAAAAGCCACCATGACTGGGTGATAAAGACCAGAAGTGAGAGCAGCATATCTAAGGAAGTCAGTTCATAGATCTTCTGTGATTCTGCTTTATATTAAACTGTTTTTTATTATGCTAGTTTGCCAAACCTGAGAGCAATAGAGGTATTTTTCTTTCATAGTTTAGAAAGAATGAAAAGTAGAGCCAGGCATTGCACTGCTCATCTCAGAAGGGCAAGTCACATCTCCAGCAGCAGGATATCCAAGAGAACTTTGCTCTGCATCTTCAAGGGCAAATCACATGGAAGCCTTCCCTGCCAAACGAGCTCCACAGCAAGGCGATTTATGTGTGAAGTCCCTTTCAGGGCACTGAGCATCATCCAGCCCATGCAGAGACAAGCATGGCTACTGCTGGTAGGATAAACTGCCATGGAGTAACCTGTGGCATTGTAGGACTTGGTAAGGTGGATAGGGTTTGTTGCTTGGTATCATGAGTTGCTAGAAAGGTTTCAAACGGTGCTGACTACCTTGTTCTTGTCATTTTGGAGTCTGATAAACTACTTCCCTAATGGTAGGCAGGAAATTTTTGATTTGTTGAAGGAGATTGAACACGTGGGTACTGTCCTGGCTACAAGCCAACAGGTAGTTGAGCACCCCTCCAACTCACTTCCAAATCTCTGATGTATGTACGTGTGGTGGTGGGTTTTTTATTTACTCAGGTACAGAAATGTTTAGTAAATAATTGCTGGGACCCAGGACAATATCATGGTGTTTTCCTTAGGGTTTTTTTCAGTTGGATTTTTTTTTTTTTAGTGGCCAAAATTATTCCAATGGCATTTTAGGAAGAAAGTCACATTGCAGAAGTGAAGATACAGTTATCAGATTCACTTTTATTTTGGGGATAAGCAGGATTCAGCCCATCAGAGGCGAGATGTATGCATGTGGCCGTTCTGCTTGTGTGCCACACATGTGATCAATTTAACCAGGGGAGGATTTAGGCAGGGTGGGGACACCGATGTTTCTTGTGACATGTGGAATGTTAAGCCACAAAAATGCAACCACAAAATCAGCAGATTAGAATTCCCATTTGTAAGAAATAAATAATCATTATGGTGAGATAGTCCATGAGGGATTATCACGGCTGCTTCCAATTCTCTTGCTCTGTTGTTCGAAGTGCTGTGACATTTTTTCCATGCGAATATCTGTCTTTTTTTTCTTCTTTATATTTTTGTTCACTACATTTACTTTCTCCTGGTTGAGATTGTAGTTGTCATGGTGATTTATGGAAATGAATGCAACATTTTAAGGTTTGTCTCTGTACATGCCTCTTGCTTTTCTTCTTGCTTGTAATTATGTTGTGCACCTGTTGTTCCCCATTGGGGCCCATGTGTTCAGAGAACCAATACTCACTTTGCAGTTGGTTTACTCAGTTTTACAACATTTTTTAGTTGCATCCGACAAATCCATTCTGGCTTTGTGCCAAAGAGCTGTCTGGCAGCATAAGTCATTGTTGCACTAAAGAGAAGAGCATGGTATCTATTCCGGGTTCCCACCCACCAGAGCCTCATAAATCTATGCAAATGTTTCAAGAAACAGGTTTGATTGTTTAGAATGAGCTAATGCTGCAAAGCCCTTCTTAGCCCTGAGCTGAGTCTGGAACTTGGACTCCCCAGGCTTACAGGGTTAACTTAGATTTATAGGATATGCCTACATCGCTTTTAAAAAGCAAGCTTGAGGGCAGTGGAGAGCATATTGGCTTCTCAGCTTCATAAGCTTCTCATCTACACAGAGGTTTCCCCAGCCATGTGTCTTGGTGCTGAGTACCTGATGTCATGTTAACTGCTCTGTTAACCTGCCTGGCATATGCAGCCGTGTGTCTGCATTCTTCAGTAGGAAGTCTCCAAGCAGCGGTTTTGCAAGCATTCCCCTGCCTGTTCTCAAAACACAATGTGTGTGTATCCTTAATTTGCCCTTTTAGCTCAAAGTCTAGGGAGGAAGCATAGGCTGCTTTATTAGACAGAGGAGAAAAATGTAGATTTCCGATGATGCCCTAGATACTCGGAATTGCCCTCGAAACAGCCTCTAACTCTCCTCTGGAGGGAGACTGGCTTTCTAACTTAGACCTGTAGTAGGTGGTGAGAATGAGACAGGTGGTGATACCCTCTGCCTGAGCATGGAGTTAGACTTTATCCCACATAAACCCAGTTTGTCCTCAAGGGTAGTTGCTCTGTGTTTTGTAGATCTCTCTGCTGTGCCAAGGGAATTCTTGGAACATGAAAAATTTGTCTTCCAGAAATTTTCTGATCATCCTTTGATCAGAGATTTGCTTTATGGCAGAGTGTCTCTGTTGTTACCATTTTAGTTATGAGCATATTTTGTCTTCTAATAAGATCAATGCAGCTATTCCCAACTGTGTAAGGAAGTCACGCTTTCATGTATCATCAAGGAGTGTGTCAGCAGTTTTGTAATTGTTTTACAGATTTATTTTTTTTTTTATAAACTTTACAGCAGACTAGTTGGGGGAAGTGGGAAAATGGGGCTAGGGTCTTTAGGTCAAGTAAATCAGCATTTGGCAATGTCTCTGTGCAGATTTCAAATGTAATCTATAAGCTAGAACAAGTTTACTGAGAACAAAGCACTTAATGAAGTCTGTTTGCAGCTGTAGTGGTTTCTCTCTTGTGAAAGAAGAGGCTCTCTCTTTTGCTTCAGTAGTTCCAGTAATAGTACTGATCGGTCCTTTCTTCTCTACCTGTGTGCCCATTTTGATGAAAACAGTCACTATTTAGTCGTGGCATGGTTTGGTTTGGAAAGGACCTTAAAGATCCTCCAGTTCCAATCCCCAGCCATGGGCCGGGACATCTCCCACTGGATCAGGTTGCTGAAAGCCTCACCCAACCTGGCCTTGAACACCTCCAGGGATTGGAATGTCCACTACTTCTCTGGGCAACTTGTACCAGTGCCTCACCCACCCTTGCAGTAAAAAAATTCATGCCAGTATCTAATTAACTTTACCTTCATTCAGCTTAAAACTGTTACCCCTTTTCCTATCGCTGCATTCCCTGTTTAATGTTACTACGACCTCTACTCTGCTTTTGAACTTCGTGAAGTGACCAGATCACTTGGAAGTTTCTAACAAAAAACGGGAGAACATGATCACGGAAACTTCATTTCCATGGGAAGTCAGACTGAAAAATAACCCCACGGTGATCAGCGGTTTTGCGTGTCCTCATTGCAGACTGGAAGGACAGATTCGCAGCCTACTTCACCCCCTGCATGCAGCACTGAAGTGTCACCCACAGGTATCTGATTTTGCAAGGCACAGGCAAGCACGAGCAGAGCAGATGCTACACATGCTGTCTTGTAGCTCTAGCTTCCCAGAGCATAGTTGTATGTAGAAAAGACCATCAGAATTTTCATGCAGTATTCATATCTTTCAGACGAAAGCATAGTAATTGGCAGTAATTCTCAAGGCACTCCTTGGAATTCAAGATGAAAAAGGATATAAAAAAACGCCACTTGGAGTTTGCCTGTCTTTTGTGCTGTCTAATTTTCTGCATAATCAATGAGGACTTGATTCATCAAAGCGCTTCCTGCCATGCCTAACTCTGAATGTGTGAGGAATCCCATTGACGCTACTGAAGCAAGAGTGTTGTGCTTGGCTCGGTGCGTGTTGTTGGCAGCGTGACACACACTAACCCAGCAGATAGATGTGACTGCAAAGCCTTTCTGCATTATTAGTTCCATGGGTCAAATGGGGGCTTCGGGTGTTTAATGCAGGCTTGGAATAATTTCACTTGTGCCATTGACAATGATTTCCAAGACAGGATGTGTGAGTGCTTACAGTATTATGCCATAAATCTCAAGAATTGTCTTTGGCATTTGCTCTGGACGTGTACTCAAGACCACTGCCACTGTAAGTGTGCAGACCCATGACAGCAAAGTGTGCAGTGCCAGAGATGTCACTCCGTTTTGCGCTTCAGACTGGTGTGTTTTAATGATGATAAACCAAGAAGGTTTGGGTGGGTCTGTGGCCTTTTTAATGGTAATTTTTTCTTATAAAGTTGCGAGGCTTTAAATAATGTAGGTCCTGCACCAGAAATGCCAAGATTGAGATATTTATATCTGATAAACTGTGTTTTGCAGTACATTTATTAGGAATGAGCATGGGATCGTGGATGATGAATCATTTGTGAACTTTGATAAAAAGGTGGGACTGTGTCATTAGAAACCAGGTGAATTACATCTGACCATCACCCCCACACTCCCCAAATACAGGTGACAAAAAGAGGGAGTAATTGCTAAATCTGATAGTGTGAAACAAACTTCTGGAGCCCTAAATAGAACAACAGTCTTTTAAGGGAATTGAAGAAGTTTTTACCTCTTGTGCTGTTTATGCAAACCTCAGCAAAAAAGCAGGACATGCAGTTTCAGACCATCACTGCTTTGGGATAACTGTGTCAAGGAATGAAAATGCTGGTGAACCATTTTCTATTCGTTTCTCTCTTCTTAGTGAATACACAAAGTTTTGACACATTCATAAAGGACAAGTTCACCAGTGGCTCATTAAAGTTATGATTGAGCTGTAACCTCTGGTTCAGCAATTCCCTAAAGCAGAGAGAGTGGAAGGATATGCTGAGAAAAGCTCATCTGTGACATATGTGTTTTTTCTAATATTTCTCTAAACACAGAGATACTGTGTAGATCCCGGGCTAGAGTGGCTGCTGGGAAAATGGCTTGCTTGTTGATTTTAAAATATAAAATCCTCTTGAGTGTAATTTATATCCCTAAATGTAGTAAAAAAATTGCTGGCTATCTCTGTACTGTAGCCTCTCCTGTTTACAAACAGATGTGTTACTGCCTTAACTGGGGATTTGGTATAAATTGATCAAAAAAATCCCTCCTTCCAAAATTAGCCTTGTAAAATTCCCATAACGATTGCATGACAGAAAACTGGCTGAGTACCTCGGAGATGCTCCCCAGCCTGTGATTTGGAAAGGCGACTAAATATGCGGTCTGGCTTGCTGAAGCACAGAGGACTCTCTCCTCTACATGCGGTTGTTGCTATGTGAGAGAAGCTGTGGCTCTGGCTCTGAAGCCATGAAACCTTTTTTTGGGCTCTCTATTAAAATACTTCATTACTTAAATATGCATTGTCTTTGGGGAGCACCTCTCTTCTCTCTCCTCTCCCCTCCCTAATATACTTCATCATAAACTTCTGCAAAAATGTATAAATAAATAAAATAATCCAGGTTCCTTTTTCTTAAACAAAAATTTAATTAAAGGGAAGTTAGCTCCCTTTGGAATACAGAAAAGGAGCTTTAAAGACACTCTAGACATTGGCTTTAAGGATTTCCTTCCCTCTTTTTGCCTAATAGACTCCAATCCTAGGATTGTATTTCTCTGCTTCAATGCTAAAAGACTTCTTAAAAGAAGCAATATTCAAAGGCCTAACCCAGACATTTTATGGGTTGTCATACATTTTCAGCTGTTCATAACATAAAAAATAAAATAAAATACTGCAGGTTACTTTATCAAAGAGAAAGTTGATTTGTAATTCCCAAGGCAGAATTATGAAAATACCTTGAGAGCATTACAGGAACAGACATTTATGAGAACTCATAAAATTAGCTGACTGCAGTACAAATTTGCTGAATGCTTTTGAAGGAGAAAATATGTTCCTTACCCCACTGCCCAGAGAAAATCATATGAAAACTGACAGTTTGTGAGGCCTTTTCTTTGACAAATCAAAGCCAGAGCAGTGTTTCTGCAGTGTTATCCTGGGAAAATGATGTAGACCTGATCTTCATCCCACTGAAACAATAGAAAGAGAGCTAATAGTATCAACAGAAGCAATACTGAGTATTAACAGAGCCTCATGTATGGGAATGGGGCTGTTTCCCAGCTGTCTTCCATCCCCAGGCTGTTCCTTCAGTGGCTGAGTTGTCTTGAGGATGGAGGAGGGCAGGGGAGGATGGGAAGCCTTTAGCAAGGGGTCCAAAACTGCAGCTTACTGGGTGCTGAACGCCTTCAGGTCCTCTGTGTGTTGGAAAGCAACTGTAGAGCTGGTCCCCTCTTCTCTTTTTGAACGTACATGGTGGCACCACCCTTGTCCCAACCCTGGAAGAGTCAGTGGGAGTCCATTGTGAAGCTGCATCCTGAGCAAGTCAGAGTGTGGGTCTAAGGCTGACACGTGCCACAAAAAATGCCAGAACCAGGTGGGGCACTGTCACTCACTATTGCCCTGCATATAACCAATAACGCAGGGTCCATTAAAATATATCTTCATGGCATCTGGAGTTATTTTACGAGCATTGAGGGATCTCCCTCCACTTCCCCTTGATAAACTTTTCCAATAGTTATTACTTGCAACTGGCAAAATAAATAAATACATTAAGTACCTTCTTTCACTTTTGAACGTCTTGTGTAACTTCAGACTGACCAAGTTGTGCCTTTCTGTGCTGAACCAATGAATCCACAATCACAAGTCTTCCTAGCAAAGATGTGTATCATTGTAGTCAGTGCATCTCTGTCTTATGCTGAATTGACCAAGCTACTTAAATCTCCTACTGTGAGGCCTGTTTCCTGGATGGGAATTATTCTGTTGATCTTCTTTGTGGTTTCTTAAGAAAACGAGGCTTACGTGGGTATACTGAAAGTGGATTTATGTGTCCGCCTGCTCCCCTACTTCTCCTTCCCCATTAACCCTTGACTAATTTCACAAAGACAGGAAGAGTCTTAAAGATATTTAGGCTGCATGTGTTACCTGAAGAAAAGGGAAATCCTATTAATATCTAATGAGGGAGAAGCTGGAATGTTTGTTCTCAGCCGCTATTGGACATCCAAAACTCCATACTGGAGTGATCTGCCAAGACTCGTTTTTTTGTTTTGCTGCTCCTGATGCTGTGTTTTTGAAAGCTGGTCACTGGAGAGGTATATAAAGGTCATGGTTTACTTTTGCCATACTCAGATACCAAACCAGTTATCTTGTACATCCAACTCAGGAGAGCAGCGTGCTGAGGACTGGGATCTGTGGTCACTGATGAGCCTCCAGGCTCATCGTCCGAGAGCTCTAGCCTGGATCCCCCATCTGCAAACACCCCTCTCGGCATTGGCTGTGTTCCTGCCTACCTTGTTTCAAGAGACAAATCTGTTCAGATGACTGTATGTCTTCATAAATCACCAAGCTGACAGTCTGTCCGTGTCTGTGTGTATTTTATTGGCAGCGTTTCGAGAAGTTCTTCCAAATCATGGATGAAAATGTTGACTAGTGTTGGGCTTGTTGCCAAGCTCTATAATTTTTTTGCTAGAAAATGCTCCCATCACAGAGGACTCTCCATTTTTACAGCTGCTTTTTTACATCTTTCAGTATAGTTAGTTTTCAAACTATTTGAGGTCTTTCCTATGAATATTACATAGATTTAGTTCTGTAAGCAGAAACTTAGTCTCCTTTAGCTTACTACTGTAAATTGATGCAGTTTTAGCAACTAAGGCTGAATAATCTCAGAAAGGAAAGGATTTTTTTTTCATAACTATTTTCTGTAATGCCATATTGACTACTACAGATAATCTTACTTTTATAAGTAACTTCTCTGCTCACTGAATACTCTGTTCCATACCCCTGCTCATTGAGGATGTATTCCAAACTAGTTCATTCAACTGAAGTCAACTAAACTGATATAAAAACTGTCATGAATTTGAATTTGTTGATTTGTTTCTCCTATATCCTGACCTCAGTTTGTTGACTTGTCTGAACACTCCAATGCTGTAGGTGGCATTGGAAAAAAAAAAGACAGGATTTGCAATATCAAGTATCTTAAAAGCACAAGAAAACTGAGAATTATATGCATTTCACTTTCTCAGATCCAGATTTAATCTGTGTTTCTGAGTCCGTGCCTAATTTTTTGCAGAATCTCTCACTTGTTCAGTTGAATTGTGAGTGTTTAGCAGAGTTACATAAGTGAGAGAACAGATGCCTTCAGGTTATGAATGTGTTCCCTGGGCTTAATACAATTTCCTTTTTGTCTTCCATTGATTAGTTGTTTTGCTTTTCCCTCTTTAAATCTAGTTAATGAACCAACTTTCTTTAATCCCATGTGAAATTTACTGTCCATCAATAGCATTATTCATAAACTTTGCGGTCTCCCATAGCTGATAAGACACAACAGTCCAGATATCATCTGTTGTTTGTGAAGGGTTCAAGTGCTTAATCCATGAGCATCTTTTGGCTGATACCGAATTGAAGACCTAGAGGAAATCTAATTTTCAAGTCCTTCTCAAGCAGAGAAGACGTGTAGGGAATATGTTTGCTACAAAAGGGAGGATGCTGAAGACAGGAGGGCGTTTTTAGTTCAAAGGCTGTGTTAACAAAAGACACAAAGGATGTAGTTTGGCCAGGAATGAAGACAGATTGGATGGTATTTCAGCATTAGTTGGCCTGGGGTAAAAGTAGATACCTCTGGGAGAGGCTCTGGACAAAACCACTTGGATGGTAGCTTAATTATGAAAAATATTGCATGAAGCCATGTCTATGGTAAAAAATAGGATTTCTTAATCTGGAAGTCTTCTTCCACCTGAAGTACAGCCAATTTTTGAAAGGTTTCTCTGCTCAGGTGGAAAAAATCTGCTTAGTGTTCTCTAATCTTAAGCCTAAGCTTTTTCACCTCTTCCTCAGTCGCTTCCGCCTTCTTTGATGCCTGCATATCTCAGAAATAATAGAGAAGAGGAGCTGATGGTCTCATTAGTGAAACTTTAGCAAGGGCAAATGTCTGAAAAATAGCTGTTAAAACTGAGCAACACAACCTCACACCACTTGATCTTTTCTATAAACTCTGTGTACGTAGTTGTATGTAAAATGTATGTGCATCTATATACACATATATAAATTGTTGGTGTAAGTGATACATATATATATGCAAAACCAGTTGCAGAATGTGCAATTTCCCACATTCATATAATTTGACCTTGTCAATTATCTAACCAAAAAATCCTGCTTCATCAGAAGAGAATTCTTATTTCCTGCTTCTTTTTTTCATTGCAAATTTCCTCCTTTTAAAAAGTATTTGAAAAGCTTTGCTGTTTTACTCCCAAACGGAAAGCAGTAACAAAGCCTTTCTACAGAGTAGCAAAACGTAATCCTGAAATTCTCAGGGAAGGCTTTTGAAGTTTCTAAGGTTGCTTTTTTCTATTCCATGGTGTCTTTAAATTATTCCCGTCTGTTGCAGTTTTAATGTGCTCATTATTTTTTTTTCTTCATGCGCAATGTCAGTATTTTAGATAACTTGTGTTTTTCCTTTACTCTGAAGAGAATTCCTGAAGAGGTAATAATATTCAATCCAAGTGATACTCGAACAACATAATTATGCTAAAAGTGGAACTAGTTCTCTTGCCTAAAAATCTTGGTTTGATGCAATGAAATCTACATAGTGACTTGGGTCAAGGGTGGCAAAGAAGTAGTGGAGATCCAGAAAATGCTGAAGAAAGGCTGTATCTCAAAAAATCCAGAGTTATGTTCTGATGTATTCAAAATTAAATATTGAATATATTACACGAATGGGATAGAAACCCAAAAGTAAAATTTTTCATTTGGGAGCACGTGTAACATTGGTTGATCCATCATTTTGCAGATGTATTTTAAACTGTTTGTTCTGGATAAACAAAACCAATATTTAGGGAGTGCAGTAATGGGATGAGAGATAACAGTTGTAAGCTGAAAGAGGCGTGAAATTTTTTCCTGTGGGGGTGGCTGCCCAGAGAAATCATGGATGCCCCATCCCTGGAGGTGTTCAAGGCCAGATTGGATGAGGCTTTGAGCAGTGAAGGCATGTCTGCCCATGGCAGGGGGATGCAAGTGGGTGATCCTTAAGGTCCTTTCCAACTCAAACCACTCCATGATTCTATAATATTTTCCTTTTTTTTTTTCTTTTTATTGACTTACTGAAATAACTTTATGAACAGAAAAAAGAATAATCAATATCTATGCACATCTACCTAGGTACTCAACACACAGTATATTTCCTCTTGAAATAAGCAATTGGGGTATGGCAAATTATGTTCCTTCTTTGTCATTTCTCTTTATAATTTTATTGCTTGACATGAAGGCTAAGCGAGTTCATGACTCCATTACGCTCAGTGCCATAGCATGCAGAGTGAAATGTGGGTCCTGTGCTAATACGTTTTTGAAAGATTTAAACCAGAGTGTGTCAGACTTTCAGTAAACTAATTGTGGCTCATTCTGTGGTCACAAGGAAAGCATTTAAGATTTACATATAGTCATACATATTTCTGGACCTAAAGGCTACAGGAATGGGGCCTTAATGCTGTTTACCACCTTGGGGAACATTAAAATGATGGGACTGGAAGAGCTGTTTAGGTTATAGCAAACTAATTATACCCAGAGGGGAGAGTACCACAGCATTCAAAATGAGCTGGTAGGGAAAATCTCCTGTGGATCCAAATTATATGTTTATAAGTTAAAGAATAAGCATCTTTCATCAGCTGAGCAACTTAAACTGTGGCAGTTTTAAATGCCATTCATACCCACCTAAAGCAGGGAGTTTTGTACTGAGGGAGCGTGCTCAGATGCTTCAACGTCTCAAGAGGAAAACTGCTTGATTTTCTTCTTTATTTATTTTTTCTCCTTTTCTGTAGCTGCCAGCAGCACCGCAGATACAGAATTACTCCATCTCAACCAAAGCAGAAGGGCTTTGTGTTGGACCCGCACAGACAACAAATTTTAAATCGCAGGTCACATTACGTGGTGTATCTTCAAATACTTCTTCACTGTTCTTCTCCCTAAGCACATCTTGTTTGTTTCTTCTCACATATTGATTTATCTCCACTAATGTTAAAATATTTCTGATTCGCTTCTAAACCTTACAAAACTTCATTTATTAATCTAAATAAAAAAGCTGAGATTTAGCTTTGGTTTTGAACCCTTCCCAGGCTTTCCTTGGAACAACGACTGCATTTTATTGTGTGTGTTTGTAGATGTGCATAGAGAGAGATGCAGATTAAACATCACCGCTGCCTAGTTCCCCAGGTCATGGCCTGCTTAACAAAATGACTGTTCAGTTTGGGACTGCTTTCTTTAGGATAGGATTTCTGCCTGTTTTCAAGGTAAGACAGAACAGTCAAATATTTATGAACGTTACAACATTCCAGATTTCCTTTCCAAGGCTACTTGAGGCCACTTGAAGAAGTAAATCTGTCGTGGTGATAGAGACAAGCTTCATTTGCACACTTCCTTTCATCTCTCTCCAAACAAACGTTTCGTTCACACTTCCTAGGTCAGTGGTAGCAACTGTGCTTGGTTTCTCTGTGGAATGAGCAGAACTGATTGGAATCATTTACATGATGCTGGTCTATTGGTAAGGAAAGAATCTGCACAGTCCAGGCACACGTTCTCTTTGTTCTTCTTTTCGTGCATTTGATATACTAAAGTGGATTGATGATAATCAGGATGCTGTGTTTACCCTGGAAGCAGGCAGACTAGACAGCTATTTTCCTTGCTCAGCTTTTCTTCTACAGATGCTTCTCCATTAGAGATTATTCAAGGGCTTTTCCCTAATGCAGTCAGAGGGCACTGCAATGACTAATTCTGGTTGCTCTGTACAAGGCCAGATTTGAACCTGTGACTCTGAACTGAAGGATGACATTTTCAGTATTTCTCTGGTCCTCCTGTGTATGCGTCTTTCGTGCTTACATCGGTGCTTTCTCTATTCCTTGATGAAGTGACAACTGCATCTATTTCATAGTAATTTTTCTCTTGACCTCCCACAGTTGCTGTCAAGTTCAGTTTGACTTTGCTGCAGATGGGGCTCTATGCCTGGTAATGTCTTTTTAGCCCTAAAAGTTAAGTCCCTCAGCTGCTGCTAAGGAAACTTGGCTGGATGCTGAGAAACTCTCTCATAACGGGGCTGGAAGGAAACCTTCCTCCCAGCTGCAGAGAAGGAGCAGGCTGGTCTATACGTCCTGTTTCAGACTTGGAGCCTCATCCCCACAACTTTTGCTGCCCAGGAGAATGCTCATCCCTTTCCCAGCTGAGGTCAGCTGGCAAGACCAGCCTCACACTGCTGTCCTCCTAATGGTGTGATGCAAGGATCTGTGTATAGGTTGTCTCAGGCTCCACCAATCCTATGTTAAGTTGTTGCATTCTGGACAATCGTTTCTTATCGTTTCTGACCAATCGTGCCCAGCTATCTGCCCCCGGAGAGCGTATAATAGTCCTAAGTAGAGGCAGATGTGGTTTTTCTCTGCTAAATGTGATGCCAGAATTTCTGTGGGTTTGGGGCCTTGTTTTAATCCTTCCTGATAGGTAGCTGTCAGTGTCCCATGCAGTTGTGCTTAGTGGTCCTTGTTAGCATTTCTCAGCAAGGACTGCTCCCTCCTTGGGGAGCGCAGGAGACTGCTTGAGCGGCTGCAGGTTTTTGTCTCCAGCGCTCATCTGGAAGGCACCTGCTCTGTAGGGCTGAGGAAGTGGAGTGGGGTCGTGGACGGGTGGAAAGTTATGATGTGACTTGAGAACAACCCATACTCTCTGGTGAAATCCCAGGTGTAGAGAAGTTGCGGTTGAAGCCATGAGGAAAAATTCTATGGATGTCAGTTGTGTGAGCTGCACATCTGACACTTTCCTTAGGGAGCTGGTGACCAACTGTGTGGAGGATACGGACAGGGGAAAGGTTCGCCTGTGCAAGGTCACCTCCTGGCCTGCCCTTTATGTGACTGTGTTGATAAAAGCAGTTCAGTTGCCTCTCCCTTGACCTGTCTGATGGATGTTACAGCCAGGTCTTGGCATTAAAGAGTGAGTTGGGTCTCGTTGCCCAGCCTGCATCCCTAGCTGAGGCACAAAGTAATCTCTTAGCCAAATGTTCACTCGAGCACACCGTAGCTGCTTAACTTCTCCTGTGTAAAAGAACTTCCTTCCCTTTAGGGTGTTCCCTTGATTTTTAAAAAGTCAAGCAAATATTTAAGAGTGGATTAGAGTCTAGCTCAACATATCCATCATTCACCATCAATTATCCAGGTCATTAATATGATTACGCTCAGCTCAGGACTTCTCTGTGTATGAATGTACCAAGAGCTAGGAGGGGGAGAAATTTATAGCAAGAGCCTTTTCCTCCCCCCTCTAATTTAATGGCACACAGGCTTTGACCTAAAGTGTAATTTTCTGCAACATTTAAGGCAGATAAAGTGTCCTTAGCAGCCAAAGGAAAGCTCAAAGGTAACATTATCTAACTAGCAAACAGATGGAGGATTTAACATTCTTGGTAGCTGAAATTTTGGACTCTGGCCAAACCACGTTAATGGACTTTTTAGCAGTCGTTCTTTTCCTATGAAAGTGCAGGATGCAGATAAAGCACAAAGAAAACATCTAGCAGTACAGGCAGAAGCAAGGAAAGATACCAACTTGATCATGAGCACCGCGGGGAAAAAATAAAAGCTTGTGTTTCAGAAACTGGGGCATGGCAGGTATGATTTGATTAAAGAAATAAGATAGTTCACCTCAGAAGCCCCAAATCTTTTGACTTAATGGAAAAGACAAGCCTGTTGAATATTAAGAGGGGTTGTCGTTCTGTGTTAACTTTGCCTTCCTGTGAAAATTGCAGTGAAAGATGTCTCTTGAAGAGCGCTTGTTCTGGTTGAGTTGTAGGAAACAAAGCTAAGTCTAAAATCCCTTATTCACAGACACATCCAGCTCCTTGTACACTGGCAGCAAGCCCTGGTGCTCCCTTATGGTCCCTAGTATTTTGCTGTGTGCCAGAAGGTTTTCCCAATTACCACAACCATAAGCTTTCTTACTCCATAGCGTATTCTCTCTGGGTTTTAAACATGACAGATTGGGCCCTGTAAAAGTTATGTAGGGGATACCACACGGCTCAGGAGACAAGAACGTATTTTCCAGGAATTGTTGGTGAAAACTTTGTGTTGTAAAGAAAGCAACTGAGGGGAGGTGAGCCCTGGGAAACCCTAATAATTTGCTGTGATTTGAATCCACTGAATCTTATGATTTATTGCCAGTGGATCTTCAAAACTGTATGAAATTTGTGATTTTTTCACAAAATGTCAGTATTTCATTATAATAACTATTATCTCAGCACTTGTTGGGTGAGTTTATTATTTAGCTCAATAAAATATTTCAGTCTCCTTAGCCGGGAGCTGGAAAGTGTCATGTGGCTGAACTGATTAATAATCAATAGGACTAAAGATGCTAGTTCAGAGGATTTGGTTGAACTGCCTGGCACTTCTGCAGAGATCTGGAACCACTCGTTTGACAAAGAAAAGAGGCTGACACTGTAAGTAAACTTGGGAAGACATTTGCTTAGACTAGCCTCACTCTTTTTCCAAGCAGAGATTTGGGAGCAAATGGATGACATTAACACTCTATGCTGATTACAAAACTCTGAATAAATCACACAGAGGTCTAATTCCACCAGATCTCATTACCACTGGATTGAACTTTTCACTAACTTGCCTGTCTCGAGTGATCTGAGTCAGCGCATCGGTTCTGAGCATCTCAGGATTTGGGAATGCTGGAAATAGAGCTGATTCCAAACACTGGCGCTCAAGAGCATTCTTACAAGTCATTTTCCAGCAGGCAAAACCTAAACTATTATAAAGAGTCGGAGGCCAGCAGAAACTCCAGCTGAGAACTCAGAGCTGCTCCCATGCCAGAGCATCCATCTTTCAAAAGTTTAATGAGATGAGTTTCCATCAGGCGCTTTCACAACCGGGCCACCAGCAGTGGCCTTGGACATGGTGTCTCGCTCCCCATGGTGTCTGGACGGCAGAAACTGTGGTTCAGACCTCAGTGAGAAAGCACAGTGGTGAAAATTTGTGAGAACTAATTAAATGAGACAAGACTTTGCCTGGCAGGGATTCGTGCCAGATATACTGTATCCCGGAAAACCATTTCAGGTCTTGCCATAAAGTACTTGTGGAGAGAAAGCAGGACATCTTGCCAGACTTCACTTCAAATATAGTACTACAACTTTTCCTTTTCTTTTTTTGGAATTGATGTGGTCATAAATCACCTGTTTAGCACAAGGTTAAACATAGGACAACGAGAGCTGTGAAGTCTCATAGATTAAAGGCCACAGCCTAAGTAGGGAAATGGTCATACATAACGTTATCAGGCCATGCTTTAGCTGAGGGTGGAAAGCATCCTCTGAGAGCTCAAGACAAGACTGTCAGTCTCAGTAGATTCATATTCCTATTCCTGCTTTGCTAATGGCTGTTAGTCTTGGGACAAGTTTTTAGCTTCTTTATGCTTTGGAATCCCACTGGTAAGTAAAGATGGTATACAATTCCCTTCTCTGGAGTTTGGAGACTGCAGGGAGTTGGGGATAGCAGGGAGCTAAGTAGTAATGTTGTCCTCTCACGAAGGCATCCTCACCAGCAAGTCCTAGCTGTAATCTGGAGTCTAGAAGGTCTTGGGCAATCACCCCACGGATGACTAGCAGGTGAAACAGCAGTTCATTTCTTCATGCAGACCCACCCTCACATCCAGAGTGAAGTGTTTAAAGTAGCATCATCAGTCAGGCAGAAGTGAAAGAACACTGCATTAGCAGGAGTTGATCTCTGCCCAGACACCCCAGCACACCTGCCACGTCAGTTTGTGTTACCGCAGAGGAAAAACAACTCTGTAATGTATTCATCATGAAGTCTAAAAACAGTAGCAGGATGCAAGGAGTAGATGATGTTCCCTCAGAGCTCCTGGCTTGCTCCAGACTTCACCTCTGGGTTGACACCTGTAGTCTGGAAATGGTAAGTGATGGCTTTTGCAATGTAAGTCCATTTTTAATGCCTTATCAGATGTGTGCCTTAGGGAGGATTCACATAAGCAATGCCTTGGTTCTAAGCTGAAGGTACAAAAAGATCTAGCTGATACCAAGAACAATTTCCGTTGTGGTAGGCAGTAACTGAGCTTTCCAGAGAAATGACTCTAATACTTGTAGAGGCTTTTAGAGTTAGATAATACTTAAGTAAGATTGGGGCAGTTATAGATATATTGCAGTTGTATAATCTGGATATCGTTTCTTTGCAGAACTGTGTTTATCACATTCCTCAGCTGTCTCCAGCCTTTGGAGATCACTGTGCATCCTACCTTTCTTTGTTAGTCATATTTGCTTTAGTTACTATATTTTTTTTAATTTGCCTGTTTCTACATCACATAAAATACAATTTAATTAAAGCCAGAGCTAGGAAGAGAAAGAAATTTGAATACTTCTGAACTGTATTTCAGAGGGAGCAGTGAGCAGGTGTTAGGAAAAGAGAGATGAATTCTGAGAATAAAAAAATTAAGAGGGTTGGTCTGAAGGAGTAGTAGCCCACAGATGTGTTCACTGATTCATTGGAAATTAAAAGCAGATATAACAGTATGGGGAAAAAGTTCTACAACACCAAGTCTGCCTTGCATAGAGACACTTGTGGTATTGTTCCCCGGTTCAGGAAGGAGAGGGGGTTTGTGTTGTATGCTACTCCAGTCTCATTGAGCCCAGATTTTAGTCTCTTGTGGGTAGACATCAGTCATAAACAGATTGGAAAACATAGACACTTTTCTTGGAAGGAAGTATAGGGGGGTTTTGTTATGTGGGTTTTTTTTCAACACACTGCTGATTTCAAAGCTGTGTGGTTTGGGCAATAGCCCAGAATTCTTGGGTTTGTATTCTCCTTGTTCATCTTACAAAGCATAAATATCATATTTCCTGTACAGGAAAATATATACATACTTGTGTATCTGTGTGTATAGTACATCTGCATTTATATGGATATGGAATTAATAGTTTTCAGAATCGAGGTAGTGGAATGCAGCAAAACAGCGTTATGGAAAAGGAGCTCGATGTTGGAAAGGAAACTTGTTCCTGTTGTGGCAATCCCATCCTCACATCTTACTTCTCTTGCCCCAGTGTCATGAGCTGGCAAGCGGTCTTTAATGCTGTTCTTTAACTGCTGTTGGTTGGTGTGGGCAAGGGGTGGCAAAAACAACAGAGCAGAGAAAACCACATGCTGGGAGAGCTGTTGGCAGCTTGGGACAAATTCTCTACCTTGTGCATCAGTGCTGGTCATTTCCCACACACACTGACTTAGGACAGTAAGATCCTCTCTTTGCAGTGACTCAGGAGCCTCGGGCAAGGATTGTAGTGACTTCTGGTTCAGTAGTATGCTTTGCAAAGAGACTCCTTTGCTCATATGTCTTGATCAAATTCTTTCCTGGAAAATAGGATAGGATGCTTTTTCCCTGCAATTCCAAATACACAAGAGTATTCCTTGCTGCTCACAGTCAGAGACTGCCAGCTAGTCAGTGTTAAGGTATGCTGTGTTTTCTGTGATCAGCTCAAGGATTCCCTGAATACATCAACTATAATAGTAGTCAACCTATACAGAAAGTCCTTCTTTTTCATAATGACTTTCTTTCCTGATCAATACAGCAAACAACTAGAAAGAACATTCTCAAAAAAGCTCTTTATTTGGTGGCTGAAGAAAACTCTTCAGGGCTGTGAGCAACCTGAGCTGGGACTCTAAGCAACCTGAAGTTAAAGAAGTCCCTGCTCCTGCAAGGAGGTTAGACTAGGTGACCTGTGAAAGCCCCTTCGAGCCCAAAGTATCCTATGATTCTAATGTTTAGAGACTGTAATAGAAAGGAAACTTAGTCTGCTACCACGTAGTAATACTGTGCTTGTGATCTGTTGATAAAGAAAGTGTGTTTGCAAAAGAAGCATGCTGCAGAGAGCACATTACAGTTCCCCTTAAAGCGCGAAAAAAAAGTGGGATCTGACCCTTCCCATAAGCATCGTATTTACAGAAAAGCTCTATTTTCAAGAAAGAAGAAGTAAACATACAACTTACTAAATCTCAGCTGAAAACTGTGCTGGAAGAATTATCTTCCCTTCTTTGACTGTGTTAAGTGCTCAGAGAGGGCTGGAGTTGGGCTTCATCCAAATGGCAGTCAAGTGATCAGAAAGTGGGATCGGTGAGTGATGGGGCAGAGGGTGCCTGAGCATGGGTGTAGCGTAACGCACAAGTGCAATACAAACACACTCACTGAGCTCTTGCACTCAGAGGTGGACTTCAGATAACGTGTTGACAGCATCAGTCAAAGAAAAATAACATTTTGCCCAGTCCAGTGCGTTTGACACTGTATAAAATTGCCAAGGGGTTGTGAAAGGTGCTCTCCGTTGAAATAAAACGGTGTCTATTAACCTCTGTTCTCTGTGTGCAGTTGCAGTGACACAGAGTGGAAGGGGAGGGATGATAATAGCAAAAGGAAATCTGAGTAACTCTGGATGCAGAAGTAATGATAATGGAAAAAAATAGCTTAATACAGTTCATTGGTATAAGGATTTCACTTCTAAGGTTGTAGTTCAAATCCCTCTCTTTCTCATGAGCAAGTTGCATTGCCTGTTGATTCAAGCAAGGCAGTATGCAGCAGAAGCTCTGGTTCAGCTACTGAGTTGTGTGGACTTAGGCTACTTAACAAATCATGAGTACATTGTAGGTTGTGTGCAAATCTGGACAAATGGTTATTTGTTGGTTCCAAGGTAACTATAATACTGACCAGAGACTGAGGTTTTCTGGAATAGGGATGCTCCCTTTTTTAGTTATTTCATTACTGTACAAGGAGATATGGTTGGGCTGTGGCTTTGAGAAACAACCGCAGTATAAATGATTATTTTTCTAAAAAAAGTTGCACAGCCACACAAGAAAAAGATTTCTGCGAGCAACTCTGTTTATTTCAATGGGACAACTTTCTAATTAGCTCACACTTGTTGAGTAAAGGTCACAGCACTGGATACTAATTTCTGTTCTTAAACTGTTTTGAGATCTTTGGAGGCCATACATGAAATTGTATTGCTATGTATGATTTGCAGGCTGTTGTCAGTCGAAAGCTCCTCTGTGTTTAATGCATCAGTCACTGTTCAGGCTAGCTGGCAGTTACGTAAAGTTACCATGATAGGAAAGATGGTCAGATGTTGCTAGAACTATGAAGTGGTACATCTGCCTGCTGTATGAGAGGATCAGTGGTGTGCTGCTGGTACTGGTCTCTTGTGTAGAGATGGAACCATCTTCCAGTGTGGATGATGTCACAGCTCTTCAGAGAGACACCAGCAATGGCTCCAGTCGGCATCAGGGTGTTCCCACTATGCTTTCTTCTGTTCAGGTTGGTATCAGTAGTAACAGCATTGTGATGTGCTAGATGCACCGAAAGTCAAGTCAGTTGCAAACCTGAAATATTGATGGAGTCTAAATGGTGTTTCCTCAAAACACGTTGACATTTTCATAGAATCATAGAATGGTTTGGGTTGAAAGGGACATAAAAGATCATCTAGTTCCAACCCTTCTGCCATGGACAGGGACACCTCCCACAGGATTTTGATGGGTTCTGTTTGGCTGTTGGCACTGAGAGCAGTACAAGTGTAAGACAATGATTGAGAGCTGGTTTTCATAGAGAAAAATAGCTGTTTTCCACTGGTATGCTGATAATATGAGTTCCTAGTACTGGTTGTTAGAATAATACTGCTGGCAGAGTGAGGGAAACAGAGACAAGAGGGATCATGTTTCATGGGCCATAAACTGGGGCACACTAAAATAATCCTCTCAGATATGGTCAACTGAATATGAATCCGTGTAATCTTGAACACACTCTGCATGAACTCAGAATTAATCATCAGAAAAAATGAACCCGTGAACACAGAGCTGGATGTCAGGAGAAATATTTTGTTCTCATGGTGAAATATTCAAGATCAAGTTGCGGCATTGTCCTACAAAGAGTGTCATAAAAACTAAACTAAAAGATGTCATTATGAATTATTTGCTGGGAGCCTGACTATCTCTTGCTCAGTATATTATGATGCCATATGGCATTTATTTTCCGAAGAGATTAAGAAGTGCAAAGTCCATCATTAAATAAAGTTCGGCTGGAAAACAGTGATGTTTTTTCCTCTGATAGCAGCCTTGGGCCCTTTAAGACTGATATTTACTAATCCTTTGAGTTAATACTTCAAACAATTTGAATGGTGGGCTTTGGTTCTAATACCGACATGTCTTTTGGTCTGATGTCTGCAAGCATGGAAAAAAAGAGGTGTCTGCTGTTCTGGTTGGGCTCCTCATCCTGGACATGGAGTCAGTGATGAGCATCCTGGTGACGATGGGAAAGGCAGCAGTCGTGTTATCCTTATGTCCATTCCAAAATTCATTTGTCAGTAATCTTATCAATATGCAGGCATGTAATGGGGCAGATATGTCCTGCTGGGAGAATGGTGAATCATGCTTTGTTTAAAGATGGAGCAGCAGGGACACAAATCAGTTACTTTGCAAGGAAACCAAGTGAATGTTTCTTGAGAACAATAGTCCCAATATGTCAAGCAAAAAGAAAATATTTTCAGGTAGAGTTTTGATTCCAATTCTTTTTCTTATTTGTTGTTTGGGTTTGTTGGTTTTTTTTTTTCAAAAATAAGAGAATCTTTGGAGTGTTACTGTCAGATTCTCCAGTCCTTGGTTCGTTGTGACTTAGAGTGTCTGGGACCACTGTACACATCTCTTGACTCTTTCTGGAGCCCCATGATGTACCTCAGAAAGGAATGAAAGACATATAGGAAAGTGAGACTTTCTTAATGTGCCTCGGGAATTCATGACAGATCTCGAATCTCTCTAGGAATGTTTTTCTTGTTTCACTCCATTGGGAATTGGCTCTGACATAGTGAAAAACATTTTCAGAACAAGTCCCTTTCATTTACTTGGCCTCTCTATTGCTCTTGTCACTGACCCAAAGCCTTTTGATTTTTTTTTTTCTTTTGACGTTCTTTAGCTAATTGGCCTCAATGAAAAGTGTTTTGTTTCCTGCAGAAACTTGGCTGTGAGAAAAAGTGGGGAGGTTGGGAGAAATCTGGGACAGGCCAGTGCCAAAGGGTTTCTATAATAGCCCAGAACAGCCAGCCAAAATATAGTGTGAGAGCTTTGTAGGTGGAGTTTGTTGGGATGAAAAGTACTGCAGGGTTTGGACACAAATGCCAGTAAAGCTGGCAGTGAATTTCTCATTTCAATCAAGGATAATCTGAGTTTCATCCAGTGAAGGGAACGGATAATTATTGGCTAAATTCCTGCAAGAATTCACATTCTCTCACTACATATTAACGTAGGCCTCTGTTTAGGCAAGAGCATCTTGTCTGCCATTGAGGTTCTGCTCACCTCTAAATGAAGGTACTTGGTGCTCTGAAGTTCTGTCAGCTCCAAACCAGCTGAAATTAAGGACCACAGATTGCACAGGAGATACCTTCTAGGTATTTTTCTGTTGATTTCAGCAAGCTTCTGATTAGATTTAGACACAAGTGGAAACTTTTAAGCATTGTAAATAAGAATAAACAGCTAGGCTGGACAGGTATGTAGCTCCAGAAGTGAATTTTAGTGCTTTGAGTTGAAGAAGGAAGCACAGTTTCCTCATGTACTTTTCTGTAGCGTAAAGCTGTGATCAGCTCCCTCGAATTCAATGAGAGACTCGTTATTGACTTTAAGGGAAGAAGATGGGAGTTTGTAAAGAGATTTTTTTGGCTCTGCCAAGCACCTAACTTTGCCCACTTCTCTATGATCAGCCATTGAATTGGCCTTAGCACGAACGACTTAGCTGTGAAGGACGTATCCACAGACAGGAAAGGTCTCACCACCGTGCTCAGGATTTAAGATCTTGAGAAAAGCAGAGAAACGGAGTATCAGGAATTCATGTGCATTAACAGAAACCTGGGTTCAGTCTAAAGCAATGGAAATTATTTATGTCTTGTTTTGTCGGCTGAACCAGATGATTGAAGGAGAAGTTATATTAGGTCAGTGCTGAACAAAAATGTTTTCATTTTCTCACCAAAACAAAAGCCTGGAAGAAAGCTCAGGCTGTGCAAAGTGTTTAATTGTTTCATTTAATGCTCCTGTTTGTGTTCTTTTTTAAATGGAATGTACATATATTACATTTCAGTAAATTATTTCTGAATGTTTCAAAATAAAACTGTGATTTTATTTGTGTGTGTGTGTTTTGGTTCGGAAAAAGCCAAAGACAGTATTTCAGTGCTCTTAAATTCCTCATGAGTATTCTTCTGTAAATGTAATTTGGGAACTGTCTTGGTTATTCCAAAAGTGACATTTTGGGCAGAATTACACAGTCTAAACCATCCCCACGTGATGTTTATCCAGTTCACAGCTCCATCATGAACTCCCTATTTGACACTGAGACCCATTGACTTATCTGTAGGACAGGTACATAGACGTGCAGCCTGAGCACACGCAGAGGCATAGCTGTACTCAAGTTAACTTCTTAACTGGGGAGGGGTTTCATTTTTCTTTTTTCAAAATAAAACTTCATTATTATATCTTCTCTTTTCCTCTAAGTGATTTCTTTGCATTCTGTCTTTTGTAATCTTTGGGCTGGTTGCAATGATGGTTTAAATCAGCGTGACTCACCTAACACTATTTAGCTTCTAACCCATAATGCTTCATAATACATGAGCCCTGACTTATCTCAAGCAAATGACTGCTTCCCCTGGAGCCGACTAAGGCTGCTGGTGTTACTAAAGTTAACCAGGAGTCTCCATGTTCTGCTCTGTCCAGGTCTGACAAGTAAGGTGATGACACTCCTCTTTTGCTTTTGTTTTTTCTTGGAGTTGTTCTCCTTCCACTTGGTGTGTGTGGTTTAAAAGCAGTCCGTCATGTTGCAGATCCTGTAAACTGCAGGTTGCTTAATTTGTGGCATTCATAACACAAGAGAAAAAGAACCGTCGTTATTCTTGGTATTGTATCCAGCTCTGCTAACCAGAGCATTGACCTTGACCAGCTAATGATAGGTCTTTAATATATATGCGTGTGTATATATAGATATAAATATTCATTATGTGAGGTCTGAGATCATAAGGGAATGCTGGCACTGCCAAGTTTTGTTCGATGGCTCAGGCCTCCAGCTGTGCCAAACTCTGGGTTCCCTTAACGTACCATTAAAACAAAACCCAGGCTTTGCTTGAATGTCATCCAGCTTTATTAAGAGAAAGATCAAATGTAATCTTATTAAGCTTGTCACTCAGAAACCGTAAGGGTGCAGCCTTGGTGTGTCTATTTGTTCCACATGTGCAAATAATTTTACCTCATGATACTCAAACAGGGGCTGTTATTCTTTAATGAAGGCTATGAATAACAGAACTACAAATTGCAATGCAAGCTTGGTGATGTGTGCACACACACTTGTGTGTTAACAGAAAGGGGATGAAGGCATAGATTATTTGCTTGGGTTTTAACATATTCCTCAAGCATGCTTGAAGCCACGTAACCACAATGTTTTTCAAAAGCTGTTGTATATATTTTGAGGTTTTTAAACTTCCATAATAATTTGCTCAACTTCTGGATGCGACCATGTGTCAGAGTGGACAGCCGTGTCATAGAAAACTAACAGGATCACTGAATCTCCCTCTTTTGCATTTCACTAGAAGTCTGCTCACAAGGCCAATATTCTGAGAGAGAGAGATTCAGATAAATTGTGTTTATCTTCATTGTTGCTCCTTCTCCTCCATGTTCACAGCTGGGCAGCAGGAGATAACATTGAAAACCGCTAGTGTTTATACCAGTGTAAAACCGAGTTATGCAGTGGTGATTCAAATCAAATATTTCTGCTTGCTTAAAATGTACATAGAAAATCTATGTGTTTATAGAAAAAAATAAATTGAAATTAGTCAGGATGTTTGGCCATGTGGCTGAGAATAGGTCTGTGTGGGTTGAATTCACAAAGATAAATAGTAATGAGTGGAATTTAGATAGACATTTGATGGTCTAATTAGGAATAAATTTGTAATGAAATGAAATAGTCTGCAGGCATAGCATGTATGGATTAGTACTTCAGGAATACAACTTTCCATGACTTTCAGTCAATTAAATTTAACATCTGTGAGCAAGGTATTCTTTTTGCATGAGGATGTGGAGGCTTGATATGACTGTTTGCATGCACAAATCAGCTTACGAATGGAGCTCATCGCTGTTGGCTTGCGACAGGCAGTGTTCAAGAGAGGTGGCATGTGAGCTTGGGAGTGACCACTGTGTTTGTGTGCCACCTTACTACCAAGAATCTCTAAAAACCGCAGGACTACTTCCTGCTCTTTTCCCACTGCACAGATGGTCTCTTTGACAGATAAGATTTACTGACACTCCTAAGTAGTCTTTGCCTTCACTGGCTAGAAACCCCGACTCCTTCCAACACCAAACATTTAGCCAAAGGACTGTCCATCCTTCTCAAAACACTTCTTTCTTCTGTTCTGCCTTAAAGAAATTGAAAATAGTAACGAAGCAGCACAGCCAAGGATTCTCCTAATGCTTTAAAAATACAGTGGTTGGTGTCCTACGGAGATCCTCTTTCTAATTCATACCAGTCAAAGCTGATCTTATCCATGGTGTCCAGGCAGAGTTGATACTGATTTCTGACATTTAGATGGACCAAAATGGGTACCTTTTAGCCTGGTTTTCTGTTATTCCACAGCCTTGGATGTGCTTTGCACTTCAAAAGACACAAAACTCCAGATGAAGGTACTCTAGATCTCTTCTCACACCACCAGTATATGAGGGTCTTGCAGCCGTGTTAAGGAGTTTAACAAATGTGTGGTGTGTTCCTGCCTTCCCTCTCTCCTCAGGGGCAGTAGTACACTGTTTTGACCTGCTTTGGATTGTGGGTTTGTTTCCTGGTGTTACAGCAGGCACAAATCAAGCAGCAAACCTTGAGCTTGGGGTAGAAGGTGGGAAGGAAGTCCCAATTCATACCTCCTAAAATGTTACAGCAGCACTATCTGCACCTGGTGACCCCAATCTGAAAGGGTTTTTTTCTGGTCTCCTGGGGCTTGTTTCTCCTGCTTTTGCAGAGGGAAGGGCCTCAGCCTGTAGCCTTAAAGCAATCTTTGAAAAAAGTCCATTTCCTGCACTTGCACAGTTCACCATGATGGTGCAAAGGCATCGTCAGCTGAATTAAAAGGCTCAGGAAAATCTTTTAGGGCGAGTTTCCTTTGTGTGGTTGAATGAATTTGGAGGTGCCTGGTGTAGTTCAGAGGAGGGAAATGGTTTACGTCACACAAAGCTGTTTTCACTGGAGATATCAGCTCAGACCTGGAACGTCATGCAGCTTTCAGCAGTACCAGGTAAAACTGCAGAGTCAAACTACGTGGAAGTGCTTTTAATACACAACCAAGGAGAACCTTGGGAACATGCTTGGTGCAGTCTGCTCTGGTAGATGGCAGAAGAGAAAGGGTTGATTTCAATCTAGAGACCAGGTTGGGTGTGTCATGTAGACCCATGGGCTGACCAGGGACACATCTCAGCAGAACCACAGGGGAGCTAGCGAAAGAGGGGACATACATCTGGGCATGGAAAGTCAGAGCCCATGGGCTCCATGGAGGACTTGCCCGCAGATAGTGATGGAGACCTCTGTTCCATAGAGCGTGCCTTGCCACCAGCTGTTTGTGCTGGCGGCACGGCCTCTTAGTGCCATTGGCCTCCAATGCCACCTGCGCTTTGCTGGTTAGATGAAAGAAAAGGCCATTTCCAGGTTTGGGTGACTTCACCTCACCTTAACCACAGCCTGATTTGTGAACTTTCTGCAGCGTTTTTCTGCAACAACAGTGACATCCAGTGGCCAGCTGGATTTTTCTGGGAAAAGCACGAATCATCGACAGTCTTAACAATGTGAAGCTTTTATATTTTAAAAGATACTGACTATGGAGGACAAGTTTTGGTTTTCTTGAAGATTTTTGGTTTTTTAAAAGTTTGGTAACATGGCTTCTGTTTTCCTATGCCAGCAGGATGCTGCTTGAGAAGCAGATTAGAAATTGATATTGGTAATCTCTGCTCCAGGACACTTTGTCCTGTGTCAGTAAACTTCAAGAGACCAGTAATTTGCTGAGGAATCACTGTGATTTGTGCTGTGGCATCACCACATTTTTCACTTACAAGACATGCACAATCCAAATAAACTGCCACAAAGGGGCTCCTGGAAAAGATGAAGCAATCAGCATAGTCTGTAAATTAGTTGATTGTGAGGTAAAAAACAGAAAGAACAACCAAGAATCCGTGTCCTGTCAAATAGGATCTTTGATTTGGGGGTTTCAAACTCTTTTTCAAACTCATTTTCAAACAGAAAATGACAGCCTGTCTCATATTCTTTTTACAGGAATTTCAGAGATTTCACAGACTAACTTGCCCTTGACTAACTTTCCTGGCATGGTTTGATCTCACACTGGAGCAGGATTACAATGGGTTTTTTAATTTGGTTTAGAGCTGCGCCTGTGTGAACTAGGAAGAGCCTAATGAAATGATCAGTGGACAGGTTCAAAACAAACACAGGGAAATGCTGTTTCACACCATGTGTAATTACATTGCAGCCACAGGATATTGTGGAAGTCAAACACGTGCATGAGGCCAAAGAGAGATTAGACAAACTCAGTAGTCCAGCTGTGGAAGTCACTAAATATCTGATTCCCAGAGCCTGCAATGATATACCAAGGCCTTCACTACTGTTTATTCCCTACAGAAAGCTTCTGAATACATCCTTACTACCTGCTAGAAGCCTAAAGCAGACAGAGTTGCTACATTTCATAGTACTGGCTGTGTCCTAAGAAAGCCTGAGGTCCCACAAGGTCTGATCTTTGGTGGGCCATGTCTCAGAAACATCTCCGCAAGTTCAATGAAAAACTCTGCATGCAAAAATCTGTTTTGTTGGCCAATGAGCTTTCCAAGGCTTGTAGCTTCCCAGAGCTCGGACTCTGTTGGGTTATTGTGACTGTTTTAGTTACACATTCATAGCTACCTTATATTCAAGGTACAAGCGTGGAGCAGGGAGGGATGGAAACAAGCTTTCCCTCCCTCTACCCCAGCCCTTGCCCAGCTTTGGCAAGCAGGTCCATGTGCATTCCAGACTAGTTTGGGATGGCTCGGGGGATTTGCGATGGGATATGAAACACTTCGTTCAGGGCCTACCTGCCTAGCCCCAGCTTTTGAGACTTTAGTGTGCCAGATGTCTGGGGGGGGCAGGCAGTGGCTTACATGAAAATAACCTGATAACTTTGGTTCAGATGAGAGCATGTTGTCTGCTTTGGCAAGTCTGCAAGGACACTAAATGGAGCTCCTTGGGCAAAAAAATGAAACTGCATTTCCTTACTGATTTCCTCACTGTTTGAGGTGTTGATGACACTTAGCAAACAATATTGTATGTAAAGATATTGCCTTTTGTATCAGACTATCTGCACTTAGGTGATCTGGTGGTCCTAGCTGGTTGGGCCAGTCTTGGAGATGTCTCAGCATCCTGAGGAGATTCTTAGAGTTGCTGGATTTTCTCTAGGAAGTTTTCCTTACACTCATCTCCTTGTCTCTTACTGCAGTGCTGGGGATGGGTGAAGTTCCCAAGGTTTTCTGTATTAGCCCTGTCTATTGCAGAGAATCACATGAGCTGCTAATCTCTGCCTTTAAACCTGAATCTCTGATATCCAGTGTGTTACTTTTATAAAAATACATACTGAAAAGGTCATCCTGTGTTGGACCTGGTATGTGTGGAAAAGTGTTCTAATGCCATGTAAGTAAAGCTAGAATATGAAATAGCCTAAAGGGCCCCATAACCAACCATACCACCATGTCCAGTGTAGATCAACACAGCTCCACCTCCATTGCAAACTCTGGCACAGCAAGACAGATTGAAGACAGGGCAGAAGTGGGAAGGATGGAAAGGAAGGATGGTCTCTGTACAATGTTCAAGAGCTTCTGGGGAATGGTAGGGTAGCTTGATGGGCTATTGTGCCGTGTCTGATAGATGCTGAGGCTAAAGGAGATATTGAAACTCATATGATCAATAGAGAGGCAATTGAACAGGGGGCTTATGTCCTTCCTAAATCGGGTATTTGAGATGTTGGAATTAACTGCTTTGTGGAGGTGCCTGTCCTCTTCAGTGAGACTGACCAGTTTCAACTGGACACTTTGTTTTAAAATGTCTGAAGCAGCTCTGAATCTTATTCTTGTGTTGGTCTGACACAGCTCAGTTGTTGCCGCAGTCTGACACGGAGGTCAGCGGAGAAGCTTAGGAGATGACCTCACTTCAGTTCTCGCTTGTGTTCTTTTTCTTAACCTAAGTGAAACAGCTGGTTTAGATGGTAAGAAAACTTAGGCTTTTATGAAAAAAACATTTTAAAAGTACTTTTATTGTTTTCCACATTGTATATTTAGAGCAACTCTGCTAGGGAGGGTGTACTAAGACTTTAAAGATAGCACAGAACTGAATGGCCAAGCCCAGATGATGGCACTGTATTGGCTCTTTGCTTTCAGAGCTATGCCACCATGACAACAACCTCAAACTGGTAAGCTTGGTTCCATCTCATGATGAGCCTGTTGATGGCTCTGTGCATTGAATTCCTGGCCACTTCCAGAGAAGGATTTTCAGTGTGTGATGTTTGAAGTGGCTCAGCAAGGGGCAGAGCAGGGGAGAGAAGTAAGAGAATTGTATTCTATCAAAATTCAGCAACAAAACAGAAGAAAGCTATAGGAGTATGTCCTTCAGACTGAGATGCTTTAAGTATGGTATTGCATTGCAGTTCTCCTAGACACCCCAGGGAAACACAAATCTGTGCTCCATTACCTTGGTGTCAATCTGGAATAATGCCCTCACCTTTTGGCCCCTCGTTGCTCCAATCTCCCCCTGGCTATGGTGTGGCCTTTCTCCAGAGCATATTCTGTGAGTGCTCGTGGGTGAGAAGGGAGCGAGAAGATTACATACAAGGAAAGAATGAAGGAGAGCCACGGGAGGATTGCTGGACGTTCAAAGTGGCTGCACATTTTGGCCTTTTATGTTTTATTGCTTTGCTTCCCGTGACTGTCCAAAAGTGGCTATGAGTCAGTTCCTCACAACTGCAGAGAATAACAACATCAAACAAGAGAGGGAAAATGATTTCTCCATCTGCCTTGGAGAAGGGGTGGCATGATGTAAGGAGGCTATGATGAAAGCCTATTTTACAAGACCATTGCACGTGGCTCATACAAAGTATTTTCTAAGGCATGCCTTGGGCTTTGGATACTCCTGCCAAACAGGGGAAGGAGAAAGCTCGTTGCCTGCATCCCTAGCTCTCCTCCCCAGCTTTTTGCATAATGCCGACGTTTCCAAGTGCAGAACCATGTCCTACAGTGGAGCAAAAGCCAGCAACCTGGAATGACAGAAAGCTGGGGCACAGAGTTTCCAGCTTTGTCTGAGTACTCTCATGCAAGGACCGTTGGGGTAACATCAACACACCTAGCAGGATTGGTCTCTGAGCCTGCTGTGTTTCTGTGAGGTGCCAGTTCACTTAGCCATAAAATTGTCTCTCTTAGCATCTATTGTCCATAGTATTTGGGCACTGTTACTGCCCAGGTGTTGCCCCAGGGCACTCTCAGTTCTGTGCTGTATCTTTGGAACTCACTCTCTCTTTGGAAAGCCCACCCACAGGTCTTGATTTGAACCTGAATACCAGCCTCCAGGAAGCTTTTGTTATGTCTGGTCTGTCTGAGATGTGATTAGGGATGCATTTGGGATGCTGTTAATACACTGCATGTCCCATCTCCTGGCATGGAGGGTGGCTCACGTTGGTTCATACAAACTCAGGAAGGTGAGGAGACACTGGGGTCCTTCCAGCCCTTCTCAGAAAATTCCCCTGCTGGATCCCTATAGATGTTAATTTTGTTTATGTTATCAGTAAAGTCTAAAATCAAAATTTTCCGGCAGTGCTAATGTTACAGTCATCGCTAGATGCTGTGTATCACCCATCTAATCCGTCACCTGGTGTCATTCTTCATATTCTGATAAGACAGTTCACACTGGAGAGCTGCTCAGGCTGGAGGAGACTTTAGTTACATCTAGATCCAGTTGCAAAAGACAGGAGCTGTGTGCAAACCCAAAGTTTATGCTTTGTCATAGTGCACTCAAGATAGTGATTCAAGGCAATCCCTAGAAATAAAGTGAGATTTCAGGAAAGTGTTTAAGGAGGAAAGAGGAGCAATCCTCTGGCAGTGATAGCAGTCTAATTCTGAGTCATCATTAGAAAAAGTGAAAGAGCCTTCAATTTTTAAAGTATGGTATTCATCACCAAAGAATGGCTGGGCACAGCAGCTGTGATGCTAGAGCAGGGGAGTGGAAGGAAATAGAAGAAAATGAAAAATTTGGAGATTTGATCCACAAAACTGGTTTCCCATGATGGGTCTGGGACATCTGCCATTTTAGGAAACCATAATGTGGGGTGTCATGTGGTTCCTCTTAGTAAATTCATGTCGTTATCCAGAGACTATTGGGTTAGAGTCAAATGTTATAAAAGAGAAATTAGCAAATCCAATTAAAATTCATTGCCTGAACTGTTTGCTGTGGCTCTTCACTACAGCCTCTTCTTGATATGGTCATCATTCAGCTTCCAAAATATTCAGTTCAACCATTTTCAGAGTAAGAGAAAGGCATACTTTGGGTGGTAGCAAGCAAAGGAACCAGTCAATATTTGCTACAACTGTCAAGGTGCAGCTTTTGGTGTTTGTATTTTTACCTATGCCAATTCTCATAAAGCCTAACTGCCATAAACGCTTTGGTGGTGCCAACAGGCTTGAAAATCAGCGTTGAGAGAGAAGGAGGAATAGAGACTGCCGCCTCCTGATTGCAAAGCAGCCCAAGGTCTAAATGGCAACAAAGCGTTATACATAACGTCTGATTCACTGTGTGGAGAATGTAAAGAATTGAGACCTCCCGACACAGTTTACATTGGCCCTTTTTATGACTAATTGTGCAGAAAATAGCTCTGCTTGTAGTGTGCATGGAAACAGTTCAGGTTTCTGCTGTGTGTCAGCTAATGGGCTAGCAAGGCTTTTTTAGCACAACTTCAAAGGCTCTGGCAATGGAGGTCCTTTGTGAGGGAATTATCTCCTGCTCCTTTGTACCCCTTTATCCTTCTAAGCTTTGGAACAAAGAATTGTGAAATGAAGAGACAAAGTAATTTGTAGCAGATCTCTAGACCTAGATAAAGTACATACATTTGCTTAAAATCATTTTTTCTGCTTCTGTCATCAAAACAAGGTTATATTTTTCTGTGGAGGAACACCCAAGTTCATTTAACTTTTGAGGGATGCAACCTTATGCTTAGGTATGCTGTTGTTGGAGGTCACCAGAATGTCTGAAATGGTAAAGGAGCGCTTTGATTTCTGTGATCAACTAGAAAATACATGGTCGCTACTGTTAGAGTTGGCTGAGAAATGTATTTCTCTCTGCCTTGGGATATTCCACTAAGAAAGAAGAAAATGCTTTTTTTTCTGCAGTGTCTGTACCTGTGCGTGCTTTAAGGAAACCATGTATTTTTCATCTTTTAGTAAAAAACCAAATTGGTTTATTTTTATTTCCAGTGAAAAATGAAACCTTGGGGAGATAAGGAAGTGCATTGCATGCATCTGCTTTATGTAGTCCAAAGCACAGTTCTTAATTAAAAAGAAAAAAGCAAACCAGGGACAGAAGGTGTTTGATTAATGTTAGCAACCATGCTGTATAACATGTTTCTCCAGTGCCGCTAGATCCCCGTGTCAAAACAAGACATCAGTGAAAGGAGAATAATCTTGGTTCATCAAATTGAATGAAGAAACACCCCCCTAAGTGCAGCGAGCCACACTAGCCGTGGCACTGTGTTGGTGTTCAAAGTATGGGGTAACTCTGCGTTGAGCACTCGTTCTCATCCTCAAGCAAATTCAATGAGTATCTCTTTATCCTTGGAGAGTACAAGGACTGCATCTACATCATTTTTTCTTTTAATGTCTTAAACTGTTAGCAGAGTCTCCATGCCACTGCCTATCTCCATGCCCAAATAGACTGTCACTTGAAGTCCCTATCTAGAATACCTTTTGTGTCTGCCATCTCTCATCTTCCCATACTTGCAGTTGGTGCTCTGACGTCTTGGTCCAATTTTCATCAGCTGTCAAGGTAAATTTGCTCAATACCACAGGAATAGTTTATTCAGGTTTAGACCAAAGAGTGAATAGTGGCAGAGCATCGAGAGCCCTCCCATGTCTCTCTGGTCTCTCTGATATGTCTCTAGATGCATTAACTTTTTAGTAGCTATACTTTCTTGACTTTCTGTTTTTAATGGAAATTTCTAGGCCAGGCAGAGAATTCTTTTAAAGTATTTAGCAGAAGCCTACACACACGTGTATATATATTAAAGCTATTTTTTCTATCTATAAATAAACATCAAATCCACTGATGTTATAAAAAAGTGACAATTATTACATATCCTGTTCGCAAATATGGGCAGCCAGAGGCAGGGGTTTGATGTTTTTCACTGATGCTGAGCTTAGTTGTCCCAATATAGAGGTTAAATTGATTTTCATTATATGCCGTAAGTGTCAAAACTATTATATTGTTGTCAGTATCTTCTCTCGAGTTGTATGTGACCAAGTAGCCATTTTATGTACGAAATTTCTCATATAGAAGATTTTCCTGTACTTTAAAACTGGAAAGCATAATTATGATGGACTTGACTTGCATTCTACTGCTATTTCTTCCAGGAATTCTTTAACAGTAGTACAGCAGTGACACAAGGGTGTTTTCATGTACCTCTCATGTGGCACCATTTTTGTCAAACCTTCCTCTTCCACATATCACTGATCCTGAGGAGCTCCTTGCTATGGGATGCCACGGATCACTTTTGGGAAGATGTCTGTATTGAGTGGGAAGGCTGCTGGTCTGAGCATGCGTGCTTTCAATTTTTCTATCACTGAGGTAGGGCATGACTTCAAGTTTCTTGCAGTGTGCATAAAGAGGTAATGAGTTGGCCACAACAGCGTTACTGTAATGTAAAAAACCCAGATGGATATAAACCCAATTGCAATATGTGAATTCTGACTGAGCAGAGAAGTTAAGACAAGTAGAAGTCAGATCTGGTCAGCATGGAAACCTTGCAATAACGTGGAAGGGATGTATTAACAGGGCAAGCTGATGGTGAGACAGGTGGTGATTTACTCAAATGTACATGGGATAATGCAAACACAAAAACTGTAAGCAGAATCTAAAAGTAAAGCTTTGCAAAGACCTGCTCGTGCCATTCCCTAGTGGCTGTTAAAACTTCAGACTCTGTTGATGTATGTGGAATGGAAAATTATTTTTGTTGTTGTTTTGATTTCTTTCCTTATGGTTGAAATGGTGCATCAGAAAACTTTTAATATGTATTGAACTGCAAGCCTAAAATGAAATAACTATGTTTGCATTCAAGTTTGTATTGTAGATTTTAAATTATTCAGGGATTAGGAGTTTGGTGGGATTTTTTTTTAGTAGAAGCTGATATTCCTTTGTGTTAGGAGAGGCAAAATTAGAGGAATAAGCCTTGAGCTTGGAGCCAGAGGGTAAGGGATTTGTAATACACAAATTCAGTCTCTGGTCTCAGAAAAGGTCCCAGGGACAATCATTCACTGCATGGGTTGGTTTTACCTTGGCCAGGAACCTCCTCTGTTTCCCATAAATATATTTCAAATCCAACACAAACTCCTAGATAGCTGGAGGATAGCTCCCCGGACAAAGGGTATAGCAGAGAACTGAATGGCTTGGGGTGTCTTACCCTATAGAATCACACATCTGAGCATGCTTGCTTTTTTCTGCCGTCCTGTGCAGCAGGTCACCTATCCAATGAGCTGATGGCTTTCATCATGCTCTTCACATAAAGGGCAGGAATGGGAAGTCGAGAAGGTATCACCATTTGGTCTTCATCCATCCTTTCAAGGGACACATGGGCTTTGCTGAGGAGCGAACGTTATTGATGGTCCAGCCATTTTATGGATGAGGAATCAGAGCTGTTTCATATTTATTTTTTTCCTGGGGTTTAAAGCAGTTAAAATTGAGTTCTTCTGTACTGTCACAATGTCGAAGATTTGCTGGATTCAGACTAACTGTTTACATTAAGAAGTCTCTTGGCATTCGAGACTCCGGTTCATGGAAAGCAGAGTGTTGTACCATGGATTCTGAAACTTCTCTGACAGCATTGACTTTGGTTCCTCAGTGTCACTTTGCCAGTGACAGAATAGAGACCTTTGTTTGCCTTGGCGATTGAATTAAAAAACAGGATATGATCAAATCCAGTTAATCACTCACAAATGTCTCATTTCTTGACTCTCTGAGGGTGTATAACACATTTTTGGGACTGCTCTTTGCTCCTTTGGCTTTTGTTATATGTAAGTTAGAGAGAAATCAAATTTTTAGTTTCTTAAAAGGAAGTGGAGGAATCCTGGAACACACTAGGGCTCTGCAAATGTATGTTTAATCATTTAAAGAAATGTCTTTTGGCTAAAAGCTCTTACCAGTACTTGCAAGTTGCACTAAAAGCTATACAACTACATCATTCCCACAACTGATGTGAATTAGCGCCCTTGTTGGCAGCGTGAGCAGAGGCGTGCAGGCTTAGTGAGTACTAGGGACTGAATTACTCTCAAATTCATAGTGACTTTGTGCAGTAAGAGTGAAGCATCCTAGGGGTGACTCTGCTGACAGTTACACCAGCTCCTTACACAGTGGCGTGCATGGAGAGTGATTTGGGCATGTCCTGCCTGCCTTGTTTTTCTATGCAAAGCGTTTGGCTCTGCTGTGGGGCTGAGCAGTTACAAACTTCTCCTGCAAACACTTACACTGTGCTTAAGGCAAGCACACAATCTCCAAGCAGCAGCAAACCAAGGGAGTACATTTTTTACACACAGCACATGGTCGAACTGCTTGCTGTCACAGGGCAAAAAGTACATGGAGACAGAGGCTTGAGCCCATTCATGATGAATTGGTCTGTTCAGAGATGGTAGTGAGATGCGATCACCTGGGTGTAAGTGGGGCTCACCCAGATGTGTAGAGCTGGAAGCTAATGGACATAATGGAAGAGAATTGTTCTGTCCTTTCTCGTTGTCGTTCATGTATATATTTTTATACCTTTAATGTTAACCACGAGCCACAGCTGGAGACATGTTACTGGGCTACACTGGGATTTTAATAAACCCTGTAGCGGACCTCTTGCCTCCTTACTTCATATATCTAGCCCATCCTGAAAACAACGTGGAACTCTTGACAATAAGTTGAAAGCTTTAGAGGGATTACATTGCCTTATTGAGTCTGTACCCAAAGCCCTTTGATGGCTCCCATTGACTCCAGTGGGATTTGGTTCAGACCTCAAGTATATAGGACTCCCTTAAGTAAACCCTTTCAAGGCCTGTACATGCTGCAATACTTATCAGGCTCTTTGTTACTTCTCTGAATAGGAATGCGACCTTTACACTTCTAGCAAAGAGCCCTGATTTACAGAACTAAATCTTTTTTCCGAGAGATAAGGTTACCATCCCAGCTCCTCCCAACCCTGCTGTGCAGGTGGCTGAGCAGCTGATGAAGCAGTTCCTGAGTCACTGCTGGTTTAGGCATGCAAGCACTGAGCATGCAGTACAGTAGCTTCAGAGCTTCTTTATAAGCAGATGTCCATCAACTGTGACGGGCAAGGTGGACATCTGGGGTTCTCAGTTGTTCCAGTGTATGAGTCAAAGCCCAAGTAATATTTTACTGCGAGATCGTTCTGATGTCTGTGTTAGAAGTTTTAGTCTGTACACATGCTAAAAATGGCCACAGTGGAGGACAAGACTGGCAATTCATATAGGTTTTCTTTTATTCACCCAGTCCCTTGGCCATGTGAAGGCGTGGGGGGTAAATAAGATGGAAGAAGACCATAGAAGGCTATATGCTCTCTATTCCTCTGGCCATTGTCAAAAGCTGCAGTGGGCTACATGGTGAATAGCTGAGTTTGAATTACAACAAATCGCACAACATATCTTTCTTGCTTTTGGAGCTAGTCCATCTTCTGGTACTTCCCAAACCTGTTATTCCAAGAGGAGAAACTCAAAATGAGTGAGAGGAGTGGTTTGATTGACAGTGCTATTTTCTACCTGTATTTTAGGTCACTTCCTGGGTAACAACACTGTGATTGATGTACTGAGACAAGCAGGATTTGAAGTGGAGCACACCCCTCCTGGACAACCAATTGGAAAGTAAGCGACTGGCCACAGATTATTAATCACTTTCTCTCCTTTTGTTTTTTTCTCTCCCTTTTTCTGTGACTAAGCAGGATTATTGCATGAGTATAGACGATGGGTGAAGGGGTTGAGGAATTTCCTTTTCTCACCCAAGTTGCAGACAAAAAGCTCATTGTAAAGCGTCCATTGTGTGATTTTGGAAATGCGTGGAGCCTCAGTGGGTGTTTTTTTCACTTGAGGACATTTTTCATATCACAGCTTCTTCATTATACCAAATCAGAAATGCCCCAGTTTCTTTCTGTTTTCAAGAAACGTCTTGTTCAGCTCATTTTCCCCTATAGCTGTTTTGTGGGTTTCTGTCCATGAGGTTTTAGTTGCTTCTCCATTGCAGGGCAGTAGACTGGCACTGTCTGTCAGGCTGTTCTTCAGGGGGAATTTCAGTTGTGCCTGAAGGATCAGATTTAATGTAGCAGATGGGCCCTGGAAAGTGTAGTGGGTAGGTAAAAAGCAATTCAGTGTTTCCTGAGCTTCTCCACCTATCTTGTCGAGTAGAACAGACAAGAAGGATTGATTACCAGGCTCTTGGTAATCTTCATAAGTATAAGATTAAAATATGGCATAAAATTGTCCTTAGTTGGTGAACAACTTCCTTCCTCCCCTTTGACTTTTCTCTTTCCTGGCTATTTAGATGAAGTCTCTGGTGAAAAATGTCACAGACAATAAAACTGGGAAGGGATGGTGAGAGACCGTCTAGCTTTGCAAAGTTAGCCTTTCCCCTGCATTCTGCAGATAAAAATTGACCGAGATTGCTCTGTCATAGAATTGTTATCCTCATTAGGAGAAGGTGTTAGCAGCATGCTCCTGTCCCTGGTGGACAGACATGACATCGTCCAAATATGAAGTGAGTTTCAGTATGGAGGATTAATTGCAGGGCTAGTAGACCATGCTGAAAAAACTATGTTTAATATAGTTGGAAAATCTGGCTGATCCGACTTTGTTTGTGAAGCATCTGCAATGAGTCATATAGGATATAATATGTCTCAACTTTATGTAAGTGTCTTTGACAGAGCATTTATCCTAAATGCTCCTTAGAATATGTTGAGCAATAAAAGCACAGTCTTAAATAACAATGGAGAAAAGAGGAAGAAAAAGCTATTGAACACAAGGAAGAGCATTATTCAGAGGAAGTTTAAGAAGCACTTTGACAGAGGGAGAAAAGTCAACATGGCACAGGGAAGAGCAGTAAACACTGTAACTGACTGGAGCCTGAAATTTTGGCTAAAATCAACAAAAATGTTTGTCTCAAAAATACAGCAAAACAGAAAAAACCAAGCAAACTGTACAAAACAGCTGAGGTATACTATTCCTCGATTTCTGACAAAGAAACTTTCCTCGCAGGCAAGCAGGCTCAACAATTTTTATTTGATTGAAAGTATCATCTTCCCATGAAAATTATTACAACTGGAAATTGTAAACCTATTAATTTATTGAGATCTGAAGAACAGTTCATGTTCTTTATAGTCTTGAGATATTCTATAGACATCATCATCACCTTGAAATAACGTGGTGGGGCAGGAACTTGAAACAAAGCCATAGCTTATTGTTGACTTATTTGCAGAACGGGGCACGGCTGTGTATGCATTCCTCTACCTTGGCAGCAGTGTTTCTTGTTCATGACATCTTCCCTAAAATTGTCAGACCCCAGGGAAAATGTACTTTAAAGCAAGTGGACTTGGACTGCTGCCTAGAACGATACATATGTCCTCAGTTGGATTATCCTACACTCAGTAGCTTCTGTTCCCAGCTCCAGATCAGCGCATTGGGCAGGTTGGCCCCTTTGTCTGGACTAGTACCTTAATTCCAGTGGAGTCCGTTCTGAACGTTGAACATAAAAGATTTTATTAGAGGGTTACATTGTTGTGCGTGAGTACTGGATTGAGTTGAGAGAGAGCATATGGTTGTACTCTATGAGGATTAGAAGCTCTGTATGTTTTCCTATGGTCTGATGATCCAGGCAGATCAGCCAATCTTAGATGAGAATACAGGAAGAAAAATAAATGGCATGGTAAAGAAATCCAGAGTTGCCACTAAGTCGTGTTACTGAAGGTGCAGAAACAGTAGAAGATTATATAAAGTTTAAATAAAGTAGATTTAAATATATTCACAGGAAACAACTTGCTGCCTTTGCCGGGGGCGGGGGGGGAAAGAGACTCTCACACCCTGCACAACGTAGACTGTATTTCCATTGTCCTGCAACTGGGGCTGGAGTCATCAAAAATGCTTGGGGGTCCCCTTTAGAAATGAGGAGGCTTCTGCAAACTGTTTTGTCTCTCTTTTAGAGTAGCTTATATTTTATGATTTCTGGACGAGCCGCAAAAGACAATATAGTCAAAAGTTGACTGGCATTTTGAGAAAGCACATTTTTGTGATGTTGGGGTTATTTCTGTTGCTATACTTGAGAGTCTTAAGGATTTTGTCTACCTTTCTGTTTTTGTTCACCTCTTTCCTTTTTAAAAGATGGAATAAAAATGTTTGAAAATGGAAAGGCCCAGAAGGGGAATTGTTTCAGGATAGTGGCTCTACTTACTACATGTATACGTAGAATAAACAAGTAGAAATTCAACAAATTTTTTTCACTACTTGCAAAAAGAAATTGTTTTATGGATTATAGAGATGCAGGTGTTTTTGTCTTGAACTTGTGAAGCTATACATGAAATAAGAGGTATTTTTCTCCGCTGTTTGAACCCAAGAGACATCTCTGCTTTACTTCCAAAACTGCATTGCATTCTGGCACTGACAAGTGAAAAATTGGATAGTGTTCAGGGAAGATCAGCTGGACTGTAATGCAGAGATTGGTGGGGGTGGACGGCACATGGGAAAAATGCAAGAGTTGGAAAAAAATGAAGCAGCTGCATGCTTATGTTTTGACCAAGGGAATTCAAAAGAGGATTGTTATGGGTGGATTGTGTGCAGAAAGACAAAGGGGAACAATTTGAGCTGGCATATAGGAACATTTGGAGGCGCATCATAATGAAACTGAGGGTGGTTTAGGCTGAATATCAGTGATTTCTTGAAAGCACTTTGCAGGACAGTCATTTTGAGAATAAATCAGAAGCCCCATTATTTGAAACGCTGAAAATAACTTCAGCAAAACACTCATACTATCTCCTACTTACTACCAGTGCTGCCTTGTCAAAAAAGAAGATGCTATTTTTCTTTAGTATCTCTATTCCTATAACAGTATGATTATTATTATCGTTGAAATTATTATTAGTCCAATCTCTATTGTTCAATAATAATGAAACAGTGGTACCATAAATAAGTGGGGTGGTCTTGTTTGACATTGAAGCTCTGCCACCCATTTCAGTTTCAGAACGGACAAAAGAATGCTGTTCTAGAAAATAACTAGTGCTGTTACTGTGTATCAGAAAAGCCTTGGGAAGACCTGTTTATGCTTTCAGTTGTACACAGGCTGGGTAAAGCCAGAAGATTGCTGGCTTCCTCCGTCCAAAATGCTAAGCACAGGTTGTGAAATGGCTGCTCTTTAAGCTGAGCAAAATAAATACCAGGAGTCTCGTGTGTCTGTTGTCTAGTGTCAAGCACACCTTTGAGCCAAGTTCTCCCTTTGTTAAGGTACTGGGTAAAAGCAGTGAGACTTTGGCGGGCTAGAAGAGATAGGTGAGACACGGAGGGGTTTGATGGCTCCAGAATCAACGAAATGGTAAAGAAAAGTTCATATGAATACAGTTAGCTGGTGTTAGAGCTATTTGGGAGCTCTCGCTTGACTGGATTTATGAAATTGCGTGCCTCTTGTTCATCTGCCTGGTGGCCCAGGGTTGATTTTCCGTAGTCTTTTCTAGAAACCTACAAACTGACCTTTGAAAATACCTTCTTTAAAGCTCAGTCTTTTTCTGTAGAAGAAACCTTGTTGTACTCAGCAGACAGAACAATGCTGTGAACTATTGAGCACTCATCCTCATGTTGGCTTCATTTGTTTGTTTTGTTGCCTGAGAGAAAGTGTCCTGAATTTGTTCGCCTAACAACCTTCAACAGCATTTGTATTTGCTTCTCATTTTTCTGGCTGTCCTCCTTGTCCCCAGATAAAGGCATTGGAAAATGAAGGGCTGAATCCATCTCATTGCTTTGCCCTGAGATAAGAAAGGCAACTTTTTTTTTTGGTGGGGCTTCTGCCAATTGGCTGGCTCTGCCCTTTTCTGTCTTCAGAAAATTGGACTGCATGCTTGGGGTAAGAAGAGAGAAGGAGATGGGAGAAAGTTTCCCCTCAAGATGGATTCCAGTGACTTGAGCAGATAAAGGGCCACAGCTGCTTCACATTTAATTGGAAACAGACAAATTGCAAGATCAATCCCGGAAGCACCTGTGTCCATGATGACTCCATTGTTACTGGGTTCTCAGAATCCGCTCTGACCTTCTGCCACATGCCAAGCCCTGATGTACTGCACACTGTTCTCTTAGCCAGGAAAACACATGGCAGTGCTTATTTCCGTCAGACTGCTCATTTCGATAGTATGCTCAATGCTACCTTCTTTCAGAACAGGAGAATTCAGGACAGGCTTTAATTTCTGCCCACCTGAGGGTTTATTGTAAACTCTCGGAGCTCTACTGTGGAAATTAATTACCCTTCCTCCTTAGGTTTGAACTTCCTGGCCCAAGCAGCTTGTTTTTGCTTTTGTAGCTTATTCCTTTTTTTCCTTCTGAAGCAAAGAGCTTACTCCTTCACCTTTTCCTACAGCATCCTACAGGTGGGACCCTGGCTCCTCTGCTCAGCATTGTCTCGTGGTGAAAGTTTCTTTGCTTCATTGTGAGTGCTTTCTTGTTCTCCTCAGAATGGAAGCACATGTGATCCACACAGTAATACAGCCTTTTCGCTCCATATCCTGCAAGAAGTGATGTGCAGAGATTGGAAAATGTTTGACATAACATACCCTGCAGCCCTAAACTGATAAAAGTGTCAGTGCAGTAGATTACATCCCAGAAACTTCTGGATGCCATCAGCCATCAGAAGCCTCCCAGCAGCTGGGATGCTCAAGCAGCTTGGGCTTTCTGGTGCCAGCCTGGCAGGGTTACTTTACCCTGCTTAGCTGTGAATGTTCAGGATGTGTTTGGGAGAATGTTAAACTTGTAAGGAAGTAAGTAACATTTTATTTAGTAAAGAAAATCAAAAAAAAACCAAAACCAAAAACAACTTAGAAGCTGTGATGCTTTCATTTGGAACAACTCAGTTAACTGAGAAAAAAAAAAAGAGCTGTAGAGATATTAGCCCATTCTGGATCTCATCTCTTATGCACACTTTGTTTTTTTTTCCTGTGGGTGGAATAATCTCCCCATTGAGAGGCTGCAGTTCTTCTTAATCCTATTGTAAACCTTTGGATCTTTCACTTGTTCTGAGCCTGAATATCATACTGCCTTCGCTAGCTTCCTTCTCTCAGAAGAAAAGTGAACCCATTATTTAGGGAGGTTTCTCTGACAGCATAATTTGCAGCAAGAGGTGTGTAGGGATTGAATGGGGTTCATCCACATGCATTGGCAAATTTATTGCCTCATCTACCATTGGAGAATATAACTGCTCAAGGCTTAAAATATTTAGTCACAAAAATATGCAGATTTTATTTTCAAAAGATCCCTACGTGCCTTTAAAATATCTTCCTTTGCTATTTAATCACCTTTGTGTCTATAGTTACCTTACAGCCAGAAATGTAGGGTCTGAGCCAGCTAAAGTAACTGTTGGAGGAAAGAAATAGAAGAAAAGCTCCAAGACGTAGTAAAGAAGCAAAGTCAACTCATAAGTTCTTTTCAGTAGAAACGTAATTGTCCTGTCACTTCCTGAGCAGCGCATTACTTAGGGCCAGTGTGTCTGCATGTGCCACCTTTAAACGCAGACCCCTTCTGAAGTAGTGGTGTTTAGCAACTTATTACAAAAAAAACCAAGATAATTCATGGTGTTGGTGAAAGAATATGGAAAAGAACTGAGGAATTCTGTGCTTGACTAGTTTGTCTAGTGGTACATACAGTTTTCTCTCTAACAAGATTATTATCCTTGGCAAAATTTCTGGTTTCTTCTGAAAAAAAAATTCGTATTCCATATCATTCTGTTCCTTGGGAACTGGCACACAGGACCACTGGGGAACCTACAATTGCTTCTTTTTGCTCAAGGGCATCTTGCTTACTGAGCTAAGGTTTCTAGGTTTTTTGCTACTCTGCAGCCCATCAGCTTATCAGATCTATATCTCATGTTCCATAAACTAATAGTCAACTTACAGAGCCTTGGAGACTTCAGAAGTTCAGAGCTCATTCTTACTTTATTTCCTAGCCAAATTTTGGAGTTTTTGTTTCCACAAGAGAAGCTGATTTTTCATCCTTTTTCTGCTTCCCAACAACTCTAATGCGGATCTTTTCACCCTGAGGTTGTTAGTATAAGATGAAAATTCTGGTCTATAGTTGTTAGAGATAAAGCTGATCCAAACTGCACTCAAGTCAGCAAAAAGACTTCCATCGGTGCCAGTAGCTTCTAGAGGTCATTTTTAACATGAGATTGTTGCCGATTGTCTCCTGCCTTTGGTTGTGAGGAGCCACGGAGGAACTGGTAGAAAACTAAGAGCATGTTCATACAGTTGGGCAGATGCTTCCTTATAGTCAGTGTAAAAAGACTAGTTTTCCAGAGGACTGCTCATGGGTGTCTTGGAGAGCTGGCCTGACTTGCTTGCAGTAGGTATCTGGATAGTTTTAGATGACAAATTGTTTTGTGAGATGAATTCCTCTCCTATATGAAGGTCTACATCGCTAGCTGATCAAGGAAGGTGATGGTCCCCCTCTACTCCTCACTACTGCAGCCCCACCTTGCGTACTGTGTACAGTTTTGGGTGCCACAGTAGAGAAAGGACATAAAGCTACTGGAAAATGTCCAGAGGAGAGCCACAAAGTTGGTGAATGGTTTACCAGGGAAGCAATATGAGGAGCAGCTGAAGTCACTTTGTCTGTTCAGCCTGGAGGAGACTGAGTGCAGACCTCATCACAGTTTATTGCATCCTCACGAGGAAAGGAGGAGGAGCAGGCGCGGATCTCTTCTCTGTGCCAACCAATGGTAGGACTTGAGGGAATGGCAGAAAAGTGTGCCAAGGCAAGTTTAGTTTTGATATTAGGAAAAGATTCTTCACTCAGAGGGTGGTGAAGCCTGGCAATATTCCAGAAGCATTTGGCCAATGCCCTCAGACACACGGTGTGAATGTTGGGATTATCTTGTGCAGGGACAGGAGTTGGACTCGATGATCGTTGCGGGTCCCTTCCAATTCAGGACATTCTGTGATTCTGTGACTTGAGCCACACGTTCAAGTCAGGCAGTATCATTAGACTACTTAAGCCTTTGGGAGAATTGCCCTGTCCTCTCTCCAGCGTTATATTGGAACAGTGAGATTGTGTGAGGTTTGTGTTTGTGTATTCAGCCTGCACTTGTCCCGTGGATTGATGGCCTCCATCCCAAGCGATATCAATCTGGGCTGAAGTGCGGCTGCACTTTGTAACAGCTCAAGGGACACAAAGGTATCAAGTGGTGTTGTGCAGTTTGAAAGATGTCGTTTATCTAAGGAAGTTTGTGGTCTGTTTGCTGTCACTGTCTTTACCATGCAGACTTCCTTTACCTTCGCTGTCACGTTGTCAGGAAATGAGACCTCACACGTTAGGACAGATAGCTTTTCCACCTTCAGAGCTGACTTCCTTTCCTTCAGCAAGAGGGCCGTGTGTTGTGTTGCAATCAATATAGCAACTTGATTCAGCATGAGTATAATTGCTAGTAATTTTGCTTACAGGTAGCTCTTTAACATGCATGAGTTCCTAAAAAGGGAGCAGGAAAAAAGGGAGTCAATGACTTTTTCATTGATATTTTTACTTGAAATTCCTCCAAGAATAATTACTATGTAGAAAACAGTTGGGGATACCGTTTTCTACATAGGAATACACTAACAAACACTTTTTCCATCTCTTTCATGATGGACATTCTTCACAGTGTAAATGGGATTAGAAGCCCTCCAAGGCAACGTTATGTGATTGGTGGCATGGCTACGTGGCTCCTTGTGGCTGGATCTTGTTGTGGCAGGCTTTGAAATTTACTGAAACCTTTATGAATGACTGCCACAAGTAGAAGGTCACTCTTGTGTACCTATGCAATGAGAATCTGTGCCATTTCTTGTTGATTTCAATGCGAAACAGTCTCACTTTTAACAATTCATGTTGTCTCAGCCAGGCCAGGTGGCTTCACACTGTTCTTGAGCCAGCTTTGGGTCTTAAATGACTGTGTGGGTGTCCCTTTAGGAGAACCGTAGTGAAGGGTCAGACTGAGAAGCATTTGTATCAGCTGCTCTTCCTAGTTAAGTGTTTGTAGTACGAGCAGGAATGCAAAAAGAGTAAGTTCTTACAACAGGAGTAGTAAATTAAGAATGGTGAATATATGAACACTTGTCACAGTAAATGACTTAGAAGCCAGAATACATTTTCATGACATAATCTTTGAATCATTTTTATGAGAAGTCAAAGTCAATTCACATGTAAAGTATGTAAAGAGTTTAATTCATCCAGTAAACCATATGTTCTGAATACTGTTCCCAACTCTGGATCAAATATACTTCAGAGAAGCTTTAATTTTTTAAAATCCTTCCACAAGCTAAACTGATCTCCAGAACTTTTGGAGATTCAGTCTTCTCTGGAGCTCATGCTCCATGCAAGTGAACATCATGCCAATATGTTTCCTATTTCCTGAGGATTAAATTGCTGTGTTTGATGACTCAGGACTTCCCAAGAAAGCAACTCAGTCACTCTGTGTGAAGCAGCCTCTGGTTTCTCAGAGGACATGTCTTCTCTTGTGCAGTGATTCATGATTTCAGAGCAGAGGATCAGCACTCCTTTTTTTTATTTCTTCCTACAAAGTTAATTAATAAAAAAAATTTCTATTAGTGGGTGTTGAAAGACTTTGGCTTTCCACCTACACTCCCAAATGCTCCACATTCCAAGGAGAATGAAAAATGGACCTGTGAATAGAAACAGGAAGAAAGAAAAACAGATCCAATGCTCTATACAGATATAGACACAGTGACTGTAATCCAATTTCAGAATTAATGCGTGCAAATTAGAGAGAAAGACTGGGACAATGGGAGTGTCCCACAAAAACTGAAATACCTGTTTGGGCCTCCACCTTAACTCTTATCCTGGCTGGAGGTCTCACGGACAATATTTGTTCTGCTTGTGAAAACTGGATCCTTTGCCATTGTGATACACCTCTGAGACTCCAGTTGGTCGGGAGAAAGCACCAGGAGGGTTTACCCTGTCGTGGTCACTGTGAACCTGGCTATGGCCATTTGATTGCTTCATCTGTAGCCCCACCGTAGAACAGAATGTTTCAGCATCACCAAAAATTATCCTAAATTTACACCCAGGATGGTCATAATTCCTGCTGACTTCAGCAAGAAAACAGTTGGTTCCACAGGGGACCAGAGTTGACAGAAGGACTGTATTTGGGGTATTTTCCCTTTCTACTGTTGTATGGGATGTCAGACGAGCTCACAACTGTGCAGCGCTACTCTCTGCTGGTGGCAGCTTGCAAAGGAAGAGAGACTTAATTTGCTGCTCTCACTGTGGGCAATAGGACACTGAAGCCATGCTCCGCTACTCCCAGGACGTGTCAAGGCAAGGATACTTCTTCCTGCTAACCTGCAGCACCCCAGCCGCAAAGTCATAGACAGACTCCAAGCACTTTGGTATCCAGTGTCTGGTCTGGCCACTAGATTTTTATCTCCTGTCATCTGAGCCCAGCTTCACATTTCCAAATTTTCTTGCAAAAATAAAGCCAGTCACAGAAATACCTCTGTCGAGACAGCACATCCCTGTTTATATTTGAACGGCCGATGCAAATCTGGAGTCCCCAGTGATCAAAGTACATATTCACTGAGATGAGCCCCATGTTGTGTTTGAAGCGAGCGCAGCACTTTGAAACAAGGATGAAGCAGTAATAAATCAGGATGAAGGATGTGGAGCATTAGCTACTTTACATGAAATCCCCGCTGGAAAGACGTGGCCAGTGTTCCAAAGTTCTCCTTGGAGAGTGCTCGGAAGTTGCATACCAGCCTATTTGTGGAAAGCTAAACAGTTCCCTATTGTCCTTGATGTGAAACGCTTCCCAGATAAACACTTTCCCCCTCCAGTGAAGAAAAATGATACAGCTTGTCCAGAGCTCTAACACAGAGGACAACACTGGTCTGCCACTCAGCCACTGCAAAGTTCCTGGTTTCTGTTGGCATTGAGCTTTGCTAAGGGCTAGAGTTCATGTACAAGCCAACATCGTTAAGAAAAGGCTAAGTTATAGAGTGAGACTGGGATAATCTTCAAGGGTTTAATAATGCTGTGTGCCCGCATCCTTGCGTCTCTGTGTTTATTATACCCCTGGAATGTAAATCCCAATCCACAGTGGCAAAACAAGGTTCACATGGATCTCAGATACTTTTGTGGTATTCTCTCCTCCTGATTTTTGAAGGGGAAGGAAAACTCAAATAAACTCACACGGTTCTCTACGAGGAGACCAGTAAACCTCTGCTGCTGTAGGGGGTTTAGGTTGTAACATTGCCTGCATTTTAAGTAATTTTAAGGAATTATTCCTAACACCCACGGAGTCAAGGCATCATATTCCAGCATGAGGAAGATCCAGAAGTCCTTCCATGAACTTTGGAGAGAAAAAGTTGGTTTCTAAAATCAGCAGTTCTAAAAATCAAGGCTGTCTAACCCCAAGGTAAGAGTGGTGGTGGTTTGGTCCAGATCAGAATGTGGCAGCTTTTCCACTTTTGCCATCCTGGCAGATGCAGATTTGAAGGACTTTGTTGTGCCCTAAAATTTGACTCCAATTTGGGCACATGTTTTTGGTGAGTGCCTCCTTCCTCCCTGCGTAGTGCCACCCAGGCTGAAGACTTCTTCCTAGGAGCAGCTGTCGTTGCACTGACTGACCTAAGGTCAATGAAAGAATGGATGAACAGATTGGCTTTTTGCTACCATTTTGTCAAAGCAAACCTTGTTTTGCATTTGTGACAACGAATCATCTTTCTTCTGCAGGGACATGATTTCTTACTAGTATTAAATGAGAATTTTGCATGTGTATCAAACTTATATGTAGATTAGGATTTAGTTCACAAATGAAACAGGGAAGTGCAGCTTCCATTGACATTTAGCAGGCAATGAGGCAACTTTAGAAACATCTCCCTCAAGGAGAAAGGACATTGACTTGAAAGAAAGCAGAGTTAACGGGGGTTGTTTGTTTGTTTTACTAATGCAGCCATGAATTTAGGGCAATTTCTGTGTATTCAAGTGTTCAGCCTGGTAGCAATAATTACTGGATGGTCAGCAATTCCCACTCAAATCAGTGAAAGGTGGCAAATGAAATGCAGAGGCAAACAGAAATGTTTTAAATGAGACAATGGAGCAGGAGGCTGATTTTTTCTTCTTTCATTATTGGAGTGCACTGTCCCACTCCCCTACCTCTTTACCTCCCCTGCCTTTCCAAGAACCCCCTGGTCAGCCTGTGAACAGCAGAACTGATAAGGTCTAGGGGTTATACGAGTTTTCTCACTGTTATACTCTGGTATCTAGGAAAAGGCTGAACTCATACCTGAGCCTTTTTTCATAAAGCCTGTCTCCTCCCTGCTTATTTTCATATAAATAAGGATATATAACCGATTTTGGTCTCTGTGCTACTTGTGATCATCGAGTTACAACTAGAGGTTAGACTAAGTGTTACTGGGGAAAGAAGGAGACGGAAGGACAGACAGGTGTGTGTGCAAGGTGCTGTCATTTGCTTAGGAAAAGAGCATTGCTTGAGTAGCCTCTGCATCCATTCAGAAGAAGCATTTCTGCCTTGTCGGGCCAGCAGGGCAGCCCAAAGCACTTAGTCTAATTGCAGAGTATGGATCAGGTGGGTTGCTGCACGGTTTTAATTAAAACATCTTATGGGGCAGCATTTAAACAGCACGAGGTGGCAGTTCTGCATCTATCCCACGTTTATCTGTCCACAATACTTGCATGACCCCACGGGCACAACATCTCTTAGTCTTTGCTGTGTTTCTTCTCACTATCTTCATGTGAGGTGGGGGATAGACAGATGGAAAACTGGGGTGCAAAGAGTTTTGTAACTCCGTGAGGGAAACTATGACGGCATAGATAGTTTTGCATTAAACTAACCACTAAACCACTGGATCATCCCTCCCTTCTTGGGATTTGATGGTGTCACTCTGGTCACTTTTGGGTCACCTATCCTGTCTGCCTCTTCCTACAGGTGCAATCCCTTTTTGCCCATTCGACTGACAGCATTTCAGCAACTCAAGGATGTCCTTCGCTTCCATAGAGGGAAATATAAACAATTCTGCATACCAATGCCCCATTACTTTGTGATAATTGTAATTTTTGTGTTATTACTTCTAGAGACAGACACTGTCTGAAAACTTGTAGTTACTTACTTAGCTGAAAAGTTAGAAAATCAATTCTGCTTAGCTCAGACCGGAACAGATGTGCCACACTGAGGCTGGGATAGCTATGAAAGTATTGGTAGCATTCTGCTGCTCCGGATAAATCAAGACACATCTTGGCCACCGCAAAGCATGACTCAGGTCATCTGAGTCTCCTTCCCAGTTCCTAAGTCTCACCTGCTTCTCTCAGCACTTTCTTTTACAGATGTTTCCTGTGTGAGGCTGCTTCCAGTGAGAGCAGAAGATTTGTATGGACTTCAGTTTCAGGGCTTCATGTTGCCTAGTACGTGCCTGTCAATCTCACACTTGTGGTACAGAGGTATCATCTATTCAGGACTGATCTGAGCTGCCAGGATAGACCACAACAGCAGAAAAAAAAGTCAAGGGCTTTCTATGTCTGATACTAACATAAATTTAGCTCTAACGTGCAGACAGCACAACAGAAAATAAGATTGCCTGGTGACCCTTTGGGCTAGGGCATCATCCCCAACCTGTGTGGTGAATCTAACACTTACAGTGAGATAGACAGAGGTCCTCAGTTATTAAAAGATTAACTCCATTCCAGAAGAACTAGGGAGGAATGATATTCAGTGTAGATTAAGTAGCAATGGCAAAAGCTGAATGAATGTTGTAAGCATGAAAGTTGAACCCTTGCTCCTGCAGACTCCTTGAAAATCCACGTATATGTTCTAATGCAGGGCCATGTTACAGAGATGACCTCATCCCATGAGGCTGGTAGGAGTGCGCACTCTTCATGGGTGGAAAAGGCAGTTCATTTTAACGATATACTAACCATCCTCCCCCCCCATCTTTAAAGTACCAAATTATTCTAAGAATAGAAGTGTGGTCTTGGGGTTAAAAAGCCCTTTGCTAGCAAAGTTTTATTGGCTTTTCTGTAGTTTGAGCTGGATTATAGCACCATAGCAGGAAAAGTCCTAGTTTGGTCACTCTCAATGAGTTCCAGCTTTTCATAGTGATAAGAAGCTAATGTGACTGTTAGAACCCATGCCAGATGCCAGGCATAGTTTTGATGAGTCTCCAGTGTCTGTTTGACTTGTGATATTACATGCTTTTTGGTAACCAGGCAGTGCTGCAAATAGAAGGCTGTGATACTCTCTCAAACAACTGACATGTAGATAAAGCTTTTCTAGGGAAACAAACAAATAAATAAATAGTTTAATAGAAAATACATGCACATACAGTGGAGGGAGGCAGCTTCCTAAATGACTTCCTCTGGGGAGGAGAGCTGGGCTTAATCCCTGGTTTTGTGTATGTTTGTGTATATGTATAAACAGTTTACTTGTCTGCTCCAGTTTGTGACAAAAGCCATTTGTTATTCACATTCACAAAGCACCAGTGGTGAAGGTTTCAACCACTACCAATCCCCTGTCTTAATTATTTGGCCTTGTAAAATTAAATCTGCAGAGATTACACAAAGAGCATCTGAGGGTGTTGATATCTCCCTGGTCAAGAAAGCCTGTTGGCCTGATTCTTCTGCTGAGCCAGCAGAAAGCCCCTGGTAGCCGTGCATGGACATTTCCCTCCCTTTCTTCCATTGGAAGATGATAAGCACCAGAAATGCTCCACAGACCATCTCTGTCCTCTCTGTTTTCTCAGTACAGGATGTTCATAGGGGACCTAGGTAGACTTGTATGACTCCTGGTGGCCAGTGCTAACTAGTTAGATGCCGGAGAAAGGAAGTGCTGCCTTTATTCAGACCCACTTCCTCCTCCCCTTGCATTTTTAGCTTTGTTGGTAGCTCCTTGGAGAAGGTGAGCCTCCAAAGCTCCTTTGCAATGAGGTCTGCAGCAGAGTTCAGGGACAGGAGCTGCAAAGGGTCTCACTTTTATGCCGTCGAGTGCTGTGTCTTTGTATTCTCATGTTGTTTTGGCTGTAACTGTCTGTCATCGTCTCATACCCCTTGATAGTCAGATGGAGCTCTTTAATGTGCCTATGGTTTGTTTCTGGAGTTCCTAAATGTATAAATCATGATAATAACAATGATGGAGAGATATTTTGTGTGGTCAGTGCAAGGTCTCCTGTTTTAAGGGGGGAAGACCTGGGCCCTGTTGTTAGTAACTAGTCGGTAAGATTTGGCTGAGTTCATTAAAAATGAGTCTTTATTGTGGCCTCAGATGCCTCCTAGGTATTCCAGATTTATTTCAAGGTCTAGTCTCATAGGCGTCAGTGATAACATGGTTGTTTCAATTAACAACCAAAGAAGAGAATATAAAACATTCTTTTCTTCCCTAAGGTTTCAGCAGCAACATACGTGCTTCATTCATAAGGAATTTTGATAAGGGATGGATTTACCAGACCGAAATAAGTATTTCATACAGCAGTTTCATTAGCATGAGTTAATGTAGGGAGGGAACCCAGGTGAAACTAAGCTAGCACGGAGAGACCTTGTGTGAAGTCCATTAGTACGAGATTTGATAAAACAGTATGAGACATTAAAGCAAGTGGAGTCCGGAGGAAGAACTCTCTCCTGCCTTCATCATGTTTTAAAGACTGTCCATTACTGTGCAGGAAAAATGCCTACAGAGAGGCTGAAGTGTTGTCTGAATAGGGTTTCTGACAACTGTTTTGTTCTTTTCTTGGAAACACTCAGGCCCTGTGATAAAAACAATGCCAGTGAGCTATAAGAGTATTTTGGAGAAACACTGACTGGCTCTGCGTTCCTTTTTTTAGCACAACAGCCATTAATGGCCAAGCACATCAGATGTTTTACAGTGTCAGCTACAGAGAGGGAAAGTGGATTCAGTGTAACAGAGATGTGGGATCACTTGCAGGCATCGTCTTCTTATTGCTCTTTGGTTCCACACTTCTGCCTGCTGCTGAGTTTAAGTAGTCCGTGTCTCTCTCTTTCTAGTGATAGCAGCTACTTATGTGCCTACATTATCTGTTATCTTGCAGTTGTGAGAGTCTGGATTGAACAAGGTACTTAAGGAAGACAAGTTTCTGTGCTTGTACAGATTTGTGATCCACCCAGTATCTCATCTCTGCCAGGGTCCAGCTTCAAGAGCACCAGAGGGAAGTGCAGGAAGCAGCACCAGGCATACATAGAATAATCTGCCCTTTGTTTAAGTCTGAAGTTAGTGACAATGTTTTGAGTCCCTCAAGCTAGGCATTTGGTACCTTGTTCAGGTGAAGTCCCCATAGGGAGTTTATATTTAAGATGTGATGGAAAATATGTACTCTTGCAGATGTTTCTTCTCTCCAGAGGATCCAGCAGAGAAGAGGAAAACAATTCCCAGGGGAGGCAATCTGGGAGCAGAATTCAATTTGTATTGCAAACTAGTAGGATACAGACAACAGTCGTGTATTTGTTCTAATTGTACTGAGGAATCAAAATCAAGCTGTCAGTTTGGGGTTTTTTTTCTGTCAGACAGCTTCTTGATCTTGAGACTTGTCGGGATAGCAATTACTGGGATGGAACAAATGCATCTTCACTTTCTTTTCTTAAACAGAGGTCAGGAATGGTTTGGGAATAACAACACACGGGATGAAAATAGTTTGGCAAATGAGTTAGCTAGCCTGCCTTTACACATGGCTGTGCAGCTCAGTGTCCCAAAAACTGATGATGACTGGAGAGAAGCAGACAGCCATCAGCATGCGAAGCTTCATTGCCTCAGAGTGAACATAGGAGAGACAAGGTTTAGTGAGTATTTCTAGTCTGATTGTGACAGCTAGTGGTGCAGCCCTTGCCTTCTTTTCCAGTTTCTGGAGTCTGAGATTGTAACTGCTGAGATGAGATGGTAACATTTGGTCACTGCTGCCTCATTTCTCGGACGCTGCGCAAACCACCGTGAATGCGCTGTAGAATCAGAACTGGCACAAAACCTAAGCCCCAACCAAAACTTTGGAAATGTCACAATTAGACCTAAAGAAACTTGGTGTTGTGGATTGGGCCAAACTGGATAAGAATTTTATGCTTTGCAGAATTTGTTGGATGATGGAAGTTAATTTCCAGCACCTGAAAAATCTATTGTGTGTAATTACTATGACATTACCTCAAAAAAAATATAAAGTTTAGAGAGTTTATAAAGAGGAAACAGAGATTACATTGCCCAGTAGTAAGTCCACCATTGTTCTTTATTGAAGTAATATATATATTTATTAAAAAGTTATTAAAAAAGAGCTATATATTTACTCTTGTTACTAATAGTTTTCAAGCAATAATAGGAAAAAAAAAGATGTGTGGAATAAAGCTTGAAAATATTCCAGTGCAATAAAAATGCAACCCTAAAATTTTCCTTTGTAGTGTAATACCATCACTTTAGATTTATCAGAAAGCCTATATATTCTTGGCAAATTTCAAAAGAAGTCAGGATTTCCAATCCAGATGTAATGCTGATACTCTGTTTATTTCTGTCCAAAATCAGGGAGGATACGCAGAAATACTGGCAATTCACTGCAAAGTCAGCGTGCAAAAATTTTTTAGAAGATGCTGAAACCTTACAGTTAGCATCCTCTGGCAAGTCTTTAGGACATATAGGTGTTGTAATTTGAATGTGAAGCACTTTCTCTCCTAAGTGAGTACATTTCCAGAACAAACCTGATGTGCCAGGACAACTGCATCGCTTTGTGCCCGCGTGTTGAACCAGGATCCATGGGCAAGAGCTCATCTTGAGCTTTGGGATAGTTCACTTAAACCAAGCTATCCAAGTGGAAATAGCTTGGCACAAAATTGATATGGTGATTAGAAGACAGTGAAGACTTAGGGAATAGTCAGAGGTGAGGCTTTTTGTGACATGAGCAGAGAAGGATCTTATTTACTGTTAATGTGAAAGATGAAAGCAAGACTGGAGGGTCAACCCATCCTTCCTCTTTGGGCACAGCCCGTCTTCTGTGTATCTTGCACAATTTACACTAAAGAAGCGTGAACAAAGGATTATTCAGTTCAAAAATTGAACCAAAAAGTCAAGAAGAGGAAATAAGTTCAGAGTAAACTGAAGTGAAGCATTTTGAGGACATTTTCGAAGGCAGGGTTTGGGTTTTGTTGGGTTTTGTAATTTTTATGTATTATTTGGGGTTTTCTTTTTAATTGAGATCAATTTTTAAACAAAAAAGGCCACTTCGTAGCATTTAAGTCTTTGAAAAGAGAAGACAAAAAAAAAAGATTTAAAAGCTTTATTCAGAAAGTGCTGAAATGAAACATTTTTACTTTTCTGAAATAAAAGAATTCATATGAAATTAGCATATTACAAACATTTCAGATAGCCTCTCTTTTTTCAGCAAATTCAGCTGCTCAAGTTGCAAAAAGGTTGCATTTCTTCTCCTATGCTCCAGATCAGCTCCACTTTTAATGAAAATGGAATAGATAACAGAAGTTTTACTCTCTACTCTTTTTATAGTTTCTCAGACTGGAAAGGCAAACATCACCATCCATGGGAATATCTTAACCTCACAAGCATTTAACTTCATTTACGCACAGGGTTGAGAATGTTCATATGTATCTCTGTATACTGAGGACCAAATTCCCTTTCAAACTAAGTTCATGGATCGTGAACAGCAGTGGTTCTTCCCAGAGAAATACTCTGACATGGATCCTGAGTCCAGAGGTACATCCAAGTTTGGGGTGGACTGTAATCCAATTTAACTACTTAATCTAATTTAACTGCTCATGAGATGTAGTCAACTCTGAACAAAACAATTTTGTTTCCAAATTCTGTTAAGAAATGGAAATGCTTTAACTTTAGCATGGAGGCCTAAGGCAACTGCATGCTACATAAAATAGCTCTATTACAATTAAGATAATCAGGTGGATGAATAATTAGGGTTTCACAGGTATTCTCTTTTGTTGTCTCTTGAGCTCAACTTTATCCTCAGTTATGTATGGGCAGAACTGAATTCTCTGATCATTTCTTTGGAGTTACTGTCTTCTGCGGTAAATATATATATGTATGTTTTCATCTTGAAGGAGATTAACTCCATGGTGTTTTGCACTGACATTGCCTGGTTATGTGACAGACCATGGTCTAAATCCGTACTTCACATCACTAGTAAGAGGCCTTATAAACTGTGCTAGGGTGGATTAGGATTTCTGCCTGCTTTTCTGTTCTCCTTATGTTTCTGTTCTCCCAGGGGCTTTGAAAATCTGAGTTTCATCTTAGCATAGAAGAGAAAAAAAAGGAAAAAGGTAGAACCTCTTGTGGGACAGGGCATTGTGGGTGTGCATGACTACTCTGAGAGATGTGTAGGGAAAAAAAAAACAAGAAGCAGACATCTCTGTGGCCTGTGGCAAGGGGAACAAGGATGTGTGCAAGAGACTGACACGTTCCTGCCTCAACAAAGACTCCCAAACTACAATTTATGAGAATCCATCTATAATAAAGTGCTCTTGACTTAGTGTCTGGCTGTTATCTAGGTGCATCCCAAGAATGGAGGCATAAGGATAAAACTGCCACATCACACATTCCTTGCTATCACCACAGCTTCTCTTGTGATGAGACAAAGTCTTTCCTTGTCTGACAGTTCTGAAAATTGGAGCAAGAAAACCTCAGCTCCACTGCGGTACTTGGAGGCACGTGCAAAGCATGGCAGTCTTCTGAGCAAAACTTTTCCATTGCTCGAGCTACAGAGACAAGATGCAAATAACAAATTGGCAAACTTGCATTGTAGAAGATTGTGTACATATCTGAGGGGATAGGAATGTTACCGCAAGATTGCTGAAAAAATAGAGTGATGGTTTAGCTGTGTGGAAGATGTGTATGGTCAGTAAAGGCATGTCCTCTCTCATGAGCTAAGGCAAGGGCAAATTCCTGGCCCTGCTGAAGCCCAGAGGAGGCTTGAAATGATTCACACCAAGTGGTATTACCATCATTTCGGCACGGTCAGTGGACAGAGGAATTAGCGGGGTCTGCCTACCTGATGCTCCTCTCAGACAACTGTCAATGAATTGGTGGTTGGGAAAGTCCCTGTTGCTTGAGATGAGGTGTGGCACAAGGTGTAGTGTTAACACCACACAGCTTCCACCAGTGAGGAAAGGTGGGCTATTTGCATTTATGAAGGAGGTTATCAAGCCTGGAGGTGGTTACAGCCCTCTGCAGGAATTGGGTGCCTGATGTGAGTGGTAGGAAGGTGCTTACATGGGCAAGGAGAAAGGCACAGCTGGACTGCCAGGTGTCTTGGGGTTGAATGACAGTGGCATCTGGGCAATTTAAGCCTGGGAATTACGAGAAAACGTTATTACAGGGCTTCATGATGTTAATGTCATTTTCTTCTAAGCCGGTCCACTTGGTAACTCTAGCAAATTCCGATGATGAGCCAATTTTCTATTGTTAGTGCCAGCACAGAGCAACACTGGAGACCACAAGGCAGAGAATCGCTGAGACAGCCTAACGGAGCGTGCGGCTCAGCCTAAACTAGTTGCTTTTTTGGTTTTGTTCTTTTAATTCTTAAAGAATTAGAAAAGGATAGCATATTTCACCAGAATTGAAACAAAACCACAGGAGTCTCCATCTGTGGATTAAGTGTTTTCAAGAACTAGCAAGAATAAATGCTTTCCTGTTTTCACCCTGGTTTCTGTACCTTAAGCCACGTAGGATATTTGCTGAGACTCCCAGGTTTCCTTATTTGGACTCCATTATTTTAGAGAACTCGTTTTGCAGAACTGTGCATCCCAAGGAGGGAAATTAAGGTCAGAGATGACAAAAAACCCACCTAAGGGCTTGAAATACTTTTAGTTTCTCAAAGACCACCCCATGTGGGAATGATGGATTTAAAAATGGGTGGAACCTCTAAGCCTGGAGTTGAATCAAATTATTCATGAAAAATCTCTGAGATCTTTATATGGACCAAGATATTTGGGTGGTACTTTCTCAGTCTTTCTTCAGAAAAGGCACGGTGGTCTCACAAATTGAAAACTAGCCCTGCTTTTATTTTGACTTTAAAAATAACTACGTATCTTGAAAAGCTGTCTCAGCAGTAGGGAAGGAGTGGAAAAAAAGTGTACTGTATCCCCATGGTTTCATGCAGTGCAGCTGTGCTAACAGAGTGCACTGAGAGTGAGACCAAAGGAAAGGCATGAAATAGTTGAATATAACAGTTGAATATAATCATCAGTTGAATATAACAGTACAGCTTCACGTAATGGGGAGATCTATTGTCCAGGTACCCTAGTGTAGACGTGAGGTTTGGTCTTTTTTCTTTTTTTAGGAAAAAAAAATCAAGACTGTTTGTAAATTAATGTTAATAATTTATCATTTCTAAATATTATTAAAATAATATTAAAATAATAAAAATTATTGCTGAAAGCAATGGGAAAGTTATCTTCTAATGGGAATTCTACCTTATTTGTAATTAAAATATTTAAATATTCTTTCAATATGTTTGGGTTAAGTATCCCTATTCTGTGGGATTAAAAGTTTTGATTTTATTTCTGGTTGAATGTTTGTAGGTGGATGATCAGATTTGGAAACCACCAGGCCTCTAGATTTACTAAATCAGTTTAAAATTTTTGATTTTTTTGAAAGAAACAAGTATGCATCGGCGTACAGCCTTCAACAGTCCCTCCTAGGTCTTGGGGTAATTATTAGTACTGCAGGAATAATGGATCAAGTATCGACCAAATGTAGTATACAGTTGCCACAGTGGAGCTATTCCCTATGAGTCTACTCTAACTTACAAGTGGTTAGTTTATAACCCTCTTTAGGTTACACGTTTTAACATTTCTTCAGTGTTTATTTAGTCTCTTCCCAAAGAATGTTCTGAAATATCAAGTTTACAACCTGTGGCTCATGTGATGGTAGTGGAAACAATTAAGCTAGAAGCTTTCAAAGCCACCACTGGGATTTTGATGCCCAAACTCATTAATTTTAATAAGAAGTGAGCTGCCAGTCGTCTTAAGTGGTTTCTAAAATCTCAACCCATAAAAACACCTCTCTACTGGTTCCAGTTTACTAGGAGCTCAGAGCAAGGTAAACACATGTAACGAAATCGTAGGTGTTAAAAAGTGGAAAGTATGTGTTCAGATGTCTCTAAGACCATTCAAGGAGCCAAATGGTGGCCCCAGCCTCGAGCTGGCAGATGTGGGTTGATGTGGGGGCTGCTCCTACATTCAGTGTCTTGGGGAATTGCTGACTGATCAGAACATGAGGCAGCGTTTCAGCGGCAAGGAGCAGAAAGTCAATAGAAACAGAAATCTTGGCAGCAGCTCGATTCCAGCTGTGATGATCACATTGCTTGTCAGGTTGGGCTCTGTCACATCTGCTCTACGTTCTTGCCTTCTTAACATGTTTCTGCCCACCACAGCCTTGTGGCCAGGGTGGTGCTCTTCTCCATGGGGTGCAGATGGAAAGACTGGTTGCAGGAAGACGCAGGTGAATTTGCACCACGCAGTGAGGAGCAGAGGTATCTAGAGCAATACCAGAATGAGCTGTGTTTGGACAATGTCAACCAACTTGTATTCCTGTTGCTTTGACACAAGCGCAGGGGACAATGAAGGTGAGACTTTCTTGCCATTCGTTGTTGCCTGTTGCCGTTGCAGTTACCCAGATGGTGTTTGTATAATAAATGCTTGGTCCAGGTCCTTCCTACCTGCCTAACCAGTCCTGTCCAAGTTTGCATCTTCCAAGCTGCTAAATGGGTGCATTTGCATATCGATACTTCACTGATCCACCGTCATGGCTAGATAAAAATTAAGAACTGTCTGCTGTGGCTTGAGGGACTCACCCAATGCAAACCTATGACAGCTTTTCCTTTTACATGAGTCTGGATATGCCTTTGCTTCAACCATGAGCCCGTGTCACAGCCTAAGAAGTCTTGAAAGACTTGGAGAGCACCAAGATCTCGAAGAAAGTTGCTGCACTGATGAAAACTCATCCTTAACCTGAATCATGGAAGAAAGTCTTAATGGGGAAAAAAAAATCCAGAACCAGTAGATCTCTCTGTGTGGACTGAGTATGAATGAGTTTGAAATGGACTTACTGAGAGTCTAAATGCTTGGAAAAAAAGAGGGAAATATGGGATTTTCTTGTGTCTTTTATTAATGAATTTTAGGATTAGTTTAAACAAGCGTCTTTCTTTTGTCTGTCTGTCATAGGATCTCTGAAGAGCTTCATTAATATTGGCTATGAGTGACAAAGTTACTGTCACTTTTGCCAGTGAGTCCTCTAGTAGCAAGGATTAACTCTCAGTAGCTATTGGAAGGACCTTCAGGTGAAACATGATGCAGTGGAAATAGAGTTGGCCATCTTGACTGTGATTGTAATGGACTTCAAAAAAATCACAAAGAAAAAAAACTGCCATTAGTAGTAGATGTGACTTTTTTTGGAAGAGAACAAAACATTCCATAAATTAAACATGTGGTTTCACTTGCAGCACATTTTGTACATTGTCACCAATGAAGTTTAGAAATTTTTATTACTTTTTCATTAAAATGTCTTACTGGTTTCACTCAGGAGGCAAAACTTTTCACGTGGCTTTAATTGTTTCTGTCATAAAAGTCATAGCATCCATGTAATAGAAATAGTTTTGCAGACCACAGTTCCATATTGCCTATTAATTCTTTGCAATTTTCTGTACCTACAACTCATTGAGACATCCCAGAGACAGAAAAAGTTCCTCTCTGGAAATTAAGACCAAACAGGAATTTCTACTGCAGTTAGGGGGAAAAATCAGTTTCTGTCAGTACTGGTTTATTAGGTTTTTGTTTCAAATATCTTAGCTCACAAATGTAAGTTGACATGGCCACATATCATTGACTTTTTCTCTAAAATTAGAAGAACTCTAGAAGATTAAAACAACAAAAGGCCTTTTTCTGCACAGTTCCAATCAGATGCAAGAGGTGAAAGCATTTCAAACAGGAGTGAAGAGCTCTAGCAGTATGGTTTCAAGGTGGCTTTGGACAGGTCATTTACCCCCTTTTTTGCTCTATTTCTCCATTATACAAAATCTGCTGGAGTTCAGGGCTTGCACATCCCATCACAGCAGCCTTGCTGTTAGACCATGCTCCTGTCATCAGTCTGTGCTTCTCTTTCACCACTCCTAACTCGGATGTTATTGTTACAGTCAGAACAATGACTTGCTTCCCGAAGATGATGTCCAAAGTCAGAAGGAACAAAAGAAGGAAACTAGTGTTATCATTAATTTAAAATCAGTTTCTATTAAGGTATCTGTTTTCCTCAAAGAGAGCCACAGCTTTGCCATTTAACCTCTGCCCATCGGGGCGGGGGGGTGGTGTTGACCCCTACTATAGTCTCTTAAAGCCTGGAAGAAGTAATTAAAATGCCAGAAAACAGCAATAGCCTATCAACTGCCTTTTCCCCCGTTTTCAGTTTAGCGTTTATTTGAAAGCTTGATAGGAAATGCTACTGCTGGCTTTAGTTGCTGCCCCAGAGCAAAACCTTTTCTCCTTGTACAACTTCTTAGCAGACAGAAGCACCCAACAGGTTGTGTAGTCCTCTGCTTTCACTTTCTGTTACCATGGTCCCTTTCCTATTTATCAAATATTTAAATGTTGTGTTTTGCAGTTCAAGAATGACAAAGACAAGCCCAGCCTTAGAAGGGTCCTCAGCAACAGCCCTGCCTGCTGTCCAGCTTTCTGAGCAGGTCCCACTGGCTTCTCCTTCCCTGAAGCCCCTGCAGATGGACGAAGAAGACAGCCTGTCTCCTCACCTCCTGTTGCCAGACAGCATCAGCCAGCTGGAAGAGTTTGGCAGACAGAAGAAATGGCACAAGAAGCAGCACAAACACCATCGCCAGAGGCAGTTCAATGACCTCTGGGTTCGGATAGAAGACAGGTGAGTTACATCTTTTATGGTCCCTGTCCTTTTCCTGCTGTTTCCTAACTAGTTGCTCTTGTTGATTAGACCATAAGGAAGGCTGGAAAAAGGCTGAATGGGAGAGACAAGGAGAGAGGTTATGTTTTTAGAGCATAATGAAGAACTAGGAAGAAGACTTATAGGTGCATTTGATCTAAAAATAAAGAGAAATAAAGCTAATGCTTTGAATATTTAAAATATGCAGAAACAAAGAATCAGAGTAAAAATGGGAAAAAAAATGAAAATTGAAAATATTTTGTGTTTGCTCTCTTTATTCCAGTATATATTTTCCAATCTTTACTGTCGATTTTCTGCCCAAAGACTCACCCGTTTTCCAGCCATGCGGAGTATTCCTGGGAGTTTCTAAGATCCTGACATATCAGACTTTTAGTCTTCTTAACTCTGTTCTGCAGGTGAAATGTTTTAACATCTCAGACAGCATTGAAAACAGCAAACTGAGGGAAAATTAAGTAATTAACTAAGGTCTCTATGTGGAGAGAATGGAGGTAGAAACATTTCCCGTGGCAATTCCAGTCTTGGTCCAAGGTTAAAAACTCCCATTCAGTGTTTGAATAAGAGCCTTCATTTTTGACCAGGGCTTCTTGATGTGTGCTTTTAGGATTCCTGGGCAATTTATTCTCCCACTTCTAAAACTGGTAAAGCTCTTAGTGCTTTTATCCGGGCCAACTCATGGGCACATAAACAGCCACGATGTTTATAGATCTGCTAAAAAGTAAAAGAAATGAAGTAATCTGTTGGGAACTGGCTGCTCGCCTATACATGAATGATTGTCTGACTTCGAGCATTATTATTATTCCCATTTTTATAACACCTAAAGGCCTTGCAAGTAAAAAGAGTAAGAGTCTCTCTGAGTCTTCTGCCTTTGCTAAAGAAAAAAAACTCCCATGTATTTCTGTTCTGGGATTTTTTTCTTTTCTTTTTCTTTTTTTCTTTTTCTTTTTCTTTTTCTTTTTCTTTTTCTTTTTCTTTTTCTTTTTCTTTTTCTTTTTCTTTTTCTTTTTCTTTTTCTTTTTCTTTTTCTTTTTCTTTTTCTTTTCTTTTTCTTTTTCTTCATTCTTTTTAATGGAACAGTTGCCTCATTCTTGTTGTAGTATATTCTCTTCTTGGGGTGAGTGATGTAAGGGTGCATATTAATCTCAACATAGTAAGGGTGTTTCTGAAGTTAAAGATAGCCTTAGTAAGAAGAATCAGATCTGGATTCATCTATTTTGTTCTTAAAGTGTGTTCAGTGGTTGGATTGTCTCCACAGAGGAAGTTTAAGCATAAGCTAAAAGGCATTTCATCCTACGTGCAACTAGGAGCTTAAAGCTGTGGTGCTTGCGTAGCTTTGGCAGGCTTTTGTGCCTTTTGCTGTTTTAATTTCAGTAAGAAATGTTCCTAGGAAAAGTATTTTAAAAGTCATTTCCCCAGGTTAGAGTTAAGCTATTCACTTTGCTCCTGCAAGAATCTGAATCAAAACCTTTAATCCTTCTACTTCCATTTCATAAGGGTGGAGACTGGCATAAGGAAGTTTCCACTCCAACCACTTTGGTGATGAACCAGATGCTGTGTGTCGCCTGCCTTGCTGAAGATACCAGGGAGATGTCAGTGGGAGCTCACAGCCCTAGCAATGAGGAGAGACTAGAAGGAGAAAAGTTGACCTTAGTGCTTTTGTATGTTTTTAGGGCTCCTACAGTTCTGGAGTAACTTCTGGTGTTTTCCTGAGAAAAAAACAAAAATTGCAAAATGTTAGCTAAATGAGAGACTCACAACCAACTCTGGTTTCCCCATAAATTGGATGGGGTCTCAGCTTTCATAAACCAGCTGCTGCATATTGTGCTTTTGGCAGTTGGGTTTCGTCAGCATTAGTTGCAAGCTGGACGTTGCACAAGGCAATAAACATTGAGTTCTCTCCAACTGATTCCTTTGTGATTGTCAAGAAAAGAGCAGAAAAGTATGCCTGTCACCAGACTTCGTAGCGTGATCATTCTCGGGAAGAAAGAGCTAGGACGGCTAATAGTATGGGCAATGATATGAAACTTGACTTGTTCACCTTCGAGAAAAAGTAGATGGATTTAGGTCATTGTTATGGCATTTGGGTGAAAGCTGCATAAAACTCATTGTTTCCATGCGAGGTCTCCAGAATTCAGCTGTTTGAGCTGCCTTTCAACCTGAAAAGTCAAAGAGAAATATACAGGTGGAGGACAAATCCAGGCGAGTTTAAACCAGATTATTGATTCTTGTATGAACCTCATTGAACTGTGAAATGACTGTAGTTCATACAGCTCTTTTCCAAAGCTTTATTGACCATGGATTAGAGGACTTTATGAGCCATGAATTGCAGGGCTTTTATGAACTACGCATTTCTAGGCTATCTCATACACTTCCATGGAAATCTAGGGGTGTTTTTTTAAGCTACCAACACAGAAACAAAGGAAATGAACACAGGAGAACAATCTTAGAGGAACTTCAAAGGTCTGACTCCAACCTATAAAAGCCAGGAAATCCATAATTAATGGTTCCACTAGGACTTCAGCTCGCACAGTCATTCTGGTCTGATCTGGGGTTATAACTACAATCTGAAATGGCCTCATGAAAAATGAGTCATCATTTAATGTCACACATCATTATTAGTATTTACTTTCAGTTATACTTTGGAGATTGTCTTTTCATTTTTGTTCTGTCTTAACAGCTGAGGCATTTGAGTCAGCACCCCTGAGCGGACAGTGTTTAGATTTGTGTGTTGGAGGGTTAGTACCGCTGTGGAGGATGAGAAAGACTCTGCTCTGTCTTCTCCCTGTCTTTGACAGAGCTAAGATTTGCTGATCTCCTGGGTAATGAGCTACACTGAAGGCTATTAAAAAATAAAAAATGCTGATGAAATGTGTGGTTTCCTCTGCCTTCTGCCTCCTCCAAAATCTAAACAAAATGAAAAAGTCCTGCCTGGCTGCAGTTTGTGTTTGAAATTGTTTGTCAAGAATCAAAATTAAATGGAGATTTCAAGTAGCGGGATTTTTTTCTTTTAACTATTTAATTTTGCATAAATGTTCAGATCTGAAGTCTGTCTTTGGGAGGAATATGAACTTCGACAGAACTTAAACCCTCGCTAGCTCCCATAGCCAAAAGCCAGCTGGGGCAGCAGGGAGGGGATGCAAGACCGTTGAGCTGGAAGGCTGCATTTTGGCATACAGAACGTGTCATTGTTCTTGTTGACACTGCGTTAGCTAAACTTCCCCATGTAATATAAATAATTAATTACAGATCATTTGCTTGCTTTTCGTGATGAGCTGCTCAGTTAATTGCAAGAGTAGAGAAATATCTGTGACATTTCAGAGCTGTCAGTGAAGGCTAGGTCAGGGTTGCACCTTTGTTTTAACAGTTTAAGGCTACAAACAAAATCAACCCAAGAGAACAGAGAGCCTCTCCCAGTTGAGAGGGAGCGTTATAACTCCTGGGGACCTAAGACAGGGCAGGAGGAGAGCTCCTGGGAAAGGTGAGAGAGGGTAGTTAGTAATTGTGAGTGTGTTTCAGGAGGTGTCAGGTTTGGAAGGAGCACTGTCAACTGGGGGATATGAAAGAGATAAATACAGTATTAGAGAGGATGTAATGGGCAAGTTCAAAGATTTGTTCCCACTGACAAGGAAGAGATCTGGGCGAAGATGGGGTTTGGAAAGACACTGAGAATACATAGGTGCTTCACTCGCAGAGGGAAGAAATAAATTAAATTAAGGAAATAAAAAGAAAATAATTGTTGGCAGAAGGAAAAAAAAAAAGAAATTGTCATCGCAGAGGTAAGCTCAGCCCTGCAAAACCTGCCGTTAGTGGGAAATGAAATTGATTTCCCCGGTAACTGGAAATGGCATTTCTCTGATAGCTCAGTGCTGCCTATTCACTGTCAGATGAATGCAATAACATCACAAATATCAATTTCTTTTGGAAACAACAGTTATTTCAGGTCAGAAAAAAAATTTATGTTGGTGGTGGATGAAGGGAGACAATGTGTAATTAACTGCACTAAGTGTGCCTCTATAGAATGAACCTTATCAGTTTCGATGGAGTTTAAGCACTTAGCCTGTTATCCTTTCTTTCAAGACAATGCAGTGATGGAAAACAGAACTCTGTCAACTCAGACAAACTTTTAATTTCACTTAACTGCATCTGAAAGGTAAATTTCAGTAAATGAATCTAAATTGCTTCCTTTTCACAACACACGGTGCTGAAATACAGTACTTAACTTCATTAAAGAAAAGACTGCTTTTCTTTAGAGGAGACCTAGACACTTTTGAAGTCTAACAGGTAAATTGTGGTCAGATGATTTCCCTCCATATGGTAGCTTTGAGCTTGAAATTTCCATCACTGGGGCCTTGTTTGTTTAAATTATTCCATCCGCCTCTGTGGTATGGATATTGCTCAGAGAGTGCATGGCTACTGATGCTCATGGGAAGAGTGGATCAATCCCCCCTCCAGCCTGTCTCCATGCTGCTGAGTAAGCAGTTACCACCATTGCATTTATTTGTCCTGTGTTCAACCAAGGATGAGGATGCAGCTTCAGGACCTTTCTAACTTGTTGTAGTGAACCTGTCCCCCAAAGGGACATCTCCAGCAGCCAGGAACAGCAGGAATGTAGGTGTGCTGGAGTCCCACCTTCTCTCCCTTGTCACACCTCATTGCTGTTTGGGGCTTAACTGCGTTGTGTGGCCCCTTGGCTTTTCTCCAGCACTTCTGTGTACCATTTCCTTTGCTGTTCTCCCAGCAGGATTTCCTTCTTGGGAAACTTGCATGGTCACAGTTCCTATCAGTGACTGCCACGCTGTCTCCAGGGCATGGCATACAAATATCTACTCATCAGGAAAATCTCATGGTTTCACAGCTTGGGTCCAAGACCCTTCTGTCGTGCTAAGTGGTCGCAAAACACCTCCTGGACAAATACTTCCTCCTGATTTCTCGGTGGAAGCTGAATCTTTTTATCTTGAACTAGCCCCAAATCTGTGCTTACTTTGCCCAATTTTTTATGAGCTCTGGTGGAAATACGGTGGCCAGGAAAAGGCATTTTGGGCAATTAAGTAGGGCATCACTTGGTCTTTCTGTCTCCCCCCATTTCATGCCTCTCTTGAATGTGCAATCTTGCTTCTGTGAAGGGGTCCTCAGCTCCTCCTGAGCAGAGGGCAAAGCATGAGAAATACTGCATTTTCCCCTTGGTTTCTTACTGCTTCCATTTGATGCCCATTTAAGATGAGCAGATGGCTTGATACCTCTTTAAACAAGCACTGACGTTGTCAGTTCTTTCACCGTTCCCTTTGCACAGCCCCAAGTACACAAGCCCTCCAGTGGAAGTAAAATAACAGCACGGTGTAACACAGTGCAGTAAAAACAAGAGGTAAATCTCCAGCCTGGAACATATGATGATGACATCCTCCCTCCCTAGATGGTTTTTATTGAGGCTTCTTGGATTATCAGGTTGGTCAGAGTGCACAGAACGTATTAATTAAAGCTGTGAAACCTAGCTCAGCATACGACTCCCTCATGCGTCACAGTAACGGATGGCAAGTCCTGACATTGGTGTCCAAAACTTTAGCATCTCCATGCTAATAGACCCTCCCTGTCAGCTGGCTATGAGTGATACCTTCTTTCGCCTTTCAAAGCCGAAGAGTTAATTTGTTATCCTCCAAATGGGGCTGAAAAGATGTGCAGCCACACTTTCCCCTGCCAGACACTTACAGAAATCTGTATGTTTTACTTTGTTCTGCTGTTCTCTGTAAGGTGCTGCCACTGTGTGATGAAAAAAACACAGATAAACTTAAAAAAAAAAAGTAAGGAAAAGCCTTCTGTGTTTATTTCACTGTTGCTTAAAGTGTCTCACCACCAATATGAACAATTAATATGAAGCAGTATGCAAGCCCTATTTTAATGAAAGCTATAAATACCTGAAAATAAAATTATTAGAGATAACGAACGAGTAAGTCTCTTGGAAATAGAGATATAATTTGTGTATAGATTTCAATTTTATTTCCTGAAAAAAAAGTCTTTGTTGGTAATGCATTAGGCATTTTAATTTTTGTGAAATTTAAATCCATCATGATTATTAAATCCATATTTTTGAAGGCAAGCAAGTAACAAAGTTGGAGCACACAAACACTAGGATTTTTGAACAGTGAGGTATTTTTCAGCACTGGATATCCAAGAGCACTTTCTGCTCCTTCCTCCTCAGTTCTGATTAAGATTGAAAATATAATGCAAGATGTTTTATGAAACTTATTAACAGCTTTCTCTTTCTTTCTTGTTTTCTACTTTTATTTGGGGAGTAAAGATAGCCTATATTATGTATTCATATCTGGCTCAGTTTGGTGTGTTTCTGACTTGGGCTGAACATAGCCCTAGCATTGCTAGCTTTGCTAAGGTGCCTAAAATCCATCTGATGGAGCACAAACAAAATGTTTCCTTAGAATTCAATTTCAAGAAGGAGCAGCTGCTGAGTTATGATAATCTCTTCCTGTTTGATGCACATCCCTACTTGTTCCACTGTTTCTCAGCCAGTGCAGTCTCATTTCGTCACCCAGGGCCAGGAGTCCTCTTGATTTTTGGACAACCTGTTAACTTGCTTCTCCATTTTCTGCTTGTATTTTCTCCAAGACACTTTCTGCTTGCTCTTTTTAACATTGGGTGTATGTGCTTACATGGGTTCTGGAGCAAGGAGTAGGAAGGGACCCCCTCCAGCATCTCCGCCTTCATCCCGAGACCCTTGCACTCACCTCCCCCTCTCTGAGTTCACCTTCCAGGAGGCTGTGATCCTACAAACATTGCACTTCACTTTGCACTCAGTCCATGCCAGTGGAAGTGTGGGCTTTTGGACTCTCCAGCCTTCAGCACAACCTTTTTGAGATGAGGGCATGTCTTGCTTGTAGCTAGCATGTCTTTATTATCTTTGGCATTACTGCAGACTGCAGTAAGTGGGAGGCATAGCTAGGCATCCTTCTTCACTTCTTAACAAGGAGGTAGATCTTCTCCATGTTATTTCATCTTCTTTGTTTTTCCTACCATTTTCACACAGATGTATTTGTGGCCAAGAACGGTGCAAACTGGACAAGAGAGACAGCATTAGCTGCATTAATTCTTTGCTAAATTCATGGACATCGTAAAGCAGTCCAGGCTCTTTTGGCTGATGGTTTTCCTTCTCTTGACAACTTGGCAGCCTTGTGGGCAGTCTCTGTGACGGTGGTCAATGCCAGGAGTGTTGGGGGCCTGTCACAGGGGCAAACTGTAGTCTAGACACCCACAGTAAGTTGTTAGCAAAACCTTTATGCTTATGCATTGGATCAATTTTTTTATTTCGCAGGCATCAGAAATGCACTTAGAGTTGTAACTAAGTTGGAGAAAAGGTGCCTATGTTTACAGATGTAGAAACAAGTTTGTTTTACCTACAGCTTGTTTTAACGTTATTATTAAAATACTGTGGTTGAATAGGTTAGAACAGCTTCTCAGTCCTGTGGAGCAAGGCAAAGACTGCTTATTCCAGTGGAAGAGTTAACACTAAGTGAGTTTGACTGTCTTCAGTGTTAATACAAGGCTTTTTCTCCAGCTATTTTTAGTCTATTCCAGCAGCGTATCCCAATGTGGTCTGGTATGCAAGACCTTTGCTGTGAGGTTTGCAAACACTTGTATTTCTGCGTTCTGAGAACAGAGCGTTTGTGTGTTATTGGAGCATGTGTTCTTTCAGTGACTGAAAGGAAGAGCAGAGCACGCATGTGATCCATGCACGTGTTCCTTGTTGCCTGTGAACAACCGTGTACAGCAAATGGGCTCTGGAAGAAAGCTTGTTAGCAGATGTTGTCATGGCTCTTCCAATTTATAAATATGAGCCTTGACATTTATATTTTCCATATCCAGGGCTTTCACTAGCCAGATGTTCTGGAGATTGGCTCACTGGAGCCTTTCACTATGACTCCTCATGGCAGATTGTGTATTGCACACAAAAAAAATGGAACAGTATTTCTGGCTCCTATCAAATAGATAAGAAGGAAAAATGTACTGAATACTGTCAGGTGAAGGGAATTCTGCTACGTCTGAAATGCACTTTAATACAACTCTACAAAATTCTTTACATTCACTCAACTGAAAAATACGTTGCCTGGTTTAACAGTAGAGAAAATTCAATACACAGTAGCACTTTTACCCTGCTGTTCAGAGTGGGTGAGGAGTGTGGTTTTTGTTAAGCTTGCAAGGCTGACTGCAGTTGCAGACACTAAGAAGTGCTGAGTGGGCTCATGCCCAGGGTGACTTGTATTCCTATAGCAGAGAAGTGGGTGGTAAAGCAGATGCACTCCCTGAATTGCAATACTTGATTCAGAGGTTATTCCTTTAGCAAGTGTTGTGTTTTCCCTACCAAGCAGAGTGGTGGCCAGCTCTACATTCAGGCTCCTGAATTACAGCACTACTTGGTTGACAAAATGCGGCCGTTTCCATCTTCATCAGAGAGAACTGAATTGTTCCCTAGATTCTGCTGATGGTACAGCCAGCACTGACCCTGCAGGGAGGCTGGACCCCATGCACATGAGGTTTGGAGCTGTTGTGGTCATTTGTTTCCCCAATGCTCAGGCTATGGAAGCAGCAGAGATCTGTCTGTGCCATCGCTGCTTCTTACGCTGAACCAAATGGGGAGAAAAGTCAGTAGAGTCGTGTCAAAGGCTGGGTTTGGGTTGAAGATGGGACCTCTGCTTGCTGTGTTGATAGCTGTCTGCCTCTCTGCCACGGTGATAAGCAGATGTGGTGAAGAGATCACTTATCATCTAAAAGCAAGCACAAAACTCCATCTCAAATGCTGCAATTCTGAGTTGAACTTAAATATGTTTAAGAGACCTTCATATCTAGCAATATTTAAGCCCCAAAACATTGCAAACCTGCGGTTCCTCGAGGTAAAGCTCCAGGGTTAGCAGAGCTACATAAAATCCATAAAATGTAAAAACTTTTATCTTTCCATGAAGGCACTTGAGAGACCATAAAGAAAAAGAAATGTCTTGAAAATGCAGTGGAAATGCAAACACACAATGCTGTCCATGCTAGCCCAAAGAAATAAAGGATGAGGGATATGGGATTTGTTTCTGGCTCTGCTATTCCCCTTCCAACTAGTGAGTTTCATGCCCTGGGAAAGTAAGTGAAGAAAAGTATGACAGGGAAGAAACTACGAGTACATTACTGTTGTGGTGGGCAGTTGGTTTATGAGGGTTTTATGTGGTAGCGGGTTTATCTAAGAAGACAGATTCATTGTAGAGTGAAATGGGAGGGAAATTTGATTCCCCGACACTCCCAGCAGTGTGGGCTGCACTGTGCACTGAAAACCCAGCAGGACCTCAAAGGGCAACTGTGGTCTAAGTCCAGTTACTCACTAGGATGAAGGAGAAGTAGGATTTATTTAAATTCATATGGTTTTAATGCTATAAAAGCTGGGTTCCTGCAATTATGAAAATGCCAGGCTAAATTCCAGTTTCACTCAGATCTCCTCTTTACAATTCCTGAATAACTTAACTGAACAAAGTAAGCATTATACCTGGGGCCTGGGCTCAGTGCGCTTGGAAGGCGGGGGAGCCAAGCCTATTGCCTGGCAGCTGCTGGGTGTCAGGGATGCCTCACACAGAACTACCATGGACACACATGGCACAGACCATGCTCACAAAAGCTCGGTTCTGCAGAGACACTGTAGGGTCCCGGTTATGACACCTGGCAGGGAAAGCATTTGCAGCTTTTCCAGCCCTGCAGGCCAGCAAGCAGCTTTTTATGAGCCACCAGTGGCATCTCTGGGATTTCAGCGGGTTTGGAAGTGCCTGTGGAGAAAAAAGTTTATACTCTGGCTGGTATCACTGTAGTTGCTTTGCAAACAGCAGAAGAAACCCAAACTTTGTGGGCAATGCAGCAATTTAATGTCCTTGGCATTTCTGCCTGGTAGATATGCCCTATGAACCTTTTTTTAAATTCTCAGAGTGAGTCTGTTGGAAAGCAGAAGCAGCCAGTGCTTTTGTTCAGTGGAACAAGCTTGAATTCAATACTGCTCCAAATAGCACGTTCAAAGATCTGACCCAACCTTAATTATTCTTACTAAGAGAGACTCTGGAAAAATACGAGCAGGAAAGGGAGCCCAGTGAATTAGAGAGAAAAATGTGATACAGGCTAAGTGGAGAGAAGAACTGTAACGCGGAGATGGAAAAAAGAACAGGGAGAAGGAAAAAGAAAATTGAAATCAAATGGAAGAATGCAGTATATTGGACATCCATTTAAGCCAGTTTATATTTTGATTGTTCATTCTGTTCCTTAATACATTGCGCAGGCATCTACTTAGCTAAAATAATTGTGTGTTTTAGAGAACAGTCTTGGAGAAAATACTTAATTGACAGAATGTTTTAGGTATTTCCCCACTACTGCCTATTCTAAATAATTTTAAAATCCAGAGGGGAAAGTCGATATCTTTTACAGTGTTTAACGAGAAAGTGACAGGGTCAAATATATACATCTCTATGAATGTATGTGTTCCCCAAGCACATCTAAACATGCATGGTTAATTCTGTGCATCTGCAAAAAATATTTGAGCCATAGGGCCCACACAATGCCAAACAAACACTTGCGTTCGCATAGGAGAGGGCAGACTGAGTCACTCTGGTTCTAATTAATTGAAAGGTTGAGCCCAATACATAAAATATGATTTTGACCACCCCAAAATGCAAGTTGTTTTGCACGTGGGACTGTGTTGGTGAGATCAGGCAGTTTGCAAAATACAGATTCGAAATATTCTGCTCATGTCAAGGATCTCATTTAAAACCACCTGATTGCAACACCATCAAGTGAACTCTACATGTTGTGTATCATCAGGTTGCCCAAAAATCTTCACTGATTGCATCACTGGCAGGAATTTTACAATACCAAACCCATTTGTGTATGCACCCTTAATGTTGTTGCTTACTTTGGCTGTAAAACCTGCACTCATTATCTGTCCAGGAACCAGTGAAACAAGTACTTGGTTATTTGAGCTGTGATGATGAATGACTTAATGGCACATACAAATTAGGTACACAGCCAGATGTGTGCACTGGGTGGGGGCAAGTCTGTGGATGTTTCTGAGCCCACATCACTATTTAGACTGTCATGAACACATCTTGGCTCAGATGTCTGTGCAGAACTGGTGAAACAAAGGGCTCTGAGCTATTCCCTCTTAGCAAGGACCAAGCCCTGGGTAAAACTGGGATGCATTATCCCGGCTCTGTGATTGCCTCGTCCCAGTACAGAATCACGGGGGGATATTCTTAGGATGTTAGAGAATCATCAAAGCATTTCTTAGAAGGGCAAAGGAGACAACTAGTGTTGTCCTCTCTTGCCTCGGGACCACCCAGACACTCTACAACAAATCATGGGTCTTCAGCTACAGTACCTTGAATTATTGTTCACTGAGATTTTAAAGAATTTCATTTCTTTTCTTTCCCTTCTGTTTTTTTCCTTTTTTTTCTTTTTTTAAAGGATGACATGTAGTTTCCTGACGGGCTGGTTTTAATAAGGTCAAAATCTTTGTTGTTGCCAAATCAGAGAGGAATATAACATCTTTAAGTCATTAGTTGGGAATGGGGTAATTACTCAGAGGGTGAGCTTCAAAGGTTATTGGTTTTTACAACATTCTGTTTCTTTACACCATTCTGCAGTTGTCTGGAAAGGAGTGGCAGGCCTGATTTTGCTGCTGCCACATGTGTGGGTGCAGGATTTGTATTTACAGGGTTTTCCTGAAGGATTTCAGGACATGGGGTTGAAAAGGGCCATATGCAGTCTTCTCTGGGGATAGGGGAAAGCTAAACCTGATGGTGAGATGCAGGAAACTGTCCCACACATGAAGATTCGCTTGAGAAAAGGACCCTCAGGCTGTCCTGGATTTTTTTCTCACCTGCTCCTTCTGTACCTGCTAGGTCCATCCTCTTGTCCACCTTTACATCACTGTGTCCCCATGCCTGGGAGACCTTCAGGCTGCATCACCATGACAGGAAACTCCTCTCCTCCTCTCTCCCTCACCTCTGATGCAGCAGTCCCCACTGTCCCCATACCTTTCTGTCCCATCCTCATCTCCTCCTCTGACTCCACAGCAGGTGGTACACTTTGCCTTAACAACATGCCCCACCTGTGGATTTAGGATGCCCCTGTATTACTCAGCTTTATTGCAGGTCGATGTCACTCCAGGGCTGAAATTGTCATCACAGAGGTATTTTGCAGTTGGCCTGGGCTATCAAGACCTGCAAATCACAGTGAGAGTCTGCAAAATGCTTCACTTTGCATTAATTCCAGTGGTGTCACACTAACACTTCAAGGTCTTGACTCAGATCAGAGTCAGGGGAGTAATAGAAGTAAAGTGATTTAACAAAGTTTTGATGGTTCCTTGGTGGGTGACACAGGGATAAAAAATAAATCTCCTGGCTTCTATCCCGCAGCCCACCCAGGGAGGGGGTAAAAACTGCACCTGAGGCATCTGAGCTGGATTTCAACATTGAGCCACCTCCTGCTCAGTGGCCTCCCTGGAGCCACTGGGCCAAGTAAGCCACCTTCTCCTCCTTCGTGTCAAAGCTTAGAGCAAAGACCCCAAAGAGAGGACACCAGCCCCTGCTGTGCCTGTTGTTGGGGAGCTGCTATGGGACTGAGGAGGGAAGCTTCATCTTCAACATCCACTACTTTATGTGCTTCAGAATCAGCAGGCTTCCTTTTCGCCATCTTGTGGCCCCCATCCCAGTTTAGAAATCTGTCCTTACCAGGAATCTGTCCTTACCAGTCAAAGCCCTCAAATGTGCTAGGACTTGGCTGGGGTTCGGGAGACCTGAATGCCAGAGACAGATCTTCAGAAATGGCTTATCTTACCTACCGTAAAGACAAGCCTTTAGGGGGAAAGAATTGTCCTCTTGAAACATCTCGTTCCCCATGAACTGTAGCAGGAACATAGTTGAATAGCTCCAACTATAAGCCTGCATCTGAGATATCTACAATCAATCCCAGCTTTTCAATCCCCTTAGGACTACTCATGATTCTCTTTGATGGTGTCTTATGCAGGTGCTGCTAACAGCCTTGAGTTCTGTGTGTTCAGGAGGGGATGGTGCTTTACATTTCTTCCCCAACCATCTCATCCTTGCATGCAGTGTCCTGCTCCCCACCACTACCCTTCCTCTGTTTGAGCACATGGAGATAATGTGGCTCAGAGTCCTGGCATGCTTTTCCATAGATTTCTGTCCTTTCAGAACCACTGCCTGGTGAAACCTGTGCTTCCCTTTCCCTCTGTTCCCTTGATAATCTCCTCTTTCTCCTAGAGATAAACCATGGTAGATATGGTCCTAACAAAGAGCAGTGCTGGAGGAATAGAACTCTTCTTATCAGTCAGTGGACATGTACTGCCCTTTGTCTCTACGCAGGTAATGAGGCTCACAGGTGTCCATTTCAAGGAGGGGAATAGCTTGCTTTTGGTCTCTAGAGGAGCCAGAGCATTGAAATAAGACTGGATCATTGCTTGACATTCCTCTCAGGTGGAATGATGGTTCCCGTTCAAGTCTTGTCAGAAGAAAAGCTCAGATGAACAGCGAAGGGTTGTTGAAATGCTCCCGATGATGTTGCCTGACATCTCTATCGACAGCGTGGCTGCAGCTGCCTCCCTGTGACTCTGCGGCTGAGCTGCTCGTGGAGAGGGTGGATGCTTTCACTGTGGAAAACGGCCATAGATCTGGGCTCCCAATAACCCTGAGCTAAAGGGAAAATAGTAGAGATAAGGCTTTTTCATTCATTCCCTTTCTTCTCTGTTGACCACAAACCGGTGTGTGATATTGCTTACTCATTTAGACATGCAAAGACAGTTTACTGTACTACTGTGCAAGTAAGTAGTGGCCTCCTCTGGACCAAAACTGGATTCCTTAATTAGATCCAGGTTGGATTATTATTTTTTAATGATCTGAACCTTGTGAAAGCATGAGCTTCTTGGCCTTGATCCCACAAAGGGCTTTAGGATGTGCTGAGTTGTAGGTATGTGAATACTAGCCTTGCTGGGAGCACTCAAGTGCTTGCAGTGCTTAGCATCAAGCTACTCTGGGACCAAGAGACTCGGTGTCCTGCAGGATTTGTCCCTCAGGCTGTAAGAACAGTGTCCATAAGGAAGGCAGTGGTGAAGAGATAGATGAAGCTTGTGGGAAACAGAGCCTATGCTGATCTAAAGAATCCCTTCCAGAGACACATCAAATACTAATATGAAAATTTCAGGAGATGGGGACTTCACTTTCCCTTTAAGAGGTTACGGTAGTGGTCTTCACAGTTAACTCCTTGTGACTTATTTTTAGTGTGATGTTTTTCTAATATGATTTTTTTTTTCCTCTTTTTCCTCTTGATTGAGCACTGATTCCTTTCTTTCAAATGTGTGGTCAAACTTCTTGCCAGCCAGCTTGATTACATACTGCAACAAGTTGGTCCCAGTGCTTTAAGCAGTTGTATTTTTCAAATCTTGATTAATAAATTTTGGTGACATAAATAGGTCTGGTTAGTTCCAAGAATGATTGTCTTCACTAGCAGAACATTATTTCTGATGACCAGAAAAATAACATGATTAACTTCATTCACATCTGTTCATTAAAGGAAAAGGAAAAAAAAAAAGGGGGCAAAATTTGTTTGAAAAGAAACAGGAAGCATATGCTTAATATCATTTAAGAAAAACCCTAACCATCATAAGGTTAACATCAAATCACAAATGCAAAACAGCCATTATTGTATTTACTCAAAAATTTTCTTTCCATTTACTAGCTCTTTAGGTTTTCAACTGAAACATGCATTTTTTCAGGGTTCAATTTATGCTGGCACATTGTCTTGCTAAGCTTCTTTCATCAGATGCTATTCTCAGAATGGCTGTCTGAGTCTACATTTGTTTACATTTATTAAAAATAGTTGTCATGTGTTTATAAACCTCCTTTGATCCAGAAAAATCCCCAAACACTTTGCAAGTTGTGCTTAATAGGGTCATATCCTCCGCCCTGAGCAGAAATTGTGTTGGGACCAAGGCATGGCAGCAGATTAAAAATGCACAAAGATTTCACCATAATTCAACTGGTCCTCACCCCCTTAGAGCACCATCAATTTTCCATTAGCTTCAGCACAGTTACTGGAACCGTAAAGGTGGTTTGGACTTGGGAGAAAAGAGTAGTGAAAAGACCATCTTCCTAGAGATTGCATATTTTTCATGCACTTCCTTTTGCTTTTCAAACAAAGAAGCAGCGGTACCTTCTGCACAAAGCACAGGGCTGGTGATAGCTCAGCTAGACCTGCTGTTTCCAGTTTTGGACATCTCCCTCCAGAGAAGACATAGATCAACTAGGCAGAGCCAGGGGAGAGTAGAAGAAAAGAGGGAGAGGACCTGAGGACTTGCAGAGAAAGGTGGAGGCAGTTGTTTCTTCAGAAGTCAGAAAGCTGAGACAAAACATGGTTAAGTCTTCAAAAATGTGAAAGTCTGCTGAGAAGAGCCCAAGTAACAAATGATAGGAAGAGAGGAAATGACCTCAAATTGCACCAGGGAAGGTTTAGATTGGATATTAGGAAAAATTTCTTTACTGAAAGAGTGGGGAAGCATTGGAACAGCCTGCCCGGGGGAATGGTGGAGTCATCAGCCCTGGAGGTGTTCAAAAAATGTAGAAGTGGCACTTTGGGACATGATTTAGTAGACATGTTGGTGTTGTGTTGATGGTTGGACTGGATGATCTTGGAGGTCTTTTCCCCCCTTAACCATTGTATGATTCTAAGAGAAAAGGAATAAACCTGTCCATGGGGACAGGAGAAGTCATGAACTTGCACTGTGGCAAGGAAGATTTGGTGAAACATTGGGCAGTAATTCTGGATGTTGGGAGTGGTGAAATGCTGGAATAAATGTCTGCAGAGACTCTGGAATTGCTGTCACTCTAGGGTTTTATTGAGACTGAGTTAGACAGGAGGGGTTTATCAGGAGGGGTTTAGATCTTGTTCCTCTCTTTGGGACGGATGGGCCAGAAAGTCCCTCGTGATCCTATCCTCTGTCCCTCTGCTGTGCACGTGTGGTCAGATAAGCACTGCTCAAGTCATGCTAAAAATTAGTTTGGGAGCTCTTTGCAAGCCAAACCAGAATGGAAATTCCCCCAAAGGGTTGCATGTGTGTTTCTTTCATTTTTCATTTTTAAAATGCTCCCAAATCATCGAGGTGCTTCAGAATGGCCCCAGTGCAGAGGACTTGAGTCATGTAATTGGATTCAGTGGGGTCTGTTCACAAAGCCTGTGCCTGGGGCCCCATTTTGAGGGAAAGTTTTACACGTTCTAATGATAGTAGGACAATCTATGACTAATGCACTGATTTGAAAAACCACCCTATTATCTGATCAAAAGTACAACCTCATGAATATGATACCGCAGGTCATTTGGCTAAAAGATACCTGGAGTCTTCCAATTTCTTAAAACAATTCCATACACAGAAGCAAAAAATAGAGGTATTAACAGTGAAGTCAACAGTTGCCTGTTCACCACAAAGCATGTGGAATGTTTTATTAAAGACATTTTTATCAGACACAAAAGACTCAAATACAAAATATCCTGGGCTGGCAAGAGAAGGCGTGATAATAATTTAGATTATTATCCCTCAGATTTGTGTTTCATTTTCATTATTCTCTGTGTACATTTCAGGAATAATCAAAACCTCCCTGAGGACAGTGGAAAGTTTCCAGTTGAGTTCAGGGGACTCTGTTGCTGCTTCCATCCATAGGGAAGGTCTGAGGGTCAGTGAGATCCTATGTGCGCATGCAAACAAGCTCAGAGGGAGTTTGGAGAAGTCATCTCCTGACACCAGGGCTGCCTCTAAGATTAGGTTGTAATCTAACCTGGCTGTCTAGAGCCCCTCTGTAACCCTTAAGAAGAGAAAGAACCCTGAGCAAGAGTAAGTACCCCCAGAGACCTGCACTGGAATGACTTGGGCCACCTTCTGGAAAGGTTTCTCACCCCATTTGCTACAGAAACAGCCGGGTTACAAACTAGAGAGATATCTCTAAACCACCTTGGCAGTTGGCTGGCATGCTAAAAGAAAAGTTGCATTTAAGAAAATGTCTTACATGGATAAAGTGTGATTTATTTGCTATTGGCATGCTTTGTACACATTAATGGAAAAGAACTGTTCTTCTCTTGTAACGCACTTAAGGATTTTGTAAAAACAAACAACCCCACCTAACAGTATTTGTCTTAACAAGGAAGCCTTTCTAGAAATCTCATATCTTGAAAACAGAAAATGACCTTGCTGACTGATGAAAAGAGTGGTCAAAAATTCTCAGGTCTTTTGACAGGAAACCCCGGTATTTAAAGTAAACCGGGAAGGAGGGGTCCAAAAAAATTACCTGTTTTTAATAGAAAAAAATCAACAGAAAAACCACAAAACAAAAAAACCCACAAAAAAAACAATTTTGCAGTTGACTAGAAAATAGAAACATCATACAGAATCATAAAATTTTGATTTAAGGCTGTATAGAAAGCCCTTAAATATAATTGACTGATGAATGGGCTTGTGATTCTTTTATGGGTTCTCTGGCCAGCCTGTGTCCCCCATCGGACATCGCATACAATACGTCCCTGCAGTGCAGAAAGACTGTTTGTGCAAGACTGTTTAATCTCACTGGATGATCAAGCCCATGGAATGTGTCAGGAGCAGGGTACACCCAAACTGCGAATCTGAAAGGCATTTTGGCGGTGTTCTTAAATTGAAACTAAAAACTAAACCCTCCTTGCAGTTTAAAATTTAGTTTAGGGTTAAATTGTGTAGTTCTGTAAAGTGACAAACAGTAACCAAAAGCTGAGTACGAGCACTTACCCATACTTACCTTAGGGAAAACTGGTACAGGGAGAACACCCCAAAATTGTATCACACTGTCAGTGTGCCAGATCTGTGGACCACAGCATCACTCAGCAGGATGAGATCTGGATCAGAAGTTGGAGCACGGCTGCATTTCTGTTGAATTACTCAGAGCGTGTAGTACCTGCTTTTGTCGGAAGTATGCTTTAATGATGCTTTGTATTCGCTGTGGGAAGACTGTTCCTACTTGATGTTACATACGTTACAGGAGCTTGGATAGACAGTGCCTAATCTGGTATCATTGTTGCCAATGCTAAATTAACTGCTCAAAAAAAGCTGGGCAAATTTGAAACAGCAGCACTCGCTTATCCCAGATCAGCTCTTTGTTATAAGTGATTGCAGCGGTTTTGTTGCAATGTAGCAGAAGCTCTAAAGCTGTGCGTCTTGTATCATCAGTTCAAGACATAAACCAACTACTCACCATGGGAATTTAGATAAGAGATTTCTCCAGCAAGGCTTGATTTCAGAATTGGATATTTACAGCTCTTTGTTCTTCTGGAACAAGCACCACTTCTCACTGTCAAAGACCTAATACTGGTCAGATGGATTATCTGCTCCCACGAAGCAATTGTCATGTCTTTAATTCTAGACTGCCTTTTATTTGTACTCTTAATTCATTGCACATTAGTTAAGATCACTTCTTGTTACTGCACAACTATCCCACCCAGAAGATGTGGTGACATTATTAAGGATGAGGGAAGAAGTGAAATTAATTGTCCCAAAACCTGGGGTGAAGTGTAATGTGCAGTGATTGTCAGATTTGATGTTGACCCACGTGTGTGTTAACCAGTGCCCTCTTCTGGGTGGACTCTGATCCTCTCCCAGTTTGTGATTGACTCAACACATCTGAAGCACCTGAGGTAAAAGCCATCCTGTTGTTGCTCAGACAGAAAAAGACAAACACTTTCAGTGCTACTAAATTCTGTTTCTGTGCATGAATCTAGAGCAAGGTGTTGTTCCATTTGTCTGATATTGTGCAAGACGCAGCCTTTTTTTTTCCAAGGTCAAGATCTCAGATCTCTAAATATTTATAGGACTGCATACCTTCTTACTCTGTAAAAAAATTATTTGGCAGTCATTTTCAGGGCCTCCAAACCCCCTTTATGGAAGATTTTAAAAGCAACACAGAGAATCTGCAGGTATTAGTGTTACCCCTTTTTTTCAGGGGAACTTCTCCTTTTTTTTTTCTCCTTGTTCGTAAGTCCAGAATTCACCTTGTGCAGTGTGCGTGCTCAGTTGTGCTGCTCTGTGATGACTGGTGGATTATGGATCATCCAGTAATGGCTGCAACAGAAGCGTTTTATGAAATGGAGATTACAGCTTGAAACTTTAAAATCATTCGTGAATGGGCCTTTTTGACCTTCAGTGTCATAAGAACCATGATGAATTCCAACCTACCAAATCAAAACAAGGTGGTGGCACAAGCTACAATCAATAAGCAGTCACACCACTACTAAGGCAAATCCACAGACAGGGAAACTTCCCACTGAGTCTGATTTTGGCATTGCAATTTGATCCAAAATTTCCTAAAGCCAGGAAAAGAAATTAAGCTGCTCAAGGTTATCTGATGTTTAAGGGGATCCTGAGAAATTCTTTATCGTAGAATCATAGAGTGAGTTGGGTTGGAAGGGACCTTAAAGATAATCTAGTTCTAATTTTTGGCTTGTGTAACAGGGGAAGGACCTGTTTCGTGACCACACCTGGACTTACTATCAAGTCCATGGTGGGTAAGACATGTCTCTGAGACGTGACAAATTTTGAGACCTTGCTGGCAAGAAGGTAGGTAAGAATGCTGTCATCCTGCATCAGCACAAGGATACATCTGTCACAGCCTTTCATGCTGGCAAACAGGGTATGCTTAAAAAAATGAGTGCAATAAACTGGATATATCAAGAATGATCCTTGATTAAGATCCGTTATATTCGAGCAGCAGCCAAAAGCTGAGGAACATCCTGAATCAGAGCCTTTTCCAGACCATCACACTTACCAGCCCCTGGGGATCTCCCTGTATGTCCGAGGAGTGCAAATAATAATAGTCATTGCATTTGCGTAGGATGACAGCTCACAGAGTAGAGATAAGGGTTCTCCTGTTTAATATCCTTCTCTTGTGTTTTCTTTTAGCACCACCACGTTGCCTTCCTATATCAGGATAACCAATGGCTACATCACAGTCAAACCTCCCACTTGGATTTCAAACCGGCTGGATCAGAGACCACGTTCAGATCACTCCTCCCAGCCTCAGCCTACAAGCTCAGCTTCAGCCAGTGTCTTATGGCCATCAATAACTTCTCCTCTCTGTGTGGCCATAGCTTCTTTTCTCCTGAATCTACTGCAGCCTTCCTGACCACATTAGTATTACGTGCAATCCCTTGGAATAAAGAAGAGAGATAATTTATGAATGAATTGGAGGTTATGGCAACAACAATTGCAAACTGGACCTTCTCACTGAATCAGTAGTGCCTTCTAGCTGATTTTGTCTCTTTGCTCAGATACATTTTGAAACTCTAAAGCTTTATTGTAACACTAACTTACATCTTCTTTTTGTAGAAGGATCTTTATTTCCCATAGTGCTATGGGGTTTTGTAAAATATACATGTTCATATAAAGAAAAACAAAAAGAAAAAGAAAAATGTATTTATTCAACTGGTAAACTTATTTTTTCTTGTTGTATATGTTAATAACTTCCCTATTAATCAGTAGCGATGGTGAAACAGATAAATTAATATTTTCTATATTTGTTTTCTAACTGACAACTCTGCAAATGTCTGAACTGACACCAAATGAATGGCTTCTTTGTTTCTTTAAACCTTACTCTTTACAGAAACTGTCCAATAAGTACAAATCTGCTGAACTTCTTAATTCTACTTATTTTTAATCTTATTGGCATAGTTTACACTGAATAAAGCAGATCCTGCTCTTCTGTAGCCTATGCCCATTAGAAAAATAGATGCCTTCTTAACTCGAGTTAGCTGCTACAACCTAAAATCCCACTTATATTTATATGACTTAGTAAGTCATTAGTCAAAATAACCCTCTAAGTTCTTCTCTTGTCTTTGACTCAACTATTTAATGTCTCTGGAAATTACCAGTTTCTCTCTTTGCCCTGGGATTAATTCTCTAGCAACTTTTTCTTAATTAAAAAAATGCTTTTAAAGTCTAGATTAATCCCACTGAAATTATTTTCTTCTCTCTTTCATCTTATGTAAACGCAAGCCTACAACTGTTTACATTATAAATAAGACCAGAACTTGGTCTGTCTATAGGGGATAAAAATGTAGGATTCTGCTGATCCATAGAACTTCTTTGTGTCAGTTGTTTTAATGCAGATGGACAACCTTGAGGGCAAAAAAAAAATTTACAAATTCCTCTTCATCTTGCTATTATGATGCTTAGGTCTGGTATCTCCACGCTGAATTATGACTTGTCCAAAATCTATTCAAGATCGCAGGAACCAGATTAATCACTGTGCCATGGAGATGTACAGAATATTCCTCTGTTTGTAGATTATGATGCATCTGTTGACCTAGATGGAAAAGTTGTGACATCTTACACTCACTGAAAAAATTGCTTCTTCTGTAAGCAGCTACTTTTTGTGAATGTGGTGGTCCGCATCTATGGGGGGAAAAAAAAATGTCAATCTTAAAAACTGTTGTATTTAATAAGGCATGTTGATTCCCTGCCCCTCTCCCCCAGCAAAGCAAGCCAAAAAATCCCTTTGGATACAATATTTTCAACCAAGAAATTTCAAGAAAATTTATTTTATTCGAAAGAGTGTTCTTCTTTCTAAGTCATCTACAAACCAGAAATCCAAAATATGTGGTGAAAACATCTTAGTTAAAAAAGACTCAAAACCCCAGAAAAATACAATGCAAACTTTTGTTTGTGAAAAAGCAGAGCTTTTTCACCTTGGAGAAAATATCAGGTGGTAATGGTGATGCTGATAATAATAGCACTGATAGAAGTCTAACTGATAACAGTCTAACTGATAACAGTCATATCCCTTTCCAACCAGCCCTACAGCATGGTCTCCAGGACTGGAGAGATAATTCCATGCCATCTTAAGGTCTCTGCAATGAGAGACACTTTAGGATTTGTTTGCCACTGTACCAGTTAATTCAGGAAAGGTTAGGAAATAATTAGATTAAAAAAGGCACATAGTTTTGTTTGAAACCATGATGAAATATCTAGCTTTTCCATCATTCATCCCAACCCATTGCCTTGCTAAGGACAGGGAGAATGCAGATAACTTCCTTTTTGCTTGCTGCGCACACTGTGACCTTCAGCCTTTGCTCTGGTTTTGACAGAAAGTTGTGTAGAGTTGTGGTCAGCTTAAGGGTGCTATAAGCTACCCCTGTTTTTTCCAGGTACAACAGTTGATAAGGCTGAATGGAAATCTATGAGCTTTGCCCCAAATGTGAGCATTGAGCACACTCTCTGCATACTTTTATATTGTGTATTTTGGCTAGCGGAAGATTAGAGATGTTAGTTTTGGACAGAAGCCATTCACCTTGCATAATATTTATTGCACAGAGCTGGATATTGGAAACTTATTTTGAGAACTTTCATTTTAGTTTTATTTGAGCTATTACCCTAGAAATGCCTTCATTTGAATATAATGGCTTAACAGACCTTCAAAGTCAACCTTAATGCATTTTAAAAGATTATTCATTCTCCTGCTCTATTCAAGACAGAGATCAGAAAAGAATTATAATGTATTATTCACAGAAATGGAACTGGAAATAAGGCAGGCAAATCTTAAGGGTGATGATAAGTTACATAGTAAAAGTGAACAGCCAATGAACCAAAACGCATTGAATTTTATTTGTTGTAATTTGATAGAATCCAGAAATTATTCTGTGGTACCATCCCAGAAACAATTCCAGGTGTTGGAAAACTTACAGTATAAACAGACAAGGCCACATAAAGATAAGGGAGAAAGAAAAGAACAGAAAACAGAAACAACTGCTCTAAGACCATAAAGAAAACCAATAGGACCAAGACTAGAAATTACAGTTTTACAGTTTCCCCACCTGTGGCTTTCTCCATAAGCCTCTGGGGCTTTTTTTTAATATTAGAAGCACACAGATATCTCCACACTCACAGCTGTCATCATAATGTACAGACTAGTCACTCCATTTGCCACCAAGGAGGAGTTTTTTTCTGAGTCACGCCTCCACTGAACAGTAATGGTCAATATTCATTAGCTCAGCTATCACGATGTGCTTGGTTATCATAGTATGTAAATAGCTTGGCTATCAAAGTATGTTTTGGCATACTTGCATTTCCTGGCATTTTGTCTGCATTTCCTGTGAAATGAATGAGTGTTCCTGGTCACCAAACTTCCCTTGCGCTGGTGCCCTGCGTTTGTCACAGTACAGTGCCAGTGTCAAAGCCGTGTCCCATGGCTTTGGGATCCACACACCTGACTTCTGCGAGCTAGAACCTTCTGGGTCACTCAGTCATCTTCCCTTCCTCTGGTTAGGGGAAAAAGATACAACTTAAGTAGCTTCCTGTAGATCCTAGCTCAGAAACCCCACTTAAATGACTCCAGCTCAGTTCTCTACCCAAACATTTCTTTTATTCTGCTGTCTTACCCTAAGGTACGGCTTAGGGCAGCTTTTTTGAATACATGGCATGTAAGCAGAGCAAAAATGAAAACTGAGACCCTCACTGTGATTGATAAAATAGATTATTTATTAATCAGCTACAACAGCCCAGTATTAATTAAAATACACTAATACTGGTTAGCACAGATCTATGCACATCCATTGGGATGGATCATGATTATATTCACCATGAGTTTAAAAAGTGTGTATCAAATTTGATATGTGCTCTTGAAGTAACACTGACTGCAAGCTTCGTGGGACTTCAGGTTTATCTGTGGGTTTCTTGGAAAACTAGGAACCAACTGTAATCACAAGGAGCAGGAGATTTAACAAAAGCATTCATGCAAACATCGGTGATACTATTTACCTCTGAGAAACGCAATCAAGAGAATCACACGGTGTCTAACAATCAAGGACATGATTTGGGATGAGTCCAAAGCTGAACATTCATATGACTCATCTTTTCAATGCAGCTACATCTGACACCAATGAAATTCACTTTATGTGTAACTGTAGCATTATAAACAAATGTTAATTATCTGCCATGCTCTTGCCCTGGTGGAATAAATATACCTTACCACCAGCAACAGATCTAACTTCCACACTTTGATTGTTTTAATGCTTTTCTTGCCTATGTTTAACTCTGGATGCTATATTAACATGCATTGCCACTTGGAGGACCAGTTAATAGGCTGGGACAGAAGGTATTTTATATTTTATGACTGATGTACTTTCTCTGCAATCCTTCAGACTGTTGAATAATGCAATACCTCTTCTGGCAATAAATGATGAACATGATTTATGATAACTATGCTTTATACAGGTGTCAAAATCTGCTTTGTTGAACTTCCCTTCCCATTACGCCAATCTCCATTGCAATTTAGGAACACCCAAGGTACAGAGTTGTATATTTATCTAAGTTCTTCAATATACACTTGTGGAGAGGGAGCGAGATGGGAAGAGGGAGAACTTTATGTTTAGTGCATTGATTAGTCAAATGATATGACCCAGTCATTACCATATACCACTCTTAGGGAGGAATTTCCAATCATATATTTATGTTAGAGCAACCGAGTGCCAAAGTTATTAGCTCAGCATAAATGTTACCATTCCAAACTTTGCTTAACACCATATTTCTTTATTATATCCAAAAAAAGCTTATGGGCTTGTCATATCTCTGGACTGGCCGATGTTCCATGGTGTGTGCTAGAGTTTAGCTTCAATTTAAGTTTGTTTCAGCTGAACTAAAGAAGAAATACAATTGTATGATTGTGAGATCGTAGGGTGTTTGCATTCATGCGTGCAAGCGCGCGCGTGTGTGTGTGCACACAGGCACGTGCATCTATGATTAACCGTACTTTAGATTCATGCTCACACTGAATTTTAGATTGCTTGTTTGTCAGTTTTCAATTCAAATGTTTCAATTCCAAATATTTTTTCCTGTTCCGCCTCCTGTCCTCGTGAACTGTTTTGAAGAGTGTAATAAAAAGATGCTTTCTAATATTATTTTGTCAAAATATTTTTGTAGCATAATATATTAATAAAATGTTATTATAAATCCATAGCACAAGAATCTTGTATGTCTAGATTCTTTCCTTTGCACTAAAACCTAGGGAAGTACTGAAAAGGGAGAACATACAGTTTGTAGAACTTACATGTACTTCTTTCCTTTTGCCCAAGTGATGGAGGAAAACATGTTCTGTAGGAGGTTCCCCATAAAATGATGTGGTTTTGTAAAATCCATTCCTGCAGTCATTTGGAGAATCTACGTACTTTTTTATTATTGAGAAGTTGCTGCCTCTGGTGTGTAACGAGTCCATCTGGAGCAGCCTCAGCCTCTGAATCATGGTTGAACTTTATTATCTGAGTGGTCTTTTCCAACCTTAATGAGTCAAAGATCCATGTCACTTGAGAAGCCACATGGTTAACCTCATGGCACATTTTGAGTGATGCCTGGGAAGAGGGAAAAGCCCCTAATGGCAAAGGCAGGGCCTGAGAGCTGAGTTTGCCTCTGCCATTTCAAAAGCTCAGTGGTAAAGCACACACAAAAAAGGGCTTTTTTTTGAAGATGTGAATAGGTGAGCCAAGGAAAGAGTGAAGGAGCAGGGATCTTAAAGGACATGGACCTGAATTCTGGGGAGAAACTCTGCTATATGGAAGAGACTGAGGCAGAGATGTGGAGGGTTTATTCTTAAATCTACTCATTTGCACACTGCCCAGGGTAGTACACAGTGGGTGCCACAGCCTTTGGCCAGACACAGTGGCACACAGAACCACAGCTCAAGGATGGAGTGGGGCGATCACATGGATAGCCAGGAAGCCATCCATGGGACTGACAGTGGCAGTGCCAGCCTGGCAAGGCTTAATACCAGTAGCCCAATCTGTGCCACAAGCTGATACACCTCCCCATCCCAGGCAACAACGAACAGGCAGGAGAATGCTGTCACAACCTCTGCAGGATGATATTATCTGTGAAGTCTGGACCTTTGTCAGCCTGAGTAAAAGCAAAACCAAGCTCTTCTTCCTTTTTAACGACTCCCTTCCCTCACTACTAAATCCATTTTGCCTGGATACTCAGGTTTTAAAAAAAACATTGTGAGCCGTGGATCTACACCAGGAACTTTAGTTACCATCACTGCTGTTAGTGCGCAAGCACTGCCCCTGGGAAGCACACAATCAGTTCTGACGTGGAGCAAAGAGCAGCAGAGCCAGAATGCCAGTCTTTGTGTTCATACTAACTGGGTGGAAAAGCCCAGATGGAGCATCTGTGTTCATTCCTGGTGGTAGTGGGAAGCGCTTTCTCCAGTGCAAACAGATGGTGTCCTTTGAACCTCTGTTGTTTCTGCTGGCAAATAAAATAACTCTGGAACTGCACCTCCACTGGGAATGGAGCAGAAGCAACCTCTCCTCACCAAGATGCAGAGACACAGAGATTTACTCATTTTTCTTGGCATATTCCTCGTTCTTACATCCAAATCCTGTCTTGTAGCTGATACTGCAGACTTCTTGCTGATCACAGCATTATTGTTAGTTTCTTAATTATGTGCTAAATCATCTGCTTTATTAACATGCTATTTTGAGAAGACTTCACCAGTGGAGCTGTTTTAGAAATATCCATTGTAGGAAATGCAGTGGCGATACAAACATTTAAGCTGGTTTGAACTGAGCTAACCATGGCAAAGGAAGGAATTGCTGTTGCAACATAGATGGGAGCCTCTCAAAAACCATGGTTAAAAAAAAAGAGCCCATCTGTTGAAACATCAACCAGACAACCAAAGCTGTTTGCTATCTCAATCTTCTGACTCCCACCCAGAGTCCTTGTGGTCTAGCCATGATCTTAACCCTATCCCTACACTCCCTGCCCTGACCAGTCTTGCATTGCCAGCTGGCCCTGCCCCTGGCCAGTCCTGGTGTGTCGAGCTCTCTTGCTCTTAAGGGTCCTGTTCAGCCACAGGTCTGAGAACACAGCCAGCAGAGCCAGATACTGGCTCAGAGGTGCCGTTTGCTTAAGCTTCTCCTTCCCTTGACCTCTCTTTGTACTCCTAGACTGTAATTGCAACTTCTTACTCTAACTTGAGATTTTTCCTGTTTATAGATTTACACCGGAAAGCGGGGAAGTTGTGATGAGAAAAGTTCAGGACAGACATTCAGGTTTCAAGTGGAATAGCTTAGTATCTGCATTGCCGTCCCGCAGCCTATCTCCTTTTTGGATCAGTGCTTTCCATTTCCCAAACCACCCAAGTGCCACCCACAAGTGCTCCCTGCGCTGAGTGGGTTGGAAAGAGCATTTAGCTAAATGAAACCTCTGTGTGTGCTCCATGTTTCATTCTGCTCAGTGATTTCCAATTATTTCTGCTTGTGAACTTCTAGTATTGCACTGAGAGTGCAGACCCTTGGCTGTACTTTTAATGTATATAACCAATTTTTTCCTCAGTCTACTGCCAACTGTAGAATTAGGCCAGGGGTCCCCAAGGGACCAAGAATGTGTCCCTGAGTGGGGGTTTGCATCACTGTCCTGCACCCATCTCTGGTCCAGGCTAAGGATGGATGCCTTCTGCAGAGCAGCTCAGTGCGCAAGTACCCACCCGCAGTCCACTGCCACTTATTTATTCACTTGGTTGGGGGTTTATTATTTTTCATTTTAGCCAGTTTGGACCCAAATTAAAATGCAGGGTGTTCTCTGTCCTCTTTTTGTGATGAGCATTTAAAAGAAGGGAAAAGCCTTCAGGAGATCTTTTGCCTTTGCAAGTGTGAGGGGGTGTCATTTTCTAGCAGAGAACTCAAGCATAAAAATGCCTGTATGTCTTAATGTTTTGGCACAACATCTTTTTAGGGTTTTTTTCCTAAGGATATTGCACTGTGAGCAGCAAAACTAAAGGAGTGGGGGGTGGGGTTTGCACACCTCTGCCCTCTGCCCCACTGCAGATTTGCCAGTACTTTTTAACAATTAATCTTATTACCTCTCCCTGAGCAAAGATACTAACAGATCTTCCCTGTTATCTATTGCCTGTTGCCTATTCTCATGAAACTCCTAGAAATTATTATATTTGAGACCTCCAATCCCATGTGAACAGTTTCAAAAATAGCTAGCCAAGAGGCAGTTCCAGCACACTGCAGTCACATAACTGTTATTGGTTTAGAAAGGAGGCTACAGTATGACTTACAGGCAGAGGTATTTGAGACAACACATCTGTAGAAAAACACATCATTGCCCGTGTGCTTCGTCACCACTGAATCAGGGCAGAACTGTTCCTATTGCACCTGATTTGCAGAGAGACTGAACATGTTGCACCAAGCTGGCAGTGGGCTGGAGTTCAGCTTAATGTTATAACAGCTCTTACCTCTAGTCCCAGACTCATCCCAGAGATGTGCCCATCTAACACAAGGAGCTCCATAGTATCTCCAGGGGCTCAACTGGAGCAGAGCAGGGCACTAATAAATATATTAAAAGTGGATGTACAGGTGGAGCCAGAGGAATTCCAAAAATCACAGAGAATGTCCAAAGACAAAAATAACCAGACACCCAAAAGTCTGCTGCCAGTAATGGAAAAAATAGTATGTGTTTAGATTGCTAAATAGCTGGATGGTGGGACTATGATTGCCTAATTTCACCGAGGTCTTAAAATAAAAATCACTGCAACTTTAGTGAGCATTGCAAATTAGTATTTTTAATATTCAGTTTCTCCTTCCTACAAGGAAGAGATTTTTAATATCTCCCCGTGCATTTAGTGAGTGAGTTTCAGGTACTGGGTAGGGAAGGGCAAATAGTAACAGCAACGCAAATATGTGCAAAATTATATAAAAGAGTGTGCCCAGCAGCCATATGTGTTAAACCTACACCAGTCCGTACCATCTCATGCACCTAAGGATGCTCTTCGTGTCAGCACAAGAACATCCCAAGTGAACCCTTGTGTGAGGTTCAAGTGCCAGGACTTCAAAATGATGGGATAGATCACACAGCCAGGATCCTGGCCTTGCCACCATAGTGTTGCGGATGTAAAAAAATAAGTCAGGATTCAGGATTCAAAACTCCAATAGGTACATCTTTGAGTTAAGCTAAGCCTAACCTAACAAACCACTCTGCCTTCTCCCGAGGCTTAGCATGGAGTGAAGTGCACTACGTGTGCAGCTTTGTTGAGAGTTCCAGGCAACATCCAGTCAAAAACCTTCCACTGACTGGCACCCGCTGTGCATTGTCCTGAATCCGTGTGAGCAGCAGGTCCCAATCTGCAGCCTCAAACACCTTGCTCCACAACATGCCAGCACTTCATTAGGTTAGGTTGCACCTTTGGGTGCAAGCCATCACCCAAAGCACTACACTTATTTTCCCATATTTAACAAGGATATGGTAAAAATGACAGAACAAATTACATGGAGCCAAGCCTCCGTCGAGCTGATTTTCAGAGGAATGATAACAATAATAACTGCAACAGTGAGTTCATGCTAACAGCCCTCATTCACACCTGGGGTTCCCTGCCTTCTTGGAACAAAATGCAGCTTGAACAAACGGACAAAGACAATGTGAGAAAACATCAACAGGCAGATAGAGGTAATGCAAATGAAAGACAGATGTAGGAAGGAAAGTGGGAGCTTTCTGCTTTGATTTGCAGAGGCCCTGTATCTTTATTGTCCTAAAAAATGTCAGATTGTTGTCCTAATGGTATCAGTTCTCCAGTCCTCTTGCATGAGTTATGATGCACCTTTTTTTTCTTCATATGAAAGACATTGGTTTTAATTATAACACGGTGGATACACAGCCCCAACTATCTCTGTGTAGCTGAATTATTTGAACAGCAGTGCAGTAGGGCCCTTTTTCTTTCCAGGGATCGCTGCAGCTGTTTGTCTTGGCAAGGGTAGTTTTGTCCCCAGCTTCATCCTGTATGAAGTCCTTTCCACCCCCTCAAGTTAGCTGTAGCATTCACCTCATTTTTAATGGGAGCATTATCATCTCCCATTTTGCACTGGCAAAAAATAACTCTCAAAAAGGGAAGAGACAGACCTACCCATTTCTTGCACAAACTCTCTTCATCCAAACTCCAGGAAGAAAGAACTTCAAGGAATTTGCCAAGAGTTGTTTTTGTCTTAGCAATGGTCCAGAGAAGAATCTGTGATATCAGCTCTCAACCAGAGGATTCTCTTCAAGACACATCAGTTCAGAGAATGCGTGCACTGCAAACACAATAGTGGTGGTTGTGTGGTTGTACGATGGACAATGCTGGTTGTGTTCTCTGGCTGTGCGTGGGCCAAGTGTGGCCCTGAGGACAGGATCCAACCCACGCAATGACTTTATCCTGTTGCTGCCTTTTCTTCCAAGGGAAATGCAAGCATTGGAGAGCCAAACATTTTTTCTTGACCGTGTTTGTGGCGATGTGCGTTGAACCTGATCTGCCAGTACTGAGTCCATGAGGGAGGGCAGAGAGAGAGACCTCTCTGTGCAGAGCCTGGGGCTTGGTCCTCTGTCACTGAAGGTTTAATGGTGACACACCAACACCTGGATCTTTCCCTGTGGCTGAGCAAGCCTGCAAAAAGACACGCAAACTGAGATCACAATGCACATGGAGAGATTGGTTTGTCTTCATAATGCTGACCTTAGCTTTCCTTGAAACCTCAGCCTTCCTGGGCCATCCTTATCCAAAAACATTAACTCTAATGGAGGGGGAAAAAAGGTTAAATTATTGGTAGACTCAGACATGAAGACAAAAGCGCATACCAGGTTTGGAGCCTTTGTAGCCTGCTGCCAGCAACAGGCTCTGCTTGAAAAGAAAGTACCTATCGCAGCATGCAGTCAAGAGGAATAATAAAACTCCAGTCATTCAGAGGCAGGGAAGAGGAAAGACACTCGTAAATGTGCTGGCTTAACGTTTCTCTTGAACTTTCAGCCCAGAGATGAATCACGGAAGCAAATGATACTGTATCTGGGAAAGAAGCTGGATGGATGGAAAGGATCTTTGAGAAGGAAAGGAGGAAGGGAGCAGACTCTGTGTGCTTTTCTCACCTTCCCCTTTCTCTGAGCCTGAACATACAAATGAGAGTTGGAAAAATTCATGTTTGGATCCAACCTAAAGCCAGAGTGGGGCTTTCCATTGTTGTCTGGTGGGTTCAGGGAGCTGACTCTGCCACTTCATGATCTCCTAGGGCTTCCACTCTCCAAGAAGCTTGATTTCTCCCAGAGGCCCCAGTAAAACGATTTTCAGCACATTTTTCCAGACTCAAAATGAAACAGAGAAACTAAGGAACTGATGAAAGTGGCTCATAAATGCCACTTTTTGGGAAAGGCTAGCTCTTGCTATAGTTTTCAAAATAAAATTCCAGTTCCTCCAAGTACTTCTGAAGCACTGAGTTAGACTTCACAACACACAGAGGTGTCTGCCCCATCTTAATAAGGTGGGAAAATGAGGTGGACAGTGGATTTTATTACATGTCTGAAATCACAAGGGACAGCTACGGGAGCAGGATTCAAAAGGCAGCCTTGCCTCTATGGTACACTGTTCTCAGAAGCATGGCTCATTTATTTCAATTAATAGAGCTTTATAAGGGCTCCCCTGCCTCCTTTTTTTGGCACAAATTACTACAATGACAGTGAATTAAAAGCACCAAAGGGCACCATTTTCATTTAGTGTTTGAAGAAGCTCTTTCCATAAAAGCAAAGTATGCAAAATTTACCCAAAGGAGTAAACTTAGTAATGACATAGAGGATTAGAACAAAAAGTAAATATCTTGAAAATCTCTTCTCAGGCAAGGGTGACATGATAGTTTCGCTCTGGAGTGGTCTTTCTGTGTAATACCAGTCAAGGGGTTCAACCAGGGACTGATTCCTGTCACAACGTTCACTCAAGCATTGCAGGATTGTAGGTTTCTCCAACCACATGAGATTAAATTCTTTAAAAAGCATAAAGCTAATGCATGTAGCCCACTGCCACCTGATTTTCTTTCTTTAAAAACATGCAAGATGGGAGTCAGTTCATGTACTGTGCACCGTCTGAAAGCTGTCACCCAGGCTTGCTTCCTTCACCTGTGCCACCCAGACTGACTCTTCCCTTAGAGAAATATTTCGAGCTTATGTGACTTGTTGTCAGCTATTTTAGCAGATGCTATTGTGCTTGGTCCCTACCAGCCTCTGCCCTAAGAATGCAGTTGTACGTTTATTGTTTGCAAAGGCATTTCACTTTGTCTCCTACGAAGGGTGACTGACTTCAAAATAATTTAAAAACCAAAAGCCACCAAAACTCAGCAATGCCTGACTCATATTCAATGTTTGTGAAAGTCCACTGCTTGCTCTGACCACGCAAACAGTAGTGGCATGATGTGGTAACAGAACTTGCCAGACAGGCTGGGAATTGGACAACATGCACAATGCTCTATAATCTCTACCTAAAACACTTCCACTGCAGGATCTGCCCAGAGCTTGCCCATGTCAAAACTCACCATTTCCTAGAATTACAGACCACCATCATCATCCTCATAACATCTTTTGGTCAGAATCGCAGGACTGAGTGGTGCTGAGAAATTCAGTGAATGCTCCTTAACTTGGCTGACATTTTTATTAAATATATATAAATACGTAAGTATATATCAGGTAAAGTCAAAATAGTCCACTCTGAGATAGAAACACGTAGGTTTTAACTTCAGTTTGGAAAAACTTCTTGTTGCAATGAGGTTTTATAATATGTTTTCAGAATGGACAAAAAGCAACACAATTTGGCTTTGTACAAAATAAATACCCTTATGAGAAGCAACCCAATTTTCAATATTTTTAAGAAAATTTTAAATGCCAAAATAAGAATACATCTCTCATTGACAAATGACAGTTTAAATGTCAGTGAAAGTAAAAACGAACATTTCTACTCTACATGAAAATGTTGCTTACATTGTTGATATTGTAGTTTCACTGTTGACTTGTGCCTCCTCTCTCTTGTAGCAACATCAGCCCCGTGCTCATCCCAGTTTTGAGGCCAGGAATTAGACTTTGCTTGGCTTTTATACAGGCCTCTGTAACAAGGGTTTTTTAAGTCCTCCTTCCTTCTGAGCTTACAAAGCCTGCTATTAAGAATAATTGCTAATGGATGGGCTCTATCCAAGTCAAAATTCTTGTAACCCTTCTAATCTTCAGACTGCTGAAGACCTCAACTCAATTCTCTTAGCAAATGTGGCCTTGAATGCAATGGTTATGTGGAGCAAAATGTCATTGCAATGTGATAATTTGATAACGATGTTGCCGCCAAAGTGCTGGGCTACACAACTTATGGTTAAACCCTTATCACAGCACTGGAAACCACTGGTTAATCATGGAAACTTCATATTCAGTGTGGTCTTCTCTGCTGTTCCAAGATAATTTGAGAAACGGACATAAGCAGGCTGACAGGAATGTATTTATGCTCTTATTCACATCTTGTGGCATGCACACCACATACCAGAGGTGTGGTTTGTTTTGACAAACAGGGTTCATGAGTAAGACCCAGTGTCTGAAGACGTCTGCAGCCCTCTGTTCTCTAAATTAAGAGAAATGAGGCACCATCTTCAGCTTCATTTAAATGAACTGTACTTTCTTTTAGTCACGGTTTCTTCCACAACTGCAGTCTTAAGTCACACTTAGAGTATTACGTTGGTTGAAATTTCAAGGTGCAGCTAATGTTCTACAAGTACAGAAAAGACTGCCTGACTTGTGCCAAGACAGCCCAAGTACTCATCAGGAAATGAAGCCTGGAGTAGCACCAGTAAGTGTTGAGCTGTAATGGGAATCTACAAGCGTAGAAGATCTCTGTAAGAGGGTCTTGTTTCATCTTAAAGCCTCTGTTCATTGGGACTGAGCTTTCTGGGAAGCTGTGTGAAGCGCTATGGATGGCCACAATGTCCTGCTGGGCTCATTAGGGTTGCTTAGCCTATGCCATGGCTAAACAGAAGCAAGGCAAGAGCTCTGCGCCGGCAGCAGTGGGGAAATAGCACAAAACTCAACCTACACTCCCTGGATCCACAGGTTTGAGCTGAAACATGGTTGTGCTGAAACAATGTTCTGAAACTTGTGAAATGATCAAATGGGCCAGTTCTTCTCAACTCTAAGCACTGAGAGTGAGTCTGATCTGTCTCCAGTGACCGCAAGCAGGCAACATCCACTCTGCAACGGCTTTCAGACACTGACATGTCATGGAGCTGAAACCCATCCACAAGCATACTCTGAAACAGTATTTTGCCCAGCCATGCTTCCTTGTGCTTCCCCACCATGCCAGGACACACAGATGCAAAAAACCAGCTCAGCACTGAAAAAGCAGCACAGTGAACTGCCTCTTGCTTGGGTGGTTGTTGAACAGCTGTCTCAGCTATGACATAACTGCTTTTAAACTTCAAAAGAAATCTATTTCTGAGTCAAAAACATACAGATTGTTTCATAAAAAAAGCAAGGGCAAGATGTTAGCAGGCCATGTAGTGGACACAGTGGAATTGCAGAGTACACATAACATCCTGTCAGCTCCATCTTCTACTCAGCTTTCACTCTTTAGGGGTCCAATCCTGCAATTTTTTTCCTCAAGAAATAACCTCATCCATGCCAGCAGAGCCTGCTATTTCATCTGCTGGTAGCCACACTGGAATGTGTTTACTTTGGGATCAATTTTGTGCTTTGCTGGTGGGCTCAAAGGACGGATAAAAGCTAGTGCCCAGCTCTGCGAAATATTTCCTATTGAGGTGAATAAAACTCATCAGTAAAAGATACCTTTAAAAAGCTGAGTCTTTTGCAAAGATAATGTGGATTAGACCTTTTGTGGGGTAGGTGGTATTGAAGCACAACCAGACACAGATAAATTCTGTTTCATGCTACCTGCTGACCCAGTGAAAATTTTCTGATGCCAGTTGAGACAGGCTTAAAGAGTGCAAAAAATCATTGAAACTGAGATTAGAGGCCTGGAAGTCCCACAAGACAAAGGGGTAGCTTGTCTTGTTCAGATAGTTTTGCCACAGCATCGCACCTGAACTGACAAAAAAAGATGGAAATGTTTTGCAGTAAGACCTGATTTTTGTCTTACTGATATGTGCAAAGAGGAAGGAAGGGATTTAGATTTTATCAAAAACAAACAAACAAACAAATAGGTTCCTGCCTGGAGCTACATTATCCGTTCACCATTCACCAGGTTTTTCCATTTCAGTGTCATGGGAACCCTTCCCTTTCCCTAAATGATGACTGAAAGCTTCATCTTGCAAATAGCTCTCTGAATTATGTGGCTGCCCTTGAGTTAACTCATTGATGCTGGTAGCTCAAATACAGTGACGGAAGAGAGGGAGAAGAGAAGAAAAGAAGGAGGTCCTATGTTTTAAAACAAATGGAGTCTCTCAACTGCCAAAACCACAGCCAGTGGAGGGATGGGGTGGTGGTTCCAGACTGTGGCAATAAAAAGCAGTGATCGTTGAGCTGTTTTGGAGGAAGACACAATTCAGCAACACCATTACCCAATTATTCATGTTGATGCTGCTGTGGAGGAGTACTCTAATGAGTGTGTGGAACGAAATGATCTCCTGACATGACGGACAGCAAACTTGGAAGAGTGTGGTGGAGGTGAGGACCACCACTCCTGGTGGGTCCTTCCTGCTGAGTTCCAAGGTGGAGGTATCTCAGGCACATGAGAACAGGTGTCTGGGGATCTGCTGACCAGCTCCCCAGGGAGTAATAAGTGGTCCTATCTCTCAGCTCAAAGACACTGGGGACCATAAAGCAGACTGCAATCTGCTGAGTATAAATGATTACAGCTTAAACCAAGAACCAGTGGCACCAGTATGTATTGAATACTTAACATGTAATACAATAGGAAAGAGTAATGACAAAAAGAGCTTGAGAGAAGACACTGCTGAGAGTCAGCTCAGCCCCTGTTGAAATCCTCGTGCCGGCACTGATCAGCTCTTGGATATTTAAGAGCAGACTCACGCACTAGGCAGCCAGTGCTCTGCTACGAGATGAGCAAGCAAAGAAAATGTCACACAAAGCAACATAGCCTTCAGGAACCGCGCAGTTTCAAAAGCATACTGGGAAATATTTCCACATCACTGAAAGAATTTGCTTGAAAGTCTTGCACGGGATCCGTAATTGCTGTCAGGTATTACAATTCCAAAAGAAATGTAATTAGTGCTTAGTTACATCACCCTCCTTCTAGATTAAGTCTTACACTTTGCATCTCTCTCCTGTAGACTAAATATCATCACATAAATGCATTCTGGCATCAGAGATTTGCGTAGGTGGGTGGCTTCGCAAGGAAATAATGCGAAGTCCACAGCTGAAGACTGTGTGAAGTGCAATCCCAAACACACATTGTCCTTTGCAAAAATAATAGAAAATCGATGATTCTCCACCCCTAACCCACACCATTTCTCCAGTCTGACTCCATAGGTTAGACTGAGTGCTGCCATTTAAGCAGCCACTTAATTCAGCCACTTTGTTGCTCAAAGGCAGGTCAAGATCTGATGCTGTGAACAAGAGCAGAAGAGGTGTTGTACAAGGGTCTGCCAGGTAGTTTGGACCATTGAGACAGAAAAGTGAGTGATGGGAAGTGATGGATCCCCAGCCCAGGTAATAAGTTTGAATCCCCAGTGCGCTGCCCTGCAGGCAGCCTTTAACCTCCTCATCTCCCATTTTTCACTTGCACTATAAGAGTGCAAACTGCAGCAGCACTTGGACAGTAAGTACCAATATCTGCATTCCCATGTGTTTTGGGTCTAGCACCAGGACTGGAGCAGGTCAGACCCAGGTGGGATCTGTACCATGGCCTGTGACATGTTATTTATCCTTTTGGCTATCAGTGGTAGGTATGATATTAATTTTTCCATATAAATCTCGTGCATTGTGCAAGTATGGGACTTGACCCTTGCAACAAAATTGCTTTAGGTTACAGCATAAGCATTCCAAAATTATTCCATGTAAATACTACATTGATATACAGCAAAAATTTATTTATGTCATGTGTAATTATATTCGTTTTCAATCTTTTGACAGAAGTGTTTCAGCTCAGAGTAAGAAGAATGAAACCCATACAAGCAGCAGGAAGCCACGGCAGAAACGCTCCCTTCATCCAGGGAAGAAAGGGCTCTTACATTGTGAAAGGGAGCCTCCTGTTGTCTTCCTACTGGCATTTTCTGGCCAGCTGAAAGCTAAAATAACCCTTTCTTTTTGCTTTCAATACTGTGATCCAATGGCTAAATGGATTTTTAGTACAAAGCATAATTTTCTCCTTTGGTTTCACTCATCACTTGATGGAAATGCCCCTTAATGAGTTGATTGCCATAACATTCCACTTGCATCCCAAACAGTGGCTGCTCAGTGGAACTGAAGGACAGCTCTTATAGAGCTACAGTTATGTAATAATAACAATAATAATAATAAGAACAACAATAACAAAAGCAACAAAAATGGCTCCATTGCAGCCAGCTGCCTGCAGCTGCAGCACACTCACAACGTGCAGGTAGTTTTCCAAAGACCAGTGGTCAGAAGGTGCAATTAATTTTTGTATCATATATAGTTCACCCCTCCTCACATCTTGCTGAAAGGAAGACACAGCGTCCCAGCTCCGCAGAGCCAAAGACCAGTGCTTCTCATTGCGCTGTTCAGCTTCATTGCTGCAGATGACCTGAGAGTGAAGCGATGCTGTAACCTTTAGAGCAACAGTCTCCTTGTTTTGCAGTAGGCACCTGTGGTACCCAGGGCCTGGATTCCAGCTCCTAGCAGCCTGATTCTACCAAGACAAACACGTGTAGCTTTAGGTATGGAGGACATTGGTGCCCCGAGGCCATAGCAAGTGTGAAGAACAGCAGAGACCCTAACTGGGCCTGAGCTCTGCCCTGGGGTGATGGCCTCCAAAGGCTGATGAGAAGCAGCAGTAGGGTAAGAATGTAAAGCATGGGGAAAAGGAGGAATCTGGACGCTCTAGGACATTTTATGGGCTGAAACCAATGGGATGAGGGTCAACAACACCAAGTGCAGAGTCCTCCATTTGGGTCACAACAACCCCATGCAGCGTTACAGGCTTGGGGAAGAGTGGCTGGAGAGCTGCCTGGCAGAGAAGGACCTGGGGGTGGTGGTTGACAGCCGGCTGAACATGAGCCAGCAGTGGCCCAGGTGGCCAAGAGGGCCAATGGCATCTTGGCCTGTGTCAGACACAGCGTGGCCAGCAGGAGCAGGGAGGTGATTGTGCCCCTGTGCTCAGCGCTGGTGAGGCCGCACCTCGAGTGCTGGGTTCGGTTTTGGGCCCCTCACTACAGGAAGGACATTGAGGGGCTGGAGCGTGTGCAGAGAAGGGCAACGAGGCTGGTGAGGGGCTGGAGAATAGGCCCTGTGAGGAGAGACTGAGGGAGCTGGGGGTGTTTAGCTTGGAGAAGAGGAGGCTGAGAGGAGACCTCATCAGTGTCTACAACTGCCTGAAAGGAGGCTGTGACGGGATGGGTGCTGGTCTCTTCTCTCAAGTGACAGCGATAGGACGAGAGGGAATGGCCACAAATTGCACCAGGGGAGGTTTAGACTGGACATTAGAAAGAATTTCTTTACTGAAAGAGTGGTCAAGGATTGGAACAGCTGCCCAGGGAGGTGGTGGAGTCTCCATCCCTGGAAGTGTTTAAAAGATGGGTAAATGAGTTTCTTAAGGACATGGTTTAGTAGGGAGTCAGGCACAGTTGGACTCGGTGATCTCAGAGGTCTCTTCCAACCTTATGATTCTATGGTTGCCATGAGACCAGAATTTGAAGACACCTCAAATCTTAAGTCACGCGCCCAGAAATGCTATAGGGACAACCTGCAGTGCATCAAGACAGCTCTCAGGGACTGACATACGGCAGGACCCAGCGCAGGGTGGTGGTGGGGACAGACTGGGGGCTTCCAAGGACACATGTCCCACAGCATCAGAACACTTCCACACATGCTATGCATATGCTCTGCAATTGTTCAGGACTGTCCTCTTAATTTTCCTCAGCTGTCCCCAGGAGCATCATTGCTCTGAAGGGGCAACTGAACATCAGAAGTGTAACACCACTGAAAGGGAGGGATGAAGAACCATATTTTCCTCAGGAAATTTGAGTAACACATCTGGAAAGGGAAGCTGCATATTGCTTGTGCTTCACTATGGAAAGAAAATGTTTTTAAAACCTAAAATCAAGAAGTCTGTGGAAAGAAAAGCCCTGGAACTTAACTGAGTTCGTATCTTTCATTAATGTTTCCTATAAAGAAACGTTGCTGCTTCTTCACTCCACTAGTCATGGGTTTCATGTTAGCTTCAGTATTTGGCTGTTGACTTCTTAAGACAGGTTGATGTCTCAACTGAAATTAAACTTATGGGCATTCCCCTGACCAAGACTCATCTCCTCAGATAGATCCAGATCCACAGCTCCCACTGAAGTGCAAGGGAGAAAAGGCATTGAAATCATTCAGGAGGATCCAAACTGAGGAAGAAGATAAAACAGTTCTACCTTAAAACACTGAATTTGGATGCATTCACCCATTACCTGGAAGAACATACCTGCAGACATTGATTGCCATACTTCAATTAGATTCCTAAAACTGAGCTGTGAGAACACCTTGGGAAAAGTTCAGCATCTCAAAGCTCATCATAGAACACTAAAACTAGGCGGCAAGCCCCGCAGCTTCTAAGCCCATGATGCCATTTCTTCCTCTGCAGCGTAGGGGCCCAAGGCAACAAATGCACCATGACAGGATGGCTCGTCGGCCCAAAGCTTTTTTGCTTTACTCAGCACTGATGCTAGCAGCTATAAACTAATAACACTGCTTACTTTTTTTTGTTTCAATTATTAGGAAAGAAGTAAGACAATTCATTGTTCTAGGGAGAAAATGTCCCTTGAGTCACACTACTGAAAAATCAAACAGCTTTTGAAAAGTAAGACAATAAGGCTAGCTTGAACTAGCAGAGCATTAGAATTGCTCTGGCAGGAGCACAAGTGATTTTCTGGTAGATGCAATAACAATGCTGCAATTACACAAAACAATATGTAAACTGAAAAAGCAATACCACCCTGCTATTTGTACACTCCCTGTTCCACTGTCATCCTCTTATTGTTAGCCCTTTAAGTATTGTCTTTCTTTGGTTTTTAAATACTTCATTAGCATAAATCGCCACCAATCTTTTTTTCTTGAGGAAGAATATAGGACTCTAATGAAGTCAATTCTTAACATGGAGAGCTCAGGCTTCAGAGATCTCTCTGTGTTCTTGACAGTTTAAGTGGGAAAATCATGGAGAAGCACCTGATACGGGCAGCAAAACAACACCTGAAAACTTGATGTAAGGTGGGAAGTATACAAAAATGAATCCTTCCCTGTGGGGAAGAGTTTATGGAAAATTTGTAAGGGATGATGAAGGTGAAATGCCCTACTCCCACCTAAGAAACACAGAGAGATGCTGTAAGAAATGAATCTCTTCTGGATTCTAAAACTAGTTTTAACCTCTAGAAAAAAAGACGTGTTGACTTGTTTTGATTGATGTCTCATGGAGCATTCAAAAAAACACTACGATCTCTTTCTCCTCTAGCCCAGCAACACTGTGGCAGAGGGCAGGAGCTGTCAGCCTCCTGGCTTGTTCCCTTCATATTTTCTCTTTGTGAAACTTCTACAGCCATAGTGCCATCTAGAGCCCGTTACAGAAATTAAAGGGATTTAATTATTGCTAAGGACAGCTTTTAGAGTTGTTTGAGGCTTTATATGGTCATATCCCAGCAATGATTATTGCTTACTAGTTCAATTTTAACGTTGTGCTCCAATGGTTTGATACCATTGTTCAAAGCTGTCAGGACTGGTCTTTTCCTGCTCCCAAAGGATGAGGAGCTCATCATGGTTAGCTCTTTATTCACATAAAGGTGCTAACAGAGTACTAACCACAGCAAACATCTTTGGACACTTGTGTGTGTGACTCCAGTGACAGTGATACCTGAACCACAAAAATAACATTACGCTATTGTAATTAGCACTATCCTTTCCCTAAAACCCAGTCCAGGCAGAGAGAAAGAGCATAAACACTACTTGTTCTGGTGTTTTAGTATCCTCATGTCCCTGTAACAACCCGAAGAAAAGCAAGCGTTATGCAGAGTGAAAAAGGGATTTCTCAGAAGTGAAAATTAAAAATTTAGTCACAGTAGAAGGAAAATTTGCATGCTGACCTTTAAAGCATTGGCCTGGTAAAGAAGATACAGGTTTAATTCTAGATTTCCAGATGTACCACAGACACTGCAGGTCCCAAGGCATTTGTGCCTTAGTTTCCCTGTTTCCTATACAGAAACATGACAATGACTCCTCCACTCTCTCTCTTTCTTTTTCCTTCTCTTCAGATTTCTGTGTGTTGCTCAGTACCTCAGCCATGGTTTGCACTGTCATAAAAGTAATGACTAATATTAATAAAAAATATTGAAAGCGTCTCTCCCCGTAAGAATGATTTAAAGATGTTTTCTTACACTCCCAAGAGAAAAGATTTACAGACAGATTTAAGCCACTAGGTCAAAGGCAAATTATGGAAACATTGGAAAGTTAAGGACAGAAATTACAGGTGATAAAATTGATGATCATCTTGCAAGCACTGAAATGTCTCCTCTTAATTATAAGGACAATGGCCTCAGATGGCAATACCTGTGTTCCACTGCAGATGGGTGTCCCATGAAGAAGGCTAGATTAAACTGAAGGCAATAAAATACAGATCTCACTCAATGCTTGCTCAGGGGCAAAACATCCCTAAAAGATTTATCATTACTAAATTTTCTTCTTAAAGGGGTTTGAAAGGAAAATATATTTTTCTTGCTTGGAAATAAAAGACAATAACATAATGATCAAAATCCCACTGATGGGTTGGTTTTGCTAGAGAAGAGGAACAGCTTCATTATCAGCATCCTGTCTAACAAGAACAGGTCCACAACCAAAGACCTCTCTGTATCTCTGCGGGTCAGAGTACATGGGACATGGTGGAAGCTTCTGGAGATGTGATTTTTTGAGCCTGTTTTTGCCTTTGAGGCTTACATGGGTGGACCCTGCTGTAGATGGGCATCTTGAACATTCAAAGTCAGGCAGCTGAATGTAGGTGGGCCTGATACTGGCAGATCACCCTCCTGAAAGACCGTGGCCAGCAGCACTAGTATTGTGGAGTCCAGCAATGAAACAATAAAGGGCTAAAAAGAACAGTACCAAATACTTTGTCTTTCAACACTTACGTCATTTTAACTACATCTTGCAAGTCATCATTGAACAAATACACCTTTTCTTTCACTAAAATTTTGTAGTACAAACCATCTACTAAGCACTTACAAAGACCATACAGAAGACTTTAAATTATCATTTGCTTAGGACCGTGTGGGTTAAAGTGTGGTTAAAAAACACTGTCTAAACAGAGGGTCAGACTCTGAGACAAAAATGTGTCATTGACATTCGTGTGTGCGTTTATTGACTTTGTACTAAAACCCCCATCAGAAATGAAACAAAAATAAGAAACCAACCAAACGATACTTCCCCACGTGCAGAAGGGTGATCCACAGGGAACAGTTCCTAAATAGCAACAAACCTATGGAACATATTCTGCTGCTGAATAGACCCTAAGTTGAAGGAGAGGTGGAACTCAGGATCTGGCCCTGAAAGAGAGTCTTGAGCACTACCTGGAGATGGGCTAGAGGGACTGATGGGACAGGGAGAGAGCATCCTGCCCTGACACAGGGACTTTTGGGGTTGAATCCTGTATATTCATCAGTCCTACATGAGCCGAGCTGTGGATAAAACAAGGAAAAGTTACTTGCCAATGAAATCCTCTGGGGTGAAAAGCCTAGGGCTGAAGATGTGGGGCCTGGAGGGAGTGGAAGCACAGGAGACTCAGAGCGGGACTTTCACCATGCTCTCTCTTGATGTGAAGCTGGGCACTGGTAATCAGACCTGCCCCACCGCACCTTGCTGAGCCAGGCAGGCTGCCAGGAACCCTGCCAACAGTACTGACACGGCCTCCTACAGCAAGCCAAGGACCTGGGGCAATGATCAGAAAGGCTCCCCATTGCACCACCTCACTTCCTCCACCCACAGCCTCCCCTAGGAAGATGTTCCCCCAGCACTAGCAGGGCTCAGATCCACAAAGAGGAGCACTGTGGTAGGGAATAAATTCCTCCCACGTATTTTCTCCAACACAATGAAATAATGCAGGCCACGCATCTGACACTCTGCCTCTCATGTTGGGAAAGCGAGAAGATAGCTGTATTTTAACATTAGCTCCTAAGTATAATTTCCTGTAATTGTAAAGCGCTTTAGAGGTACTTGTGAACTTGGGTGGATAGTTCCTAACTAAGTTGATGAATAACCCAGGACTGATTCATCTCCTAAACAGACTGAGCTCCGAAGGAGAAAGGTTTTGCCTTCCATTAGCAACACTATCCAAACAACTGACTCTCTCCCCAAGAGATTAGTTCACAGCAGGTGAACTATAATCTGCTCTGATCGGCAGGCAAGGAAAGCATTCATTCCAGCTGCATTACAGCCAGAGCTTTTCTTCTCTTTTTTTTCACGCATTGTGAGCTCCTGACAAAGGGTTCCAGCTATCAGATCAAACAAACATTTTGCCACTCTTTTTTTCAGAAATGGTTCTGGTCCCAAGTTGGGATGGTAACAAGCTAAAGACTGGCTGATGAGCATTCTTCCTGGCATGGCAACCAGCACTGTCATAGCTGGAAAATGGCCATTTGGGAGTGTCCAGACCAATAGGCAAGTTTTTGGTTTGGGTCACATTTCTGCTGGGAAGTTGTCGCCAATTTATGATGCTAGAGATACCTGCTGGAAATTACTATTTGAACATTATGTGGGGTTACCATCCATTTGATGCACTTGGTTGCCAATTGGAGAACATTTTTCACAAAAGAGTCACACCGTTTCTGGATTTCTGGTCCAGAGACACAACAGAAACTTACAGAGTACCTTAAAAGATAAGTTTTCATTCCCAAATCTGCTACATATTAGAATTTATGAACTCACCAGGTGGTTTTCTTTCTCCCCTCCTAAAACCAGCAGCAGTGAACCTTTATTATATCACAGCCAGCAATCCATCTCTCTTTTATCCTCTTTTTCTTCCTCTCTTTGGCCAACAATCTTATCATTTCTCTCCTTGCTAATGCTATTGCCTTTTCTCCACAGGTATCAATCAGACTTTTCTCTCCACAAATCTGAATAACTAGCAAAATCCAATTAGACTCAGAGTGATTGTTCTTAGCTAAGATTTCATTTGAAGGTGATGGTTCTTATTTTTGGAGTGAAAAAGATCTTGTGTGTTTGAAAGCTTAGCTGTTTTGGTTTGGACAGGGGGGCTCTCCCACCTATACCTACAGGTCTGATAAAAGGTACCACCTCTGCTTACACATATGGCTTTGCTCTCCGATCCTGTTAACTACAGTAGGGGTCTGTTTACCAGGGATGGGGCCAAGTGGTGGCCCCAGGAGCTTCTGCACAGCTTGACGTTCAGTGCGGGCCCTTGTTTGCCAGGCTGGAATCATGTCTGGATTGAAGAGACATCTCGTGGCCATATCATATACTGCAAAGGAGTTATGATGTGTGTTTGTTAAGCAGCTCTTACATGCTGAGGGCAAAGAACTGCATCAGTATAATGACCGATCACATTGGGGCACAGAGCAGAGGATGCCAAAATACCGCACACATCATTCACCCTCCAGCTGTTCTCTCTGAGTACCTTCAGAGCATGAAGAAATTGGAAATATAGACATATTATGTCCCTGTGCATTTAGCTGAGACTTGTAAGTATGCAAGAAAAAAGCAGCTTGGCAGGGGATGGCAGAGAGCTACAAAAGCCTGAATCACTAGTTAAAACAGAAAGTGAGCAGCTGCTCATTGTCTCCCAGCACAGGACTTGAGAAACCAGATAAAGCTTTTGGGACCCATGTTCACAAGGAGAAGGAGAAAATGGTTCCTCCTGATCAGCAGAGGATCCAAGGAAGTCCTTGCTGAAGGATGCTAGGGATGTAGAAAGTACACCAAGATCCAAGAAAAGATTGGGCAAACATCAGCAAAACAGAGCTGCACTGCGAGCAACTGAGCAGACAAACCACAACAGTGTCTAGAAATCCTCTGCTGCAGACACCCGTTCTAGGAAAGCTCCTGCAGGGAATACAATGTCCTTGTTTTGCTCTTGCTTTTTCCAAGGCATCTGCCTACAGCTACCGCAGGAGCCCTGCATACAGAAGCAGGTAGACCTGGGTCTGAACCCAGTGTAGTCGGCTTTGCACTGACATGTAAAGCTACAGAGGAAACTAGGAACATCCTGGGAGCACGGAGCAAGCACAGAAGGTGAGTGTCGAGAGCACGTTGGCAATGGAAAGCCTCAGCTCTCAGTTTAATGTGGGTAAAGTAAGGCTCAGCACTGGGGTTTTCAAGTGGACTGGGAAAGGATTTTCTTAAAAGGAGGAAGTAGAGGGGCTGCCCAGACAGGAGGATGCTCTAACTCATCACCAGTGAGTAGTGAGGCTCTGGTTAGACTGTAGTTTGCAACAGTTGTGCAATGAAAACCTCATAGCACTTTGCTTCATACAGGAGTGCTGGTGGCCAGTCGGGGCTGCATCCTGTGCCTGGGAGACACTTGCCAGCATAGGTCCGAGGTGCTGTCGTGCATCACCTCCACTTCTACCTGCTGCCTTCTACCTAGTGCCTTCTACTGCTCTCCTGTCAACTAGTAACCCCTTGTTGCCCTTCACCTGCACAACCCCCAGCAATCATCCAGAAATGGTGAATCACTGCGGGTCTGCCATAGTCCTGTGCTGGGAGCAGGACCCATTGCCTTCTCCCAGCCACTGAAACAGCTTGAAATAAGCTTCATTTATGCCTGGTCTCTGACTCTCTCTTTTGTTTTCTTTCATTTCAAAATGTATGGTCAGACTCTGGCAAGCAACCCTCCTCTGCCCAGACCTGTGACACTGAGACCCAGCACACTAAAGCCCAGCACTAAGGTGAGATTTGTGTATTTGAAATAGTCCCAGCACTCCCAGAGGCTTTCCATCAATATGCCACATAGAAAAGCTTTCACTGATGCCAGGACATTTTTGAATATTGGATCGGGTCATGATTTTGATAGTGTCAGCATCACCAACTGAAGCAGGAAGAGGGGGGTGGCCACCAGGAAAATCTCATGCACCTCCTCAGTTCTGTATCTACCAGCGAGGCAGACCTGCTCCCTGTGGCTGCATCGATTTGACTGTACGTACTGAGGTACAAATAGACAACCATCTCTCAGACCTTGACTGAGGCTGTCGCTTCCTGCAGCAAACAGGATACAAATATGCAGGAGTCAGCATGCCAGCATACACCTCTAAGGGAAACACTCCTCATACAAGGCGATGTACCAACACTGATTCCCACCTTCCCCAATAACATATTCCTTGGTCTTGCTGTGAATTGTCTCCTGCTCCCTTGCCTTGCCTGAGCCCCTATCCTGAAGTCCCCCATCCCTGAGCAGGAGAAGATGGGAAACTGAGGCTGGGCTCTGGCTTCATGTTCCATATTCCTTGCCCAGTCCCCATCCACTTCTAAGCACAGTGAAACATTCCAAAACGTGCCCATCCCCCCAGATGTGAAGACCTGGCTTACCACCTCAGAACCTCTATGCACTGTCGCATGAGTGATGCACCGGCTTTTCAGAGACACACAGCTCAGTTACCCAACTAGATAGGAAACGGGTTTAAATTAATCTTTGTTGGCTCCTATTAACTGCTTCCTCCATGATTAACACCACAGGTGATCCTGATAGCAGGATTCATTGTCAAAATAGCTTATAAAACAATTCCATAAAATGTGTAAATCTTGTGTTGATCTTACTTTTTACAACCAGTCTTAAAGCCATATATCCCAGCACCATTTACAAGGCTGTTGCAGGTGTGGAATCAGCCTTAGAAATATAGCTGCTACTTAAACTGTGTATTTTACGAGCCCAAGGAAACATCCATTTGAAGTGTAAAAAGGAGCTTTCTAGCCCACTTCCTTCTTTGTGCAAGAGACCAAGCCATTGCCCCTCGGACTTCAGTACACCCTGAGTCATAGCCAAGGTGCAGGGACAGGATTCCTTTGTCAACACACCTTAACGACGTTTTCCAGTACGTTGAACTTTGGCTTCAGGAGGAGCTGGAGTCCCCAAGCCCAAGATTCACTGCAAGCCACTGAGCACCTTAAAACTGCTTGCCATTCACAGACATGGGGCTGGTTTGCTATGTGCTGCAGTGATTCCTTCGGTGAAGCTGGAAGGCTGTGTACTTGTGCTCTGGAGCACAAAGAAACAGGTGGAAAAGGGGAAAATGAACAGCCCAATCACGTCAATCAGATGACAGAAGGCATTCAAGTGGGCAATATATACTGCAATTACATGGGCATTACATGGGAATTTAATGGGCATCAGGCTGACTCTACCGGGGATACGGGAAGAGCCTATAGACATTTCTCCCCTTGAGTTAAAATTAATCAGAATTTTAATTCTTTATTGACACTCAAAAATTACATCCAATCCTCCATGCTCTCTGAGCTCTCCTCTGGCTCCCAGCACAACAGTCCTGAGATTGCTCAACCCACAGGAATTGAGCCCTCTTCCCACAGTGTCCATCACTTATAACATCTATTAGGTCCCAAACCAACACATTCCTCTGCTTTGTAGGGTACATGGGCAATCAGCTGTCATGCTGTACCCCAGAGCATTATGCTTTGCAGCTGAACACATGGGCTCCACACTTACAACGCTGGGAGGTAATGGGTTGCACTTGGGTTTGAAGATGAGGGACTCTGGTTTTTAACAAAGATTTGGTTTTGATCTTGACCAAGTTGCTTATTTCTTTCTTTAAGGGGTGACAAGGCTCCTCCACCTACCTGTGACTTGGCAATGAGATAAATCAGTGAGCTGCAAAGCAATGCCACCATTGTGATACGGAGCTATGTGCAATCCTTTGCTCCACTGTCCCCACCTTCATTCTCCTCATCAGATGCCCGGCCTCTCCTTCCCAGCGAATGTGTTTCAGCTCCCTCTTATCTCCTGCTTATATCTTCTGTGTAAGATCAAATATTGACACTGTTCGGGAACAACCCTTGGCTGTGAGCACATCTCCTAACCTTCAAGATAGCCCTTGGCCTCTCCCCTGATCCCCAAAATACAGAGGATAAATGCAGGAAAGGGGCACAATGACTCACCTGAAAGCTGTTTCACAGTTGTTGGAGGGTTAAGCTCAACACATGACTTCTGCTCTGCAACAGGTCTTTCTGAAGGCTCTCAGCAACACTGAGTGACAGATGTTTGGATCAGTACTGTATCATCATGATGAATGATGAAAAGCTGAAATGAGCTTTTCTCTAGCCCTGCCAAGGCTCTAATTCATGATGACTCTTAGATTTAATATAAACTGAAGAAAATTATTCCCTGTTTTTCAAAAATAGGCCTTCTAAAATAGCTTCCAGCTCCTGAGTTTGACACTGTCACAAACCAGTACGGTGGCTGTGGCATGTGATGCCTGAAGGAACACCAAGCTGTAGGGGCTAGGATCATCTGTGGGTTACGGGTCTGTAAAGCACCTGACACATTGAATCTCCTTCCTAATCCAGGGTTGATAAGATGCTGTCACTACATAATTAATAGTATAACATTATATGGAATGTTTTCTGTATTAAAGTACTAATTAGCCACGATAATAACAAGTAACTTTATCATTGAATCAATGAAAACCCATTGTCTGAATCACATTTGTGTGTGGCTTCACTAGGACCTGGTGTAGTGCTGGGCTCATTCAACAGCCTGACCTTCAGCCAGAGCAGTGGTCTGAGGCTCTTCCCTCTCCTCTGGCTATTTATTTCCACAATAGCATTAAGGGCTCTAATAAGGGTTCTAATCTACTCCACTCACAAACCTGGCTGAATCCTGTCTGTTTGGTGACTAGGCAGGGACTCATAAACTGATGTGGGTAGAGCAATCACACAACCCCGTTTCCTTTGGAAAGCAGGCTAAAAATAGGGGACAGTCAGGAGAAAACCAGACAGGAAGGCAGGAATGAATTTATCAACAGCCCCCAACTCCTGCCCTACTTCCTACTTATCTCTCAGCAGACGTCAGGTAACCTTTAGGAAACCCTTCAAAGAAGCATTCATTCATCAGACATTTCTTAAATTGAGATAGAGGGAACTCGGACCCTGTGTATTTATGGGCATCCCAGGAAAAAAAAGGGAAAGGGAAAGGGAAAGGGAAAGGGAAAGGGAAAGGGAAAGGGAAAGGGAAAGGGAAAGTGAAAGGGAAAGGGAAAGGGAAAGGGAAAGGAAAGGGAAAGGGAAAGAAAGAAATCTCTTCTGAGTGCATGCACTGTATATCACAGAAAATTTTGGTTTATCCCTAATACAGCTGCGGACCACCTGTGGGTTTCGTACCAAATACATAGCTAAACGACCATGTCACACCGATCTGTCTCTCCACTCCCCTGGTGCTACCGTTGCTCTGACTGCAATCCCAAGCACAGCAGGGGAGAAAATATATGCTTTAGCAGCAGTGGTCCTCCCAGGAGGTGAAATGCTTAAATTCTAGGTAAGACTGATTTGCTGTCTACGAAAGCTTGTCAGCAAGATGTTAATGTTAGCGGGCGGGAGAGTACAATATAGCTTTTAGCTTGGTATGTTAGTACGTTCTTCCAGAGGTGAGAAAAAGGGTTTTTCATCAGAGCAATGGATCAGCCTTTCCTTAGCTACCGGTGATGGTGTGCGTTGCTCACTAGATGGCGAAGGCTGCCTTCCTCCCTGCAGACCAGCAAAGCTCCTACAGAAGCTACAGAGGATGCTGTGCGGGTGGAGAAAAGAACTTGGATCGCTGAAAGATTTAGGGGTGACCTTTGAGGCCTAATAAAGTCACAGGGGAAGGGAGGGTGTGTTATTAAGATTCAAATGGTGGCAGGGTTGTGAAGAGATAGTGCTGTGTGTTTGAGGATCTCCCTGTTCACCTGATTTGAAATGGACCTTTAGGTGAAGTCCCAGCTACTGAGGACTGATGGGAAAAGAGATATCCCCGTGAATGTCATCTGCAGATTTCCTCCAGCCTTCAGGAGTCTCCGTATTTTCACCAGCAGGATCAATCTAACGTGACCCACATTTGTCCCTCAAATCTACATAGAGTGGACACAGGGTGATGCAGACTAGGGTCAGTCAATCTTGAGTCCCTGAAGCATTCCTGGAGCAAAAATCACTCTTCAGAGATGACAGCTATCTAACAGAGATGCTCTGTGACAGTGTCCATCAGCCACAAGAATTATTACAAGACTCCTGCTGCTGCCATGGGTTGAGCCCTGCTCATGTAGAAAGTTGTGTGCTGCCTTTACATCACACTTTCTGCTGTCCCAGGGATGTTCAGCAGGATTGCGACGGCAGGGCACAGGCACAGCAGAACCTGATTTAAGTCCTTCCACAAAGGTTATGGATGTTAAAGCTGAACAAATCTTATGACTTGTCAGGCTGGGAGACTTGGTGGCCCCAGGTACCTGCAGTGTCTCAACCACAGGTAAAGAGGCATGAGAAAGGATAGTGCTCTACATAGGGTACGTGGCTTCAAGCCAAAGATGTCATTCTCAAAAAAAATCCAAACCAAACCAAACCAAAAGACACAAATAAAAAAAATCTAGTGAGATGAATCTGTGAAGCAAGCAAGACTGTTTTAAAAGTGTTGATCTGCTCAAGTCATAAACTAACACAGCAGCTACAGAAGTGAGTTAGAGGAGGATAATTTCAGTGCCATTTTCAGCTGCAGCTGGATCCCTGTAATGTCCTGCTCTTGCAAGTCATCACTTTTTACACAGCAAGTTTTGCACAAACGTAGCCAAAGTCCTTTAAACAGCTTCAGCTATTTGCCAATAACTCCTCACCCATGAGTGCCACTACTTTCAGTAGCACCAATCTGAGAAGGAAGAAAGCCCTCTACCAGGTATCTGTGTTGCCAGTGAAGAACTGGCTGAAACAAGTTCAGCCCTGTAATTTCCAGGCTCGCCAATGCATTGCTGGCATTACTTTGGCCATGGCCAGTCTGTATCTCAGCTCTCAAGCAGCCACCTTTAGGGATGAGCACCATCCTATACCCTTGGCTATATTGAACTTGAAAGCTTTAGCTCAGCTGGTCTTCTGGGTTCTGCTGGGTTCTTGTTTCCAGATGTGTGTGAATTCACAACTAGTCTGCTTACCCAGACCATATGAACATATGGCTGAAGTCTGCAGAAAAGGGTAGAGTGTGTGTGCGCTCTCACAGGTGCCCACATCCAGTGTGAGTGTGGTGACCATGGTGTGTAAATGCCAGCTCAGGCATCCAAAATGTATCTTTACATAGTAGAGCACAGCCTATTCCTCCCCATGAGATGCCCTCACGAGAATGAAAGCCCATCCACATGAACATCTCGGCAGCTGCACCAGCAAGTCCACACCTGAGCCTACAGACACAGGCTAACACGTGCAACTACTGATATGTGGAATATATACCCAGAGATTAATTTACAGGGCAGAAAACAGGTTTATGAACATTGCTCACAGCCATTTGGCATAAAGTTATCCCTGAGAGTAATGTTCAGCAGCCTGAGTTTTTTCATTGCTTCCTCCAGCCCAGGACATACTAACCTATACTACATCTTTTGCAGAATAATGTAAACTTATTTCTATTCAGAAACCCAAGGCTGTTCTTACCCATCTCACTGGGATATGAAAATACCTGGAAGCTGGTACTGACATTTTTCCTGAGGCTTTTTTTCCATTTAACAGAAGCAAAGTCACGTTGCTGAGAGACCCCTTAGTAACAGGAAGCAGTTGTCTGGTTTAAAGAACCAGCTAGAAAGCAAACAGCTTTGCCTCCTTTCTAAAGCCCCTCAGGACAATATTTACTTTTCTAAAATATCATTGTGCCATGGCTTTGGGACTTTGCTTGACAAACTTGGGGGTCTCTGAGCAGTTCAAAGTGGGCTTGACCTATAGCTGAGCATGGAAAACAGGAACTGCATATAAATAACTAAATTACAGAGAGATCAATTCTCAGTCAACTCATTAGCAATGCCCGGCGTCTTTAAGTGATAACTCCACTCTCTAAGACCTTTACGTAATTACTTGCACAAGGCACATTTTACCCTTTGGTTCGCAAGTTTCATAAATGAAGGTTAAGTTTACTTAACCACCCAGGATTTACCAGCCATGTTAAAGCATAAAATGCGCGTGCTGCCAGGTGTCTCTGCAGAAACTGCCTTGTTGATTCAGAGACTCCAAGGTTAAATGATGGCTCCTGAGTCCAAGTTAGTTTCCCATTGGGGAATGGGAGGATCTGCACTGTAACATTGTACCACAGTTCAGCCGAGGTTGACTTAATGAGGCTTGGAGTTAAGATAGCAGTGATTGCGAAAACCTGAATGGAAATCAGGGGTTTGCCATACGTTGCACCCATAACAGGGATCTTGAGTGTGTCACACTCCAGTCTATTACAGAAAGATACTATACATTTTTGCCTAGCCAGATCCTTGTTTCTATCTTCTGTCTTTCTATCTACACTATTCACACGCACACATACCTATAGGATGCATGTTTATACAGCCTGCATATCTCTTATTCCACACAGAGCATACAGCTGAGTGGTGGGGTAAATTTTCAGATGATGTGAGTCAGCATAATCCTAATTAATATTTTCAGCAAGTCAGATGGCTAAGGACAGATTTGGTGTTTCCAGTGTGGTAGATTTGTACCTATGCGTTTGACTGACTCTTTCTTGACAGTATTTTCACAGTATCACAGTATCACAAGGCTGGAAAAGACCTTTGAGATCATCAAGTCCAACCTATGACCCAACACCAACACCTACTCATCATCTAAACCAGGGCACTAAGTGCCTCATCCAATCTCTCTTTAAACACCTCCAGGGAGGGTGACTCCACCACCTCCCCAGGCAGCGCATTCCAATGGTCAATATTTTGCATGTCCTAGTTGTACTTTCCCCACTTTCACATACATTCAAGTTTTTCAGCCACTGCTGGAGAATCCAACAGCTTAGTAGGACCAGGAGAAACTGGGTTAGAGCCTGTGAGGCCACTGGCTTGTGTAATGCAGGAAACCTGAGAGAGAGCACTCAACAGCATACATTTTCCATTCAAGAAACCTCACTCTTTACATGACAGCCAAGCTATTCAGATTTTGCCCTTCAGCCCGGGTATGCTCCACCAGAGCAACACCATGGGCCATGATGCTGTCATCCAAGGAAGGTCCTCAGATATGGCCAAGGCTGGACACATCACTCCATGCAGTGCTTCAGCAACCAGTGCTGCCTCTCCCAGAGGTTCTGCACCCCCTCTATGAACACATGGCCAAAACAGAGAGGTGTCTTCTCATGGGTCACATGTGAACCCAGGCAGGAGCTGAGAACTGGAATGCACCCCAGACAGTGCGGAATGACCTGCTGGGGACCTCTTTTAGTCCCATTAGATGACAAGGATGCCCAAAGTTTGCCCAAAGGTTTGGTCACATTTCCAGGTACCTACCAGAGGAAGAACTGATGTATCTGATCTTCCACTGACTTAAGATGAAGTGAGCTAGAGCATCCTGGTCAAAAGTTTGGCTCTCAGTTGAATATTGTTTGCTCATTGTTGATTTGGAAACATAAGCTCTGCTCACGCTACCAACGCGGGGCTGGAGTTGTAGGTGTCAATGCACAGGTGAAACTGGCTTAAACCAATTACATCTACATGATTGTTAGACCTGAATTCAACCACAAGTCAGTCCCGTCCTGCCAAATTTTCTTACAGTGGACCTAAGAGGCAAAATTTGAGCTGATATACATTAGTGTGTAGTAGGATGAGTTTACTACATTTGTTACATACACCATATAACCATTGCTATTAATGTGATTATAACCATTACGGGAACACATTACTCTTATCTGAATAGGATTATGGTATCTCTCTACCATTGATTAGCCACCTTTATCAACTGAAATTTGATGAATGGTGGGCAGTTGAACTTGCCGCACAACAAATGATGACAGGTCAGAACTTCGACTCTCTACGGGTCTAGATTCTTCTGTACTTAATGTGCTTCTTGAGGGACTGTTGGTGCAGCCATCATGCTCTAGGGGTATGAGCAAGGCATTGTTCGCAAGAAGAGGTAGTAACTTCTGTTACAACATGTATATTTGGAAAAAACATAAAAGTTCAAGCTCTAAAGCACATGAGCCTTTCTTCAGGTTTTACCTGATTAAAGCCCTTTGACCGCTTCAAATCTAAGTCCAGTTTAAAAGGTAAGAGAGAAGTGGTGGTGCGAAAATTTTGCAAAGGGCTTAACACAATAAGCTATACATTGCAATAGCTAATCATTAGTCTTGGGGAAACAGCCCAGCCTCTGACTGACATTTTAGCAGCTAAGAGCTCTGGCTAACAGATCGTACTCTGAATTGCTCTCTTAATACCTTATCAAAAGGAAATGGAGCCTTTTGAAATCACTGGCATCTCTGGAAGACTGGTTTATCAAATTTCCCCTGGTTCAACCAGAAAACCTCTGTTTTCCTCTGCTCTTTAACCTCTTATTTAAAATGTCGTTTCACTTTGAACTGTCAAAAGAGGCAGTGAGGCAAGCAGCTAGCTCACCATCAGAAGGAGGTGAAAGCTGAAACTTTACCCTTCCTTAGTGAGTTTATCCACATATCAATGGCATGCTACACCAGTGTGTTTATTTTTATGACTAGAGCATATCCCGTAACCTCAGGGATCTGAACATTTCCCTGGAATGTACAGACGTTTCGTATCATTTATTTCCCAGTGGCCCTTCCCCACACCGGCTCCACACACACATACATAAACACACACGCTTTTATTCACATTCTCTTGATCATACTTCTGTACACTAGCAGACATCAGCTTAACACTAACACACACACATTCCTGTCCATAGCATCAGTCTTATCTATAGCCCTCTGCATAAAAATATAAGGCTACACATTCCTGTATTCATATGTACATATTTACAAAATGTATCTGAACATAAATGGCTATGATTATTGGGGCATCTATTTATACAAGCCTACAGGCATGTGTATGCACCCAAATATTTATGGGAACATGTACATATATGGAAAACTAGGACTGCAAAGGGCGCTAACACACACCACTGAGTTCCATGGCTGCTCAGGACCTTGCTGGGTGGCTTCCATAACCAAAGGAAAGCATTTCAATGGAATCCAAACAACTTCCATCAGCTGAACCCTTGGATTTCACTCATCTCTGTATGAATTTTAAGGGGAAAACCACTGCATGGAGCTAATAACAAAAATGACAGTCCAGATTCCCCTTAAAAGCCCTACAGCAATTAGGATTCTGCGAAGTTGCTGCAGTTTTGCTCTATTGTAAGTACGTCCCCTTACCGTATTGACTCAAGCTCTAATGAGATATTACCAAGCACTGAGGTTGCATTCAAGCTCTCATGTAAGTGGCCAGCTGAGGATTGGACTCTTTTATCAGTTTGTGCTGCTTACTGTGGGCCAAGGTCTTCAGCTGGTGTAAATCAGCGCAACTCCACTGAGGCCATGAAAAATGAGGTGCATAAGTTAAGCATCTGTCTCAATGGCTGATGTTTATCTTTGCTCCCATGGCCTCAATTGCACTTAAGATGAACGCAAGCCCATGCAAACAGTTAGATGTGATATGGGCTTTCTGCTGATCATCTGTATTCAGCTGAATTTTTCTCAATTTGTTTGCTAAACCAAGTTCAACAGATATGCATGTTACAAATAATTTGTCATGCTCTTAGGCGCGTTCCACCCCAGGCCACAAAATGTTCGCAGTAATTGAAATATACAGCCAAATTCCAAGCTAGTATAAATCTCCACTGATGTCAAACCATATGGAAATCCATATGATTTGAGGGCTGTAAAAAAAAAAAAAAATCACTATGCCTTCTAGTGGGAGACTTGTGCAGCTCAATCTGATCAGTCTATCACAAAGAAGATTAAGAGGTAGCTTCACTAGGATGTCCAACTGCAGCTGGAAAAAGAAAATACCAGGTACGGAAAGGTTCTTTAATCTAGCTGAGAAATGCCAAGAGTGATTCATTGCTTGGAAGTAAATGCCAGAAAAATTTGAATATGCAATAGAGCATAGATTTTTTTAGCACAGAATCATTGATCAAAGGATAAAGTTGACTGTAGCATTGAAAGTCTTCAGACCAAGGTCAGATGCTTTTCTTCACAAGATTCTTTTGTCTAGCATAACTTGTTGGGTTTGCTATAACAGTAACGACATCATCTGTTGAATCTGAAGAGGCTGTGATTCTTTATAAGAAGCAGTGAATTAAGATTGAGAAAAGCCACTGTACTATCGATAAAATTAAATTTACTACAGATTGATTTAACTTCCACTTGAAAATGCTTGTGGGACTGCTAAGAAAAAATTAGAGCAGAAACCACTGCACTTAATAAAATACAGAACTGACAGGCAAACTAGCGATCCCTTCTCTTTATAAATATTTATTTACTTTAAAGCCTGGTCAGTTACCCCTGAAATCACAACATTTTTAGAGCTGCAAAACTAAATTCTGTTGATTCCCTTCCAATTACAATACTGGAAAAGAAATGAACCCTCTCAAATATGAAAGAAGAAATATTACGGATTACAGAGAAAGAAATACGTCTCTTGCTAAAGCTGCGTTCCTCTGCAGCAAAATCAATGGCTTTCAACAGATCCCAACTGCCAAGTGCTGCAGTTGCTCCAAGTTAGAGCATTTATCCCAAGAAAGGCCCAGGTGCCAAGTTCATTTTTTTAAAAAGGTTTCCAAAAAACGTCTTTGCACCATCTGTTCTCTAGCACTGCTGCATTCCTCAGGCCATGATGTCATCAGCTTCACATTATTATCTTTAATGTTTCTTCAAAGTCAATCAAAATCAAAGACAGAACAACAGATTTGGGGTATTTGCACTCTGTATGCTACATTGTGCCAGAGGTACGTAAGGTTATTTGGTTATTTCCATCCACGGCCTTTTGGCAGCAGAGCTTAAAGTCAGAACCCCAGCTTGACAAATAGATTATGATTATATCTTAATATATTGTCACAATGAACATGGTATTTTAGACTAAAATCTAAAATTGGGATGGCGTGGGAGTGAAACCAGCTCACTCCAGGCAGCTTTCTAAATTCAGTCATTGGTTCAAATCCATCCCAGAACACACAGGGCCATGCAGGACTTGAAGTTTCTCAGGAACCAAACCCATACTTTCACTGAAGTCAGCAGGTTGCTTTGTTGTGCTTCTACTTGTAGCCTGGGAAGGTTTTAAACCAAGGATGTCCCAGTCCACAGTATACTCACACCCTTTGCAGTACATTACAAGTGGGTACCTACTCCAAAGCAGAACGGGGGCTATTGGGGACCAAAGGATGCATCCACTAACTGTGCTTTTGCCAGAGGCAACACCCTCATAGGAAGAAAAGGTTGAAAAGATTGAGGGAAGTCATGCTCCAAGTATATAAATAAAACCTACTTCCCAGAGAAGTGAGCAGTAAAGCCCAGAAGTCCAGATCTCTAACATGTTATCGGCTTCCCTGTGGCTCTGCCCAGCTAACGGCCGTAGGAGTAACTGCTGCTTTATCTGGCCACACTGCTTAACTGTGATTGAGGAAATAAACCCGCAGAGACTGGGATTAAACAGACAAGGTGGAGATCTAGGGCATTTCCCTGGGATTAGCAACTGCCTAAGAGATTAGCTGATGGCACTCCAACACCAGATAAGGCCCAGCAGCAATGCTGCTAGGGCTGGAGGGAGACTGCAGCCAAACTCCAACCATGGGAAGTGCCACCACCCTAGAAAAAGGCCCAGCCTCTGGCATAATTTTTGTGGTATTCATTGGACCCTAGACAGTGATGAATGTGGTTGGACAGAGCCATGGGGAACACGTTTCTGGTGTAAAACCAGACCCCAGTCCTATCTAATGTGCCCTATCTGATCTGATCACCAGTATGTAATGTCCAAATGTGACTGAATTATGTCAGGGCTCTACTTTCCAGAATTACCTGCAATGTAATATCATACAATCATAGAATAATTTAGGCTGGAAAAGACTCTTAAGATCATAGAGACAACCATAAATTTCACATTGCCAAATCAACCACAAAAGTATGTCCCTAAGAACCACATTTACCATATCTGATGGTTAAACGCTTACAGCAGTATTTCAGCTTCAGACGAGGCCATATCATGCTGGAATATTAATGATGTCATTATAACATGGCCACCAAATCATCTTGCCTCCAAAGAGATTCCCCCCTCTCACAGAGCAATACCTTGTGCCTCTCTGAACAATAGCCAAGTCCCAGTGCTCCACGCTGAATGCAAGTAGTGTTCTATAAATCTGGCTGCTATATGGCCCTGGGTGTTTTGCCCCTCAGAAAAAGTGGAAGGGAAATAAGAGTCAATACAGAATTGATATGCACATTTTTCTGTAGCAAGCTCAAGGTCAAAGCAACAGTTTCCCTGCTACATGGTGCTAGAAACCAGTAGTAAACAGAAATCACTGCAAAGCAGAGACTATAGTCTGTGCTTCGCAAAGAGGAGATTTCCAAAAACTTACATGACAACAGTGTGGAGGGCAAACCAGGCTACCAGATATTACCTTTTTAAGCCATTAAATAACTGGAAGGTGGCAATCCAACAAATGTCTTTATCATAAATCCCTTGTTTCTGAGCCCATCAGACAGATAAGCATTGAATACTTTACAAATGTGTAGCTGAACCATAGCCCCTTGGGGGATCACTACATGACAGAAAATAACCCAAAAAGTTTGTGAACCTGCAGGCAAGGTGGCGCACAACCCCTCCCCTTACAAACCCTCTTTGTAAGATGGACAGGTTGAAGTCAAAGGTTGGAACAATTTTCTAGTTCCCTCCCCTCTCCCCTCAATAGTTTTTTTCTCATTATTTTGCACACAGATCACAAGGCAAAAACACCCCCGTGTCTTATTTCACTAGGAAGGTGAAGAGTAACACACTTGATGTTACTTTAAAGAAACTTTTTTTCTTTTCTTTCAAAAAGAACCAACCATGAAGGTTAGAAATCTGGTTTTAAATTTAGAGAAGGAAGAAAAGAAAAGAAAAGAAAAGAAAAGAAAAGAAAAGAAAAGAAAAGAAAAGAAAAGAAAAGAAAAGAAAAGAAAAGAAAAGAAAAGAAAAGAAAAGAAAAGAAAAGAAAAGAAAAGAAAAGAAAAGAAAAGAAAAGAAAAGAAAAGAAAAGAAAAGAAAAGAAAAGAAAAGAAAAGAAAAGAAAAGAAAAGAAAAGAAAAGAAAAAGAAAAAAGAAAATACTATAAAGTAATTCATACATTTTTTGAAGCATGCAATATTACCAGCAATCAGAAGAGAACGATAAGCCTTGAGCATTAGAGATCATAATGTAACCTCTAAGCCACAGCCAAGCAATAAACAGAGCTCTTTAGTGACCAAATAATCACAGTGTTTGAAATCGAAAGATTATACTACATATCTAATGTGGAGAGTAAACTCCACTCCACGTGTGTTTTTACAGCTTGATACTCCATTAACATTAATAGATTTTTCTGTCAAGTTACATAGATTAGCCTTAGGGAAAGATCACCTTTACTGTCTCCTCAAATTATTCTTTTAAAAGCTGTGGTCAGTTGATGCGTCTGTGTCTACCCCTGCTCTATTTTTCTGCTTTTCTCCCACACACAGATGTCCTCCTCAAAATGCAAACTGATTTTCTATGGATATACACATGTTTCTTATTGACTGCTGTGAGATCCATGTGGGTGTTTGTCTGTGAGTTATAAACATGTACATGCAAACTCACATGCACTTCAGATTATTCCTGTTGGAAACCTGAAGTTTAAATTATTTCTTCAAAAATCACATAGGAAACACTAGCAGATGCGAGGAGAAAATAGTTCTCTAAGACAGCATCCCATGATGTTACTTAAGAGAATTTTTTTTCTTCCTACAGCCCTGAATAGCTAGAACAGAGAAAACTGGGCTCTTAAGGACAATTGTAATGTGCATCGCTGGCTTCAGATCACAGTCGCTTTAGCAACTTACTAAAAGACACCGTAGTTCTTCTCTTCGCTGGCTGAGCTGCCGTAGCTTTCCCTCTGTGTGGGCTAGCTGGAAAATAAAGCCTCCAGCTTTTTGCCCAGTCCTAGCACGGGCATCATAGCACAGAAGTGCAACCAGCAAGCCAGCCTCCCTCAGACTCAGCTGCAGCTTAGTTCCATGACTGTTTTCCTTTACTCCCTGAGATTTTAGCTTGGGCAGCTTTAGGTATGTGTCAAAATTATGCACATTCCTAAAAAATCCCCAACCCTGTTAATCTTGACATTTTACAGTTTTACGAAGGAATAGTATCTGTATACATCACACAATACAGTTTTGCAAAGAAAGAGTCACTACGCGTTTTGACTACACACAAACACACACACCTACATAAATTAGAGGCAAGACACCGCATTTTCCCGTGCCTCAGCTCCAGAGACAGCTGATGAATTAGGGCTGAAAGATTATGTAGATATCGACCTGAGGCAGCAGTACTGTGGGATAATTTAGTCCCAAGGGTTAATTGACTATGAATGATCTTAAGATCACCAAACGATGTAACTAATAGCTTGTAATAGGAGCTTTACATACAAGACACGTACAAGACATAGCATCTTGCAATATCCCTCACATTACTACACGCCTCCCATTATTACAGATTCAATATTACAGGGAATATGGTGCGTGTTTTATGCTCTGTAGTATTTCATTCTCATATATATTATGTGATGCATATTTTACATTACATATTGTGTAAATTGGTACATAAGCAAAGGCTGGATGCCAAACTATATTGATAACAACCATTCACTACCTGTTAAAAGCAGAAACCCCTCAGGTCTAGCAGTGCTGGCAGATCCTGCTGGCACGGCAGTGTGTGCGAGGGGGGCACGATCCTGCTAAACGGAGTGAGGACTATTTTCTCTGCAGAAGGAAAAAGCAGGGAGGCAATGGAGCTTTCTGGCTGGGTCACTTGGCTACACACGGGTCACACTTAAAATTGTCTGAATTTCACCCATCAATGTGTTAAAACAAAACCTTTAAGTGGCTTTGGGTTCTTCTCGGCCCTCAGCACTGTCTGAGCCCCTGCAGTGGGGACACACAAGGCGGGTTCGCAGAACCGCAACGTGGGTGCCCAAGCGCAGACAGCGGCCGGGACCAGGGAGGGACAGTCTTTTGCACCCCCTCCGCGGCAGCAGGCAGCCTGCCTGCTCCGGGCTGGCTGGCAGCGCATTTAGCGGCAGAAATTTAACTGATTTGGCTCCCTCTGTCAAACGGATTTGTTGGCCCAAGAAGCTGCCAACAGCGAGCGCGGGCGGCAGCTGAGTGGGAACCTTCTGCCTCTGCCAAAGCACCTGAATTCGGTGTAAATCACCGGGTTCACGTTTAAGTCCTTGGGAAAGGCGAAAAGGAGCGGGATTTCTGACGAGTTTCACAAGGAGCTTTGGGCACCAGGAAGCAGCAGCAAGCTCCCAGCGCACACGTGCTCTCGTGTTTCTGCTCGCAAGCACAAGGCGAGCCGGTGCCTCCGGGTTTGGAGCCTTTTCCTTACGCTGAGCACCCATCCCGTCCTTAGTCGTGAAGCTCTACTCTACTCGCTTTTCCCCCGTCCTCCAGCGCGGGTGCCCCTGGAAGGGGCAGGTACCGGGGGTGTGCGGGGTGCGCTAACGGGGGATGCACCGGGCTGGCACCGGCATCGCCCCGGCGGGCGAGGAGCAGGAGCAGAAGGAGGAGGAGGAGGGAAAAGAGGACGAGGAGGAGGAGGAAGAGGCGCGTTTCGGTGCGGGTAGGTCGGAAATCGGCGCGGAGCCCCAGCGGGAAGGGGTGGGGGTCCCGTCCTCCCCGCATCGCCCGTGCCCGCCATGCGCGTCAGGGAAGGATGTGGGCATGTCTGTATCTAAATGGGCGTTTCGGTAATTACCTACAGCTGAAAGGTCGTGTAGAGGGAGAATATACACACAGATATATATTTGGAGGCCATTTCTATATGTATGGACATAAACGACTGTGTACCTGTTAAAGTCTTCCCGCATATATCGTGTATGTGTGCGTTCCCTTGTGCTATTTACAGACACCTATAATTGCGTGTATCTTACGAATACATTGCTTCCACAATTTCTAATTCTAATTCTCTTTTAAGAACACAATTCATCGAAACGTATGTACTAAATTTAGCTGAAGGAGATACTTAAATTAAGTATATACATAAACTTACTTTTAAATATTTCCTACAGTATGTAGAACAGTACATGCAACAATTTCTGATTACAGTAATGTGTATATAATGTGCCTCGTACGCACGGGGTATATCTGATCACATGCTTCACAACCGTATCGCGAACTACGAATTAGTCATATGTGTCACATATATATATACACACAGGTATAATTGTGTGTGAGTCCGAGCTGAACTTGTAAATGATCGGAGAATGAAAAAGGACAAAGTAGGAAGCAGAAGCCCCGGGCAACCATCTATCAAAGAAAACCCACCCCGGGGGACATAAACACGCTGATTTTGTTTCGGAGCCTGGCTCGGATCACGGGGAGAAATGTCACTTCGAAAGCACGGGGCAATGGAGCCGGCGCGGGGCGGCGGGGAGGGTGGGGAGATGGGACCCCCAGCCCCTGGCATCGTTGCCCCGGGGCAGGTAGTGATGCTTGTGGGACTGCAAACGCTGTGTTTGCACACACTTGTTCTCGAAGGGGAGACACACAGATATCTGTAAAGAACTGTCTGCAGAAAAATTAAAATAATAATAATAATAATAATAATAATAATAATAATAATAATAATAATAATAATAATAATAATAATAATAATAATATTTTAAACCCACAAAACAAAACCCCCACCAAAATAAAATAAAAATCGTAGCAAAAGGAACCCCAACAGCCTCTCCCGATGGAACCAGCGTGATCCAAAGCCACTCGTTGTTCGTAACAAAAATCAATAGTGGGAAGAGGGAAAAACCCCGCTGGTATTATTTGACTCGGGAAAAAAAATGTTTTTTCGGCATTTTTGTAAAATGATTTTTGCATCAGCCCGTGTGATCCTTTTGGGATCCAGCCGGCAAACGGCTTTACTCCTCTGCGGCTCCCGCGGGAGCCTGGAAGGAGGGGTCGGTGGAGGGAGGAAAGAAAGATTAGCAAAGGTGCCGGTGTGTTTCTAAATACAAAGAACGGGGGAAGATTGAGAGAGGCTAAAAGAGAAGGAGGAGAAGATGGTAAATTACGAGGACGATAGTTAGAGAGGGGCTGTGCGTTGGAAAGTGTCGGGGTGTTGTTAGAGGCTCCGGGATGAGGCAGATTTTGCCTTGGGAAAGGGGAAAGAAATAAATACGGCGGGCAGGGCGCAGCATCTCGGGGAGAGCCCGCTTGCCTTGGAGGTTTGTTGCTCCCTAATGACCAAAATCTTTATTTGCTAATTAGCAGTGCCAGGCATCGCCAGGAGGGCAAACGGCCACCCCCCCTCCACCGGGATAAGAACCTGTTTGGAGCATCTGCCTGCCCCACACCCCGGGACCCACCTTCCTAATGCAGTGTGATATGGGGTTTTCCCCTTTAAAAATAATATACAATTTTGTTTCTTTAATTTTGGCACCCGGGAGCTGCTGCATTTCCCTCGGCGGGGCGCAGGGGGTGCAGCGGGACCGTGCGGCACCGCCGGCCAGGGAGGGAAGGGGGGGAAGAGGAGCTGTCGGGGATTTTACTCGTGGTTTCTTTCTTATTTTTATTTTTCTGTTCCCCCCTTTTTCCTTTATAACCTGTCCCTCGAGGAGCGAGCCGAGCTAAGCCGCCTCTGTGCTTTTGCCTACTTCCCCACAAACAAAATAATAATTAAAAAAATATATGGAATTCTTGGAATGGATCCAGAGGGAGCTACGGAGATGATCCGAGGGCTGGAGCACCTCTGCTATGAGGACAGGCTGAGAGAGTTGGGGTTGTTCAGCCTGGAGAAGAGAAGGCTCTGGGAAGACCTTAGAGCAGCCTTCCAGGACTTCAAGGGGGCTACAGAAAAGATGTGGAGGGACTTTTTACAAGGCTATGGAGTGATGGGACAAGGAGGAATGGGTTTAAGTTGGAAGGGGGAAGATTTAGATTAAACATTAGTAAGAAATTCTTCCCAATGAAGGTGGTGAGGCCCTGGCACAGGTTGCCCAGGGAAGCTGTGGCTGCCCCCTCCCTGGAGGTGTATAGGGGGGCCAGGTTGGATGGGGCCTTGAGCCGCCTGGTCTGGTGGGAGGTGTTCCTGCCCCTTCCAACACAAACCATTCTGTGATTCTATAAAAACTCACCCCACCAGTCACCTCTCCCGCTACATCTGAGCCCTGGTATTACACCCCTGGAAAAGTGGGGGGCAGATGCTGAGATAAATGTCTCCAGCTCTGCAACCAAATTCCCAGCAGCCCGAATAAACAAACACCTCCTTGCTGCGGTACCCTGGCCCCAGCCCTCCCGCTGCCACCCCGGTGAGGGGCACCCCTCAGGGGAAAGCGGATTTATTGTCCCTAATCAGCAAATCGTTTAGGTCATTACAAGCCCATTACCGAGGGACCGGCGGGGTGAGGAGAAGCCTTGGCCGCTTCTTATCATGTGAAGCAGTGCCTTTGAAAACCAGAGAAGAGAAAAGGGTTCGTTGGAGAGTGTCCTGTTATCCCTTTCCTACGGAGATGCCACCCTGCTCCTTTACTCTCATCTGTTGTTTGCCTTCAGCCTCCTGTGCCCCCCTAGAAAGAAGCCCAGTCCCCCTAAATCCAGCACCCCCATCCCTGACCCCTTCCTGCATTATTTGCAGGGCAGTGTATCTTCACCACCTAGGGGATGGTGGATTTTTTTTATACCATCCTCACGACTCACAACCTTTCCCCCTTATTTCTTTTCCCAGTTCCCTTCGCTAACACGTTTTCAGTAAAAACGCCGGGGATACAGCACTACCTGTGCTGTTGCTTTGTTTGCGCTGCCAGTGTATCCCTTCAGGGAAGAATTTGGGGCAGAGTTTCTCTGGTCTACTTGTAACAACACTAGGGATCCAGCCTAGAGGAAGGGAAAGAGGGCAACTCCTGAAAATCAGGACTCCTGTACCACCTCTGAATGGGACCCTGATGTGGCATCCTGCAGCATCCCTGGTACTCAGGGTACGTACCAAGGGATATCACCAGCCAGACGGAGCTGGGGGGCTGCACAGATCCCCACACTGGGGCCAGAGAGACCCTTGTCTCCCTCTTCACCCTTTCTACCTCCACCCTAGTGATTATGCAACCTCTCCTGACCCTGCTTTCTATCCCTTTTATCCTGGCCTCAGTGCCTGTTCGCCCAAGCAGGCAGGGCTGAGCTGTTGGAGATTGCTCCGAGGTCCTTCCATCTGGCACTTTCTCTCTGTTCCCCCACTCAATAAATAAAATAAGGGTCACTTTTTTTTTTTTCCACTTTTTTTTTTTTTTTTCGGATCACACACCAAGGCCCATCACAAATGAGACCCCCGAGGCTTTGATGCCTGTGTTTGGACACAAGCAATTATCTCTAATTATTGTTTTGCTTTTCAGTTTGCCCAACTTTCCAACAGCCTTGAAAAGAAACTTCAAGGAGGGGGCTCAGCAGACTGAATGAGACATTTCTCCACGAAAGCCCCTCCTCGAGCCCCCTCTCGCTTCCATATTGAGGGAAACAAAATCTTCACAAATGTCTAAGTACAATATGGGCTTGGCGAGGGGTTTTCTTTTTTTTTTTTTGAAGATGATTTCTAAAGACACAGGAACATTTGTACAAATAAGGCGCAGATGGGAGTAGGGTGGGGGAGCACACTGGAGCTGAATATCTGGGAAGGGAGGTGAAATGGTTTTCAGCTGGGAAGGAAGTGGAAAAGCAGAGATTAAAACCCCCTTAGACTTTCCCACCACTCATAAATAATACATTAAATTGCACTTACTGCTTTCTGCTCACTGAGGAGCACTGGGCAAAGGCCTCAAGTCCCAAAGAAAATTCACAATCTAGAGGAATAGCAGGACAGGGAAGCGTGAATGGAGAGAAAGAGTGATATTTTGGGAAACGGTCTGGAAGGACAGGAAACAAATAAAAATAACATGTCACGTCTATGCCCATGCATGTGTTACACTCCTGCATACGTACACACAGATATACACATGTAGTTTTTCTCCTGCTGGCAAAATGCACAGGGATAGATATATATGCACCTACATGCACGTATACATGGATGCAAACATGCAGCCTAGGTACAAACATGCTCACAGACTGAAACGCATATATGCACACAGGCATCACACACACGCAGTGGGTTTAAGTGTGCACAGAGGGACAGGAATACATATGTTCGCATACTCGTGTGCATATGCATATCCACAGGCCCATCACATCTGTGTGCTCATACCCACAAGGAGGTGTGATAAGGATATAGATAAATAGGTAGGTGCCCTTGTAGTAACAACCAGTAGACCTCTGCACTATATCTGTATATGGTAAAGTCCTTTGAGTGCCAGGATTTTACTCGGGCTGCCTTATACATCCCTTCCAGCTTCTTAAAGTGAGCTCCGCAACACAGGTCTCCCACTGAATACCCAAAGCCCGTGTTTTAACTGCTAACTCACGTTTATTTAGTAATCCTTCACAGTAACCAGAGCTGGCTATGCAAAACATGTCCAGCCTGCTGAGACACAACTTTGGCCAAAGGACACTGATCACTTTTCCGCAGCTGAAATTCCTCTGCAAATCTCTGTTGCTATCCAGCAACAAATTCTTCACAAACCAGCCTAGTGGTCCATCACATCTTCATCCAAGAAAAGGAAACACAGCCCTGTTCCTACCCCAGACCTAATTGCACAGGCCAAGGGTGGCAAAGGTGAGGGAGCTTTTGTTTATTGCAGTGCTCCTTTGGCGGTAGCACTGCAGAGAAGTGCTGTTATAAATATTTGTCTTTCTGCTTGGCTGTCTGTCAGCATAGATGTCTAAAGAAACACTCTATGCATATAAACATGAAGTGATAATGCATATGTATTTGTACACATCATACTTATATATGGTGATTGTATCACTTTATATATGTGTGTATGTATACATACATGCATATAAATAACCCCAGGCACATATGTCCCTTCGGTATTTTATTTTACCACTTGATTATTAGCAGTGGTAACAATAGTAGACATATTTCTGTCAGATCTAGTCTGGTAACATAAGAGCATATTATCCTTTTAGGAAAGTAATTAGCATCAGGGATCTGATTCCTTTGGCAACCCTTCTAATTAATTATACTTGGTAATGCCATCATTAAGACGAGCGGAGTGTTTGTTCTTTTAATCTCTGTGCAAGGGACATGAGTTGGGAACAAGCTGCTTTGGGGTGGCTTTGCTGCACTCTTTATTCCACCACTCAGACCTCCTCTCTTTTTTTTACCAGCCAGATTTTTTGTACGCCCCCAAAAGAAAACAAAACACACACTCACCCCGCCCCCAAACCTCCATCAAAATCTCCCCTCCAAAAATACTAGGAAACACAGTGAATTAAAGAAGTCTTGACTTAAAAAAGACCCATATGTTTGCAAATGTTTTCCAAATGATCCCTTTCTGAATCCATGTGTTGTGCACGGGGTGGCGGCGGGGGAGGACACCCCGCTACAGATTATGGCTCTGATCTCTGGGTTTTTCCTGAGCTCGGGGGCTGTCTGTGGCACGGCGTGACCCTTCTGCCAGGGGTCGGTGCACTCACCCGGAGGGCGGCTGTCCCCATCACTCTGGCACAACCATGGGCCCCGCTCCCACACGTGGGGTCCCGGATCTAAACTGCTAATTGCACGGGTTCACAGATCCTCCAGCCCAGTGCCTCGCCGAAAACCGGCTCCTCGCCGGGCCCACATCTCTTGGGGACCACACACAAGTACCACACAGAGCTTTTGTGTGGCAGAAAAAAAGGGGATGCATAATAGCAAGGACGAGAAAGAGAAAAAGAGTTGGTAAACACATTGGCTGTGGTACCTAGAAACCAAGGCAGTCCAACAGGTTCCAAAGAGAAGATCAAAAGTTGGCCTTTGGGATAAGCAACTGAGCAAACTCAAGTATGTTTCTATAATGAACTGCACAAAAGCATCAGGAGGAGTACTGTGCTAAACTCAATGAGCTGCTCATAATGCACTGATATCTATATTATATAGATATTCCCGTACCTGCTGTACCAGTCCTGACCAACATAGGTGTGTGCAAGGGCAAAGTGCAGCACTCAAATCCGCCATACGCACCAAGCACCACATGATCTATAAATAGATATGCACCACAAAGATAACATGCAAGTAATTTTCTCCGTAGGGAATTAGATCAGAAAATTCAGAGCTCTGCCATGAGACCTTGATGCAGACAATTACACAACTTTACCTACAGGTACTTGCAGAGATGTGTGGGTTTGTGGGCAATGTAGTAGCACTGAATACACAAAATGTGTGTATGTATATCATGTACACATCTGCACATCTGATAAAATATATCTGTGTTTAGATGTCCAAGTCATATATTCTTATAGTTCTGTGCATATATTTCAGATGCAAAAAATGTGCAGTCAGTTCTGGATTTAGCAGGCACAGATGGCCATGCATTTATTATTGTGGTGTGTGGGCTGCTTCTACATCTAATAAAAAAAAAATCACACTAACATGCAGCTCAAAAATACTATCCTTTTACTCCAAAATGTACAATGAGAATTTTCTTAAGAGGGTGGGATGTGTTTTTATATTCTAAAACTTCAGCATCCTGGGAGATCATTAATACTCATTTATCTGTCACCTGACATGACATCTGTCATGTCACTTAGCTCTCCATTAAGAAGAACAGGGAGCAGTTATATTAAGTTATGTCCTGGCTGTCTTCTTATGAAGAAAAGACCTCATTTGTTCCTGGAGCTAATATACTGGTTTCCTTCACTGTTACTCACTGAGGCAGCAAGTACGGATGTGACAGCCAGATGGATGATATAAATGCACATAGACATCTAAGGTCCAAAAGGAACATAATACAGCGTAATCCCCGTTTAACATTATTTTAAAATAAGGGGGAAACACTTGAACTCTCCCTGCATAATGATATGAATTTTGCCCTGGATAAGATTACGTGGTTTTCAAGCATGATTAGCCATATGTCTAAACTGAAATGAGACAAAACCAAACCCAGTAACTTCTCAGTGTCTTGTGCTGAGCTCAGCATTTTTTAAAAGGGACAATACAGAACTCATTCAACTGAAGTGTAGTCATAGCAATTGTTCCATTGAGAGAAATATGCAGTTAGACAAACTAAGGGAATATAGCAGCTTTAATTTGTCCATTGCTTTAGAAGGAGGACACTTAATGTAACCCATTTTATCAGCTTATATTATGTGCTACGATAAGTTGAATCCCCTGCAGTAAATCTAGACAGACCTTAATCAACAATGATTTCTCCAAAACTTACGTAGACCATTTCCTATCTCTCCTAAAACATTTAACTTAATAAAATAGCCAATATGAATTTGTAAAAAAATATGGCAGCAAAGACAGAAAAGGTTCGATCTATGCATACACGTACGGGGAGCATCTGTGATGGAAGGGAAGGAAGATCAGCAATTTTAAACTGTTAGTAGCAATTATTTTTACCTGTATGCTTACGCTAATACACATCCTGAGATCTCACAGAGAAGGTAGACAGGGAACACTGAACAATTTCTCAGCTTACAAGAATTAGGGACAAACCAAAGAAACAATGATGCAGCAGGTTTTAAGACAATCAGGAAGCACTTTTCACAGGGCGTGTTGTTAAATCGCCGAGCTCATTGACCCAAGTTCCTAAAACCAGGAATTCAAAAAACAATTAGAGCAAATACTGGAAGAAAAAAAGCCATCATCAACAAAAAAATGAAGAAACAACTTCAGGATCCAAAAGCCATGCTGGGGGGCTGCAGGAGGAGAGAGACACAGACATTCCTCCAAAGCTACTACAGATGCAGTAGTTTTTGGTGCGTGCCTTCAAGCTTCCCCTGGCTGGTGATTAGAACTCTCTCTTTGGACACACAGCAGCAGCAGCAGGGACTGAACCCTAGCCTCCCCCATCACTGGTAAACACAGTCACTACCCAGATACTGCATAAAAACAGAGGATGGAGGCGTGCTTCCTCCCTGTTCTCCGGATGTGTTTTAATAGCAAGGAGTGATTCCCTGCCGGGCTACAGAAAACTGACTTAATCACCATCTACAGACAAAAGCAGGTCTCAGCCTTTTTTCCAGAGGGACATCCCTCCCAGAAGCAGTGTGTAAGACCCCAAGGCAGATAACAGCACAGGAATACAAGTACAACCCTAATATCACCGTTGTCTGCGTGCTCATTTGGTCGCTCAGTGCTCGGTGGGCTGGCTTAGGGGAACAGCATTTTAAGATGTTCTTAGCATTGCTGAGGAGACTACGGCACCTAAGTGGGACTCTCCCATAGGAATGAGGGCTTAAGTCATCCTCTCCAAAGTCAATTTGACTCTCATCTGTCTGGAGGAGCCACTTCTCTCTTTGCTGACTTTAGAGTGACTCTAAAGTCACCTGACACTGATCAAGCAGTTCCTGAGAACTTTTGAACTTGCACATTGACAGGACAATAATTTAAAGCCTCCTGAGGATGGGCCGACCTTTCTCAGATGGAATTTCAAAACATCTCAAAGTACCTTTCGGGATCTTCTCACTGTGGGCTGAGAACCACAGGAGAAAGCCAACTCCTCCCCCAGAAGACATGGTCTGCTCCAGCTCTGCAGCAGTCAAAGGTTTCACACTGTGTACCCTGAGCCGTTCCTTGCACTTACTGACTGTCATCTTTCTGCTAACCAACTCTACAGGTGAGCTGAGCTCAATGTCAGCAATGGTACAAAGTCCATGTTAATAAGCAGCTTGGAAACAGCCTGTGATTGAGTACCGTACCACAGATTCAGCAGAAGCCACCTGAGAGGTCTCTGGGCTTTAGGGAACCAGCTTTACAAAGTGAATGCCTTCCTCACTGCCTTGTCGATGGGGTGGTGAGCAGAACTGACGCTCCTTGGAGAACTTTCCTGGGGGAACTAGGGAGGCAGGTTTAAGTGCATTGGAAGAGCTTCAGTGGCACTGAAACAAGTGGGTTGGGAAAGAGCAGCTGGGAGGAGTGGAAGATCACCCCCAGATTTCGCAAATGCAATCTAGAGTAAGGCTACTGTCATGCAGCTCTTGGAGCACTCACATGTAGCAGTGGTGTCTGTTTATTTACAAAAAATAAGACTTTCTGATACTGCCTTGTGCCTTTTGCCTTTCCCTTTGCTGACAGCTGAAGAAAGCGGTGGAGCTCAGACTGCCAAGAACCTCAAGAGGAATTTTAGGAATGTGTCAATTAGCTCAAGAGAGTGATTAGCAATGATTCATACCGGCTTAGCGTCTCTTCCTTTTTGCTTTCTGGCCACATGATTTGGCAGGTGAGTTTGCCCAACTTGAGCTCATTTTGGCCACTTGAGCCAGTTTTGCAGCTGATGGCTGAAGAGGTGTAACTTCCCCAGCAGCAGCTGGGTGAGTTCAGCCTGGGTGTGAGCTGGGTGTGAGTTACATGATGAGGTAAAACGGAAGTTATTCCAACTCCAAGTCCTCTGGAGTCTTTAAATACTTCAGTTCACGTCAGCCTTGCTGAATGTGGTCCCTACACTCGGCTATAGCTTTTCTGTCAGCCTCCCACACTCTGTATAAAACCAAACTCCAGCCCTCTGTGTCCTTTAAATTATTTTCCTTTATTGTACAAGCTCCAAGAACAAAGCTAAAGAAAAACAATGAAAATAAACAATTTTTAAACACAACCACATTTCATGCCCATTCCTCAAGCCAAGCTCTATTATTCCAAAGAACAGGGCCACAAATATGAGGGACGAGAAGTGATAAATGAGTTCCACTGACAACCAATGGATTCTTGCTCAAGAAAAAGTAGCTCACAGTGCTCTTTTGGGGTCATAGATACCATGAGATTTCACTAACGACTCACAAAGTGTGTAGGGAGCTTTAAATGAAAACTATTTTCTTTGTGTGCAAAATAAACTGATATTAATGGCTGGACCAGGACGAGTTGGCAAGGTATAGGCAGACCACAGTGTGGTCAGCACAAATTACTGTCATTTGCTAGAATAATTGCAGTGGCAACTGTTGCTGTTGTTAAGTGGGTTTTTTTTTCCCTGCGTGTCTTTGTGGTGCACACTATTTATGGCCAGGTTCTGACATTCCCATGGGGTTAAGGCTGCCCTCTCTGAGATCTCGATCATCCTGGTCTGTTCTTAAGAATCCAACTCCTTTTTTCCCCACTACAGTAACTGCCTGAGGCAGGTAACTCTGTTAACATTGGATTTTGTGGAGTGGTGGGATGATATTATGTTCTATTATCTTGCAATTTTCTTAGCTGCAACCTCCAATTGGGGCGGGGGAGGGAGGGGGGGACACTGTCCGACACACTCCATGTCCTGTCACATGATGGAAGGACACCTCACATCGCTTGTTTAGGACGGGGCATAGGGCTGCTTTTAGGCTTGTTCAGACATGCTGGTTGTCTGCAGCTTCCTCTGTATGACACACAGGACCTTGGAGTGGGGAAGACTTGTAGCACCATGTTGGGTGCACATGACTTCCCTAGGGGGGGTGTAAAGCAGAAGTGAGGGGCAGGGGCTGAAGCATCAGAGAGATGCTTTTCCATTCAACAAAGTAACTGAATTTTGCATGAGTGAAAGCTGATCTCCAGAATGGAGGTAACAGGGTGTTGGACTTAAAGAATGGCAGAAAAGCACAGAGCAAACCAAGGAAAAGGAATAAAGAGACAAGAGTGTAATCTTTTTTCCAGTCACTAGAAACATTTTAAATATGGTGAACCAGAGAGCTGATTTATTAGCATCCAATTACCCTAAAAGAACAGAACAAAGAAACGAAGCTGTGCCCGAAGGGAAGGTGATGTTTCCTAACATGGTTGGCCCCAAACTCCCTCAGAGAAACATACCTGATAATTAAAATCAAAGAGGGCCAGGTGCAGCTTGAGTACAAAAGGGAGAACAAAGAGGTAAGTGGCTCTTTGAGCGAGAAAGAACACATTTTCCCTGTTGCCTTTGACACAGCTTTGTGTTCTAAAGTGATCTCTAACTTCTGATGTGCCAAAACTCTTTATCACACATTATGTGAATATGGGAGATGCCACCTTCGAACTCTTCATGCTCATATGTAAACTCCCAATGACACCCCTCATGAAGCTCCCTTGATGATGCTGAGTTCCCTTGTTTTATGTACCTCCAAACCTCTCCCAACCAAGCTTTCTACTGAGTGGTATAGGGTCAGAGCAAGAATAAAACAGGTCAGGTCCAAGCCAGGAGAGTCTTGCGATCTCTTCTGGGCGTGAAAACACAAGATCAGAAAGACCTGAACTGTTTCTGGGTTTTCAAGGGTCAGTGCAGACTCAATTCTTTTTATCTGTGTGTGAGAATTCAAAAATGGAACAATATGTTCCAGCTCAACACTTTGGACATGAAAAGGTGCCTGAAAACTATATTTAGGAAGTACTTAAAAATCTTGCAGCTTCCAAATCTTAATACTGAGCATTATGGCTGAATCTATATCTTCCTTTGTTAGTCACAAAATAGTGGAAGATTTTTACTTGTCACCTCATGACTGAAAAAATACTAACATCCAGTGAAGTATTGCAGTACATAAAAATCATATGCAACATGAGACAGAACAGAATAGAATAGATCAATTCTCTCCTGTTGCTCTAGTGTCTGAAATTCCCTTCTCCATAAGCCCAGAGGCCCTGTGTTCAAAACATTGTCATTTGGCCTTCAAAACTGTCTGTGTGAAAAATAACATTCGAACACAAAACAAAACAAACTTTTGTTGCAAGCTGGGTCCTTGGACCCCTGATTTAGTCCCAACTCTCTGTTAGGAGCAAAGACTGAAATAGTTTTTCCATGCAAGTTATCACAGAGATTTGGCTGCAGAGTTCCTCATGAAGAATGAATTGATCAGTTCCTTTCAGCAATGACGAGTATGCTGTTGCTTCCTCTTCTTCCTCCTCCCACCTCACCTAGATCTATCTGCATAAATTTTAATACTGCAACTCCTAATTAAACATATTTACCTTCACAGATGAGCTACTTAAGCAATACAAGAGGGCCCTCTTGTTTCCATGAAACTTTGCAGCTTGTAAAATGCAGTAGTTCTTTCCAGGGTTATTGCTGCTCAGTAAATAATGGGAAAAGATAAGGAATATTTCTGAAATAGGTCAAGTACACTCCAAACAGAAACATGCTAATAGGGAGAGATGTAAGAACAATGTCAAATGTCAATGATGACAGAGTAGCTCCCAAATATATATTTACTGAATGCAATGCTTCTCCACTGAACAGAGTTGACATAATGACATGCTCTTAGAGGAAACTTTCCTGGCTATTTTATTAGACATGTAATTATTTTTATTATTATTGTTTTTTTACTGAACTGCAACTAGAAAGTTCCTACCCTCAGAAGACAGGCTTTTTGAATAATAAAATAGCCTGGAAAAGCTGAACAATGTCTGGTTTTTGCAGAATGGTTTTTATGAAGGAGTCGGCTTAGCTACACTTCTCTCCACACTCAGTGCAACAGTACAGCTGAACTCTATTGACAGAATTGTTACGTTTATGGGAACATCTCATAGCTGATAATAAAGTCAAGATAAAAGACTCCAATTGCTATTTCCCTGCCCACAAGGACGCACTACCCTGCCAAGTGAAAAATCTAGACCTATTTGACATGAGATTGGATAAATCCATGCTGTCTGGTTCTTACCAACTGTATGCTTGCAGGTAGTTTGGTTGTTAACCAATATTTATGCTACAACCAGCTAAAAACCACTTTCAGAGCAGACACTGGTAGACCCATGTGAAACAGGACATACTGAACAGGGTTTTGCAAAAGTCTATCCGGAGCCACGCAAGTGGCTGTTCTCAAGCAGGATGATGAGCGACAAAGCAAACCAGGAGGGCTGTTATTCCAGAAAGGCTGTGGGCAAAGTTCAACGGTTGTACAGTCCCTCCCCCTCCTTTGTTGCATCATTCCTGAATGATCAAAAGCCCACATAACAGGTCTAAGAGAAAACTCAACATCATGCTGAAATTAAAAAAACAGGGCATCTTATGCAAGACACGTGAGCTAAGCCTGCCTCACTGCTCAGCACCAGGAAGGTCTTCACTGGACATTTCTTCTGCTACTGCTTTAAAACTGACACATCCCAAGGGACCAATGGGAAGAAATGTAATGCTATTTGTTCACTTTACATCCATTTTGACTCAAACCGACAAAGATGGGCCATAATCAACTTCTGATCAGAACTGATCAAATCCAGGGACAGTCAGACTTCAAGGAAGTCCTTGAGGTGGGCATGGAGTAGCTTGAATCCAAGGAGTGCAACAGCGACAAAAAGTGGATCAAAAATATAGAAAACATAATATACAGAAATAGTTGAAAATGGACAGGTTTGTGTAGTCTAGAAAAGGTGAAGAGGACATGGACTAGACGTCCACAAACCCATGGATGAGAAGAGTGAGGTTATAGAGCTTTGTAGCTCCTATTGTCCTTGAGCTGCACCAAGAGGGAAATGACATTAGACGTTACAAAAAAGCTGTTCAGGGTGAGGATGAGAGTGCTAGAAGAGGCTGCTGTATGAGGTTGTGGTACCTCCATCATTAGTAAGTGTTAAGATATTTGACATGTGTGTGCCAGGAATGGGCAGGGTCTGAATGTTTAGGTCCCAAGTGAGGAGGACAAATCAATACCTTCTCAAGGTCCCTCCCCACTCTGTCTTCTAGGAGTTGGTCATTCAAGTGTATGTAAAATTCACTAGGCACGCTTCCTCAGACACAGAGTTCAGTTTGTTGGCTATAAACCTCTGCTCTTTGGAGAAGGCCTCATGGAAAAAGCACCAGGCAGTTTGGTCATTTTGGACTCGAACTCACTTTGATGCACTGAAGATGGCTTCATAAGTCAAAATGAGGATGAACAGATCTCTTATCCTGGTTACTCAAATGTGGGCATGCTGATAGATGGGGATCAAGGAAGGCCTAGGAGACTTGAGGACCAGGGGACCAACCTGACCTCCTTTTACGACCATGTGACTCGCCTGGTGGATGAGAGGAAGGCTGTGGATGTGGTGTTCCTGGACTTCAGCAAGGTCTTTGACACTGTCTCCCACAGCAGACTCATGGAGAAGCTGTCAGCCCGTGGCTTGGATGGGAATGTTCTGTGCTGGGTTAGGAACTGGTTGGGTGGCCGAGCACAGAGAGTGATAATGAACGGTGTCTCATCCAGGTGGGGGTCGGTCACTAGGGGTGTCCCCCAGGGATCGGTGTTGGGCCCAGTCCTGTTTAATATCTTTATTGATGATCTGGATGAGGGAATGGAGTGCTTCATCAGCAAGTTCGCAGATGACACAAAGCTGGGAGGAAGTGTCGATCTGCTGAAGGGAAGGAGGGCCCTACAGAGGGACCTTGACAGGCTGGAGAAACGGGCTGATTCCAATAGCATGAGGTTTAACAAGTCTAAGTGCCGGGTTCTGCACTTTGGACACAACAACCCCATGCAGAGCTACAGGCTGGGGACAGAGTGGCTGGAGAGCAGACAGGTGGAAAGGGACTTGGGAGTGCTGGTGGACAGGACACTCAACATGAGCCAGCAGTGTGCCCACGTGGCCAAGAAGGCCAATGGTATCTTGGCCTGCATCAGGAGCAGTGTGGCCAGTAGGACTAAAGAGGTCATCATCCCCTTATACTCGGCACCGGTCAGGCCACACCTTGAGTGCTGTGTCCAGTTCTGGGCCCCTCAGTTTGAGAAGGATGTTGAGATGCTGGAGTGTGTCCAGAGGAGAGCGATGAAGATGGTGAAGGGGCTGGAGCACAAGCCCCATGAGGAGCAACTGAGGGAGCTGGGGCTGTTTAGCCTCCAGGAGGCTCAGGGGAGACCTTATTGCTCTCTACAACTACCTAGAAGGAGGCTGTAGTCAGGCAGGGGTTGGTCTCTTCTCTCAGGTGACCGGTGACAGAACAAGAGGACACGGTCTCAAGCTTCAATCAGGGGAGGTTTAGGCTCAGTGTTAGGAAAAAATTCTTCACTGAAAGGGTGATTGGCCATTGGAATGCACTGCCCGGGGAGGTGGTGGAGTCACTGTCCCTGGAGGTGTTTAAAAGGAGATTGGATGAGGCACTTGGTGCCATGGTTTAGATGATGAGTAGGTGTTGGTGTTGGGTCATAGGCTGGACTCAGAGGTCTTTTCCAGCCTTGTGATACTGTGATACTGTAATATGGACCCGGCTCCATATCTGAACTGTCCACAGCCCCAAGATGTCTGCATCTAAGCTGTTGGTTAGGGGCCCCCCTGAAATTTTCCCGTGTCGGCAGCTATTGTGAAGCACCACATGTGGGATGTTTCTTTTGTGCAGAGAAGCTTTTCAGGAATCTCTGTTTTATCTAAAAAAGGACAAAGATCTTGTACAGTGCCCCACTGGAGTAGAAAAGGAGTTCTGTTCAAACACGAGTGGCGCAAGGTCCGAAGTTGTACAGATCCATCAAGGAGGAAATGGGAGGTGAGAGTCAGTTCCTGCCAACCAGCAACGTGGCTGTTTATTCAAAGGAACAGTGCTCTGTGTGAACGATGATAGGTTTATTTTATTGTCAGCGTCACAAATTATGGCGCTTTTCCATCTATTGTCCTATATGCTAAATAAACATAATAAACCATTCTGTGCTATGTGCTTCTGAAAATCATAAAGCAAGAGTTTAACCATCAAGGAACAATGCAAGGGCAAACAAGGAAGCCAAACCATGTAAGTTAGCTTTGTTTTCCGTACAGCAGAGTAGTGTATAACTTGGTTCCTCCTGTCATTTCTTTTACGGTGTTTTTTTAAAGCTACTATCCATGTTACATGGCTCCATTCATAAAATTAAATTCCATGGGGCAGGAAATCATTCCCTATTTCATGATCATATCATCTGAACCCATGCTGCAGGCAACAAGGAGAAATTACTATTTCTGATACACATTTAAGGAGTTTCTTCTGCTGCACGGTTCCCACATGAATAAGAAACTCTGCATATGCACCAAGGCAAAACCCCACTGGGTAGGCTGAAATTATTTTTGTGTGTGTGGTTTGGTTTAACTTAAAGATGTGCAGATAGACTTTTCACTCAGCGTGCGGTATTCATTAGTGCAAGGCAGCAAACTTGCCTGGAGATCTGAAGGCCCCAAAAATCAAGCTGTGGGCGGGTAGTGATTGGAAAGGTTTAGAGGGTGATGATTTGATAATTTCCCTAGTCCAGAAGCCTTCAGAGAACACACACATACAAAGTCTGGTCTAGGACTGCCCTACATCCTAACTACCCTGGGTTCAGGCACTGCAGGGCCATGCACTGTTCTATATGGTCATACTGACATGGGATGTATCCACCTAAAAGCATCCTAGACAGGGTGATCTGCAGACAGACCCAGCTACTGGGATGGGTCTGTTCAATGCCTGTTTGACCCGTGGCTTTTGAAGGTCCCTCAGCTGGCTACTGGAAACTGGACGAAATAGCTCTTAAATGCACAACAGCAGTTTGAAAATCATAGAATCATTTGGGTTGGAAAAGACCTTTAAGATCATTGAGTCCAACTGTAAACATGACTTTGCCAAGTCCACCACTAACCGGGTCCATGAGCACTACATCTACAGGTCTTCTAAATAAGTCCAAGGATGGTGACCCTACTGCTTTCTTGGGCAGCCTGTTGCAGTGCTTGACAATCCTTTAGATGAAGAAATCTTTCTTAATATCCAGTTTAAACCTCCCCTGGCACAACCTGAGGCCATTTCCTCTCGTGGGGGGAAGGGATGACAGATAATGCCCATCCCTAGATGATAATGCAGCTGCTTCTGGGTTTGCCTTGATAAATGCCTTGCCAGGACTCATAGCCCCAGTGGGACCAGTCTACAGGGCTGCATGAGGCTCACCAATATGGGTTCCCCACCATGGTACTGGCACATCCCTGGCAGTGTCGCTGTGCTGGAGTAAAGATGACCGAATAACCTGTTGCCCTTCACGTGTAAGGGACAGCTGGCAGGTACTGCTGCAGCAGGCGCTGTTGGGAACAAGTGGTGGAGCCAGTGGGCCACTGCCAGCCCTGTCCCGCAAAAAACTGATGGGAATCTTCTCTCAACTCTTGCCTCCCTGAAGCTCAAATCTTTACCTATCGCTCCTGACTTTATGGAACAAGTCTTGTGGCTCTCAGTCACCTCAAAGCCTGGATTTGCTCTTCTTCCACAGTATGGGTACAGCACACAAGGATTTCAGAGACATCCCACCACAATCCAGGCTGAAGGTGTATGAATTCAAAGTTCATCTGAATGCAAAGATTTCCTTTGGGAGTAGAGAAAAAATGTCCCTTATTTTTTTATAAAAAATATCTCCACGTTTTTTCTTACCTGCTGTTTACTGAGAAAATATACAACCAAACTGAACTACTGTAAATCATGAGCAAATGCTGTTGTCAGCATCATAATAGGGCATTTGGAGGCTCGTGTGAGCTTCCCATGTCCCTGACATGAACACAGCTGTGTACTCATGTACAAAAAACAAGTTTTCAGAATTTAACCGCAGAGATCATTTGTTATTTGGAGTCCTTTCTCAAGAGAGCTCATTACATTTTATTAAAAAAAAAAAAGAAAAAAACCAACAAAACCTTTCTATTTCAGCTCTGCTCATTTACTATAACTATGACTGTGTATCAAAAAACTGCAGAGGTTTCAAGGTAATATAATATATTCCCTTTATACTTTACAAGCCATTCTGTTATGGCTTTAAGATAGATGTAACTCCCTCCTTCAAACAGCACTTACAGAGTCAGTCTTATGTTGTTGTATACTATACATTGAATATATCTATACATGCACAGCTGGAAATACTAATTCTTGAGAGTCTGCATGTAAAGAAGCATGCTTTACATACAAATATATACACTTATATATGTGCTATGTGCTTCTGAAAATAATAACAAAAGGGTTTTACTGTTAAGGAGCAACGAAAGTGCAAACAAGTTAGCTGATACACATGCATACACATATATAGCATACACATAATATGTATTTATAAATTAACAACTCTGCCTATCCTGCATAACAGAATCATAGAATCATAGAATCACAAGGTTGGAAGAGACCTTTGAGATCATTGAGTCCAACTGTGCCTGTCTCCCCACTAAACCGTGTCCCTAAGAAACTCATCCACCCATCTTTTAAACACCTCCAGGGATGGTGACCACACCACCTCCCTGGGCAGCCTTTCCCTGACCACTCTTTCAGGGAAGAAATTCTTCCTAATGTCCAGTCTAAACCTCCCCTGGTGCAACTTGAGGCCATTTCCTCTCATCCCATCGCAGTCACTTGAGAGAAGAGCCCAGCACTCACCCCGTCACAGCCTCCTCTCAGGCAGTTGTAGACAGTGATGAGGTCTCCCCTCAGCCTCCTCTTCTCTATATACATAATATACATAATATATACATAATATAATAAAGTTTGCTCTTTTAGCTAGCTGGTATATCTGAGAAAGAGTCACTGTAATTATCCAATTTTCTAAGCTCTTTCATTTGGCTTCTGCTGTCGAACACCCCACCAGACAGAGCGTATACATAAGGTACCCATCTGGCTGCCCTGGCAGAGAGCACTCCTGGTTACCCCACACACAAGGTACAAACATGCCTGATCATCTTCTACAAAGATCACTTGGGCACTTCACTCACTGACCCTTCCTGAACACAAGTGGATGAAGCACAGTCCTTAAATCCTTTCCTCCCAGTGTGACCAGCAAAACTTCTGCTACGCCATGGTTGTTTTGCTGAACTGCTCAGTGAAGTATTGCAAAAAATTGTGCATGTTAACACAGCGATGATGAAACCCCTCCTGCCGGGATTGGGTTTGTCACCATTTAACTCAGATTTAAACCCCAGTTAGCTTCAAGTGAGCAAGATCCAACCTCAGAATGAAGGCTGAAGGAAAGAGGTGGAAAGAGGCTGAATACTATTCATTACCATAGAATTGTGCTTGGAAGGGAATGGGAAGGGATGCCCAAATTCTTGCCTAGATATAGGAAATAAGAAATGAAATGTGGAAAGTGAGCAAAGACCTTCTGCATTCCTGCTGTGGCCACCTCTGGTGTAAATACAGGGAGCAGAGCACAGACCTGCGAGAAGTTAACCGCTTGTGAAATGGAAAACACAGCCCCCAGTAGCCTGTACCCCTTCCCTCCCTCCTCACCCATGACACTTAGGAGCTGAAAGGATTTTTTTCAGGAGTTTTGCAACCCTGCCTCTCCTGGGAAGTCCCACATCAGTGCAGGGGGCTCATGGATGGATCCTGCTGGGGCAGTGCGAGGTCTGTTGCTCCCCACAGCTCTGAGCAAAAGGATTCATGCAGCCAGTGACACCACTCTCCTGAAACCCAAACATGACAGTGACAGCCGGGTTTTAATCACACAAGGGCCGATAACCATCAAACACTGCTAATTTCCAACAAATTATCTAATCCAGATGCTTGCTGGATTTGAGTAAACACTGCACCCAACAGGAACATAAAGCAAATAAGCACAAAGCAGTTTAGGGTTTCAGCTCTCCCCTCCCCTAGCCTGGGACCCTCAAATAGGGAAAAATGCAAATCAGGTGATCCAGCACTTGTGTTTGAAACCAGATCAGTTCCCATGGGATCACATAAAAGTATCCCCTCCACAGAGCAGGCAGCACAGGGCACTGGCTGTGGGGCGGGCATGAGTGGATTTGAGATAGCTGGTGCTCCAGGCAAGAAGGGCAACAGCAAATATTGCTCTTGGCAGAAGCAGTTATCACAGTAGGGAACACAGCAGCCAGGAGACATCCAGGGATGCTGCCGTCTCCTGGAGAGTGGAGGAGTTTTGCAGAACTCACCGGGACCCTGATTCATTGCCTCTCTTTCTTCTATACAAGGAGGTGCCGTACCCGTGTGCTGCAGTATGGCTTTCCCTCAGCAAACATCCCGGCTACCTAGGCTGACACCTGGAGCATCTCCTCAGTGAAAGGAGAGGATGGCAAGCAGGTGGAAAGAGGTGGAGAGCATCTCCAGCCTGCGTGGTTTGTGAGTACAGGCAGCTGCAATCTGCCTTGCCAAGGAGGGAGGCATGGGACAGTGCTGCTGGCCCACCAGGGTCAGGTAGCCTCTGAAATCACTCCAGCTGGTGCTCTGAGCCAGGGAGGTATTTAAAATTCATGTGTTTGTAGACATGTGCACGCACAAATATGAACAGAAAAGTATGTTTTTGGCAGCTTGAAATAGTTCAGGAAATGGTGAATACGTTTTATCCTATGTCAAGACAAGTGGCAGATCCCGTCTTGACTTTAAGGGCCTTTTAGACTTGAGTTTTGCAAGGGCTGTGATCTGGAGACAAGCAGAAATGATACACATTATCACATATAATCTCACACAAACATAGATATTTTCCCCCTCTTCAGCACCAGCCTATTTTCTTGAATGATTCTCCTATGGGATCACATCTAAAACATTCCTCTAAAGCGAAGACCTGCTTCCTACACTTATAAAGTTTTCTGATGTACATTCTCTGAAGATGCTGTAGGCAGGATATATGTTTGAATATGCACTACACGGAGTCACAGACCAATACTGTATAAATGCACATGGCACAGCCGTGCTCTGCCAAGCCTGGGGACTCATTTAAATAAAGGATCTCTTTTACAAATTTCCTTACACACAAACACACATGCATAAACACACTGGAAACACACAGGATGAAAAACAATCTTTTGCATAAGTCTGCAATGTTGGATTCTAGATACAATTACCCGGAGGATATGTGAGCTTTGAACAAGGAGTGGAAAAAAATGTTGTATGTCTGAGCAGGCCTTCTGGTGAAAAAGGGGAAAAGGCACCCCTCCACTCATAGCTTATTGTCTATGCTGTTTCAAATTGGGAAAAAAAAATGTTTTCCCAATTCCATAAACAACAGCCACCCTTTTTTTCAGCAATTCATGGTGGTCCTCGTTCTCAAATGTTCATAAAAAAATAGCCCCAACTATTTGCCTTCCCAGGCTTTTTTACCATATGAAGAAATAAACCAGCCGTGCTGCCTGTTCCCGAGATTTTTCCATCTTCCCCTTTTGTAATTAAAGCTGATCTCTCCTTGCAGCTTTGCTCTCCTCAGCTCCCCCTCTACCTCCTTGTCTGTCTAATCTCCTGTTCCCCTCCGAGTGCGTTATTTGGTTTTGGAATTATATCTATTTACCCAAAGTGGAAGTTGCACAACGGATGTGTTTATGGGAGAAAATTATATCACTGACAAACGCTGATTGGCATGTGGACACTGGGAGAGAAAACTACAGAGGACATTTACATCAGCTTGGAATAACACAATGATTGTGTTTTCAGCAGAGCTAATGGATCGCATACCCCTGCTCACTCTGATAGCTGTTTACACAAAGGACAGCTTCCCAGATGCAGTGGAAAAAAAAAAAAAAAGAAAATAGCTTAGAATAAGAAAACCCTCCCCAGCAAACACAGTAATAATGGTAATAATGGGTGATCAGAGATAATCCTGCAGAGAAAGATCATGGGTCTAGTTCTTATTTGCACTAAGATCCCTCCACACACTGCTGCTGGGCAAAGGGGTGTTGAAGTGGATGCAAATGATGGTTGTCATGTTCACGCTGCTGCGGTGGGACAAGGCCCGTGGGAATGAGGATGACCCCTTTCTCCTAGCTCTGTGCTGGCAGAGGTGCCACAGGATGTGGGTGCTCCCCAATCTCCCTGTGCCTGCTGCAGCACCTGGCTTTGTCTGCACTTGGAGTTCCTCGTGATGGAGATCTCCGCAATGCTGGCATTTGGGGTAGGGAGGGGAACTTGTTCTTTCGTCTTTCAGGCAAACAAAGTGAAAGTTGGGATTTTAGCATAGGAGGATGATATCACAGATCATCTGGTTGGTCTCTGCTTGTCCCTGCTTTGAAACAAAAATAAGGAAGGGGACGGGAGGGTAGGTGGTCAGGGAAATCAGAGTCCCCTCCCTGCCTCAAAACCCCCTCCCTTCTCATCATTCATTTGTCCTTCTCTAGAGCTCACCTATTTCTCATGCAAATGTGTATATCGGGAACAAAACTCTCAATCCAGGGAAAACACTTTAAGCAAGCTTTCAGCATTCATACCCAGGGTCTGCCAAATGAAATGAACAGACAGAAGTACACAATTTTGTCAAACACATTTTTAGAGACCAGATCATCAATATCCATTTTTTCTGTCGGTCTCTCTGCTTATTCTCCCATCTCTCTCTTTTTTTTTTCTTTTCTTTTTTTTTTTTAAGCAAAGATGCCATTCATCTAAAAATCAAACAAATGACTTGTTGGAATCCAGGCTGTTCATCTGCCGCATGCTCCCAATTTCACATCTATTCATGCCTTTGAGAAATCTAAATCTGCCACATGCTGTCCAGGGAAACCTGGCTGATTTTTCTCTTTATTGCTTTTTACGTGCCTCGGTGTTTAAAGGAGACCCATCTTTTGAACAGCAGCTCACAATCTGATAATATTTCTCTTTGAAAAGTCAACATACCATCATTGTTTCGAATTCAATTATGCAGCTGGCTTTCTCTCCATGGTATGCAAGCACTATATTTAGGTTATATTAAATTATGTTTTAATAACATTCAGTGGCTTTTTTTTATCCACCTCAGCCTTTAAAAGTCTTAGTCCCTCCAAAGGAGGGGGGAGAAAGCAGTTTATTAATGCATCACTTCAGAATTGTTTTTTAATTGGAAACATTTTGTGGAGAAAAGACCATTAATAAAATTCGATTCCAAATCAAACTTCTCTGTGTATGTTATTTTTACTCTGCAGTCAAATGCTTTTATTAGATTTAAAACTTTCACTGTTCTTTTTTATCTCTAGCTGTATAATGTTCTACAATAAAAAATAAAGGGCCTAGCGACTCCGAAGTCTGGCAAAATAATGTACTTTTTTGGATGTCTGTGTATGTTGCCAATTAGTTTTGCTGTAAATACAGACCTCCATCCATCATCAGTCTCTGGGTGGCTATAAGAGATCTAATTTGTTTCAGATGCCTCGTGCTTGCCGAGCTATTCACCAACTCTGCTGACCTGCTGTGAAGACCAAAAGCTGCAAAAGGATGACTGACAAGGGGAACTGGAGAAAGATCTATCTACTTAGGGACGGGATCCTGCCTCCCGAACGGGGAAGGAAAGACTTTGCAAGATTCCCCCTCCCTCCTCCCTTTGTCTTTTCAGAAGCTCACAGTTTTGGAGAGGAGCTCAGAGGCGTAAGACCCACTTTAGGGAGGCTATGACAGGGTAATGGCCAGCTCTCCTCCTCAATCCATTCTCCCACCTCCCCTCTCCTCCTTTTACAAGCCATGCTTCAAACCTCCCATTCCCTAGGAATTCTATAAATTCCTGAACCAAGCCAAAATAAACTCATAAAGAAAAAGTTTCAAAAAAAGGTCACAGACCCATACAGCAAGTGTGAACCGGTAAATATCAAACCTTGGGCCAAATGGCATTGCGCAGCGATCTTAAGGCAATACGCAGCCCAGCCAAACGTAGCCTGTCAATCTAAAGAGTATTTGATTCTCCAGCTCCCACGCCCAGACCCTGCCAGCTTTTTATCCATCCCTGTGGGCATCCCACAGTCCCCAGGCAAGCACCTATGGAGGCACCCCCAAAATGAAGCAACTTGAACAGACCTTTTCCTCCTGATATTTTCATGCTAGAAAGTGCCAGATCAGAGCCATTGTCTTGGGGCCTCTTTGGAAACAGTCAGAAATATCCATCTACATTATTTTTCTACAATTTGGATTCCCACTAACTGCACAGTTTGTGTGTCTGTGTCTAAAAGACATCTATTTTTTCTCAGTAGAAATTGTTTTCTACAGGAAACAATCTTTATTTATTTAGGGGGAATTAAAGAAACACCTCAAACAGAAAAAAAACTATTGTCTGGCTAAAACATGTAAATTCCCCCTTCAAGCAGTAAAATCCTCTTGATGCCTGGGACAGTTCATTTATCCTCCCTATTCTGACTCCTCTCCTAGGGTGCAGCAGTGCTGTGCAGTGCACAAGGCTGGAGCACAACTCACTGCAGAACCCCAGCTGCCCATCCACCGCCATGGCCAGGATTCGGCTTCCCTCATGCAGCAGCACCGGTGTGGAAGCTGCTTCTGAACTTCTCCTACAAATAGCACAGGCCAGATCTCTCATCCCAGCCGCACGGTTTGGGAACTTGCACTGGAGAAGGGAGATCAGGGTTTCAGTTCCCACCTCATCCTGGAGGGGCTCAGACTCGCAGTCCCCAGAGGAGCACCAGCAGGGACAGGGTGGGTGGATCCGCAGCCCTCAAGAGCTGCTGGGATGCGGGATTGAACGAGGGAGTTTGGCTTGGCTGCATCTGCTTAACGGTGCTGAAGAAGAGTCCTGGGTGCTTATCATTGCTGCAATTGCTAAAGCATTTGAGATGGAAATGTTACTGGATTACAATCCATAGTGAAAACAGTCCTTGGAGATGAGACCAGAATAAGTGAGATGGAGCCAGAGCAAGGCTCCAGCAAAAAACAACGGTTGGGAAAGGAGCGTGGTGGTTGCTTCTTCGTGCTTCTACTCTCGCTCTCCAGTAGCAGGCACTCCCATGGTGCAGGCACTCCACACCCAACAAACAGGCTCTGTCATCTTTCCCCCTGCCTGTTTTCCGCTGCTGCTCCAGAGCTACTTTTGTGAGCTTAGGGATCCAAAACCCATCCCTGGGCAGTAATTTCTCAAACAGAAGCAGCTGGGCTGAACCAGTCATGGACAGCTGTTTCTGCAGCCACGCAGTGAAAGATGAACCATTAGAAAATGAATCCAGCTACAAAAAGTAGGATTTAGGAGTGCATCCACCAGGAGAAAGGGTTGGGAATGCTTAAATTAGAGTCTTTGCTTTAAAACAAAATCACATAATAGCACACAGTCAGCTTTGGCTGTACAGAAGGGTTTATATGCACCTTACTGTGACCAAGGTTCACATGCTAAAATAGCTTTGAGGCAAAGGATGCGGGAGTGGAAAGGCTCAATAGCCAAACTACACCTGGGTAGTGGAGGAGCTTCCCACAGTCTCACCCAGGTGGTTGCTACCCTGCCCTGGCAGATGTAGGGGGCCACAAAAAGAACTGCGTATCCATGGTGGGGAACACTACCAAAGACCCATCTCCATGCCAGCATAAGCAAAACTGGGCATCACAAGGGTACCACCAGACCCCTCAGCACATGGCCAGGACCTGCTAGAGAAGCTGAGAACACTCATGTCCTAACCTGTGTCAGCACCACACCCATCTATCCAGCTGTGAAAAAATGATGCTGCTTTTCAAAATAAGCATCATTGCTCCAGTACTCATGGAGGGGAGGGAAGTGAGAAGAAGACCCTCCCTTTTCAACTGCAAGGCATGCTCAGTTTTCATCATGTTGTGTGTGTGTGAAATTACTTTTACTCAAAACCATATGTAGAGCATCAACAAATGCACATCCTGTGAAGTTGGGCGTGTTGCAAGAGGGATTACAACGCTGGCAATTTATAGCAGCTGCCTTAGTAGCCTCTTCTTCCACGCATTATTCTGTCAACATTGTATTTTCCTTGGAAAAACATCTACAGTAGTTTAAATCTCTTTACTGAAAACAGATCTACTACAGGTGCTTTAGAGTTCATCCACGGGATATGAGAAGGTTGAACGTCCCCAAGAAAGGGAAATTTATGTCAGTAATGACTAATTGATTTGCTTGGCTTTAAAATCCCTAATGTATTTTCACATTTTTTCCTGCCTTCTTTTTTACAGTGCTAATAAAAGAAGCTACATCATGTATTTGTGTTATATGTGGGTTTATTCTGGGAAATCCTTACTTTTGCAATGTGTTTATGTTTTCCCTCATTTCCTTTCACCTTTCCTTTATAAAAGGGCTTGTTTTTATAACAAATCAATAGGTTAAAGGTGAACATTAATGGAAAAAAAAGTGTGTTTGGAAAATATATGGTGAAAACAAGGCAGAACTGGAACCCAAACCTTTGTTCACTGGAAATTAAAGACACACTTTCCCCATTGAAGTGGGATCAATGCAATATATTTTGGTAGAGCATAGTGAGTACAGCACACTCCTCAACAAAGTTTTCCAAACCCAAACCCAAACCCAAACCCAAACCCAAACCCAAAAGTCTCAAGAAAGGTTCTGATACTCTTAGGGATGAGGAGAGGGGTTTGTGTATCTCTGTTGGGGGTCATTTATGGAAAAGGTTGCTGCAAGATCCTTTGCAAAATAAATATTTTCACTAAATCCCTGGAGCAGCTTACAATTCCCTCTGCTCACAATTACAATTTCCCCATTAGGAAACTTCCTTGAAAATTCCACTTTGGCTCAACTGGAATGTGTTTTTTCAACAAAGCTGAAACATTTTGATTTCAGCCTATTTTTTTCACTTTACTCTGTGATCATTCATCATTCTTCGACACCAAGTATTCAACAAGACAAAAATGGCAAAGTCACACAGAGGAGTCAAATGCGCTGTTCTATAAGTGACAGCCCATTTAATTTCGGATAAAATATTGCTCTATTTTTGAGGAGGGATACAAAAGTAACCAGTGGTGATAGTAGAATTATTCCCTCAAACATTGTCATTTCCAAGGCAGCAGAAAGTGGTTTCACAAGGGTTTTGTTAGCGCAGTCGTAGTGTGCACCAGCCTGTTCAAATACCTACCTGGAGATGCAGACAAGAGCCCTCTCCAGACCCTTCCAGGCTACTGAAAACTTTCAACTGAATTTAACACAAGACATAGTGGCAGAGACAAAGGCACAAAAATGGTACAAACATCAGTAAATGCCTGAGCACTCGACGTTAGGAAGAAGTTCTTTACTGAGAGGGTGATTGGCTAGTGGGATGCGCGGCCTGGGGAGGTGGTGGAGTCATCATCTCTGGAGGTGTTTAAGGAGAGATTGGATGAGGCACTTAGTGCCATGGTGTAGTTGACAAGTAGGAGTAGGTGTAGGTGTTGGGTCATAGGTTGGACTCAATGATCTCAGAGGTCTTTTCCAACCCTATGATACTGTGATACTGTGATACTGTGATACATAGAAAAGTTCTGTGCACAGCTCTGGAGCTCGTCATGGTTCTGTCATGGCTTGAGGAGTCCTGTTGGACCAAATCACATCCCAACACTGTGTCTGAGTTTCCATCAGTGCTCTGGCAAGCCAGCAGAAAGATCTTTGATAGCAAAGTTTGAGATTTAGAAGAGACACTGTATCCCAATGTGGTTCCAAGTATGCCAGCATACCCCAATCTCCAAGTTCACACTATTTACAAACTGGTACTACCAAGAAGGCTGCTAACAGATACAAGTAGAAACTGACACACTTAATCAGGACTGTACTCAACCCCACTACACCAAGTAAAGAATAAAACTGTTTACAAGACCACTTGGAAGGACATCAAGTGGGAAATTCTGCTGCTTTTAAAATAAATTCTTCAGTTCAATTAAATTAGTCTCATTCTGCTTACAAAACTGCCCTTGCTAAATTTGCATTCCAGTTTTTAAAGAAGGATACTGAAGGAATACCTCATGAATCACTGAAAGACCAGCTAGGAACAGAGGCATTCCTTTAAATTAGGAGAAGTACATAAGAGCCTGGGTCAGGGAACACAAGGTCTCCATATGTCTCTGTATGTGTCCATACAGGCTCCTACATACGATTTATAAACACCCTATGGAGCAGGGAACCTAACTTGCAAGCTGACAAAAGCTGTGGAGGTTACAGAATGGATGGTTGCCCATTTCCTCCTGGGATCCTACTGTCAAGATCTTCTGGGATGCAATCTGTTCTAAAATCAATTAATTTTTACAAGGACCACTCCCACTGAACCTTGGAATATTCATCCTCTGCCACTGTCTACTCAAATTATTACCCTCAGGTCACGGGAGTTTTGGCACACTGAAGTATACGCATGGTGGTGTATGTTGCTGGAAGCTATTATCCCAGGGAGCTCACAGAATACAACATCTTGGGGATGTTGTTTCCTCTGAGAAGCAGAAATCACTTTCTGACTTGACTGATGTTTGAAGAGAGGCCATCTGTACTGCCCAAATTGACGCCAACAACTGTTTGATGTCTCTGTCTCAATCAGTAAAGAAAAATCACTGTTTTCTTGACTCTGCAATTTCTAATTTTATGTTAGTGGAGAATAACATTAGGAGCAATAGGCTGATACTGCAGGAAAAGAGTCTGGATAAAGTATTAGGGAGAAAGAGTAGCTCTTTTAAAAAGGAAGAACTACAAAAGCCTGGAAAAGTTTGTCTGGGAAGGTGGTGCGATCTCTGAAAGTAAGGTCATTAAGAACAGATTAAACAAACATCTGAGTCAGAGCTGGACCATGTTTAGGGCAGGATATGGACAAAGACGACCTCTGATGGTCATTTCCAGCCCTATTATCTATTCCTAATAATGTTCAAGTAACCTGTGCTGCTTTAGGTTGAGTGTCTTTCTTGAAAGGTGCTCACTAAACATGCTGTCTAGAATTAATTAATTCAGACCCAAGCGGTTGTAATGGTCATAGCAATGACAGCTCCTCCACTCAATCTCAGCCAAAGCACAAGAAAAGAAACGAGGCCCATGTCCAGGGTTCATGGAAGTTAGAAGAAATCTCCTCTTGGAGCAACGGACATCATGTGAGACATGAAACCGTCTGAGTGAAGAGAAAGCAGTTCAGACACAGAAAACTACATGGTCTGTTTTTAATTATTGTGTTGGGTTTCAGCATAAAATGGAATATCAGGGGTGTGTTGGGGTACAGCAGAAGAATCACTTCTGTGATACAAGTCATTATAATTACTGGTAAACCACAGAAGTGGATTTCTTTGGAGTATCTGATATGAAACACAGACATGCCCGGATTACCTCTTTTGTATTTAATGCTGTTTAAAAAATCATTACAAAGCCAGTTACAGAAGTGATAGAATTATAAAGGTTAATATTATCTTTATATCACAGAAGATGCACTACCTTCGCCCAGAACAGGGAGGACCTGCCTTGGTCTAGATCAGTGTTGTCTGTGTCTGAAGATATGTAAATGTTTTAACTCAACTTTGGCAGCCATATATGTTCACCTCAGTTAACCTTCACTTACTAAAATTTGAACATCTATTTGAAAATACTCCTCTAGATCCCCCTCTAAAGTCAGTGGAGAAAATTCACACCTCTGGAGATCTCTTCATTCCTTCCTACAGTGGATGTCCAGCTAGGTCGGATGAACCATCCCATGGAAACACCACGCTCACCATACATGTTACAGAAGCAGCCCAGATGATTTTAGATATCTAATATCTGTATCTCTGACAGAAGGTGAAATCCTGTCTTTAGGAATATTTCAAATAAATGGGTTAAATTGATCAATGTAAAAACACTTTCTACCTCAGTGCTTTATAGCCATGATCGAGTTTTATGAGAAATCTGCTATTTGACTTTCCTAAAGAGAGTAAGCCAGAGCTCTGCCTGTTCCGAGTCTGCAGTGCTGCATAGTCCTTGCTTTGATGGGAAAACTTTTTTTCCGAGACACCAGAAATCTTTGGTAAAGGAAACACAGGGTTTGGGTTGGGTTTTTTGTGTTTCTGTCCAATCAAGATATCAGATATGGTTATTATTATTTAATAATGATAATAGTAACAATTTCTCAGATGTAAAAGTAATAAAATAATGATAGGCTTCATGGAACATACTAAAAAAGACTAACAAATATAATCAGTTGCAGAAGGAACTTAAGAAGATCTGGGACATGAAATGCAGAGTAACAACTGTTTGTGGTGAGCTGGGCTTTTGTGATGGCGGTATCATAGCAGCAGCATGAAATGGAAACAGGGACTACTGTAAAGCCGTGTGTCCTCCAGATGGCAACATTGATTGGTATTTCTAAAGGAGTGTGGAATGAGCAATCTTTCTCTGGGATACCATGATCAGTTTTCAACACAGACTTGCAACAGCGCTGCCATCCAGACCCTGGGCTCTGGCAGGAAAGGACAGTATGTTTGACAACATTCATGACAATAAAAATGAGGAGGAAAAGTGGGAGTCAATACACAACCTTCAGATCCAGCAGATTATTCTCCCCCAAACCCCCAAAATATTTATGACACATCTATCTGGTAAAGAACGGAGAAGTCAAAAAAAAAAAACAAATCCAGAAAGAATCAATTTCTAAGAAGGGATGAAGATCATTAAATATGCCCGAGTGCCCTCTGGAATTAGTGTATTTCCCGTAGCATTTTGAGTTATCAGGGCTGCTGGTGTGAAGACCTCTCTCATTGTGCAACAGCACCTTAACCAAGAATTGAGATGAAGAACTGAAAATCGATGGACACGATGGTAGTACCCAGGACTGCAATGGCAGTGATATTTAGTGCTCTTTCGAGGCTTTTCATTGAGGATTCCGTAACCCTTCAGAAAGGAGATTAGGAGGATGAATTGCAGTTAAGTCTGAGACTTAGGTGCATTTGCCACAAGTGCATCCCAGTCCCTGAACTGAAGCCAGGTGAAAATAAAGAAATGGATAAGATCTTTTGCTTTTATTAGCTTTACTAAAGTATAATTTTCTTTACAGTACACTGTAGGTCAAGTTGCACTGCAACAACATAGTATGAATTCTGTCTTGATTTTGTGATTACTATAATCTCCTGAAGTCCTGCTCTTAAATTGGCCAGGGTGCAGGGAGAGATTATTGTCAAATATCGCATTAGGATAAGATTCAGGGCCAAATGACAGGCTGACGTGATCTGACTCAGAGCAGGTGACTGCAAGGAGTGTCACCCAGTGGGCTGGGAGGGTAATTTATTCTCATTTTCTGAATTGGAAGAGGTGGTTCATATTGGCTCAAATTATTGTAATTTATAGAGCAGATTAAAAAAAACCAAGCCACCACTTTCTACACAATTTGTTTCCTTTTGATTTTTTGCTAGTTCATGCTCAAAATGTCTTGAGGTTTTCATGACTCATCTATCCTGTCTAATAATGTTGGCTATTAATGAAGAGTTTCCTGGAAAACAGATTAGTTCAAAGTTTCAAAAATCCTGTTTTCCTTTGAAGTTTAATATCTAGAAAAATTTTCCACTTTCAGCAGGAATGAGACTGAAAAGCAGAGAACATTTTCCATTGAAGTCTGCAGAGAATTTTCCTTTAGTTTCTCACAGAGGACTGCAGGGACTGAAGCAGCCTCCACTTTCACCACCACTGCCAGGACAAGAGCCAACATCTTCTGCTTCTCTCTTCTGCCTTAAATCAGGCCTGAAAAAAACATTGAGTTCCCTGTTTCTGTGCCATTAGTTCTGGTTTTGCTTCTTCTCATCTACCCAGGCAAGCCATATTCCAGTCCTCACCTGTTTCAAAGTCTATGGAGTTGCCTCCATTCACGTGGCAATATTGAAAGAAATGAGTTTTATCTTTGATGGGGGAAGTTAACTCAACTTTGCTCAATGACTTTATTCATCCATGTATCTCTCTAAAGTGATGATGCTTTTTTCCAGTTTCCATTCTGCTTCCCATGTGTTTTCCATATTGAAGTCTCACCAACAAGTTTTGTAGCAGCACAAGCAAGAGCTCAGACGATATTTTTTGTTTGGATTTGTTCTTGGCTTTTTAAAGATTACTCCTGTTCCAACAGATGTGAATAAAAAAAATGAAATTAAATACAAAATTCCACAGGTGTTTGGATTGGGTTTTTTAGGGGTACAGGACAAGAAGAGGGCCTTTGTTTCTTTGTCCACCAAAAAAAATCTCAAACTACGATGTTTATTTTTCAAAAATATAGATTTTGGTAAAGTAAAATATAGTTTGGATAAAAATATGATTTTTTAAAAAATATCTTCACATAAAGTTTTAAAATATCAAGCCATGCTTTTACTGAACACTGAGAATACCTGCAGAAACCTATTTCACTAAGTAAATTTTCTTTGAAAACCACCCAGCCAAAAACACTGGCTCAGAGTCATTCTCCTCCACAAGAAATTTCTTGCCAGGGAGGCCAGAACCACATCACAGGTGACATGTGGCACCCTCACCCACCGTCGGCACAATCTGTGCACCAGCGGGGGGAGGGAAAGGCTTGTTTCTCCTGCCTGTCATACTCGCCAAAACTGAGCCAGTGTGATTTAATCCTGCAGGAGCCAATTGGCTCAGATACAGCCTCAGGTTCTCAATGGGAACCGATGGCAGCAATTCTTCCTCTTTTGTCATCTTGGTAAGAGCAAGGCTGCCTTTAATATTTGGCTGATGTGCTCACAGGATACTATACGGGTATTTAAAGGGGATCGCTGTCCTTTCAGAAGACAGAGACAGCAAAAGACCCTTCAGATGAAGCCGCAAAGCTGAAATGTTAATCTGATGAATTCTGCCTCCATGGCTCTGGAGTATGAGGTTAGCAAAACACTTTCTGTGCCAAGAGGCTGCAAAATGAGCTTTATTTTAGATGTGATAGGGGAATATCTTCTTACTAATTGTACCAAGGTGTCTGCTGAATTAGCTGAGATATGATGTATCAGCAGTCACTGTAAAACCTCTGTGTGAAAGCTTCTAATAGAGTCAAAGAAACCAGCACTGAAACAGACCCCAAGGCAGTTAAGCTGCGGCTAAACCTAAGCCAGGCTCAGCACTGTCCACTCACACTATACAAAATCCCCTGACTGAAAGGGGAAGAGCTGTGATTACGTTTGTTCCCATTAACTTCTGCCAGGTCTGACTTTCATTGGCGGGCACATTCACCTTTACCCCTCCTTGACTGTACCCACCGATGCTGTTATTGGTATAGAAGCAAAACGAAGACCGAAACCCTGTTGTGACTCTACCTTTCCCTGGTCTCTGTTCTAAAGAGCATACAGAGAAGCAGCTGGAAATGCTGTTCTATCTATTCTACAGGTGAGCATGACATAGCACAATAACCCCCACAGTTGTCCCATGGAGATATCATGACAAATGCTCTCTGAATTTAAGAGAGTGATGAAAGATTCAGATCAAGTCCGGTTTCCCTACAGCCCTGAAACTATGCAATCACAAGGTCCTAAGTAACAGGACCCTGGCTTAGATTCCAGTGTTATAATCTATGAAGTAGACAGGAGGTCTGCACTGCTTCCGGTGGTGCCACACTTCTCTTGCCATTTTGCTTTAGCTACATTACAGCACAGACTCATTTTTCATGCTCATGTTCTATCTTGAAAATTGGGACTGGTTTGGAAGTGTGTGTGGGCCTTATCTTCTTGCTTTCTAAATAAAGGGTCATTTCCAATATTCTGCATCTGTCTTAGCAGAAGAGATTTTATAGCAGCAGATTATTCCATGATATGTTAGAGTTTTTTCTTTAGGCATCAGTAATACAAAGTAATTTATATATCCAGTGGAAGCCAGCATTTATTTTCAGTAATTTCTCCCAATTATGTTTATCTATAGGTATCTCTGAGTAAAATGCCAAATCTCACAAACATGTTTGGGAAGTCAAATATGTTTGTGTAATGCAAACCTATGTCATGTCAGGAATTAGTTTGACTAATAGGCCTTTAATTAAATCCTTGTGGGGTCTCGGTGTGAAGAATAGACCCAGTCTCCAAAAAAATTTAATTTATAAGATAAATTCACAAATATATCCATCTAATAAATCTTTCCTACATCCAATATTTGTCCTAGAAACAATAACAGGACAGATAATTTATTAGACTATTTCCTTTTGCATTATAATGGCTACACGTGATACTTTAAACATATTCTTCAGAGCACTGGAATGATGGTGGCTCTAACTAATGAAGATAAAGATTTCCAGGGCGCATTGATCCAGGAGAGACATACTTAGTGTAACTTCCAGACCTATATGTAATCACAGAAATATTTCCCTAGAGAACACAAATTATAGATGACTCTAAAACTGCCACTGGAGATATTCTGCAGAAACCACAACAGGAAATGTTTATTTTCTCAACCTTAATAACCCTTTCAATACAAATTATTTTAGATTTTTGAGAAAATTACATTAATTCCCAATTATTTTTTTATTGCAAGATACTTCACATTTATATAAATAACTATTTTTCTTCCATGTCTTTTCTTAAGCCAGCTCCTTGACTTCTCACTTAAATAGCCATTGTGCAGGAAACAAATTGTCACCTCAAGTATCTCCATTTTTCTTCCCTCAGAGAACAGCACTCTTTCAATACAGATGAGCACAGCAAAATGTCAGTTCTGCCCTGGTGTAAATGCATGGGAATCTTAATAGCAGAGAACAGAATGGAAGTGCCAGGTCTAACAAATAGTCCCAGCAATGAGAAATACCAGTTTAGTATTTGTAAACACTTTTCAGAGAATTCCCCTAATCTATCAAGCTACCATCCCTGAAGTTCAGAGACATCAGAGGAAACATGCCCTTGTTGCCTTTCTCCTACAGCACATCTGGTAGAGCATCCTCTTCCTCAAGTGGGAGAGGTCCTAGCTTTTGATTCTTTATAGTCTATTTACTTTATTTAATAGTGATCATAATATTAGTAGTAGGTTTTCACACCAAACAAGTCAGTTCCAGGTAAATCTAGTGACAGACCATATGTTTGGCGCGGAAACTGCACAGTCTCCTCCTCACGTGAACCAGTGGATGGCTTTACTTAATTCAGGCTGGGGGGGAAGAAAAGGAATGAAAGACAACAGCTGAGGAAAGAGGTGTGCTGTGTTTTGATCAAGTTTGTTGGAAGGCACAGAAATGCTTGTTTTATTCCTAACTGCATTGGCTATAGCTCAGCTCTAAACAGCCTTCTCAGCAATGCTCCCACTCAGTACACAGGTCTATGCAGGTACAGCCTTTGGGATGTGCATCTGAGGCAGCTGCTCTAACTCCAAAGGCTACCAAGTCAAAATCCAGATAGCCACCTCCCCAAGAGTCTGAGAAATAAAACAAACCAAAAACAAAACACCATCTTGGGTTGCTGATGATTTTTAGAGGAAAATCTGATTTGTAACCTGTGGTTTGGCTTGCAGTGTTTTGTGTGCGTAGAAATGAGGGACTTAGTAGCACTGGCTAGTCCTGGCCCCACTTTGGGAAGACACTCCCCCAGGAAGTCTCACATCTCCTTGGTTCAAACACCACCTCTGCTACAAAATCCTTTGCATGGTGTGGCGGGCAGAGATCTTTGGGCAACAACACAATTGTTCAACACTAAGGAGTGTTCTGAAGAGCAAGGGACAGAAATAAGATGGTAAAAGCTGCTTCCCACTGTTTAGAAAAAACATTGTGTCTGAGGACTTTCCTGGACCTAATCCAGAGTGTGCACTTGGTTTTCACATGCATCAGGCACCAAGCCCCCAGCATGGCAAAGACCAAAGTCTCTGTGTAACACTGATTCATTTCCTGCTGCAAAGCACATCCCTACCTAGGAACACAGGACCAAAATGAGATCAAGTCCCCTGAAAGTGCAAAAATTATAGAAATGTAGGATATACAGACCTTCTGCTTCTGTTTCTCTGTTCATGCACAGGGGAAGCAGCAAAACATTTCCCCCAAACTTGTAATGAGCTTAAAACAAGCTGCAGAAATGACCAAAAGCCACAAATCACAACATAAAACAGGAGGAGAGCAGGAAAGATTACCGGCACGGAGATGCCTGTGGGTCCTGCAAACAGCAAGGGAAATTGCTAGGTGCTGATTCCCAGGTGATCCACAGCAGCAGTCTGTGCTCTGTGCAGCAGCTGAAGACAAAGAAGAAGTGACAGGTCCCTGCCTCTGTCATCTGATGAGAAACTTATGCCTGACCCGAAGCTTGATGATTTAGTGTCGGTCGTGTGAGCAGAACTCCCTGACTAGGCTCCAGAGAAATTGCTGACACCAGCTGGAGCGCCAACACAACCAGCTCTGCGTCCTGCCTCTAGCTGTGGCCGAATTCCAGTGCTCCAGAAGAAGGCAAAAGGAAACTCTCAGAAGCCAAGTTACGTAACATTTACACAATATTATAAACTAACACAGTTCTGGTCTGGTTTTTTGTTCCCATGAACATGATATGACTCAATGGAAACTACTCTGTGGGAAATAGGCGGCACTCTTTGAATCTTAAGCTTCCAGAAATAAAATACCGCTCAAAAGAATTGGAAACAGTGTACCTATTGGAGTCCAGCTCAAAACCTAGAGCTGAAGGAACCTGGAGTTTGGGAACATTGGTAGAAACGCCCCCTCACCTCTGCCCTGACTACTGCAATAATGTTAGTACTGCACCAAACCCTAGCGGTGCGTCTGCGTAAGCCATGTGGCAGTATAACAGCATGGTTTACCTTGAACAACACAGAATAATCCCACAGTGGGACTTTTTTTCTTTCTTTCTTTCTGAGTACTTCTTAATGTTTCTTAAATCCTGTTTTAGCTGCTACTTATAATCCCAAAGTGATGTTTCAAATCTGTCTCTGAATTCTAGGGTGTGAAGCCAACTTGAATCTTTTGTCTCCCCATCAGCTCTCCTGACAAGAATAAAGAAGGACAAAATGTTATGCAGACTTGTTGATGGAGGTGAAACTCAGCGGTTGCCAAAGATGGTTTCTGGAAACAGTGCAAACCCTCCACTGAAACCCTACTGGCATGCAAGACAATCTTTGCTTTTTACTAGTAGGCCCAAAACTAACATTTTCATAATAATTTTCCAGTATCAAAGTGATAGTTTTTATCCAAGACAGCTGAATACTACAGAACTGTGTAACAACAATTCAGTGCCAAACATATGCTATGTATATATTTTAACACCTTTGATAATAATAAAAAATGCATGTTCCTAGCAGTTTTCTCGACTTTCATTCAATAACAACATCCTCCAGTTGATGCTTTTTGTTTTCCTTTCGTATTATTACGAACCTGTGTTTAATTCTCAGCGCCAGTTTGGCTTTTTAACCTTTCTTTCTACATTCCACTAGTAATGTCTGATTAAGAAATTAGCCTTTCAAGTGCTATAAAAAAATCCAAGAAATACAGTAACACAATACCATGGAAAACTGATATAATCTTTTCAAAACTATAAAAATTGGTCACCCAAAGGAACATCTGCATGGTAAAAATTTTAAACAAACTGGAAGGGAATCAGATAGCTCATAAAGAACCAAGCAGCTAGAAGAGCTATTGGTCGTTTACATATTTTGCTGTCATCCTGACTTGGAGAACTATCATTTTGAAGCATGTTTCTTCAGTTTTAGTTACCAGCATCTGGAATGAATTCCAGGATGGAACATTGAAAGTTTTCAAAAGGAAACTCAACCTTACAATAATTATTCCTTAAATCATTAATATGGTAAAAGTGCCAGATGTAAAAATATGAACAAAATAAAATAAAATATGCTCCTAGGTATCAGTCAAATCCCTAATGTACATCTGTCTGTTTTCCCAGTTCATTAGTATCTGTTGTAGTGTCAGACGTTTTCTTTTATGTAAAAATTTCCACTTGCTTGTTATGTCTTCTGTCTTGCATTAGAGTTATTGCTTTACCTCTCAGAAGAACTCCGTCTGTGTGTATTGTGGGATTGTGGGTCTACTGTAATACAGGCTTTCCTCCAGCAAAAGATAACAGTGTATTTATCTTCTGTCCAACAGCATGAGAAACTTTTGGTTTAGTGGATATAATGGTCACCAACCCGTAAGAGCAGTTTTATGGTGACACCAGGTCTTTGTCAGCATGGAGCTCCTCACTGGGTCCAGGTATAATGTACAGGCACAAAATATGATGCAATGAGACCTAGGTGTGAGGGACTACTGTGCTTACTGAGCTTGGAATAGGACCAAGAGCCTGAAGACCTGACAACTCAGTCTATGCCTTGGCTCCCTGTCCACACTTTCAGAGCAGCAGGATGAAGACAGCAGAGGGAGGGATGAATGTGACTATAATTTTGTCTAATACAAATTGTTAGATGATCTGTTCTTTTCAGGATGATGATTCAAATCATAAGGCCAAAATCAAATTCACTTTTGTAAGTGAATTGCTCTAAACTAGATGCAGTTCAACAGAGTTGCACTTAAATCACTCAGGAAAACCAATCTCATTGAAAAGCCCAGGAACACCTAAATAGACACCAGAAAGCCCCATTCATTCATTTATTTCCACTACTCTCCTTCCTCCACAAAGAAAATGTCTCCAAAGAGCTCCACTGAATACTCCAAGCACCTCATTTTTGCAGATTATTTCTTGTCTGAATGTTACTAATTAGGTCAGGCGACTAAATAATGAGATGCTCACAAAGTTTATTCATCACTAAAAATAAATGCTAAGCATCTGGTTTGCAGGCTATTCCCATGTGCCATTCAAGTCCACGTGCTGTAGGACCAGATGGAGCTGGAGGGAGCCCAATCACAGCGCAGAGGGTTACATGTCTTAAAACCATGGTTAACTTAAATAAGCAAGTTGCAATCCTTCCATAAACCCCACATCTACCACGTGATGTGTGACAAGACTATTGGACAGCGCTTTCTAGCTCAGGCTCACCCTGCTCCAAAAGGGCAGAGGAGAAAGCCGTCCAGTCACGGCAAGGGCCATCTCTCCCTTGCACACAGCTCACTTGTCAGCAAAGCCACTGTCTGCTGGTGACCAACAGAAATGAAAGCCCTGATGACTCACAAAGCAGAAAAACAGCAAATGGGGCTACGCTAAGTAAACTCTCTTTCTGTCCCAAGCAGTGGTGGAAATGACTCACCTCTCAGCTAAGCATGGGGGAGAGTTTCTCTCTGCCTCGTTAACCAAATGTTAAGTGGGTTTCTCAATATGGTTTTTACAGTGAAATAGTTGGTAATGTTTTCTTAGAAGCCCTGATTTAAGTACTCAGAGTAACAGTAGATCTAAACAAGGACATCGCATCTCCCGAAAACATTAATCAGCTGGTGGACAGGCAGTGAAGGTGTTATTGACAGCTGGATACTTTATTCTTTTTTGTTCCTGACCAATGCCGTGCAAGAAGCAATGCTTTTCTGGTGCCATGGGCTTCATATTGACTGGGAAAACAAGATCTGGGAGAATCCAGGTTCTGAGAGAAAAGAGGTCATTCCTCATCCAAGAGAAGAGAGAGAGGAACAGAAACAAATCAACCCATGTTAGAAGAGAGAAGGGAACACACTGGGTTTTCCCAGAGCTGGCTGAATCAAATCCGCTAGAGAAGCGGAATATTTAAACTGCATTTCTCTTTTTGGATGAGCTTAGAGGCTACTGTCAGGTTGGGAGCCTTATTTTGCTGAGCACTGCTGAACATAAATAGAGGAGCCAATTTCTTGTCATTGTCAAACAGCCATCCATTCAAGGAAGAAATGCACTAAGACAGAATTGATAGAGGGGATGACTTCAACCATGACAGTAATTTTTTAGCACTTCTGGTTTGTTCCTAGAAAGGAGAATAAGGTGATAAATTCGTATCTGGATTTCAAGCATCCCAGTATTCAAGGTTTTCAGATTTACTTTTTTTTTTTAATTGAGTACTTTCCATTGTTAGGGAAATAAATGATGTTGCTTCTAGGAACCACACAGTACAAGTAAACTATGTGGATGAGACCATTAGCATAAGACAAATACTCCTTTCCTCTGAAATGAGAAATCTGCAAAGCTATCTGTGAGAGGGGAGCTATCTCTCACTCTAAACCAGGACCGAACATTTTAATTGACTTCTATTTGAATACTGTTAAGTAATATGCTCTGCCAAAATTACCAGTTTTCCCAGAAATATAAAATGAGCAGATGGACAAGGTAAGATTTTCAACCTGTCTGACCTCCCCAAATACTAAGATTCCTAAGAGAAACTGTGGGATAGAAGGTGCCCACAGTCCCCAATCTTGGACATCAGTGAATCCAACCACAAGACACAAAGCTGCAGGACATGTAACACCTGAAGCCCCACTGCTCACTGAACAGGCTGATGCCACATGGTCCAGACTTCCTTTCCATCTGCTGCCGCCCCCTGACACTGCAGAGTCCTTGATGTGGGGTGAAGCATGCTGGGAAGAGCTGTGTGGGGCCGCAGTGGATGTGATCCACAGTCACCCCTGTGATGACAAGCAGAGACGCAACAGTGTCAGGAAGGGTGGTTTTGTGGTTGTGTGGATCGCCCACGGCCCAGAAATCAGTCTCCACCATAACGTTCCTGCTTTGTCGGAAGTAAGCCCTGTCGGAAGCGAGTGTTGTAAGGCGCTGAGAGCAGGACGCAGTTCAGTGCTGAGCTACTGGGAGCCATATAGGTGTGGTGCATGGGGAGACATACAGGCACATGGACAGAGGAATGGTGAAAATCTCGTAAAGTTTCACTGTGTTAGAGCGAGGTTAGACAAAAGGGGTTGAATTATGGAAGGTTACACCAAGGCTGGAAAACATTTGGGGAGGTTTAGTAGCACTGGATCAAAGGTGACCATCTCAGGAAGGAAAGGAGTCTGAAAACATTTTAGTCATGGGTACCATGCTAGCTTGAAGCAGTGAAGAATTCTTCTTTCAACATCACCTAATGCAGGAAGAGAAGCCAGGGTAAGCTAAAGTTGGAAGGTAAAAATGGAGAACAGCACAGCTATTGGAAACAGGGTCCTCTGGGGCCAAGTACGCACAAATGGTGAGAGGGAGAGGATACTAAACTTGGGTGGTTCTATGGCAGACAAAGAAATAAAGAGCAGCAGAGAGGCTTGGGGGGCAGGTTCAACAAATGCCTGGAGAGGCAGGTGTAATTCTCATGACTCACCCAAACAGAAAGAACCAAACTACTTCCATACAGAGAACCAGGATCACAATCAGCTCTCCCTATACAGCCATTATAATGGTTCACTCCAGCTGGAACAAGACTGAATGCACAGCAGAAGAAAGAGGGAGGTGAGCTATAGGATGCTGCTTTGGAGTGTCTGGCAGGATTAATCCATGCTTCCTCTGGGTAAATGACGGTTGGAAAAAAGGGTGGGAGTTAAAAAAAAAACAAACAGCTGATGAAAATAAGGACTAGCTAAATGAGAAGACTATTAAGTAACAGGCATAATGCATCTGCTTTGCCTGTGTCCTATATGCAATATATGTCCTTTGTTTTACCTTGGCACATGACCCACACGTGTACCTCCACAGAGAAATGACCAGAAGATAATGTCACAGAGTTAGGGTGCGGGCTCTGTAACAACTCCACATCATAACCTCAGGCAGGATGTTCTCTGCTCTGGTTTAGGTTAACCAATCTCCAAAGCACAATTAAGCTAAACCATTCGAGGGCAGGCTTAGGACAAAATCTTATGTCCTTATGGGGAACTAGTGCCTGATGCTAGAGCTGAGGCTACTGCTCCACGGTTTTGAGAATACTTGGAAGACCTGAAGTGAGGCAGAAAGCAAGTGATAATAGAGGTGTCAGGTGAGGACTGCACAACAGTGCAGTTGGGACAATTTTAGAGAGGGTCAAATTATTCCTAGAAGAAATATTTAGCATCATAGAATCATTTTGTGGGTGGCATGAAAATACTTCTGCTGGCTTGTGTCCATCTTTATCGACAGGACCATTAATCGCTACCACTTGGGAATTTTGTTCAGTTTTTTCAGTTATGATTTATGGGGTAAGTTTAAAAACTTGGAACTAATGAATACATAATATTGGTGGTTTAGTACAGAAAAAAATTCCTGCCTGAGAGCACTAAAGGATCTTACACATTGCTATTCCTGAATCCCTGAAATAAAACTTTAGTTGTCCAACTACAGGGCAGGTTTGAAGCTTGACTCTTTCCTTTTAGTCCAAAGGAAAGCGATCTCTCAAATAGAGTCAGGGTCTTGTGTCCAGTATCTAACAAACAGAAGGGGAATGGGAGCGAGACAGAGCGCATTCCACAGCCTGGTGTGTTTAAGGAAAGGGGTATAGCTTTCACTCTCCTGCTGTTAGACAATAATGCGCTGACTGAAAATGTCAAGCTTCAGTTTAAACAAAATAAAAGACTAGAGGGCCCAGGGCAGAGAATTTAAACACATATTAATTAGGACTGGTAATACTCTGACATTTGCTGGATTTTTAATAAACTGATGAATATTTCTCCTTCATATTTTAGTGACATGAAATTGGTGCAGCACAATTAATTTCAACAAGTTTTGGTCAATAGGTGCTGAAGGAAAACCACCATACAATGTCACAGACTTGAATTAGAAGCACTCTCACTTTGAGTGAGTAATGTGGAAACCTGTTGCCCTCCACATGAGAAAATTGCAGCTCAGGACCTTGAGAGGAATTTATTTACTTGCAGTAAGTGATTTACTTAAATAATAACAATTACAGAAAAAGAACAGGAAGGCAGAGAGAACAGATGAGTAAATTTATCTCAAGAATGCAACAGAATGGAGTAAAAGACATCCTTAAATGTAGAAGCACAACACTTATGCTTATGTTAGCATGAAATCTTAACTTCATGATTTCATAACAAACCAATAGGGTGAAGGAACACTTTCTGGAAAACACTGAAGGTTCATTTGTTTGTAGCAATGAACACTAGAGCAAATTCTCTTTACTAGGTTCTAATCTCTTCAGTGGTGCTTATGGTTCAGAAGTACTAGTATCTAACCAGAGCAGTAACACTTCCACACAACAATGTTCCCAACCTCTCTGGGGTAGTTCCTTCCTCTTTTGTTAGCTACAATAACACTTGTTACATGATAAGAGGTTTCAGTCATAGACAATGTCCCTGGTGTGCAAGCTTGGGTTGAAACACACGAAGCAGAAGTATGGCCTGGGGCCATCTCAGAATCCTAAGCATGAGATACAGCTCAGGACAAAATGGCATGGCAATAATACAAGACACTACACCTGTACAAATTGAGATACAGAGCACAACTCAAAAAATTAACTGGACAGGCGCTAACTTTCGCATCACTTAAAGTGTTATAGCACATGTACTCAGTCACGTTGATCCTTAACAAGTCACATACCCATGATCATGCTCTTCTCCTGCTAGGAAGCAAAATTTGTGTGTGCGTGGGGCTCTTAGCTTTGCTTTTTAGTTATCATAGAAAGAAATGGACTGAGAATGTACATTCTGTAATAAAAAGACACATTTTAGCACTTAAAATGTTCTCTCTCATACTAAGCACATGGCATTCAAATCCTACACGTAAGAAAGTTCAAGCAGAGAGCAGAGCTGGACATCCTCTTCCCAGATTTTAGTGAAATTTTAGATTTTGAAAATAAAGCATTCACATTTGTCTGTATTTTTTTCAAACTATCAATCTACAAAATTTTGAAATAACAACCTAAGAATCTTGATATTTAAATAAACTGCAGTTTAACAAAAGTGAAACATATTTCAAATAAACATTAAAAGGGAAATTTTTAAGTCATTTGGCTTCAAAATGACAGAAAGTGGTTTTGTGTTAGGTTGTGGCTGTTATTATTATTCCCATTATACTCTTGTTATTGCCAGTATTAATAAAATTCTTCTGTCCACTAAGTCTAAGAATGTGTAACAGAGACCCATGTGCTGGATATTTTGCCGATGTTTATTTGAAAGACTGTCCTTGCCTCAAAGAATTTCCAATTTACTGGTGCACCCAGGGGAACAGAGAACAGAAACAGTTGCTTAGCACAGGAGCTGGATTATCACAGACTCTCAGTGTCACAAGATATATTAAAACCCAGTTCTATCATCATCGAGAGTAACACAGGAGACCTGAGGTGACTCAGGCAAGCTCAAAACACCACTTTGTCTTAGTGAGAAGTAAACCTGACCTGGACAGCTTGCAGACTAAATAGATGCAGAAACTGCTGGGAAGAGAAGAAAAGAGAGAGGAAAATATTGATTCAGGCTTACAAACCAGGAGGTAAGAAACTTCAGCACTGAGCTAGCAGAGCATAGGGTGGTGGGAGAGTTTCTGAAATTCACGCAGATACCGCAGATGCCCCATATGCCAACCTTCAGTTAAAACTATAAGGATATTCTTTGCAGATTGCACAGGGTGTGACAGGAAGGGTGCCTGAGAAGAAAGTGCTCCAAGGGAGTCATTACAGTGTCAGGTAGTTAAAACGTGCTTGGATGATGTTTAATTAGCATAACTTAATGAGCTACCACCGCCTGGCTGGACCATAGTCACTGATCATATAGATGTTCTTACTGAAACTGGGAAACCTGCAGAAATTGCTTTCCTTGGGATCTAAGCCAAGGCTTCTTACCCTGCCATTTAAGCAGCTTAAGGACTATGATACCAGCCCAGCTACCTAGTTCCAAGCTCTGGTCCCAGCCCTTTCCAGGAAGCTGTGTTCCTTCCAGCAGGGCTTGATGGACAGGAGACCTCTTTGCATTTAGACCTCCAGAGCTTGCTATTTGGTGCTGTAACATCAACAATGCTCATTTAAATTAATATATCAGGGTGGGAGACACAGAAGGACAGATCTCCTGCAGGATGAACCTGAGGAACCATCTGTTGCTCCAAGCTTCAAGGGCAGTAATTGCATCTGCCACTGTGGCCATCACAGAGCCCGAATCAGTCCTAACCTGCGCCCGCAACACTTCCACGGCCTGTGGGTGTCCTGGCAGCTCCTCATACTGCCACAGAAGTTGGGAAATCACAATCTACCAGCCCCTGGAGATCATGCTCATACTGTGATGTTATTCGAGACACACAAGGAGGAAGCTGGAGAAAACTGGAACTTATGGAGCTGTTTCCCTCTTGTTCTGCATGGTCAGAGTGTGGGAACAACCCCAGCTCTGCAGGTGGTGAATGAAGATGGCTCCCCTCCCCGCAGCCAAACAAGCTTCCCCAGGGGAGAGCTTTGTTTCAATCAGGCTCATCATTCAGGTTTCATCTAACCCCCACAAGCCCACAGAGGATGTGCAGAGACTCCTTTCAGTCCCTATTGGGCATTACCAGTGTCAGTCCCAGCACACAGACTTGAGCCCTCCTGTCTCCACTTAAATTAAGTCTTAAAATATAGGCCAAAAATGATGGATTTATAGACAATTGCTTAGGGAAAGAAGTGCTGTGGAGGATTCATTACACTACGGGCTGACAGCTAATGCCTAAGTACTGCAAAACCCATGAGGTTTCCAGAAGGAACTTGACATGAAATATGTGGTAAAGGAGCAGTACGAGCTGCAGAAACCATGTCACCCCACAGAGACAGATATGAAATGGAAACTACTGAGGTCAGTGATGGCTACAGAAATAATAGGGAGCTGGGAATTATCCAGCCCAGCTGGAATATTAATGGCAGGAATACTACATCACGAACAAAAGGAGTTCAGGTTCTTTGCTTCCTTTCTAGAGCAGACCTCCTTATAACCTGGGCAACTCAAGAGATAAGCTCTTTGTGAGGGATGCTCGTGATTTTGGCATTACAGTTATAGCCCGTTTTACAAGAACAGGAGTCGGGAAACCAGGATTCCTATATCTTGACTCTGCTACTGATTTCCTAAATAACCTTAGCAAGTCATACAGACTCACCTTTTCAAGTGCAGCAGCCTGAAGTTTGGTGCGCAATCCCATGGTAAATTGGGAAATTGGCCTCAATTCTGTGTGCCTCTGCCTCCTAAACTGTTGCTAACAGTATTATCCTGCTGCACAGTCCTTCCAAAGGCTCCGTTTTATTCGTGCTCACAAAGAAAAACAAATGCAGGGACAGAGGAGGTATGGAAAAACAAGCCAGATAAAAGCATTATCACATCGGCAAGTGGAGCTGTATCAGAGGGGGCAGAAGAAACTGTTGTTTCACAAGAGCCTCACTCCCGTCCTTCAATCACATTCATCCCTACAAAGACCTATCCAAAAAGGGACTAAGTTGATACTGAAAAACAGAAAACAGCAACCTTGCAGGATTATCTAGGACTACCCCAAATAAACCCACAGAAAAAAGGCTCATAAGTATTTGGTGCTCATACAGCGCATCATCTGATAATCGTGGGGCAGCTTACAGTGTCTGGCTGGGGAGTAACAGGCCCAAGCATTTCTGAATAGCAGACTAAGTTAGATGACTAAATATGGTATTTTTTTTATGAACTTGGAGCACCCACTTTGGAGTGCTTGGCCCAGGAGTGATTTCTTTTGAGACCTAGGCCTTTGATCTCACTGCTAGACAAAATAATTAAAGAACTGAAACACAATCGAGGTTTCTTTCCAGCTCAAAAAAAACTAAATAAAAAAAAAATACTTGGATATCTTTTCTGGACTCTTCAGATAAAACATCACATAGAAAAACAACATGGTGTCTCCTGAGCTTATTCCATCAGCTCTTTTCTTTCAAGCTCACATGTGAATCTGCTCAGATCTTTTATTAGGAGGGAGAAAAATTGGAAGCCTCAGGTAATCCTAGCGGGGAAGCTCAACTTTAAAGCAGACACATTTCCCTCTAAGGACCATTACCTAAAATGCTCTTTCCATATTGAATGCCTCTGCCCCTGTTTTGAAAGGAGAACTCTATTTGGAAAGAGGGTTTTCTTTGTTGTTGCACACACAGATTTGGTAATCTTGGTGCTGCTTCATTTTTCTTGACTGGCCAGCCTGCTTGATGGCTCCACTTTATTGACAAAGATGATCTGCCTCCCTCACAAAACACGCAGGAGAAGAAGAGCTCCGTATCACAAAGCCGGGGGACGATCTGGTAGATTCCTGCTAACTCCTGCCAACTCCTGGCATTCAGTGAGACGTCTCAGGACTATGTCAGAAGAGCTCAGTAATCCTTTTTAGCCGCCCCAGTGAGAAACGAGTGGTAGAGTGGCTAAAGGGGTTTCCTATAGGACCAAGGATGACAACTGAAGCCTCATCTGGATTTTATGCTATAACCTGTCCCAAATTAACCCTAGGTTATCTGGTGATTTTGAGTAAGGAGTCAAAAGCAGATGTGACATAGTAATACCTCCCTGGAGAACTCAGGTTCTTCGAGTCGGCTACATCACTCATGAGGACTGAGAGTCACCTGTAGGTGTTCCAGCAGCAGATTTTGATACCTGGGGCATGAAGATTGAGTGAGGCCTCTAGTGCTACTAACAATCTGACCTTGTCTCTTGGTTTAAGCTAATTCTGCATCCTTTGACCATAAACTGGTGTTCAAAACCCAGTGCCTGGAAGTTCAGCGAAAAATCAATATTTACCTAAAACGGCAAAGTTTCTAACATTTGTATTCACCTATCACGAGGCACCTTTTTCACCCCATCACATTTTTTTCTCTTGCTTCCCTTTTCTCCCCTCCAGTCTCACATTTTGAGATCCTGACAAGATAGGAAGGCAGAAGACTGGATTTCCTCATCACTGAGCCAATTAAAATGGCTATTTTGGTGATGCTCCCAGACTCGGGCAGGTTGCCAGCACTGAGGCAAACCCAACGTGACCACACAGTCTGTGTGTCCTAGGCTGGCTTTGAAATGCTTTAGAGCAAACACGTCCCACTCCTTGCAAGCATTTCGTACAACATTCCTTCATTTTACATTTTGTTCTGTGGGAGTACATTTGTTATTAATCACTGGCTTGCACATTAATACAGTGCTTTCTAACAGTTAAACCAGATATTCCATCCTAGCAACACAAATTAATATTTGTTTGAATAATCTATTTAAGATGATGTCTGGCCAGCAGTGTGGTCTGGCTGGCAGCACTCTGCTCTCCCAAGCGGATGTTTTCGTTTGGTTTGTTCCATATTGTTTTCCTGTGCTCCTATTTTATATTGTCCCCCTAAAACTTCTATTCAAATTGGTTTCTCCTGGAATGGTTCCTCTTGCGTTTGTTCCGTGTAGGTCATAGTACGTTTTTTGTTACTTTTCCTAATTGTTTCAGAAAAATGGCTTGACTGAAATCAAATTTTTTTTAAGAACTTACTTCTTCTGAGTTTTTTGTATTATTTAAGGTTCAAGTTTAGATACATATTCTGAGTACAAAATATATATGACATATGAAACAAAATATGCTGTTTGTGTGTGTGTGTACATGTGTATTTATTCTATCATTTTGCAGCTTAGCCATTGATTGTATAGATCACCACAGTGATGTTGTTTTAAGGACTGTCTACCATGAGATCAAAGCCCTCTTGTCTTAATTTATTTCTACCATGACAAAAATGATGAAAAACTTGAGAGCAATCAGACACTGATTTGGGATGGATATAAATGCTCTCCATTTTAAAAGATTTGAAGCCTGAAGACAAATTTCACAGTTCAGACTGGTTTCTAAAAAATCTAAATGAGCAGCAATTCATGTCCAGTAGCATTTTCTCCACCGAATCCCACTCAAACTCAGGTCCAAGGTCCTTCTGTGTTTTGAGGAAGTAAAATTTTTTCTCGCTTGGGTTGACCACAGACTGTCTTGGAAAGCAACATTTTCAGAACTGTTCATTTTCAGACTGTTGCTCTGGTAGAAATTTGCTTTGACAACACCCCTCCGAGGTACAGGGATCAGTGTAATGTGCTCTGACTTCACAAGATGCTGTGAACACAACCTGTGTGGTGGAAGCCAACTTTGCCGTGTCAGCTCTGGACCAGGTCCGCAGAGAATAATTGTCTGCAAAGAGGCAAGAGTACAAGTTGTCCAGACCTCAATATTTTTCAAACCCTGAGATATTATATGTGTTCTAGGACTTTATAATTTCTTTTTACTTGAGTATGTTTTCAGAAATCTATTTAAATCAAATGTGACTGCAGGAAAATAGCTGCAAACGACTGCTTCCCAATGAAATGTGTACTAGGAAAATTATTACATTGTATCAGATAATATTTTTCTCTCTTCTGAAGTGTTTTCTGTAACACTTCTCACTGAGATTAAGAGAGACTCTTCCTTTTGCCAAAAGAACTAATTATTTTTTTCCAGCTGCAAAACAGCAGGTAAACAATGGCCAGCCTAAGAATTCCTTCCTTAACCAAGGGAAATCAAGGATTATTCTTATTTCTTTAATTTTTTTAAAAAAATATACCTATTTGAGATAAATGAATAATTTTTCCTGTAAACCTGTTTTTAAATTGATAGCCACAACAACTTCCAAGAGGAAGTTGCACAAATCTTTACATTACAGATTATTTCCCTTTATTTGAAACCTTCCCAAAAGGTGAAAATCCTGGAAAATACGTATGTTCAAGTCCTTATTTCATTTATTTTATCCATATAATTGTTGCCAGAAGAAAACAGTGAAAACCAGAAAACTAATCTGTTCTTCTGTTGTGTAAGAGTTGCCTTATCAAATTTCAGACTGGGGTGTTTATTCTTCGAGACACAGACTAAAGCATAGAACCATCATGCCTATGTTTACATTAACCTACAATTACATTAATCCAAACACACACTGTATAATTGTTGCGTATAATTACATGTCCCTTTATGATTATAAACTAAAAAGCATTAATAAACTGGCAAGGTCCTTGACCACATGGTCCAAAAATAAATAAATAAATCCATAGCCATGTTTTCCCAGGTATTCCAGAGAAAGTCAAAGTCTAAGTTTGACAAACCCTGCGCTCCCTGACTTCATGTCCACCTCTGTAGAAGCTCCCAGCAAGCTGGGCACGTGGAATCCTGCCCTGTGCTAGGACCTTCCATGTGCTCCTCTGTAGCACGTTGCCTGGGCAATGCATGTTTTGCCCCATTAGGGACACGCTAGGATCCAATCGCCTGCTAAGATCTAGACCGCTTTATCTGGGTACCACGAGGATGTGAGGAGAGACAGAGTCTCCTCCCAGCTCAATACAACATGAGAACTCTTTATATCTGGGAGGGACTATACAAAACCTACCCTTCCAGTTGCAGACTAGCGGTTATATGGTAAGCAGAACCTTATACAGACATGGTAAAGAATAGAATTAACCTCTTCTACTCCAGAAATGTCCACAGATTTTGGAACTTATGACTTGTTTGTTGCAAACAGGTATTGCCTCAAAAGAAGTGGCTTCCTTCTGGCTGATGATAATTTCATACTGGTAGTGCTCTTTTCCACCTGAGGCAACACTTCTCTTATCGTGACATCTTGCCACCTCAAATCTCAGCTAGGCAAAAGGTGCTGACCAGAACAAAAATATCCACAGACTATGAAATGTCTCTCCACAAGGGTGAACAATTATTGAAGGATATCATTATTCACAGAACAAAATAAGGAACCAGCCTCTTCAAAGTGACCAACCTTCCACAATTTCTGTGCATCCATGAAACTTTCACTCAATCAAACGTGATAATAGCAATACAGTAGCCCATAATTCATATACCAGGCAAGATATTGTCTCCTAACGTCCTGAAAAGAGGACTAGGAACTGGAAATATGTTGTTACGGCTGTACACATTACTAGATACGTAGAAGAGCTACAGATATTACTGTGCTGCAAGACAGACTGGGAGATCCAACCAGATATTGGCAGGTTGGTAGATCACTGAAGTCAGAACAGCTTTACTAGTACATGACCAGACTTTACATAAAGCAGACATCTTTAAAGACTTGCAATCCCATTCTACATACAGCCATTAGCAGGATGTAGCAATGTTATTCTGTGCTTATCTGCAAGACCGTGTCTTTGCTCTTGAGAAAAATCCAGAACAAACTCTTTCCATCAGCTCACTTCTGAAATTCAAGAGTTTTCAGCTAATCTTTATAGAAACCTATTACAATCAAATTTGCTCAGAACAAAAGCCAATATACCATACTTAATTTAAAGGCTCTTTTTGTCAATGACCTTGGTGTGAAAGCAGTACACTCCGTGGCTATTTTTTCTCCTCTATTGTTTATCTTGAAAAGCAGCTGGTCCTGTATGAATATCTCACTATTTGACTCACAGTCAGAGTATTTTAACTCCCTTTAGGAGTTATTGTAACTCCTCTTCTAACAGACCCTTCTCTTGACCTCACTCCCACCTTCACCACAAACAGATGATTTTCAGGAAGATTAGAATAGAGATTTGCAAAATGAAAATGTTGTAAGATTTTCATTCTGCATCACTAGATGGCAACTCCTAATTATTAGTGGGGCCGAGATGTACACTGTACTGACTGATTTCATAAAAAGCATCAATCACTGATTTATGGAGATGAGGGGAGAAAAAGGGAAGGAGGTATTTTTCCTGAAAAACTGAAGGCCTGCTTTTTTGTGTTTTGGCTTGTTTTTAATAAAATTTTGTCAAGAAAAAATGAGGGCAACTGTTTCTGCTTTTTAGTATTAACTTTAAAATGTTTCAGTGTTTGTTAAAATCACTTCTAACACTAAGTCCTTGTAGGTCCCTTTAAAGTCCATGGGAACTGTGAGCCCTTCCAGGAGTGGACCCTCTAAATGCTGACTTGCTGTAACCAATTTCACACAGAGCTGATTCCTAAGTCTTTATCCAGGTTTCACTCAGCCTTTACTCAATCAAAGCCCCCACTTAACAGCAGTAAATAAGGACTTTAGGAACTAGCCCCATGGATAGGTTCCCCAGCAGGCAAGACAACTATTATTAAGCATGGGCGTTAGTCAGCAATAAGCCCTCCTCCACCTCTTAAACTTCTGGTGTTCCCACAAGGGAAGCTATTGAAAGCCTGTGCTTTGTAAGTTCAGTTCCCTTTGCTGGCTTATAACACAGCTGCTATATATTATCTTATACATTTGACCACAAAGGTGCATTCTATAGGCAAGATTCATCCACTCCTGCCATCCCTTTTTATTCATTCACTGCTTTTCAGTGTAATGTTTGGGGACCCTGTTCTCAGCCACTTGTACATTTCAGCACTTGAAACACACCAAGAGGGACAATCGCTTGACTGATATCTCCATCTTAGTATCTATACCCGTCTCTCTGTTTCTCTAGCTTTCTACCCAAGCCATTGTGTGCGCCAATTGTGCTATCATAAAGCAGAGTGTTGGGCTGTTTTGTGATGATGAAGAACCATGCAATCACAAGCTTTATTGCATACCATCCCATCCAGTGACCCCTGTTCTTATCATGAGAGCCCATTCAAGGGGAAATTACACCAGACTTCAACGGGGAAAGTGTCCCTCTGTTTCCAGGCTATTCAGGACAAAAGGTGAGAACCTCAGAACAAGCCTCTTCTGCTTTAATTGTGAAATGTTTCAAGCAATTGGGGGGGTGGGGGGTGGGAAGGGGAGGTAAAAGGGATGGGAGGGGGGAAAAAAAAAACAAAAAAAGAAAAACTCTATTGAGATCAGGTGGTCCCATTTCCCAGAGATAAACAAGTTCAATAATGTACTGGTCAACAGAGTTACCCTATCCTCAACAGGCTTTTGTTTTTTAGAAAAGGACTAAAATAACCACTTGGAAATGTTAAACCAAGGCATGGCATTTTAATATGAAAATGGAGGCCTAGTATATTTTTGGTTCCTCTGACAACGATTGCCCTCAATTAGATCACTTATACTCAGTAAATTGGTTGCTGCAAGGGGTTTGTGATCATAAAAATAATTCATACATGGCAAGTTGCTTTCAAACCTAGAGGTTTTTCTCTGTTGTTGGTGGTTTTTTCTCTGCTTTTTGCGTATTGCCATAGTAACGACAAGTGCATATTTTGGCTTGCTTCCAAAATAATATTCAAGAATGTTCTTTTCGTCCGTTTTTAAGAGGAATCATTATGAATATTTGAATTATATTTTCCAATTAGGTGAACTGAAGTGTTTTCCAGCAACTCTGTATTTTTCACCTCATTTATGGAAAATGTGAAATTTTTATTACACCAAGGACTTTCAAGACAATAGCTACAGAGGTTATTTTTTCAGTACTGTTTGTAATATCTAAATCAGAGCTAATTTTTAATGGACAGCGTTCCATGTGGGTTTGTTTGCAAATTTCATCAGTTTGAGTTCCTGCTTCATTTGCTGAAATGCAGTGCTTGGAATTGACCCAGCGAGCAGGAACGCTCTTGTTCCATTTAAAACATTACTGTATATTATAATAAACAGTGCCTGGTTATCAAAAATAAAATAAAATCAAAAATAAAATCCAGCACACATTTTTTTGTCTTGGATGAACTGTTGAGTTAGATTCATCACTGACACATCTAAAACAAACTCATACATTTTATTTTAGGCTTTGTGGTTTATTTCAGAAGCCGATAGGATATGCTTGGTTCAGAACAAAAGCAATTTCATGAGGAAATTCTGTGATGGACACATTTTGTGTTTAGCCGTGTTTACTAAAAAGCATAGCTGAATTAAATTCAACATCTTCTCTCTGTTTCACGAAACATTGTCATTACAATTCATTTAGAGTCTCCAATGACATCAGTGTGTGTGTCCTTTTTCCAGTATAATTTTATATTTTCTCTTCTCACATGCTCTTTATCTTTGCCCTGATAATACACTCTCCAGCCTGGGCCCTGAGTGATGAAATCCAAAACCACGCTTTCACCTTCTGCAGTAAAGTGTCTGTCACTTGAAAAAGAATCCAAAGTGCTCAAATCATTAAGAGATTGCTTAAGAAGGGCTTGATATGCTACTGCCTCTGGACTCCTCTCCAAAATACCCAAGGAACAGCAATAGCCATTTCAGGTGAATTTAATAAACACAAAATAGAAGGAAATATTTTTAAAGCCAGGAGCTCAGAACCTGTTTCTGATGCCTCTTGGACTATGACTAGGACTTGCTCTCTAGGCCTAGGACTTGCTCTTCGATGAAAATCCACATCTGTAAACCCTCCAGGGTGTAAAGCTTACGACTTTTTGCAAAATCAAGGTGTATTTTCCACGTCTAACAGCATAAATACAGTCAACCTGCAATATACTTCTGCACAGGGATAGAAATAGCCTCACACATTGAGCTCACACCAGACCCTTTTCCAAAATGGGCGGTAGGAGGAAAAGATCCTAAAACTTCTGAAGTGTCATCCAGGGCTTCTCAACTCCCCTTCCAGTCTTGGCCTTGATATAGGATTAAGTCAGATTCAAAAGCCTTTGAATCTCTGAAAAGCCATATCTATTCGTCATTGTTTGTGCTTGTAGAAGCATCTTGTCCTAAGAAATTATTAAGATGAAACATAGCATGAATGTCAAAATCATAAAGCACCATTTAGCTGGTACTGGGGGAAGGATTGAGGGTGGAGGGAGACACAGCTAAGAGGAGTTTTACAATGCCAAAATGCGATGTGTTCTTTACAAACAAAGGTGAAGGTCTGGGTCTGCCAAGTTCCTCCAGTCTCAGACAATAGTGGATTAGACTACAGGCTCTGTTTTGTGGAGTTTCAGACTAAGCAGGCAAACTAAACCACTGTGATATATCCATCCTCTCTTTCACTGTAGCACGATACAAGCAATTAAAGAAAAAGCTTACTCGGACATGTTTGATCAGAAAGCACTTAAGCAACACAGAAGGAATCTATAGCTTTTGATATTACATTAATACACTAATATCTTAATCCTTTACCAGTGACAGACTACACGTTTAAATCCCTAATGGGACCTGGTTTCTAAATTACATTATTTAATGTTTATTTAGTGAATAATCCAAATAGTATTTAACACCAGTGAAGAAAAAACACACACCCCCCCTGGGTGGATTGTCTGCTTTTCCTTTGCTTCGTAATTACCCAACCAAGGACCCTATTAAATAACTCCATTTTTTATGATCTTAAAGTGAAATGAACCTTCTATTTGAGTGTTGCACAGAAGAAACACTTCAGGCACATATGTACACTATAAAACTCAGTTCCATGTCAAAAACTTTCCACTGATTGAGTTTGTTTTGATCCATTAGGGGACTTTCTAGCCAGAAGTATTAAATACTAAAGGGCCTGATCTGGGCCGCATCCAGGAAAGAGAACAAAAGCAAGCACCAAGGGAGCATCAGAGAAATAGGAATGGCTCATCAATTAAATCTCTGTGTACGTAAGAAGGGAAGTTAATTGCCTGTAATGTTATACTATAATTAGGACACTCTCAATAGGATTTGTGCCACCCAGCTGTGGGCATGGCTGGTGGGGTTGTAATCACCCAAGCTCCCTCATTACTCAGCAGAAAGGCTCTTCCCCTCTCAGTGGCTGGAACTCAGGTCACTTTGAGGCTAGTGGAGGTTTCTGAGTTATGGGGTCGGTGTTGGGTGGCATGAAAACGAACAGCTCTGTGCTGTGACAGCATGTCCTGGTGCTTTCTTGCCTGATCCCTATGGTGCTCTTCTCCAAGTCTTGCTTGGTAGCATCTCAATCCTGTAGACCCACAGAGATGTAATAGCCCATTCAGTTTTTTGGGAAAGTCAGTTCCATGGTCAGCAGAAGTCACTTACTTCCCTAGGGAAAGGTGCTGCGTTCCTCTAACGAATGGAATACAATCCTTTCAAGGCCAAAGATGAGACACTTTGCATTTCTTAAAGGCAAAGTATCTTCTTACCCCCATGTACTCTTAGAGTAGAGGAAATCACGACATACATATGACACTTGCTACAACAGATGCTCCTGTTGCTGTCCCCACATTTCTTTGAGATAGAAATCAATTCAAGTCGATCCTAGGGTTATGAGTTTAAAAGTGTGTTTGGAAGTGGAGTGGTTGGGGACATGAAGGAATGAGGAATAATTTGGGGATTCTTTTGTAGCACTAACAAAACCAAGGTTTTTCAAAGAGATCTCCTTGGCTAAGATCAGCTCTGTATTTGTTACAAAGAGCCTATGGTGCTCAATTCCATCATTTAACAGTTTCAATCTGTAGAGTTAAAAGAAAATACCCAGCACAATTTTGGAAACACGTTTTGACATCCGAGCTTCTAGTAAGCTGTCAACATTTCTATTAAAGAGCCCTGCTTGGAGGGCTGAATATATTGACAGCTTCTAGAATACTCGGCTTGTGATAGAAGGCAGACACGTTACTACCAGTCATGACGTAAATGCATAGATTCAGGGACACATGGACAGACATATAGACAGCTAGCTCCTAGGAAACCATCGGCTTCTGCAGTGTGAAGTCCTGTACTAGCTCCTCCTGTCCCAGATTGTGACTAGCTTTTCCTAAAAGAGAAACTGTTCAATGCAGCATGGTCCAATGAGACCCTAAATGCACTGCAGAGAGATGTTCCTGGTCCTCCCCATTATCACACAAAGTGGGAATGAGGGGTCAGTGGAAGACGGCTCACTCCACACACCCACACAAGGGCTTTTGAAAGGATGCTGATTTAAAGACTGCATCATAACTGCATAACAACTAGAAAGGGCAAAGCATTGCACTCAGTGTGAGAATTTTGGGTTTCCTACCTTAATAAAACAAGGAGATTTCATTCCCAGCATTGCTGTTCACACTTTTATGACACAACTGGCTGAAAACATTATAGGTCTTTTCAGCAGACCAAGTCAAGCATCCCTAAAACATATACTTTTGGGTGGTATTTTTTGGACTGTTGGCCATAGAGAGTATTACTAGAAGAAGAGATAAGAAAAGCACCTGATTCCCTTCCTTGTAGAACAGGGAACATGAGTTATTAATGGGATTAATGAGGTGACTCTTATACAGGCCTCACTGTAACAAAGGCCCTTATAATCACTGGTGGATTTCATCCTACCCTTATATGAGGCAGTGAATATTTATCTTTACTACACTGAGGGAGAACTCCAGCACTGATGGAGTCACTCCCCCAAGGACTCCCCAGCGAGGCTAGGAGCCTGACGTGCTCCTCCTGCAACCCAGCCTAACTCGCCATGCTTTAAGCAGCATGGTGTTTCAGTGAGTGATGCTTGGAGCCAACACAGGGTTGTGAGGACATTGCAATAGAAAAAGAGAAGACCAAATGTACTACACAGTCTGAAATTGGAATTTACCGGCAGGGTCAGGGAGCTATTTTACTTGCTACCACTGTGAGCTCCAGGAATGGAATCAATTAGTATTAGTTTAAAACATCATCTGTTTCAGTTTAACAGAAAGCTTCTGTTCAATGAAATACAGCATTGGTAAATGAAAAATAGAAGTTGATCTGATTTTAGTAACTCCTAAGGTACCGTTTTAGGTGTGGCAAAGAGGTATATCATACATCTGCCACAAATGCGCGTAACAATACATTACTCTTGGTTTTCTTCATCTCTTTTTAAAAGAATATCCCGGTAAGTCATGCATGAGTGCAAATCACAAATTTGTGCTTAGCAAGATGTTTAACCAGCGACTTTGCAGATGTGTGACAGCATTTTCTTCAACAACACTGTTAGGTGATAAACCAGCTACTTTTTAATGGATCTTTGACCAGGTAATCAAAACCATCTTTAAAATCATGGCCGAAAAATTCCTTGCTGGGCATCATTTTTATCTTTAGAGAGATTAACTCTCTCTATGTGAGGTTTTTTTCAGCATAAATTTTGACAGGCTGTGGTAGGAGGATTCATTAGAAAGCTGCAAAATAGGAGAGTTTTCCAAAGCAATCTACTCACTCAAATCAATGCTGATTTTTTTTCACAAAAAGTTTTTAAAGAACTGTCATCCTTTCCAATCCAAAACAGCCCTAACACACTTCAGTTCCTCAGAGGCACCACCAGCTTACTCCTGATCTAAGCATCTTACAAAGCTAACAGCGTACTTTACTGTATTACAGGTAAAACAGGAGCAATGTTATTGAAAATTGAACTTCTGGTGGTCTAACCTATTGAAAAGTAAATTCACTAGCTGCAGTTCCACTTTTTGTTTGATAACCAGAATTATGAGACCAGACCTAAAGGACACTACAGACAGAGTTTAATGTTACCGTTCCAGCATGACTACTAAACTGCTTGAATTTCTCATCCTAATTTTTCATTCTCTGAATGCCTCTTTCCTTTTTCTCTATTTTTGGAGAAAAAAAGATTAAGAAAATCTTATGAGGGAAGAGGACTGAGAAGGTTTTTTTCTCTCCTGTGTCCCGCAGCATTTTAGAAACAAAGATGCAGAATAAAGGAAAAATCAATGGAGAAATGGTAGAATATTTTTAATAATCACATGCCCCCAAAAAAGCAACTCTTAAGAAAATAACTTTATGCAAAACATCATTATTTTCCAACCAGTTAGTCAAAGCTTCATCATTCCCCCAGGTCTCTCGGCTGTGCCTACTCCAGCTGGCAGAGTAACCTTCTAACATGCTGTTGCCACAATAGCCATAACTAGTGATGGTACCACTGCTTGCACTACACAACTCTTGAATTAATCTGTTGGTTATGTAATGCCGCTAACAAACTACCACAAAGACAAGGAGCAGAAAACAGAGATAAGCGGGGAATACTTCAGCAGCGAAAACTCAACCCTCATCAGTGTGACAAATTGCTGACAGAGCTCGAAAGGACAGGCCAGCCTGGCCTCCTGCAGACACCCAATGCAGCACAAGAGTTGGCAGAAAAGGCCTTGGAAAGGCCTAGAGAGGGAGTGTGGGGTGAGATGAAGTGGCTGCTGGGCTTTCTAATTGGTGGAAAATGGCATCATAGCCCACAGTGAACTGCCGTGGGGAAATGCAAAAGTGGAAACTTATAGATGTATTTTTATATGGTGATAATGATTTTAGCATCTGCATGATGTATAAGAGCCAGAACCTAGATCCCTCCTCATTTAAATCACTTAAAGTTCTGTTCTGCCTGAAAGTAATAATCTGTTTGCTTTTATTGCTGTCTTATAAAATTTCCATCCCAATCTACTAATTAAATTAGGTGACACAATGACTGTCAAATAAATTCTGCAGAGGGGGTGGGAGAGGAAAGAAAGAATTAGGCACGGTGAAGCAAGGCAGCAAGAAGATGAAAACAGGAAGTCCAAGAGAAGAGGATGCTCATTCATCAGGCAAGCATTCTTTTAGGGCTTCTGAACTCTTCTAAGCCCACAAAACCACACAGCTACCAGCTTCTGCTAGACATTCGCTAGGCCACCAGTAGACCTCACTGAAGGTAGACCACTTTAGGCAGAGATCTGAGACCTACAGTGATGAATTATTGAAGAAGCTATTCCCTTTCCAGATGGTGTAACTGATACTGATTAACCTAAATTATGTCATGCAGTGAACAGTATCAACCCATGCTGTGTGCACCATCTCCGATTGCAAGAGAACAATAGGGAGCCGAGAGGGAGACAATGGAGGCCATGGGAGTCTGGTACGCAACAGAGTCACAAGGTACGAAGCAAAAGAGTAAAATAGATATTTTCAGTGTGCATTTTCCTCTGCTGCGAATCTGCTTTGCTTCTGTGATGCGGCAGAGAATGACCTGACTTCCTCCTGGATTGTAAGAGTTACGAGGTAACTGAGACAGCACAGATGCGGCCTCACTTGTGTTACCGTTATTAACTGTTGCTATTCTTTTTAATAAAATTTGATAGATGTGGAACAAACCTATCCTGGATCTGATCAACTCCACACGAGACTGAGTCTGAATTTGCAGAACTGAGGATCTGTATTCTCCACTTTGGCCCATCTATTCTGCTATTCTCTAAGGTGACCTAATACACACTTTCATACACTTGTAACAGGAATGACTGAAAAAAGTATTAATTTTTATTACAAATAGAGTGTTTTTCACAGTACTCAGTATTTCCTGCAGAACAATAAATTCCTTTTAAGTTCTTCCACATCTGTCCATCTATCTGAATGGATAGCTGGATAAAGAAAGAGGAAATGGAGATCTGCTTGACACTAAAAACAATCTGATCTCTCTAAGGGTAAGGACATATGTATTTATGTATACTTGAGTCTGTGGTTTATCAAAGGAGTGTCTTCTGCAGGAACAACAGGCTTTTCATTGGAAAGCCTTCAAGTATTTAATTTCAATCCTGTGGTGATGGGTTGATCCATTAGACACTGAATATGTAATGGAGGGTACCAATTACATTGTTGATCAACATAGCCAAAGTGAAAACAACACTTGGTGGATTAAAAAAAAGCTGATAACTGACGAACTCAAGACAAAACAGCACAAAATTGGGGCATTCACTAATTACAGACGTGGTCTCTGGAGACTAAATCCCTTCTTAATTTATGTGGCCCTGAATTACCCAAGATGTCAGCACAAATTTTAGTTTCCAACAAGTCTAAAGTATAAAAAATGATTTGTGATGTAACAGCCTCATTCTTCACACTTTGCACCAAGTCCACACACAACCATTAGCACTCTGCTTATTGCATTCCCTTGAAGAACAGTAATATTGACTCAGGCTAAATTAATCTATTTGTCAGCATCTGCTGAGCTGTGCACCTGCATTGGAGTTTGTAACAGTATCCTAAAGTAGCATCACTGGTCTTCAGATTCTGGCAAAAGTGGTTTGCAGGGTATATGCTACACTTCTTGAGACTTCCCTGGGGGATATAACTCAGTGGAGAGATGGATGGACACTTACACAAATGCATCCAGGTCTGTTCAACCCAGAAATTTCAGGAGATCAAATTCCCCAAGAGATTAATTCGGTTTTTAAAGTATGTTTTATCATTTTTTGCCATTAAATCTTGTGTTTGATTTTTCATGAAAAAGTCACTGTAGAACAACTGGTTCTTAGAGAACAAAGGAGAGCAGACTTTATGAAAAAGAAGGAAAGAAAACAAAACTAAATTATTCAATGAGACTATTTTAAATAACTCCAAATGATCACAAGATTGCAGAATACATATAAAAGCCAGAAGAAAGGAGGAGTTATCTTTCTCCAGAAAAAAAATGTCTTTTCTCTAGACTATGCCATTCTAAATTTTTCATTTGCAAGCGTAACTGAAGACTGCACACACATGTGAATATTCATATTCAGAATATTGCTCTTGAAAAAGCACAAGTGAAAGGGATATTATGGAAATGAGGCTGGATCAATACCAGAGTGAAAATGGAACTCAGACTTATTAAAACATTCATATGTTTCAAGCCTTGTGTGCAGAATTTCACTTTTCTTGGACTCTGACCGCTATAGCTGAGACTTAAGATCTCTCTGAGAAGGACAGGCAGTAGCTATGAAATGACTTGAAAGCTAAAGAAATTCAAGGAATTCCCTCTGTCTGGCATATCAAAAAGTTCAAAAGTTACCACCTTCTCAGTAGCTAAACAGCAGAAGTGTCAGGTGTTAAAATATTTTTCTAAAGAAAATGAGAAAGGCAAAAGAACCACCAAAGGCTGGGTATGAGGTCCAAGATAACTCAAAGAGAATTCGCACACATATTTGACACACCAGACTATTTTCCATCAGACTAAAATAGCAAGAGACATTTTATAGTCTCCTTTTTTTCAGGTGTTCGTATTAACAATCTGTATAAAAATTGTGATAAAAATTTGGGTTGCATGTTTTCCTTCACCAAAAAGTTCAAATCCAAGACAACTCATTTAGTAACACATATGTGCCAGAGTTGTTGAATTTTTCACCTAAACCACCTATATAGACAATGCACCGCAGGAACATAGAAGGAGGAGGCGGTTTAGGAGCTGGAGATCTGTAGATTCCTTTCAAAGAATTTGCAGGCAGTAACTCGTATAAACAAGTCCATATCTAGTAAGATGAAATTTAATATCTATTTTCTGCATTTCTTTTACAGGCATTTTTGGGATCCAACATTAACAATAGTTAAATGCAAAGTAATTTAATCTTTTTTTTTCCTGAAATAAAAAAACAAGGACCCTTGTGTTATTTGATATGTGACAAAAACAGTTTAATTTTTTCTAATTCCATCATATCCTCTTAATAAATTTGCCTCCACTTTTATTGGGTGGTAACAAGAAAGGGAGGGCTCTCCATGTAGATGAAAAGATAGAAGCAGCAGACAAGACACAACATTGTCTTCTGAGCCTGTCATTGGCATTTCTAGACTGAAAGATCTCATTCAAAAGCCCCAAGAAACATATTTTACAAATTACACAGTAGGCTTTCACACAGCACTGATGTAAGTAGGACTGGCAGGAAAAGAGGGAGCAGAGACGAGGCAGAAATTGTCAAAGTGTAACATGATGGGAGGAGGATGCATGAGGAGGAATCAGGGAAAATCCACATCCCAGAAAACTGTCAAGGGAGAACAAAAAGCACTGGCTTGCTTTGAAAAGCCACATCTAGAAAGAAATTTAATATCCCCGAGGGGCACAGCAGACTGAGAAAAAGATGCTACCAAAGAAAGAGCATTCAGGATTTATCAATTTCCAGAAAAACTGAATCCACGTATATAGAAACTGCAAAGAGAAGAGTATCTGCCTGTTATGAAACCTAGCTGGAACTTTTTTTCAGAGCAGCCACAACAGTAAAAGTTGTTAAAAAACTAAAACCCTTCATTTCAGCAATTTTTAATACAATTCTTTGGTTTTTGTTTCGGAAGAAACTCTATCTGTCCTTTTAAAAAAACTTTGAAAAAAAAATCAAACAATACATTTTAATTTTCTTTTTTAAAAAGAGTTTAAAATAAACTAAAAAGTGTCAACTAGATTAAAAGGGATATAGAAACCTCCTTTAGTGAGAAATCTGAAAGTTGAGGACTTCTTTTTCAGAAACAGAATAAAGTCAGACTTAGAGTTTCGTAGTTTTGTGGAGCAGAAGATCTGTCCTCTACAGAGCACCAATAGTCACAAATAATTAATGTTCTGATAAAGTTGACTTATTAAAAATCCAGCCCCTTCATTAAACATGAATCATTAACCAGCCACCCAAGAAAGCAAAATAAAACTGGACTTGACTTTCCAAGGATATTTCCTTTATTCCTGGTGGTCTCTGCCATTCTTAGAGACTCATTTTTGCTAAGCAAACAAACTGGCACAAAAAGAAAACCTTTTTTCATCCACAGATCAGTTAGATTAGATCATATCAGATCCCTGTCAGGCTGATGAAATCTACAGAGTGCTTTTGCTCTTGGTCAGCTAAGACTGTAGCTAATAAATTTTGGTACTAAAAAGATAAAATAAATATCAAGAAAAGCTTCCTTCTATTTCTTTGCCTGCCTAAACATATTCATTTACATGCTGGAGAACACAAATACATATAGCAATACAATTACTTATAACAAGCTTTTCTGCCATGTAACATTTTCCTTAGAGACACAGGAACTTTTTTACAAAAAGTGTAATTTCTATTTATTGTCCTTGAAATTATTTTCTTTCTATTTAGTTTCCTTGAAAATAAAATAGTGGCAAAAAATAGGCCTGCCATTAGGAATGTCTTTAATTTTATGTTACTTTTTCCATCTGTGTTCTTTCTATAGATGTAAACCTCAACTCCAAGATGGTTTTTAAGATTTACATGTTTATTTCATTTTGCTTAATATCCTAATCGGTTCACAGTAAATTTGACCACACACACATACACAGTGATCCCAGCTGGTTAAATGTGACGAGCCAAGCCGAAGACACAGTCAAAAATACAGCCCTGCTGCTGAAAACTTTGCAAAATTATAAACACAACCCTTCAAATTACAGCTTGGCGTCACACGCCAGTGACCGTGATGATAACACTGTTTACAGGAAAATAAGCTAAAAGCAATTCCCTGCTTCTTGGTGGTTAAAGGGTTACGCTAAAGGAAAAACTTGTTTAAATACGGTCCACGTATAGGTTTGCTCCTGATTTGGCCCAATCTTGTGGTTTCATAAGCAAGTCCAGCAGTGCTGTGCTTTCCTTGCAGGTAAGAAAATAGCAGGAGTTAACATCTAAATGAACTCTTCCACTGCCTTAACCCCCTTCTCTCTTTTTTCTTTTCTTTTTTTCCTTTTTGGCAGTTAATTCATTATCTTTTGCCGCTCCCTTCACTGTAAAGCCCAAAACAAACAAACCCAAGGGCTTGTTTCCAACCCTCGGGGCTGCTTTACGTTTCACAGGTAAACAGGGGAGAAAGCAGGGGCTATGATCTTCAAAGAGGTAAAACCCCCAAATTTCTGAGACATTTGGTCTGTCCTGGTCTCTGCCACACTCGGTTCATCAAAACAGACTCGAGGAAAAGGTCCTGGGTGGAAACACCCAGGACATCAGATCTGGGAGCCACCAGACACAGAGGCAAGGATTGGTTGCCAAAGGTGGGCTGTGATCTGGGCACCCTGCAGGGTGAGCAGCCCAAGGGGCTGCCGCTGCTTGGTGAAACTTCACCTATTTTCTTGGGGTTCTTCATAGAAAAGGTGTTGTGCTGCATCACCCGGCTGTCCTTTCTGACATACCAAAAATATAGAGACTGATAGAGCGATGTGTAAGGAGTCTGGACAAGGGCTGTGAAGATACCTGCTTGTGCTTCCTGAGCCACTGCCTTTATTTTTTGTGATGCTGAAAGTCCCAGTAAAGCCAACAGAAATTCAGAGTATGTCTATCAGTGCAGTTGAGGAAAACGAGGCAGAACCAGATGACCAGATTTAAAAATAAAATTAAAGAAACATAAAACCCTTTCTTCCCAAGGAATGCTCACAGAAACAGAGCCTGACTGTGGTGAGATGGACAAAAATACACCCTCCGTGTTTCTAAGCAGCCTGGACTTTCCATAGTACATGGGTGCTCTTTATGGGAGACCTTGATGAACAAGGGCGAGATCAGAGGGTGCAAAGATCAAATACATCAACCATCAGAGCCAGATAATGACCTGAGGACGCAGAGGCATTTTGTGCTGCCTGCAGCTCACACAGCTCTCCTTGCTCTGCCTGTGAAGCTAATCACAAGCCGAGCCGCATTGCCCTATAAAGCTCGTTATCGAGATTTCACATCTGGCCTGCACAGCTTAATTTAATGATGATATGGCAGCATCCCCTCTCCACTGCACAGCACAAATTATCACGTTGCTTTCTGAGGACATAAATCTCATTTAACATTTCTTCCCCTTCAGGGAGTTTTACAGTCCAGAGAGCAGGAAAAAGATACCCGCCCAACTCCACATAAGGAGCTTCCTCCGTGGGTAGTGAGTCTGGAAGCCACCCACCCATCCCTGACAGATGATGCAGTTCTGCCTGCTTAATACCTCTCCCTAAACTCCCCATCCCAGGCTACAGGCTGGCAGAAGACCACAGACATTGATGTGCACCAGCTGGGAATGCGATCCATTTTGTGCAGAGCCCCTCAAACCACCCGTCTGTCACATCAACTCGCTCCCATTTCTTGGGGGTTTTTGCAAGGAAATTTTTCCTTTCCATAAAAGGAAAATTTCTGCCCGGTTCCTCTTTTCTGGAGAAAACCCCTGTTTTCAATGATCCTCTCGGGCACGGGTTAAGCATGTGTTTGAGGCTGGTGGGGCCAGGCCACGTCACAGGCAGAGCAGAGCATCTTGGCCACCCCATGTTTGGGTTCTGCCATTTTGATTTGGTCCTTGTTCCAAATGTGCAGAAAACCCAGTTTTCTGGCTGCATGAGTTAAATCAATGAGAGAGGAAGAAATGCACAGCACTGTAAAAGGGACAGTGGTGTCCACAGCCCCATTCTTTCTTGAAACTTTGTTATTATGGGATGGAGTGTTAAGGATCTGTCAGCATTTCTATTACAAACCTCAGTCTTCAGAGATTTATAAACGCAGCCATTTAAAATAACACTGCATTAAAAAGTAGGTATGTGAGTTGTCAGCAGTGGTGTTTCTGTTTTCTTTAAGATGGTTTAAAGACATTTTAGCAGATTATTAGCCTTAGAGAGGTCAAAAGTAATCAGAGGTGGTTTTTCAGCTACATTTTTGGCCAGCTTTGGATAAATAACGGTTTAATCCAAAAAACATTGAGTACATGATATGAAATGTCTTTAAGCAACAACAACAGAAAATACGAAATGCCTCGGTTAATGGCCATGTTATTTATGTTTTAGAAACAGCTCCTGCCCATGCACAGTGAATGTTCAACTTTCAAAACTTTCCCTGTGATGCAGGTAACATGATACAATAGTGACATGGATGGGGCAGTTGTTCTCATGTCCCAAACTCACTCAGCACAACCGCATGTCACCTCTGGAGGACAGCCTTGTTTGGCCTGTCCCAAACAAGACACCGAGGATGGGGCCCTTGAGGATTAAGGAGAGGGGTGCAAGGGCACCTCAACTCATCCACACCTCCATCTCAGCCCAAGCTCTGCCAGCCACTGCTGAAAAACCAAACACTGAGCCTACTTCACAGCCAAGGATGGGTTGATCGGTGCAATGGTGCCCTGGTCCCCAGAAGGCACTGTCAGCACCAGCACCTTCTCTCATGTAAGGAAGCCTAAGCCATGAACGGGCCAGCTGCCAGCAGCATGAACAAAAAACATGGATGATAGACATTTAGACCTTCATCTAAGTGAGCATTTTGACCATCTCGTCTTAGGTGAGCAAGGGGGACACCTGAGTTCATGGCTAGAAAAATTAAGTTTTTGGGCTGGCCCCTGCCATGGAGCTCAACCAGTAGAGGACAAGTCCTGGAGATCCTGCAGTCTGTAAAACTGAGGGGGGAAATACTGGAGGAGGAGGGAGAAACTGCCTCAAAAACTGCCTGTGTGCAATTCAATGCTGTTACCAGCAAAAAGTCAAAATAATATTTTTTTCTATCTGTCCATGAAGGAAATTGCAGGTCTGATATTTTGTTACAGCAATAATTGCCTCTAAGATTGACTTGCAATTATTTTGGTGAGTTTGACCTTCCAAAGTGAAATGACATGAACAGCACAGCATCCATGAGTCCAGGTAACAGCCAGCTTAACAGCTTCTAATTACTTCCCATCAACTCTTGATCTTCTTTACCTGATTGTTGCTTCAAAGTATTTCAGCAAAGATGATATGTCCTCTGCAGTTGCTCTTTATCTCAGTGTCTTCATGAAAGTTTTGAAGCACTTCTCCTAGGCAGTGAGGCTGCCTGTGCTGCCTGAATCTGAAGCATGTTTTTTACTAACAAAGCAAAGGTTTAGTGCTAAACTTATTGTATTAATCAGACAAGGCAGTCAAGACTTTTTTGATAGCTAAATATTGTCTTTGCCAGAATATCTATTTTGAAGATTGTTCATACATAGGAACTTAATGAAAATCATGACTCTGGACTAGTTGCTTTAGAGTAATGATGTCAATATAGAATTTGGAGTGGGATTCTCTCATTCTGGAATAAATAAGCAATTTCAGAGCTGAGTAAAAATAGACACAATCAAGATTACATTATGGCCAATCTAAAGAGACTGCTTTGCCTACCCTTCCCTTTGCAGAACCCATCACTCAACAATGGTGTGAGGACAACCCCTCAGTCTGCCCAGAGTAAGTGCTAACACTTCCTGCAGTCCCACCGCTTCAGCCCCCTGACCCTGGCAGCTGACTACATTGGCCCTGGGAAGGACCAGATGATATTTCCTCCTCCATCAGCTCCAGGCACATGCCAAGTGCTTCTCTGATTCACATTTCTGCGCTCCTTTTCTCTCCCATGTCTTCTGTTCTTTCTATAATTTACTTTCCATCTTGCCTGTTATAGATTAAAAAAAATAAAAAAACCCTGATCTAGCCAGCCAAGATTACGTCACTACTTTTATTTATTTATGTTCCTGCATTTCTGTGAGCCTGTGACCAAAAATACGACAAAAAAAGCGCAATGCCTTAAATAGCCTGCCCGTGCTGGAGCATGCCTGGCACTGATAAGACAGCGTGCCGTCTCTCTCCAGCACGGAGGTCTCGCTGTGACTCAGCTCCAGAAGCTGTTTTCTAGCTTTGCTTTCTTTTCTCTCTCTTTTTCGTATGTACTTGGTTTTGCTTTCTCTTTCCAGAAAGCACAATCGGACTTCAGTAATAACAGTAGCAGAAACAACCCCAATATCTCTTCATTAAAACTTCTTTTCTCAGAAAAGGCAGTTGCAGCATCTCTAACACTGTCTAACCATGGTCAGAAAGAGGTTTCTTCATGACAATGGATCTGTATTGAGGAAGACCATTCAAAAGCAAAAGCCTCAATATTTTGCATTTGAGATGCTTTCATGTCTTTCATTCTGCTTTCTGGAGTCAGAGATCTTTGTATTCAAAGGCCCAAACATTATTTATAGCACTTTACAGAGACAGACCCATCAGCACTCAGGCTCTCCAGACCCCTTCATCCGCTTTTCGTTAGCATTGTACTGCCAGCTCATGACATTTAGCAAATGAGAAACTGAGACACAGGCACACAAGAGTACTCCACAAAAATGGGCTTGTGACTTCGCAAACCCCACAGAAGCCACTCAAGTAGCCTTCCTCCCTTGGAGGAACTACAGGTTTATTTATTAGCAAAAGGTCAGCTATGCTATCTCTTACAGTCATCCGTAACACCTTCTTCCAGCCCATTGCTTCAGTTAATTTGGATTTTGCATTTTACTCCACAAGAACAGCAGAATTTGACCTGGCATTTTCACTTCTTGCTGGTGCCGGGGGTCACTTTCTCGCGCTCAGCCTTAGAGAACAACATTAATCCCACAGCACTATGAGGCAATGATTGCACAGGACAAGGGAAATTATAGAAGTGATAAACTCTGCAACGGGCGCTTTCATGTCTCCACCCCACTAATTCCTGCTCAGATCTTGGAGAAGCTCTTAGCCTCTCCCTTGTGCCCCTACACCCAGTCAGAACAGGCATTGGATCAACCCCAGACCACAATCCCCAACCCACCTTCTGTAAGCGGATACATTTTGCGTTTAATATCACGCTAAATTAAAATATGGCAGGCCACATCAAGCTTTTATTTCACGTACAATAAAAGGGTTTCCTCAGTCATAAAAAAAATGGGCAAGGAGACGGGGAAGAGGCCACCACACAACAAATTCTTTCCTTACGGTCTAGAGAATTTGCGGGGGTGGGTTAGGGGGGAAATTTGCCAGTTAATAAAGTGTCATGTATGAATTATACGTCAGGACCGGCCCCAAACATGAACCAGACATGGTTTGGTGTGCTGGGATTGCTTCACTGGCACAGTGCAGGATCACATCCAGTTCTGCAGGCTCGCATACACGCTTATCTCCAAGGTCTAAGTTCCTCTTGCCTCCAGTTAGACAACGAAGGACGTGTGTAAGTATTCATATGCTGAAGGACTTAGCTTTACAAAGAGCACTTTGTTCTCCAAAGGTTACCCAAACTAGAAGAAACACTGAAACAACGAAAACATCACAACTGTTTACCTTCTTGGTTAAAAAAAACGATGTAGCATTGAAATACATCCACCTTATAAATATACTTACATTTTCCCCAACATTTTTTCTGGTGGACAAGATGCATATGCTAATAATAAATTTCTGTACCTAAAATTCATACACATCACTAGAAGAAAATTCATTGACTTGAAAGGGACATTGTAGAAGCCCAGGACAGCAGCTCAACTGCTCTTCCAAATTGAAACCAAAACTGATTTTAAAATCATTGCAGAAATGATGCTTTGTAAAGATGCTGGCATTAAACCCCCTTACCATAAGGAATAAAGGATTTGTATATTCTATGCATTACTTACCCTACTACCAGCCTCAGGACAGTGCTGGGCACTTTAGTGACAACAAGAGATACACAGCCCTCACCCCAAAGTCCTTGCAACGTGGGTATAAAACCCCAGCCGGGTGGCAACAGACCTGCCGATAAGCTTATAGGAAAACCAGAACAACTTGCATCAAGATGAAAAGCAGTGTGTTTCTACACCCCAACTGCCTAACCATTCATCTTTCTCATGCTATATTTATCTGCCACTCATAACAGTTTGTTTTATAGTGCTTTTTTGTGTGGCTACAGTAGCCTTCCAGATTTACACAAGGAAAGGAGCAGGGCTTTCAGCAAGCACGTCTGTCGCACACAGGCGCAGTCAAGTTTGCTCCTTCACCTCCCAGCTGAAGCCTGGCCAGGACAGCACAGGGACTGCACATGTAGTCATCCTTTTATCATCCGTATTTCTCTTTTCCGTGGCACAGTGGAGCTCTGTCGAAGCCTCGTTGCGTTAGCGCGGTTGTGGTAATTTTAATACGGGGTACCGCAGCAGAACGAGTACATTTACTGCTGTGCTGCACAAACACCACGTCATGAGCGGAGCACGCCGAGGACTCCCACAACTTCCACACCACATACCTCCCATGCAGCGATCCTGATAAATACTTCAGAAGGGGGGCGGGGGGGAGGGAGAAGGAGGGGACGGGGGGGTGGGAACAGGATATTTTAATTGACTTGACACTAAATTCCTCTCCCTGCATTGAATCAACTGAGCATTAAACTCATGTGTCTGTTATGGTATGTGGAAATGTGTCAGGGTACACACGTAAGTGTTTCCAGTCGCTCACTGAGTTATTTTCTTGTTGAGTAAAAATAATGTGAAAGTCATTAAAGGAAAGACCAACAGAATCTGATAACAAGATGCAACAGTTCTCTAACGTTTTGGGGCAATCCAAACAATTTCAGACGAGAAATATAACTTTTCAGTACTTCCTCCTAATATTCACTAGAGGTGAAGTATTTCTTGCAGTGAAACTGAAAGCTTTTAGGGGGAGTTGGTTTGATAGGAGTTTGGGGGTTTTTTTGTTGCTACTGTATCAGCTTGGGAGTTTTTTACAGAGTAAGATTAAGGGAAGATGAAAAAATTCATTATTTGTTCTGTTGTGTTTCAAATTAGATCCCTGATAATGCCGGAGCAAAATATTTTGTGAAATAAGATGTACATTTTTCTGACTTAAAGTATTTTCCATTTAAAATTATATTTAAAACAAAACAAAACCCCCAAAACAGAATTGAAAGGAAAGGCCCCAAAATGCTTGAAACAAAATATTTTAATTGAATGAAGGAAATTTTTTTTCAGACTTTTGGTACATGTGAAATTAAGAGATATTAATGAGAAAATGCGTAACATCTTGGAAAACTATGCCAGCAATGTTCACAGGACAGAGTAACCATGATGCCATCCCTTCTGTTGAAAAATAAGAGAGGGCCAAATTTCCTGTTGGTCTAATTCTAGCAAAGGACATTAGACCAGGAGAGGATTTGTCCTCCAGAGAGAAAATGATCTTGTTTTCTTGTAGCAGAGCATCTCTGGGCTGGTGTGAATCACCAGGATACAGCAGACGATGTGGCCTCACTTTTTTTCAGCAATGCCCATCAAAATGCTGGTGCTAGCCCGCGGGGTTTTATGGCAGCAAGAGATCTTCTCTGGTGCAGGGATTTGTACAGACCAGGCTTTGTACTGGAATAAAAGCAGCAAGTCCTTTCAGGCCAAAGTCCCTGAAGTCACTGCATTTGTTTGTGTGATGCCCAAGATTTCTAAGCTGCTCCCCATTCTTTATTTTTTCTTGAAATTATGTTTTAAACTGCTGAGGGGCAAAATACTGCTCTGCTGCCCATCCATCACCATGCAGGGGCTGGAGAGCGATGGAGGGCAGTGGCAAAAGGAGCGGGGCTTTTCAAACGCGGCACCCGGTCCAATCTATTGTTATCTAACTCACCCGGGGAAAACAGAGTCCGATATTTCCCTTGAATCCAAAATGATCTACCACAGCAATTTTCATTACTCCAAGAAAAAGAGAGCGAGAAGGGAGGGGGGGGGAAAAAGACATTACTTCTCTGAATTACACGCCACTTTCATAATTCTCCCTGAAGTACCACACAGGGACTGTGTTGAAGGGAGGAAAATGAAAACAGCTGTGGAGGTTTTGGGTTACACTGCAGCTCCGTGCTGCCTTTGGCCCTTGCCCACCACTGCAGTTTGTTCTAATCCCGGTCGTGAATGTCCGTATTTGTTACCGTTCGCTAAGGCAAGTCTTCTGCCTCTTGGAATAATAAAAACTGTTGTGTGCTTATCTGCTAAGCTTCTTCGACAGTTGCAAAAAGTCATCAAGTCAGCAACGCGCCCGGCGCCCAGGGCTGTCATTCAAAGGGGCTGCCCACGACACTGCTCGTGGATGGGGCTTGTGTGCAGGCAGGAACTTCACGGCTGGGGGAATTCAGTGCCCCCCATAGCGCTGGCATTGCCCTCACACCCCAGAGCTCTCCTTTCTGCCTGTCTTTTTTTTTTTGTCCTTTTTAATTTCTGCTACACATATCCAAAACAAAGAAGGAATCTCCATCAATAAACCCGCTCCCAAAATAGGTCGCATCATCTTCGGAAGGGATTTTGGCTCCCAAGACAGATTTTGATGAATATGAGGTGGCTTGCTTTCAGCAGGGCTGTGATTTAGAGCCACACAGTCCTTCCATTCCTCGCTCTCAGCCCTGCTGAGCTGGCCAAGTCTTCCCTCTGTCCTCTGCTCTCCCTTCAGGTCCGCTGTGCTGCCATACTATTTCCTGCTGCTGGGCTCCCATTTTCTCTCTAATCCCTGACTTCCTCCACACTCTCCAAATAGTTCTCCTTGCCCTCAACTTTATTAACTTAAGCTGTTTATTCTTTTGCCACTAGAAAGCAATTCTGTGCATTCCCTTTTCCTCTCTTCCCGAAGTCCCTCTACCCCCATCCCCAACTTCGCTGCACGCTGAGAAACCATTTGTCTCTATGAAGAACCGTGCATATTTTTTCCCCAATGCATTTGGGAGGGATAAGCTGGGGGGGGGCTGGGGGTAAGTTCCTGGCAGCTCCCCACTGGAGGATCGTATCTGGTTTTAATTTAGATAGTTAAAAATCTCAGCCCCACTGGAATCTGGAGTAGAAGCGTGTGTGCGTCTCTGCGTGTGTGGTTGTATAGGCGCGCATTGTTTTTGTCTGTATGGAAATAGGGTGACATGTTTATTGTGTGTGTGCACGCGTGTTGCTTTTGCTTATGTGGAAACGGCACAACGTGTTGTTTGCAGCCTGAGAAATGCTTATGTCTGCATTACATCCTCGCAGAGCTCGCTGAGCCTGAAGTTTCTATCCCTGTGGGAAAGTTTGAGAGAGCAGCCGACTGTGACACCCACTAAGTATCAACCAGCTTCTCCACAGTAACCTGAAAGCTTCCCTCGGGAAAGCCAGCTCACAGCACAGGACCTCAGGTGGAGAAGCACAACAGAGAGCAGGAGCTCAGCCACAGCCACGGATTTGGAAAAATGAGCACCTGTGCTTAAGTAACTCCAGTCCTGCACAAAGCAACAACAGCACGGTGCAAACCGGGGTTACATCACCAAAGGATGACCAAGATGGGCAGCACAGGACCATGTGCCCAGTCATGGCCAAGGAAAGCCGGCAAGCAACTGTTTTTACTGATATATCTCTCCTTAGCAGCAACATTAGAGAGCTCAGCTGTATTTTGTACTCCTCAGCCCCAAAACCTGAGAACCCCTGCTTCCATGCAGCACACACATGTATCAATAAGTAAAAAAATCACATGTGAGACTATACATGTATCTACACACATGAGCACCTACACAATCTACCATGCAGGCGAACGCGGGGCTATGGAAAGCTCCATGCTAAGGTCCCAAGGCACTGTGGAGGTGAGGCTGGGGTAATGCCTCTGCCTCTAATGCAGTTCACTTCCTCTCTGGATCCCAGCAGAAGTGACTTATTACAGGAGCTTATAAAAATTTCCCTGAAGAATAATTGCAAAATGAAATAAATTGCATTAAGTGGTGGCCAATAATTTCATGGGGATGGAGGCTATTAGACCAGCAGGGGAGGTCCTCATCTCCACTCCGCCCCACTTCAACTACAACAATTCCTGTCTAAAGGGCAACATATTCAGAACATCTTTTTAAGGGGCAATTAATTGTGTGACCATCAAAGAGGGGCCGAAAGCAATGACTGCCCAGAGCTGCTCATGGCAATGGGTATAACCCAGCAGTGGGGCTCAGCCCCGCGCAGACAGACAGACAGACACTCACGAGCCTGCTTCCAGTGCTTCACTGTCCGTTCAGCTAAAAAGTTTTTTTCCGATGGATACAAAGCCGCCTTTCCACAGTCTAAGCCTACCACTCCATATGTTATGCACAGCACACGGTGGGCACAGCTTATTCACTGGACTGCAGCTCCTTTGGGATATTTGGAAAATATTCTTGAGTCTCCCTCAGTCTCTAACCTACAGAGTGCACTTCATCTGTCGACTCATCTTTAGACACCTCTGGAAACCTCAACTCCTTCTTGTTCTCTTTTTTCCTGTGCTCCTGAATTGCCAAAGGAAAATATTCCCTGTAGCATCAACCAGTAATTTTGGCCTCTGCTCAACAACTGAACCAAAAGGAGATATTCTTATGAGATGGAAAAAAGAGAGCCCAGCATGTTCCCTCCCTCTTTTCGTCTTCCTCCAAAAAAGTAAAATAAAAAAATCACACAAGTGATGAAAAATGGGCCATGTGTAAAGAACTGCAGACCCCAGGGGCAGCCCTGGATTGAACTCCCTATTTATACATGGTTTTACATTATTATTTACTACAGTAATCAATGTAAAAACACTGCCTAACCTAGCAACCCCTGTGTCATATGGTGTGTATACATCACCTCTGGGAAGCAGGTCAGCTCTATAAAGAAAATCAGCCATATTTAACATGAAACTCTGTAGTTTTTACAATGTTTTTAAAAATGTTTTACAACATGTAGAAATGCTTCCATAAAAGTAGACTTATTAATCCCAGTTTTAAGCTGTCTTTTAAAATGTAGTTTTCTTACACAAATATTTTCCTTGTCTCCCCACTGCTCCCCACTCTCACTTTTAAATAATGTTATAATAGAAAAGAAACCAGGTCCTCAGACCAAGAAGGCAGCTCAGCACTGCTCACCTCCACAGACCCTCAATTTCACCCCAGAAGATGTGTTACAGGGGAGAGAGAGGATAGTTGCCTACTCTGGAGGAGACAACCCTCCTCGTTGTTGTTGGCAATGTGGGATATCTGCAGGATTTAAAATGTTTTCTTACATTCACCCCAAGACTGAAAGTCTTTGCCCCAAACGTGAAGTTCTCAACCAAGAAGCCTAAATTAGAAACCTAACTGGGTCCCTTTCTCCAACAAGGGAAAGCTATAGACAACTTGGATCTGAATTGCTCTCTGGAGATGCCTGTCCCTTATTAATGCTGGAAAGAGCCTAGCATAATTACATGCCTAATTGAGGAACAAGAGGCAAAACAAACCCAGATTCTATTCCTGGAGATGCCTCCCTATTTGGCACCCACCACCAGTCTCCCCGGAACCCAAAGATTTCCGCCCACAGCACCCTGGCTGTGTCCTGCCCCTCCCAGTGGGGCTGGATCTTCCCACCACAGTGTCAGAGGTACCACGGGTCCAACCAAGCAGCATCTGTGCTGCACAAAAGGGACAACATCATCACGCCTCCAGTCTAACCCAGGTATGCAAGGGGCCACCAACAGCATCGCTTCAGGTCCTGGCCACCCAGGAAACTGCAATTCAACACTTCACTCATGGAGTCGAGCAGAGAGACCCCAGGATCAACCAGGAAGGGCACTACTCTCATAGCAGAGAATCTGGGCACTGCAGGAGTTGCTGCAGCAATGCCAGACCCCACTCCGGGACAGCCCGGCAGCTCCCAGTACCTGTGCCCTGGGAAGGGGTGTGACACAGAGGGTAAGTGCTGCAACAAGCAGCACAGCTGAGCCTGCAGCCTTCCCACCTGATCAAAGTCACAAGTGAAGTTCATTTTTGCAAGACCATGGCTTAAGTCTGCCCAGGAACATCAGAAAAGCATGGTATAAATTGCAGGTCTATATCATTCCTTTTGCAATGAGCAATATGTTAAAATATGTCTATTGTGTTGTCATTTAAAGTTTCCATCAGACAGACAAAAATTAGCTGTCAGATAAAATAAGCTGCCCTGTCCGCCCCTATTTTTACTCCTTATAGCAACTCAATTGAGTCACAGCCCATTTTAGAGATGGCAAAACTGAGACATGGAAGTCCTAGTAACTTGCCTGAAGTCACATCATTTTTCTAAATCCTAACAGCCAGTGTTCAAAAGGATCACATCTTTACAGTAAGGACAGGATGCTGCAACATTTCAGCGACAGGGGACAGGATTGCTGGTCCCTGCCAGCTGGCTAAACCCATTCGCACCCTTTAGCAGCCCCATCTCTGTAATAAGCTTGACCGCTCCACCAGGAAGGATGCTGTTTATCTTTCCCCCCGCACAACCCCACTTGACATCTTCCCTTGCTGGTCCTTCATTGGACCCAGATTTCTACTCTGCTGTTTTTGCAGCAGTAGAACTTTGGCTCCTGGCAGACTGCAGAGATATTTCTGTCGGCAGCTCAGGAATTCCCTTTGTGTCTTTCTTGTGTTTAGGCTCACCTTGATGCTAGTCTCTGACCCCTCTTTAATGCAGAGGAATGTGTGAAAAATGTACTCCTATTTTCATTAAGAACTCATTTAAATTCACCAAAAGGTGACCCAGCTCCCTCCACTGAGGCTATATTGTTCTCTGCAGAGCTGTTTTATTTCTGACTTTGAGCTCAACAGAAAAGAGAGATCTAGTGTCCACTCAAACAGTTTAATTCTTTGGCACCAACAATGAATAAAACAACATGGAGACACATTTGAGGTACATTTCTTATACTCATAAACAGTCTGACCAGCTACGAGGAAAGGCTGCATGTCCCCGGGGTGTAGCATCCTCCACTTAGTTTTCTTAATTAGCAACTGTGCTAAGAATGGGAATTTGATTTTCCATTAAAAACTTAGAAAAATATTTGCTTTGTTTATTTGTTTTTATAACACACAAGACGAATGTCAAACTCCTCAGTTCTACTCTGGTTTGTTTTGTTGTTTTGACAAGTGAAAAATTTAAAATCCTAGACTTGAAGCATTTTGGGGGCTGATCTGGAAAAGGTGCCAATGCAAACATTGCCATGCTTTGAGCAAACTTCATCCAAAAAAGAAAATAAAGGAGAAAACATTTTTCATCCAAAAAGCACTTTGGAAAATTGAAGTCCAATTGTCAACTCACTTTATTCTCAATCTATTTCTCCCAGTCCCTTTATCTCCTGTGTGCTTTGAGCTGGCCACGTTGCAGCAATGCAAGCAGCTGTACCACAGCAGTCTACAGGCACGTCACAGAGATGCGCAGAGCTGGAAGCAGCACCAGTGCATCAGGAGAGGCAGCCAAGGCCCTTGCCTGGAAGACTTCATAATTTTCAGCAATGTGAGGGGTAGAGAAGGCAAGAGCTTCTCCCCTAACTGGAGAGAAGGTGAGGAAGGTGTAGGGAGAAAAAAGGTTGCAGGAGTTGTAGTATTCTCCTTTATTTATCAATTATCTATTATCTGTTACCTGCCCAAGACACATTCACCAATCTGCTCAACAACATCCCTTTCCAGTGCACTGACCGCAAAATTACTGTTCCTTTCTCTCAGCACAGCGGGACCACGGGGCAGACAGAGAACCACGGTGACTCTTCTGTAAGCACCTTAATTGAAGGAGACTTGCCCTGGTGTTGATGTCCCCAACATGCCAGGAGAAGATGGCTACCCAGCCTAAGCCATGACCAGCTGGAGTTTTCCTTATTTGTGTATTTGGTTTTTGGGGGGAGGGGGGGGAGGAAAAGGTCTTAATACAATTTATTTTTTAAATGAACCTATTTAAAACTATGGATGCTGACTTTTCAATAGTCTTCTGGGGGCTGTTACAAAGGGGCCCTAGTTGAAATCTATCTGAAGGGAGTTAACCACAGCCCTTTGCTCACACATGTGGTATAAAACAGGCTCTTTATTGCTTTTCTTTACTCCATACACACACATTTAAGATACACAAAGTAGAGCTTTTCTAAATATCTTACAAGTGTGTTTGTGTGTACGCTGAGTTTATGGCAGAAAGTGAAACGTAATTCTGCCCTCAATTAAGGAAACCTGTGAGCAAGCGGACTCAACATGAAGCTCCACACAAGAGCCAGTAGGGAGCTCCTGGCGGAATATGTAACACAGCCTAGTGAAGCTTGGAGATGACAAACACCCTGGTCTTATCAGCAGAATGAGTTCGTACTCCAAGATTTCAGCCAGTGCATTGGGGAAGGATGCCAGACTCAAGACTCATACATCTCCCCTCAGAGAAAAAAAAGCCTCTATGTCTAAAGGTCAGACTTGCAAAAAGCCAAGGCTTGGATTCATCTCCTCTAGCTTTTAGGCACACAAGTTGAAGCACACAAGTTGAGAGCATGGTCACCTAAGTCTCCCTCTGGGGTCAAAAGACAGAAATCAGCTTGTTAGGGGCAGGCTTAAGGCCTTAGACCACACCCAAAACACCTCTCTGCTGCCTGTCCAACCACCTGGGCTCAGGCTGGGGGTCTGCAAGACCATCTGCATGTCCTCCTCTCCCCCAGGCAGCGTTGCAATTGCACGACTTCAGCCTTTGAGAGGAATGATTCAGACTTCGTCCATCACACCCAAAGCCAGTGCACCAGGGAAGGAATATTTGGACCACCTACCATTGCACACAGGACAAACGCAGGCGTCAGCGATGACATCGGTGGTTCAAAAGCGATGAGAAGTTCAGGCCACCCAACTCCCCATGATGCCAGATCCCAGGTCCTTAACCACAGAGTTAAAAGACAGGAAGCTGTGCTTCAGTCATCTCATAGTGTCATGGAATTGCCACACTACCTCTCCCCCTTGACCATGAAGAGCAGTAAGGAACGAGGATCACTGGGTGAGAGATCAGCTAAACATCTCTTCCCTGTCACACAAAGTGCCCTGAGATGGTTCTAGACCCTTTCTAGCCACCTTAGCGTTAAGATTTGCACCCATTTCCAACAGCAGCATTTTCAGAATCCTGGAGGTGTCACGCATTGGGTGCTTCACGAAGGGACAGAAGCTGAAGCCGAGCTCCCACCAGCTGAAACCACCATGTGAAGACTTGGCCCAAAGTTGGCATCCTAATGTTTTAAGATCCCACAAACTGCAAATCAAACCCCTGTTTTAACCTTCTGGGGGTTTGGGAGCTCTGCTTTGTTGTGCTAATGCGCTTTTAACGTTGTTTCTTCCCTGGTATGCGTATTATATTAGCACACATGCACACGCGCACCCTGTGTACACAGAAAGTCTATAAAACAGGGCACTCGTATAATTTTAAAATAGACAAATCAGTTTAAAGCATTAAAGCAAATCTGGTAAAAGAAAATCTCTCCTGGGTTGACATTTTGTTTGCCAAGTTTTAGCTTGGAATGAGTTTTTATGACTGAGTTATAAACCCTCGAAAATAGTGGTTTATAATGGAAATCTTGACAAATCCTTAACACAGGCCCCATTGTAACATATTCTGTACATACCCCATTGATCTATGGTAATAACAAGTCTTATATAAAACATTTTAACCATGGGAGTGACATGGTTATCTAGAGGCTTCCAAAAATATTTTTCAAATAAATAGGTGGCTTTTTCAATTGGGCAAACCCAAGGAAATGAACATTAAAAATGACATTTAAATATTCATCTGGATTTAAAAAATGAAAAAAAAAAAAATAAAGAAAGAAAAAAAGACAAAAATCATAATAATCCAGAACCCATCATGTTTCTTTGGCAGAAAAGCAGCCACTGACTAAGCAGCAATTCTGCTCTAACTCCCAGTGCAGGGTGGGGTATTAGCCACAAGCAACAGAAATTACCTTCTTAGAGGATTAGCTGAAGGCCTGAAACAATAAGCAACCTATAAGACAAGCTATTCCCTGAGCAAACAAGCTGATAAAACTGGGATTCAAAGGATTTTCATGCTAGGTCCCCAAAACCTTCCTCCCTCCCACAAGACACACGCCACCTTTGCCCTGGCAGCTCCCCACCACTGCCCTATCTTGGGCTTAGCCCAGGCTCAGGCTACCTGATATGTTTAGCCTAGGTACCACACACTTCAAGCTCTGCTGAGGCCAGAGATGAGGAGCTGTGCATTTTCTCCTTCCCTCAGTATTACAAGTGGTGTGATGGATGCTTCAGGGATGGGACAAGGTGAGGGGCAGAACAGTTTGCTTTCCCCAGCATCTTCCATCCTTAAACCTGTGTTTGACCACAACATTTGATCCTGGACCCACAAGCCGAAGGGTCCCCCTAGACTCCAAAACATGGATATCTTTAGATGGACAACCTCTCTGGCGGTGAAGAAAAGCAAATACTAATTTTCAAGGCAATTATATCTGCAGAAGTATTTTTAGTCCACTAATTAGTGAATGCTGAAGCAGCAGATGCATCAATCCAAGCAGCAATAAAAACTCCTTTATTTCTCAGCTGCTGTTAGAAACTCTGTCTCTTTGAGATATTTTTAAAACATGAGTTTTTCTAGTACCTGAAAAAATCATGGTTTTCACTACTTAGCCTTATGTTGTTCTCATCAGATAAGGAGGTTCAAGTGCACAGATGGGAAACTGAGGCATGTAAACTATGAGGAACTAGGGGTATTTCAGACTTTTTGAAGGTATTGAGATATTGAATTGGACACGCAAACAAGATACCAAGAGATTTTTGTGAACTGGGGTGCAAAGGAAGAAACCACATAATGTGGATTAATTCGCTTTAAGGTAACGTATCTTGTTTAAGTGAGTTTTCCAGGCTCTCTTGTTAATCAGTTTAAGAAGGCACCTTTATGAGATGAGATGAGATGATTCACTATCTGGACATACTTGTCTCTCTTTTCCTGATTGCGGAAGGAAACTAAATAAGCAAGCTCAAAAAGTACCCTGAAGTGAGCTGAATGGCTTGTCTTGGCAGAGCAATTTACACTTGCACCTCCATTGTCCAGACAAGCCTGAAACTATCTCATACACATCCAAACAAAGTGTAAAAATGGGTATTTTGAGTGTGCATAAATGGGTACATGAAATAAAGCTGCTTCTACACAGACACACGCACACAGAAGTACAGTCTCTGTAAGCCAAATTTGCTCTCACTGATAGCAACAACTTCCTCTTCATGCAGTCATCCCAGATTGTAGGTCAGAATTCCTGCACTTGCATCCAAAGGAGTAAGCCATTTCCATCTTTGATGCATTCCTCTTACTTCCATCGAAACCGATTACTACACTGCCACTTTAGCATGAACATAAATTTTTCCGACTTAACATGTTGCTTTAGGACTCAGTTCCACTCGACAGTAGACTTCCATATGTGCTGTAATGTTTGTGTTTCTAAGCAATGCCTCGGCAACCACATCAGGGTTGCCGAAAGACGAAAACGAAAAGCCTGCTTTTTCATTTTCTTTTTCTGGTGATTGCAGTTGGAAACTTGAAGTAAAAGAAGGTGGTCTACCTTCCCAAGAAGAAATGTAGCCTACAGATCCAATATGTTGTTAACACACACAAAAGAGATTTTAGTGGCATGCATCTATTTTAGAAAAAAAATAAATATGCATCATTGGGATTAGATTGGGAGAAAACAGTGTTAATTTGCTGACATGAGAGGCATTGCAAAATATCTTATCCTTGTGGAAAATGCCAGCAGGTGTTGTCTAGGGATGCTTTTTTCCTTTTTAAATGCCAGAGTATTTCCATACACACAGTTCTGGAAACATCCTTTTGCATATTTTGTTGAGCAGTTGACAAATTAGCTGCATAAACTTGCATGAATTCCATTCCCCAGCTATTCAATGAGCAAGCAACAGTTCATTCAGATGCCTTGACCAGAGAGGATAACAGCTTTCCTTTTTTTTTTTTTTTTTTAAAGGGCAAGATCTAAATCTCATTGAAGTTCATGGAGAGATGCAGATGTTTCAGGATCATTATGAAAATCTGGTCCGACGCATACTATAGAATTTCGCTCAGCTGCTTCTGTAGCACGCCCTAGAATTTATGCTCAACTGAAGACCTGCCCCATTATTTTGGTGGGCTTGAGAATCAAGCATTTTTGCCTTAGTTCTAGAAAGCATTTAAACACGTGCTTAAGTCCCTCCCTAGTCAATAAAAGCACTTAAACACATACTTTGTTCCTGCTGAAGTCAACTTGATGTTAGCACAGCAAGTAGCTCACTGAGCAGAACAGATTGCTAACGGCGAGCCCCAGTGAACTGCATTACTGCTCTGCAGCTTAGAAATGGAGATGCAGTTCTTCATATTTATAATAATCAAGCAAAGGACTTGCCATCCCCAGTCGTATCTGAGGATATTAGGGTTTGGTCTCACCTGGAGCTGGGATGCAAAGTTGAAAGTATGTATTTGTAGGTGCTTTTCACATCAGACTTTTAACAGTACGCTTCAGCCAGGCCAAAGCAAGTTTTTCAGTGCTCCTGTTCAGCGTGTGTTGGGAGATATCTACATGCAATGTAGCCCATGCCAGCACTGAGGTGATCGCTTTCCCCCACCCCTCCCAGCCACAGACACACAGAACTGCCCATGGCAAAGGGCACCCAAGCTCCTCTGACATCTGTTTCAAGAACGCTAAACTGCTCCAGTGGAAAACCTTCCCCTGGTCCCCTCTATGTCAAACTGTGGGCATCTTCCTATTGAACCAACCACCAAGTAAAACTCTAGCTCTTTGCCTCTCCACCCCCACGGAGGTTTCCCCAGTCCCTCAGCTGCCTCCCACCACACACAGCCAGCTCCTCTGTGTCTCAGTGAGGCTGTGAGACATCCTGGCTGCCTCTGCCTTTCCTCCTCCCCATTTAGAAATTTATTCTAACCTCAGTGAAGTGGTTAGGGGCACTTAAGAGCCAGTTATGGCTCATTAGAGGCTGTGCGAAGTTGGTGGGAGCGAGGAAGGTGCCGAGAGCTGCTATGGCCAGGTTTAACGGCATTTTCCTCCCCGCTGATGGTACCTGGATTCAAGGGGGCAGCAAGACTCCTGTGAAAGAGTCTAAAAAAGAGCAGCCAGTGTTTTCATCCTGGTCCACAGCAATTTTGACATCTCCCTTTGAAGCCCAGCACTGATAGTCCAAACCCCAAATGCTGCTCCCTTACCTCACTGGAGGAGTGGGCTCTGTGCACCAACCTCCTGCTCCCCAGTACCCACGTCTACGGTGAGCAGGGCTTGCTCTGCCCATGCTACAGGGCAAAGTCCCAGAGAAATGAAAGTTACTGTAATTATAGCTTGCCTGAACATATGGTTTCAAGGATCTTTCAGCGTGTAAAATGCATGAATATGCATCATAACTAGATGTCACCGCTTAAGTTACATAATCCTGCACAAACATATATTTAAGAAGGACTCAACATCCTCTGTTTTATAAGGGGCTTTAGCTGTGATTAATTCTCTGAGCTTATTAATCACAACATGTGTTAGTGTTTGATAAATTGCCCAAAAGTTGCATTAGCTAATAAGTATAAGAACAAAACGAAATAGTTTCATCTGTTTTTATAATAAGACAAAGAGCATCATGGGAGCATACACGGTGGTCATGAATAAAAGAGAAACATTCATTTATGATAATTGGTTTCAGCTCCCCGTTTGGCTGGTTCTTGTGACCTAAATGTATCCAGTTGTTTCCTTTCTTTCCCGTTGGTTTTTGGGTCACTCCTAATGGTTTAATTCAACAAAAAATGTCTACCATTTCCTGTAACCTCTGTCTTTTTTCATTCCTCCTTCCAAAATGTTTTTTTCTGTGCAGCATCTAGAGAAATCTCTCTCTCTCTCTGTTTCCTTCCAAGTGAACAAAGTCAATATTGTTGACAGAGAAAAGGTTTAACTCCAGGCAAAAGGGAAAAAAAAAAGTAATAGTCATTTATTTGTCTCCACTTTTGAGTTCACAAGGGGTTTTTGTTTGATCCTGGCGGTCAAGACTTTGACACGGAACATGCCCCCTCTGACCATGAACAATTTATGGAGGGAGAAAGAGACAAAAATCCTCATTCATGTTTAAGAAAGCAAAGGAAATGGCTGTAGATTAATATTTGTGCATTTGTAGCAAATTTTCTGATAGGTCTGTAATACATTCAGCCACCCTGGTTGAGAAACACAAGAGGCGAAACTCAGCCCTGGAGAGTTGAGTTTTGTTACTCTTGGACACCTTTCAAAACATCAGCCCTCATTCTGCTTTTCTTAGGGCAATTTTTTTCTTCCAGCAGAGAGTGAAAAATATTGTATGGCATTTGCAAGAAGGAGGTGCACGCTGGCTGGGGTTACCTTGAAGTACAAGCAGGGAGCACTTGCCATGCTCCTTCCATTTGCACTCACACCTGATGCCCCTTGAACATCACAAAGTGGTTTTACATCTCCCATTTTTCTGCTCAAAGCAAAATTAATGAATTTTCTAGCACAACATCCTTAGTTCAGGAGGGTGGGGGATGCTGCGTACTGGGATGCCAGGAGGCTGTTACCACTTGGTAGAGATGTCCTACCACATACCATCAGAAGTCTCTGTTTCCAGTTATATTCACCACATAAAAACTATTTGGGCTGAAATTCTCCTTTGCCAGGTGTCTGCCTCCAGCAGAATTTTCTAGGAAATTACAGGGAGGGTGGGAGAGGGAAAGGCCTGGTAGTTTTCCAACACAAGATTAGAGAAAAGTGCTTAGTTGATGCAAAAACAAATTCTAACAATTATTTTTTGGAGGCTCTCTCACATCTCCGTCCTCTGGAAAGGGGACTGGAAATTTGGTGTCACCCTGGGAACAAGTATGTGCCTTTTGCATCCAAATTCGGTGAAGTGAAAAGCCTTTGAAAACATCCCACTGGAGATTTATTAGCCTTTGGGAGAAAAACCTCTACAGATTCTGTCTGCCTTGATCTCACTCCATTTGAGGGCTTCGGGGATTGCTCAGGACTTTCCTTGCTATGACTCCCGTCTTGGCTGTTCGACACAACTGTGGCTCCGGGCACAGGAAGAGAGAGCGAGAAAGCCATCTCCATCACCTCAACCTCTGGGCTCCCCCCATAATCCCTCGCTGCCCAAATCATGCAAAAAAAGGAACTGCAAAGCAGAAGAAATGAGGGAAGGACCAGGGAGAAGCCAGGAGCAAACACTCAGGGGAGAGATTGAGCTCATGGGGACACTTTGTATGGCATAAGGAAATTGGGATCAGGCAGAAAAATGAGGCAGGATAGTCTTGCATTGATACATAATAAAAGCATAAATAAAACATACGCACAAGGAAGTGAATGAAGGCCACAGATATAGCCTTAATTCTCATGTTTCAATGCCTCCAAGTTTCAGACTTATATTTCTCATATGTAACAGTTTGTGTCTGTAGTTATTTCTGGAGCACTCAGAATTCTGCATCAGACCAGAATACCAAGCAGCAAAACACCTCACTGCTACCTAGGCTCGATATTAGGAAAAAATTCTTCACTGAGAGGGTGATTGGCCATTGGAACGCGCTGCCTGGGGAGGTGGTGGAGTCACCGTCCCTGGAGGTGTTTAAAGGGAGATTGGATGAGGCACTTAGTGTCGTGGTTTAGATGACAAGTAGGTGTTGGTGTTGGGTCATAGGCTGGACTTGATGATCTCAAAGGTCTTTTCCAGCCTTGTGATACTGTGATACCTCAGCCACCCACTGAAACAGCTACTGGTCTAGAAAGACATAGAAGGAAGAGGTAATGAGAGGACAGAGACACCTGAATGAGAAAATGGCATGATTTTGAGTATGCTGATGGTACACATGAGGTATAGTGAATTGCAGCAGGAAACTGAAGCCTTCTCTCAGAACTCTCACATGGTTGTTATAGAGACCCTCAATTCACCACAAAATTAGGAGTGTGACATTAGCAGTCGTGTGATTTTAACCATAAAATATCTAGGAAATATTTAGCCCTTAATAACCACCATTCCTTGTGACCTTGAGTAGCTGAAATTCTAGTTTTCTATGATTGAAACCTGTGTTTCCCCATTGGATTGCACACCTCAGAGACTGGGGCTTTCGGAAAAGAAACCCAATCTGGAGAAACTCCAGGTAAAATCATGGTCATCGCCAACACTTAGTAAACTGGCAATAATCATTCCTAAGCAAGTGGTAGAGGTTGGGAGCATAAGTGGGTTCAAGACTTGATAGAGCATGTTCAGAAAGGATAGCTCTATGTCTGGCTAGTAAATACAGAGATTCGAGCACAAATTGCTTCCTGAGCAACTGCTGGAGGATGCTTCAGGGAAAACTTCATGATACATTTGCCCTGTTCCCAGGGGTGCAAAGACTGGCGATTGGGTCCTGGCTACATGGACCTCTCCATCAGGGCAGGTTTCCTTCTCTTCACAGGTGCTACCCACAGCAGAGCTCCAAATCACAGCCTGGTTCAGGGGTGACCAATCCTTAACTCTTGGGAATCACAGCTCATGCGTGCCATCACCTAGGTTCACAGAAGGACCACCCTGCCTGTAAAGGAAGAGCAGCCACTACTTCCCTGAAACATCACCCCCTCAGTTGCTCTGGTTGGAAGAAGAATTTCACTCAACACAGCTGTAGGCTGGGTCCCCCATATCCTCTGCAGCATCATCAGCTTAGAGAATTCAGCTGCAAACTCAACACGCCTCCTCTACGAGTACAGCAAAGCTCGTGACTGCAGGCAAAACAGCATGCAGAAGGGCCAGAAAACTTTCACGTCAGAAAATTAAAACCCACTGTCTAGACAAGAGATCAGGAATCATCTTAAATTCCAAGCAGTGATAATTGACCAAAGGGAAGGGAAGGAAAAACGAGAAAGGCTTTATTAAAAAGAGGAGGATTCTTTTGGGGTATGCCATACCAGTATTAGGTAACTATAAAATTTCTCTGTTGCAACGCTGCTAAATGTTCATTGAAGCAGGATTTCTTCCTAGTTCTGAATTTTTCTGTCATGGAAAATCTGTGCATTTTATCCTATATAGTCCTAGTGCAAAAACTTTTAAAAGACATGGGTTTGTTACTGCACGAGACACCTGTTTTGTGTCTATTTGTATCAGTCATGACTGAAAATATGATTTAGGGGAACTGAACATCTTAAAACATGACAGGCATTAAAATGTTATTCCTCTCAAGAGCTTCAGAAAACTGTTTTTCTCTACACTTATCAAATCAGAGGAGGTAGTGAAGCCAACTTCTATAGGATAACTACACAAAACCAGCTACAACATGGACTTTCCAACAGAATGGACTAAGTATCTTTGTTGGAAAAACTAGCGCATTACTGAACACCACATTCTCTATGGATAAACTTTAACATCCAAAATCTGCGTGATATTAGAAGTTCTCAGTAATCCCCAAACAATATAGCATAACTACTTTACATACCTAGCTTCAGTTCTGAAGATTTTGGGGCAAAACCTGCAGGAAGCTGAGCCCCTCCAGTTACCCAATCACTTGTAACAATGTTGAAACATCAGTGCAAATCTCTGTTCTTCTCTCCTTTACCATATAACACTCCTCATCCTCCTCCACAGCTGTAGCTCAAAGACATTAGGACATGCTTTGTCACAAACCCAGCAGACAAACACCAAGCAGGCAGCGCAATCAGTTTTCCATTTGCATTTTATGGTGAACGATATTTGAAAAGCTCTGAAAATTCTGCTTTTGCAAACCACCACAGCACCAGGAGCAAGACACAGAGAGTAGCAAGCTTCACATGTTTCTGTAGTAAGATTTGAAATGTTCAGTAACAACAGTCAGCAGAGTCAATATTCAGAAACAAAACCATTTGGTAGGACAAATGTATCTTTAGTTTCTTTCGGGGGCAGCAGGTTAATTACTATCGCATGCCTGTGTTAAAGACTGTGGAAATCTTGCAGGGTGCTCTTTGTTTCCAGATCTGCCCAACAATAGTATCTGCGGCTACTCCAGAAATAAGAAGACAGACCTTTAATGATTCAGTTTGGTTCAGTCTACCCCAATTATCTCAATAACACTTTGAGATGATCTGCAAGCCTATGCAAAAGCAGGCAGGACAAACAGGTTTGCATTATGCAGTATCTCTGCTCTCTGTTTTAGTTAAGCACTTCTTCCCTCTTGAGAGGGACTTTTATGCCTCTCCCAGCTGCACAGAGGTCCCACAGAGCTACTGGTGTGTGGCTTTAACTGTGAGAAATGACTGGCTCTAAATATTGTCGAACTATTTCAATTGTGTGAATCAAGTGGCTTGCTTAGACTCCCAAACATCCCCAATTAACCACGCAGCTCTATAAATACAAGATTTTCATCTTCAGAGACGTTGGCACAAGCCTTTCCACCCATACTGAATTGACCATGAAATAAAAATACTCGTTCCTACCCGAGGCACAAAGATTTTAAACTACCGTAAATAAGATGTGGGCTGGATCTATACAGTAACTCACATCTTTAACTTAACTTTGCAAACACTAGTGGTGAGCGGGATAACAGCTGTGCCATTTTTCAGTGTCATTTCACCCAGCCACACGCTTTTGCAATGGTTCCATTTCATTATAACACTGCATATGTTTTCTCCTGTTTTGCTGGCTGTTACACCAGATAAAAGATCTCTTTCATCTAAAAAAAAAAAAACAAACCAAAAAACCTCAAGTGACTCTTCCATTAAAGCATGAGCACTTTCTACGATATTCCATTCATTTTCCCCATTTAGTAACATCTCCTCTTCCCTGTGCTACACAGTCCACTGAAGATATGTTAACACATGCAGCATGTCCACATATCTACAATGTGTTGGGATTTATGCGTGATTTTGCATACAAGAGAAGGAATTGCTCGCCTTGCAAGTTATGCAGATGACATGGTTCTCATTACAACAGGGTGAGAGATGATTGCCCTGTCCCCAGCTGGACATGGCTCCAGGCACACATCTCCTTCCTTCTGTCAAGGGCTATGCTTTCTTTCATAGGTGCCAAGTAGCAATTTTAGGATAGTTCACCTGATGTCTCCAAGCTGAGCATCAGGCTGTGGTTGCCACAACCCCATGAAAAGGCAGTGGAGAGAAGCTCTGCCAAAAGGCAAAGCGACACTGTTTATAAAGTATTTAGCAGAAAAGTAAATAATTACCAGAAACAGTGTGCACAGCCACTGCCAGGTCTGCTCCAGTCGAGCAAGGAGTGTCCCCACAAATTATCCTCTCAATGGTGTCGCTTTGGTGACAGGAGGTCCTGCAGTGGGTTGCTCTCCTGGTGCCACAGCTCCTCACAGACCATTGGGGAAAAAAGTGATTCACAGAAAGCAACACCAAAAAACACGCAAACTCAGGGAAAAGTTCACCCTTCCTTCAAGGCCCATGACAGGTTCACGTTGCAGCGCGGGCAGTGCACAGCTTACCTAGATGGCAAACAGCGTAACAGGGGAACTGAGCAGTTTTACAGGGACGGCTTCCAAGTCAGGCTCTCATGAGCCTGCAAAGTCCCTAGAGGCAACGCCAGCTAGCACGAGCACCTCTCCGTTCTCCATTCTCTCACCATCAGCGATGGAGGTGTTGAAAGTGGTTGAAAGCAAGCCCCGTGTTGGATCAGGAGTACCCCCACTCCACACACAGCACCCGCATTTCCAGAACAAGGAGTGTCTGCAGGAGGGACCATACCCAAGCACCCCAAGCCAGAGGCAGGTGCAGCACTTGTTCAACCCAGAGAGCAAAGTGCTAGTCTGGTATCTTCACAAGCTTCGATTTAAAGGTCTGCAGTTTTTCACGCTTCAATCCAGCCAAGCAAGCAGCAGTGCCAAAAGATGGCTGTGCAAACTCTTCTTGTCTGATGTATGGAGGAACTGGGATCAACTCAGCAAAAGCTAACAAACTGCCCCGGAGCCCTACAGGTGAAGGGCAGGAGGTGGAGGTGGCATCCCAGAATTGGTATTTTTGCCATCCTACCAACCTCAAGCAACATTTTAAACCATAAACTAAAGGCTAACGATAAAGAAAAGCCTTTGCCGAAAACATAGGCAGGACATTCCTGCCAGAATATATATTAAAGACACACAATTATTTTTTAGAGTCACTGGCACAGTGCTCTCAGGAAACCTTTCCCTTTAAACACTAAAATTAAACAAACACATGAAACGCAGGGAGAAACATAATTACTTTATAGCTTGACTTTGGTCTATTGCCTCGGGTATCCAGTTCCTTTTCTTACTGATGTGGAAACTCAAATTCCCCCGTAACAGTGTCATTAATTCCTTGGCCTGGGGAGCCCAGCTTTCCTGCTGCATTTTGCATCAGGAAATCCCAGCTGCCCGCACCTTGCTTGGAAAACGGCTCTGCAGGTGACAGCAGAACTCCTGCCCCACTCCCAGCAGAGCAAGGGGGCAGAAGGGCTCTCCTCTCCCCCCCCCCGGGGAAAGAGCAGATTAAAACAATTGAATTGACAAAAACACAAAGACCCAGGCAAAGAACTAGCTCCCTCCGACCTCTAGCCCTCCCAAAACTCCCCTCGCCTGCCAAAAAAAATGACAAGGAGTGTCTATTTCTGCTTGCCTTTTCCTAAGAAAAACACCTTCTGCTCTGCCTCCTCATCCCCCCCGTGGCTCTTCCCCCTTCCACCTCCCCCCCGCACACAGTTGTGGATGGCTAGGATTGGTGTTAAATGAACGCCCAGTCCTAAAGCACACCCGGGAAGCTGTCGAAAGGCTTCCAGAGGCTGTCAAGAGACTCCTACTGACATGGGTGACCGTGTGTGTCCCCCACAGACCATCTGCCCTGAGACTGAAAGCAGATCTAGTGCCCCGTAGAGAAAGCAAATAGGTTTGGAGGAGCACAGGGAGCCCTGTGGTAGAAGCATCTCACCTGGGCTTACCTTCCCACTGCCCTGTGTTCTGATACGCTGATCAAGTCCTCACCGTAGGGTACCAGCCCAACCAGGCGACCACCCTAGCTCCTTCCCTGCACTCAGGCAGCTGCTCTCAGAACAGGCTTTCTTAGGCACCGTGTAGAACCTCCCAGCTCTTTTCAGAGAGAAATCTTTAGAGGTCGGTTCTGGAAGCAGACTGGTAGCAGCCTGCCCCTAGCAAGCTGTCATGTAGTTTAGGAGGAACCAAAACAGACTCTGTGAGTATATATACCCCTGTGACACACACACACACACAGAATGTGCCTGGCATCTGAAGCAGCCGATGCTGAATTTATCCCTTCCTTTTTTGCCAGTGACTGACATAAGTGCCGGGAACTCTTGGTGGAAAACTGCTTATGAGCTTTGGGCCTGATCCAAATCCCACTGAAGACAAAGGGAAGGCTTGTGATTGCCTCGGAGCTGGCTTTGGATCAGTCCCATTATCTCCGCCTGGAAAGCAGCGTACAAACAAAGCGGGCGAAGGTTGGGGCATAGTGAGCCTGTGCCTGGAGGCCTATCTCATCTGGGGAACAGAGAAGCAGAGACACACATTGGAGCCTTCCTTAAGCATCAGACCAGAGCCCTCCCGGGAGGAGGGGAGCATCAGGAACTGCACGGAATCACATCCATCAGCCCTTACTCTTTGGTAGAGATGCCCTGGTCAGGAGCTGACACCCTCATTTTTTTTGCTTGGTGTCAGTATCAGCCATAGTGAACATTCAGATCCAGACCCACATGCAGATTAAAATTGTTCAAATTGCCCACCTCTCATGCTGAGTCTCCTTTTATCCATGAAATGCCATCAGTACGGACACTCCATAAGCACATCCCTGAGTCTCAAAGGACAAAGGGGTCACCATAAGCTCTTTATATTCCAAGGGAGACCAAAAGAGTTACATTCACAGCCTCCCTCCCACCAAAAATCCACAAACCCATTTGTTTTGTCAACAATTAAGCAGCAATTTGCATTCTTTCTGGGTAAGAGGCAGACTGCAGAACTGAAAAATGGTTTGACGCTGTTTCATTCCACTTATCCTGGCAACACTACTTTTCTCATCACTTACCAAAAAAAAAAAAAAAAGCTGAAAAAATTTGTTAAGTCATGCTTTTCTATTTTAAGGTACTTGTAACAATACAAGCCTTTTTTCTCACAGGGAGAATAAATGAGAACCATGAATCACACTAAACTTACCTAAGCAAAGTGCAAAACAATTCTCTATCCTGGGATTAGAGTTGCAAACTCCTGACCCTTTCCTTGTAGAGTTTAGGCTGCACAATGTTTTTACCATTGAACCTATTTCCATTGGAGATACGGGTTTTATTTAACCAATACCCTTCTACTCATAACAGCCCTTAGTGTGGATACAGTTACACCATACTATGACAAGTCTTCTTGGGAAATTGGTAAAAAGCTTCCTTGCACCCCAAGTTTAGAAACACATTCAAATTCCCATGTTTTAATAGACTACCATGTGTCAAGTGAATGACAATAAGCAGTCTGTGTGTTCTTCAGATGAGACGGGCATGAGCCAAAGTGACTTGCTCTCAGTTCTCAGCTTTTTTTACTGAGGTTGAAGCTGTGGTCTGGCTTGCATCTGAGACAGGCTAAGACCCCTCAGGCAATTACCTGGGCTCAGCGGTGGGTGGGAAAGTGTGATGATGTACTGACCTGCCTCGGAGCTCACCCCAAACAGTAGCAGCCTAAGGAATGCTGGCACAGCTGAAAGTATGTTCAGATACCCTAAAAGAGTCAACTCAGGGGAGCAGAGCAGCCTCTACAAGTTTCAAAGCATGCTGACACTCCTGTCATGCCAAACTCTGAAAATCACAGTTGGAGTTGAGAGTCAGGTGCCCCTGAGCTTGAAACTTGCAACACTAAGTTGCTTTTCAATCTTGGCCTGAACTACAGCCTTGAAAAAGCATAAATGTCTAGGGTTTCCCACTCTTCATCCAAAGGAGCAGAGAAGAGAAAGAGGGGATTTAAAGGGAAATAAGTTAAACCTCATAGCATGCAAAATGAATTCCCTAACCATAAGGGTCTTGCCACATCCTCGCTATGGTGTCACGGCTTGAAAACATGCCTTGTTTTCTAAGCTCATTTATTTGCTAGAAAAACTCAGCAACTAAAGTATGTCTTAAAGAAATCCCTAGAAAAGCAACTGCAAACAGTTGCACTGAAACTTCAATTGCTGCTGAACATAATTCATGGCAGAGCAAAACCTTGGAATCTCTGTGAGCGTGGGGTACAAATAGCTCAAGGAGGTGTTTGGTACGAAGGAAATGGTGATGCTTCTTCCATTTCCCATGAATATCATATGCACAGCTCCAGCCATATGTTGTGTTGAATCTGCCACATTCTTCAGTGGTGGGCACAGATGTGGACAGATCTGACAGATCAGGGTCTTAGGGTCACACAGGAGTAAATTGAGGGCAGATGATTTGAGAGTCACAGCTTATTTTTAGAAAAAAAAATGGAAAAAAGATTGCTAAGAATCATTTCTACCATGTGTCTGAACAAGAAAAGCATTTATCTCACTTACTAAAAACAAAGAAGAGCTTCTCTCAAACAAGGAGTTTGTTTTAAGAGGCTAACAAAGATTTTTCTATGCACTCTATAGACCACAGGTGCTGCAGAAAAGCATGTATTTTACTGTGTTTTTCTATACTTCATTAACAGGTATTATTTTCAGCCAGTCTCCATCAATGCTCCATCTCTGCAGGCACAGAGGCAACTCCTTTGACAAATAAGCAAAGTTTCTTCCCGATTGCCTGACTTAAGCTGGCCTCTGATTGCTTCTCTGATCAGTGCTATTTTGCTTCCATATGCAATGTGGGTGATGAAAGACATCAAGGAAATGCAAAACCCTTTCCCAAGAATATAATCATTACTAGAAGATAGAACAGAAAACAAGGAAAAGGAAAATCAGTGCTGATTCAAATCCTTTAGATCACCAAAATACAAAATTGTACAACTATTACTTATGCTCCTAAGAGCGTATCACACACACACATGCTCTCTGCCTCCTGCTGTACAAAGTTGAACAGCAGAGGATGAAGTGTCACATTACTTCCTTCGTCTCACAAACTGCACTGCTGAACATTTCCTCATAAACTATCAGGCTCTGCAAAACTAAGGCAGAATTTAACCCAAACAGCATTTGCCAAAGTACAAGGGCAGTTTTACAACACTGCCTGCCACAGCACAGGAAGCTTCCTTTCCAAGACTGCTTTGAAAAGGAAAACAGAAGAAAACCCTGGGCCAACTGAGATGGTGAGGACAAAATGCTGGTGGCAGGACTGTTGCAGCCAATCTGGTCACCTGAGTCTTTGCATTATGGTCGTGCCCAGGCATTTGCAGAGGATTTTTTCAGGCCGTGAGCTCAGATGGCCAGCCTGAGATGCTTCTATTTGCATCCAGTAGAATCTTTTCCTGGAACGTGCCAACAGTTTGAGCATCCCGACCCAGGTCCCAGAGGAGTTGGAAATTGCTCAGAGAATAATATCACCCCATTTCCTCCCCAAGCCAAGTGCTCTCCCAGGGCAGGGAAGGAACAAGGTAAAGCTGCTGCTGGAAGTGTAGCTGGAGCTTTTCCATTTCCCCTTATGAGTCACTGAGGAGTTGTCGGTGTGATCAGTTTTTTGGGGTTTTTTTTCCCTGTGTTATTCCTATCTGTTTGGCTAAGAGCAAAAGGCCTGGATTGATACAGCCTAAACCTAATGATGTCTCTGTGCCTTGAGGTTTCTCCCAGGCTGCTCCTGGGTTTTCAGAGGAAGAATCTCTCATCAACTGTGAGGAGGGTTCTGATGGGATTTAAACTGTATGATGCTGGGCCAAAACCATATGGAGTGTAGCTTAGTGATTAACTTGGAATAGGGATTAGAAAGCTCAGCTTGGTAGGTGAATATGGATGTTCTAGCTCAGCCATCCAAGCTCTGATCAGAGTTCACATCACTTAAATCCTTTTGCCAATTGTGTGAGATCCACAGTGCTGAGAATGGTGGCAGGCAGGCGAAGAGGCAGGCGAAGAAGGTGGTATTTTGCTGCTCCCATGCTTTGGAATCTCCTTGAGCTCACTGGGGCTGTGTTTTGCTCAAACACCTAGCACTGAGCATGGCAGTGCAGCCAGGACTGCTAGGACAGCCAGACAGAAGGTAGGATACTACAGGAGCTGCAGTCACTTCAAACTAGTTTTTCTTTTCTGTGATTTATTTTCAGCAGGGTCAGCTCCCTGACCTGGATAAGCACAGAAGTTTCCATCTACAGGGCAGTGGACTGGAGCAGATACTCAGGGTGAGAATAAGGTAGGACCACTGCTTCCGGAGGAAATATGTGTTAATTCTTGATTAACCCAGCCTCTTGAATTTGGCCCCATAACTTGGTGATTCAAAGCCATTCCCATTAGGTAAACCAACAACAAGGGCTGAATTTTCCTTCCTGGAGGCGCATTTACCCCATGCAGGGTGGGCAGAAGTTAAGCATTTCTGGGTCAGAGCAGCTAACAGCAGTGTGACATACAGAGACGAGCAACCTGGAGGCTGCACAGACACACCAGGCTGCTGTAGCCCTAGCAAGCTGAAGGTCCATGAATTCCTACCATCCCTTGCAGAGCTGCTTCCCATGAAGAACTTCAACTTAAATTCAGGGTTCAGGAGGAAATTCTTTATTGATGATGTTTCTCCCTGACCAGTGGTTTCAATTACTTTTGTCTAACAGTTGTTCTGGAACGCATTAAATAAGCAAAGTTCCCCTAGAAACTTGCATATAGATGTTTTTTCTCCTCCACTTAGAACACAAATTACCAGCCTTAAAATGCATCCCCTGCTGGCAGAAGGAGAGAGGAAACATTTTACGCTTTACACACCTTCACTCCCCCCCAAATGTTTGTGCCTGATGACTTCTGTACAAGTGCAAATATCATCACAAAGGCACAGGGTTTTACGAGATTGTCCAATCTATCCCTTTAAGTGCGAGCTAACAACACTTAACAGATATTTACCTGGTCTGCTTTCAGAAGACTGACTGGAAACTTCAAGGCAATACAAGTCACAGCTTCACTTGTCTTCCCACCAGAAACCTTTTCTCACCTGTCTCCTCAGTAATGATCCAAGTTCCTCATCCTCTCTGCGGTGCAGTTGAGCTGCAGAATGCAACCTTTCCTTGCCCAGTGGGATAACCTGCTACCTATATGTACTGTTTTCTCTATTTTCCTTTCTGTACAGTAAGGGAGGAATAAAGAAGCAGAAGGGAAAGGGAAGAGAAGTGGAAACCATGGCAGGAGAGAAGCACAGGTCAGGTTTATGGGTGACACCGAACTACCTTCCTACTGTAAGTGACAACTTCCAAAGGCAGTCCAGGCACTGTTAAGAGCTGAGGTTGGAAAAAGGGGTCATGGAAAAAGTCTGCCAGAATCTCTCTTGCTGTTCTTTAAAATTAGTGTCCATTCTTCAGTATGTCGCAGTTTGGATCAATCTGCTGCTAAAAAAAAATTCTGCTTCACAGGATTGTTCAAAGCTCAAATGAACACTTGCAAAGCTCGAGGAGAAATGGGGTGAAGAGTGCTTTCAGAGGGACAAAGCATTATCGTCATAAAATGTAATCTTGATGGTTTTTATGGGCAAGCACCAGCTTCCAGCAGTAATCTTTAAAGCAACGTCCATTATCCAGAAAATCAGCTTTCAGCTAATGGCCTGTTACAAGTCACACTTGGTAAAAACTCCATGCTTATTTTATTCCTTTTTTTGCTTAAAAGCACTAGGAAATCCTGCAACAGCTGCCTGAGGGGAACAACAGAACCCAGCTGGCTGCCGGCACATAGCAACATGGAAAGGAAGAGCATGCGCCCCATACATATCAGACGAGCCTCCAATCTCAGCACCACAAAGGACTGGAGATGCCTCCTCAGTGTGGAGATCTCACCCAGTCACATCTCCCACAGCCTGTGGGCTGCGTTAGGGCTCTGTTTGGAGATGAGTCTGTCTCAGACACTTCCTTTCACAGAAATCTGTGCAGCAAAAGACAGAAGGGTAGGGTTCTCCTAAAAGGATTTCTTTCAGTTGAGGCTCCCTGGAAAACCAGATGTTATGCAAAGGGTCCTGAGCCAAAGTGCCCAGAGGTGGGTTTGAAACACCATCTAGCCAAGCTTAGCCTCTCAGCATCCTTGATGCATTTGCTGCTTGTTTTTCTAGGGATCGTGCTCTCCCAGGTGACAAAGTCTGTGGGGATCACAAAAGGGTCCAGTGGGAGTAGAAAGCACCAAATCTTTGAAACCTCATTTCACAGCCAGCAACACGTGGCTCAAAGAGCAGGAAACTCCTTGCTATGAACACATGGGTCTGGGACTCAGTTGAGAAATATTCCTTGTTTCTTGGTGAAAAATATGGATGAAATGGAAAAAGAGGGGTTTTGCCTAAATAAAAACAAAATAGCTCGTCATTTTAATATTTTTGTCCTTGCCAAAAATGTTATGTTAACGTTTCTAGAAACCAGCATTTTAAGGTTTTTATTGCCAAAAGCAATGGAAGCGAGGAGTGTTTTTTCAGCTTGTAAAACCCAGGTCTGAATATTTTCTCTTTTCTTTACTTAGCTAGAAAATAAATTTCTACTGGGAAAGTGATAAAAATGAAAAACAATCTTTGTACAGTCACTCATCCAATCTTTTCATAGATTTGCTGGAAATGCAGCAGATATAAAAATCCCATTCATATCATGACACGTCTTTCCATTTTTTCTGAAAGTTTATGGCAGCCCAGCAGGGCCAGCTTTGTTTTAAACAAGCAGCAGCTAAATCCTGGGTTTGAAGCCAGCTAATAGATGATCTCAAAGGAAACAACACCACTTTTGTAGAGTACTGTTTTGCTTCTTCCCTCCAAGTTTGGATTGAATGGTTTATTTATGATATGAAGGAGTGAAGTACTTTCACTTATTCTAATGACGAACAAAGTCATGGCTGCAGAGTGAAGGTATCCTGATTTCTTCCCAGCTCTCCCAAGGACTACTTGGGTAGACTGGAAGAAGTTTTAGTCCATAGATCCTGGCTCTCCACAGCAAGAACAGTGTGAAGACACCCACCCAGCCACCACAGGGAAATCCACACTCAGTGTTAAGGTATATCTGACGGCCAAAAATAAAAAGCTTTTTCTAGATTGCATCCCATTCCTGGATGCAGCACGTAGTGTCCAAACCTACCACCTCATACAATTTGCAAGCAGACTATGAACAAATAGAGAGATGTAACAAGATCTCCTAAAAACAGAGTAACTCCAGCTCCAATTTAATGTAATCTAGTGTCTACCATGGCTGCCAGCTGATTACTGGAAAAACAAAACAGAGGGGAGAGACCTGAGATATTCCCAGCTTTTGTCTGGGTGAGGAAATTCCAGCTGCTTCAAGCAAAGCCTCTGAGCCTCAGTGACTTGATCTGGGGTCCTTGTAGCCTCAGTCAGAGACAAAATCCTGGATTAGATGGACCCACGAGGTGGCCAGTCCTATATCATGAGATCAAAGTCCTGTAATGCTCCCTGGAGCATTCCCAGACCTCAGCTACTCTTGTGCCTGGAGATCCTCCCTCCACATCCAGAGAAGCTGCCCAACTCCCAACCAAGGGTGATGGCAGCTAATGTGTTGAAAATGTACAGCTGCCATGACCCACTTTCCTGACTGACAGCTTCACAATTAGCAAGCTATTTAAAATTAATGAAACCAACTACTGAATTTTCCCCATAGCAGAAGGAACTCTTTTTGGGGAAGGAAAGGGCAGCAAGAAAAAAGCCCATGATGGGAAGACAACACTCATCCCCTAGGAGCACTCTCGGCTAGAAAACTCTCTCTGCAGGCATACACGTCCCTGTCTCTCCAAGGTCCTTTCAGATCCTAAATTTCACCATGAAACCATGCAGGACCACACTGGGGATCATGAGGATTGAAGTTTTCGTGGTATTTGAGTGTATGGTTTGGAGGGAGAAGCAGATGAGTTTAAAGCTTTGATTTGTTTCCAGTTTAAGGTGTCCTACTACAATTACAAACTGGGATAAGCTCTATCGTACAGGAGACCAGCACAATTCTTCAGAAGCCTCTCAAATGTCATTTTTAGCTACAGCTGATTATCCCATTGGTACTCAGCTCCAGGTCCCAGTGCTTTTCTCAAGATCTAGCCCCACACAAGATCTCCTAACACGCTGAATTCAACCCTGATCTGGATATCTCGCGCTTTGCCAGCACACGGGGAGAGGAGCAGCAGCATATATACATGACACAGCCTCCGACAAGGCTCAGTTTTGGAAGGCATATAAAATGGTATTAGCAACAACACAGTAGAAAGGAGCCATGTTGGCGTCATTTAACAATGAAAAGTGTAATTGGTTGCAGCTGACAAACACAGAATTGCATTAAACAGAACATTGGATGCTGGGCCGTGGTTTACATCAAATTGTCAATCTCAATATGGAACTCTTCTAAAAAAGCCGCTTTTTCTGTACACCCTCAGGAAACATAGCAAATCATGGCAACATGTTTATAGTCCTCAAATGCCACACAAGGAACCTGATATGTGTCTTTTATGGTGGGATATACTGGAGGGCGCTTCAGCACGTCCATACTCATTTTCCAAATACATCGCACAGCTTTGTTAAGCCTTCCTGAATCTCTCAGAGATTGACTTTTAGATGAAGCCATGGAGTGGACAGTCCCCAAGGTCAAATGCACTCAATAAAAGTGAGATCGCTTGCCTTATCTCCACATTGTTTTCTGTCTTCAAGTCTGGCAATTAAGGCTGGAAACAGCCGCAATGACAGGGTGTCTCTGAACTTAACTGTCCTCTGCTGCCATATAAACTGATGGCTGCTCTTGGACTTTAACACCAACTTGACACCAGCCACCACAGTAAAAGGCCAATATCATTTACGTCCAAACAAAACTTTGTTTCTGTGTTTACTGTGGATGGAATTCAAGTTATTCCAAGATTCCTAGACCTATTTACATACCAGGTTCTTTGGAGAATGAGCAGGTTTGCATGGTGTCCAGCACAACCGAGACCTGGTGCTAATTGCGCCCTCCACCTGCCCGTGGCCCCCTGAGATGGAGCGGCAGGAGGAGAGGACACCTGGGCTGGGTTAAATGGAGAAAGCACCCTCAATGCAGTCAAAAGCATTTTTTGTTTGGGAAGATACACCAGGTCTTGCTGTACTTACAGCACATCCTGCAGTGTTTGAAAGTTTCATGAGCGGCAGAGCTTTTGAATCCTGGTGTCCTGGAAGGTTTCTCATTTAGATTCTCCACTGTCTAATGCCCAGGCTGAGGTCAGGCACAAGCTCTTACAGGGAGGCTAACAGAGTCTCTTTCCTTCATCCACCTTCAGATTTTCAAGAATGCAGTAAGCAGGTGGTCTTTTTAAGACCTCCAGCTCTGTACCAGCAATAAATCTAATAGGTCAGTGGAAATGAGGCCAACCGACAGAATGCATACTTGGTGTAAGGAAAACAAACAGAAAATTAACACGGTTTAATTTTCAACTTCAGAAAACATCATTACTGAAAGCAGGAAAAAACATTTTAAAAACTCAAACAAGCTGTTTAAAATGATGATTCCAATTACCTACTCTGTAGATGACCTACTACGATATCAGTATATCTGCAGGGTTTCAAGATAAGGAAGTACAACACAAGGTAGATCTTTACAGCAGGATGGCAGCACCCTGATTTCACTCTAAGCCCTGGTTTACTACCATGAGTATTCAATCAGCCTTGCAGAAAACAGCTTTGAGCTAACTTTATTAAAGAACAAACAACAAGAAGAGTCAACAAAACCGTTCTCTAAGTTTTAAATACCAGGAGGGGAGGAAGCTTTATTGCTTTATGCTACTACATTACAGATACAAAACCAGCTGTCAACTATAATATTATCTGTATTACAGCAGAGATCCTAACTGAGACTGAGGTCTCATTGTGCTGGACACTTGTAAAAACCAGCAAGAAATTCACAGTAAGAAACTACCTCCCAAAAGAAACTCAAAATTTAAGTAGGCAAGAGAGAAAGAAGAGTGAAAACTAAATGACCCCTGATTTTACAGATGGGAAACTGAGGAATGCAAAAGATAAGTGGCCTGTCAGAGGCTGCAATAAGAAGTCTGTAGCAGAGCCATAACTTAGCCCAGATTTTCCGAACCCAACTCCAATACCATCCAAATCCAGTAGCAGATTTGCTTTTAAACCAGCCCTAATAACTTTAGGGTTGGATCCCACTTGTAGTCTAACTAGAGAAATCAGAAGCGGATATACATTTCTTTTTCTTTTTCTTTTTTTCTTAAGATCACTCTTATTTAGTTCACGCCACATTTCACTCAAGACTGTAAATTCTTCATAAAATGAGTCCTTTGTGTCTGATTTTCTCCACTTAACCTAGAGGCTACATTTTTACGTGCTGTGCCAGGCACAAACTTGTTCCAGTGACTAGGCACCCCCTTCTTCCTAATCCTCCTTTACATGCTCAAGGCTAGCAAACCTGCTCCCCTCCTGCTCCCTCCACAGCATCTGCGTGAGTTACGGGAACATTCAGCACGACTAACACGCTCCTGGCACACTGCTGTGAAAGGGAACCTGCCGAATAAATGCCATAGCCCTATAATGCAACGCGTTCGATGAATGCTTAAACTTATGTGGTTAACGAGAGTCAACATGATAATTTGGTGTTAGTCAGAATTACCATGGTTGGATTACCCGTTTTTCAGCTTCTCTTGTTCTGAGCCGTCTTAGTGGCCTTGATTCGTAAAAGACACGGATCTACCCATTTCAAATTGCCCCTTCATGTAAATACTGTCAGTACAAATAAAGTAATTACTGTCAAACCATCTGAAAATGATCAACACGCTTCACTGCGAAGTAAGCAAAGTCCATAACAAGATAGTAATTTGCACCTTTTTTTTTTTGAATTTGAGGAAAAATTCACTTTCTTCAGTGCATAAGTTAAGCATGGAACATATTATTTAATCCTAATGCAAATCACACCAGCAGGAAATGTTGTAAAGAAAAAAGTAATCTTCTGAAGGAAAAATAAATTATCGACCATGTTAAGAAGGAAAGAAACATTCTCGAATAATTTCTTTCTTTGTTGGTATTGGCTGGCAGCATAATCCTTCCAAGTAAATTGTAATTTCCAAATTAGATTATACATTATGTCATATTAGTTTTATATTAGAAAAACAAACTGACTGAAAGGAAAAATGCCAAAGTCTACTTGCCTGGTAATGTAAAATATTTTGTGTTTCTACTGTGAAATGTTTAATGTTTCTTTTTTTTTTTTTCCTAACAAGTTTTACAGCCAATATAAAACCTAAATTAAGACAAGATATTTACTTTACCTGACCAAGCTCTGTTTGAAACATAAATAGTGAAAAAAAGACGGAGCATTTTCAGGACAACACATAACCATAGCAACAGTTATCGCTGTGTATAAATAAAGATACCAACATGGAAATTTTGTGAGTTATGCATCAAAAATATGAACACCTATTGCACTCAAACCCAACCTATATCTAGAAAAAAAATAAACCTGCAAAGGTCAAGTGATCTAAAATCAGGAAATGCCAGAAATGAGAATATCTGTGTAACTTTTGCACAGCTTCTTGGCTGTCTATGTTATGCAGGAGTCTTTAAAGACACCACCTTCTGTTTAGTTTTGTTTTCACACAACCCTTGCTTTGGTCACTGACCAGGATGGATGGTGTTTGATGGATACAGTATTGCTCAATGTGCCTTTGTAATCTTCTAGAGTTGATGTCCCATCCCTGGAGGTGTTCAAGGCCAGGCTGGATGAGGCTTTGAGCAACCTGATCCAGTGGAAGGTGTCCCTGCCATGGGGACTGGATTTGGATGGGCTTTAAGGTCCCTTCCAACCTAAACCATCCTATGATTCAATGAATGTCAAACAAGGCGCAGAAGCACGGAGGGACATAGGAATAAGGCATCAGGGAGGAAAGCAAGGTAGGTACAGGACCACAGGAACTCTGTGATTGAAAATGTCTCAGCACACATGAATTGCCAAAAGCAACAAGTCACAGAATGTTTTGAAGACAACCATGAAGGCATAAACATGGAAAAGCTGTACTTTTTCCATCGCCTGATAAACTGTCCCAAGAGCAAAGATACATTACTGTCACTGTAATTTTTCAATAAGTTTAGACAGTTAAAAGCAAATTGTAAAAACAATCAATTAATACTGGGTGCTGCAGGAACTAAAAGCCCACCAGGCTGCTTCTCTGAGCAGCTGGCTGCTGATGCTCAAGGAAAATGGATCACCTAAACTGCTCCCCCTCCCCCCTTTGCCTCCTTGCCCGTGCTTCACTCTCCTCCTACAAAAGGCTGACTGCCTCCTTTTCCACTTTCTTCTCAGTCTGATGCAGGAACAACACCACCCAGGGGAAATCTCTGGTCTCAGTCCCCAAACCCAGAAGTTGAATAACAGCAGAAAAGGGCCAGCTTGAACACTGGGCAAGGAAGATGCTCATACTCCCCTTGGGGACCAATTTTCACAAATGGAGGCACACAGCAAAAATGTATCAAACTCCTACTGAGCTCATGCAAACTCTGATTTTTTTTCTTTTCACTGTTTTTTTCCTGGCAAAACCCACATGAAGTCTTGCAGACACAGCAAAACCTTCCTGTCTTCTCACAAGCCTGGAACAGTTTGGAGTGCTGCACAGGAAGCAGTAATGTCCCTTGGAGCAGCACTTTCCTTTCTCTGTCAAATGATGGCATCACTTGGGATGCAGTTTTCTTGGGGGACAATTCTAATTAGCATGGAAAACTTCAGGCTGAAACAAATAAGTTTAGGACAGTTGGAGGCAATCAAAGCAAGGATCTTGCTGGGGAGATTTCTGGCAACACTTGCATGGTCATAAGTTCCTAAGTAAGTTTTAGTATGTGCTTTCTTGCATGCATATACTTTGCTGAAAGCTGTTACCACTAACTATGAAGTCCTGGAGGTAAATGAAAGGAAAATAAAATACTTTTTGAGGTTTTTGTTTTGTTTTTATTTTTGGTAAAGGGAATACTCTATTCTTTTATAGCATTTCCAAGTTCAGATCAGCTGACAAGTAGGAAATGCTTTGGTATTAATTAAAGAAACTGAACAATAGAGAAAGTAAAGTGCATCTTCGTACAAACAAAGGGAAAATAACCTGTAATGGGGAAGGAGATATACGAAAGGAAGAGAGATCTGTGCACCTCAGTCCAGTAGACTGACAGCATCTATGGACCTTAACTGTAATTACTTTGAAACAGTGTATGTTCAGCATAGAATTATTAAAGTTGGAAAAGACCTCTGAGATCACCCAGCAGCTAGACGTCTCCCAGACAACAAGACCACCAAAAAACCTTCCATGTGCCCAAAGGAATGCCTGGACATGGAATCATCTAAGATGTTAAAACAAATACGTATACTTATCAGAGAGAAATCTGGCCCCTAAAGGCCATTTTGAACTCAAGTTTTAAATGAACCAAATCAGAGGTACAAACGCAAGTTCCCACTTCATCCCAGCTACAATCTCACTACTCCCATAATGTAATACTATAAAATACAACAGGGTGGTTTTAACTGCAATATATTTTTTATCATCACAGCTACAGCAACATTACCATTGTAAAACAGACAGATATACAGATGTGTCTATCTCACTTCCTGCAAAGGTTACACTTAAAATTTTTAAAAGGAGCGAAGAGATTATTAATAGATGTACTAACATGGTGGTGAACATGAGCACTGTGAGGTACAAACCATTACAAAACCTTTTGAAAAAAGAAGCTCTGAAGCATGATTCTGCACAACCTATTGGTTTCCATAATAATTTATAATCTTTTATAAAATATCTATTAATCATCTACTAATCCTTAGTGAGATGACATCACACCAGGTCCAAGAGTCCCACTACATATGAAAAAGGGTAACCTTCTGATGGAGATTATAAGAAACTCCTCCATGATGTAGTGAAGGCACAAAACATGAACAATAAAGTCCTTCAATCTTCTATAAAGCAATATAAACTGTATGTGAGCAAGAGATTTATTTCTTTGACATCTTGATACAAATTATCTGCTATGGATTTCTGAACTTTACCTCTATTATTGGTCTCAATCAAAGAAAAGACGAAATGGGTCATGACCTGATATTGTGGGTCACCCTCTCTCATACAAGAAATCAGTATTTGGCTTTGGTGTGAAGTATCTTTTCTTGTTTTCCCTCCCAGTCCTGACCCTAGATATTCCTTTCTCCGACGACATTCCCAGAGGGGCAATTGATGTAGATGTTTTACGTACCTTCATCAAAACATCTTTTTTTCCCCATCTTTTCTTTTCTCTTCCTTTTACCTCTTTTCAGACAGAGCTAATAGGGATTTTACCAGAGGACCAAAATGCAAGTTCAGGTTCTAAACTCTGTGCTCAGGGCACAACCCTTCACAAAACCTTTTATCACACAAAATGCAACCAGCAGCTAAGGGAGGAAAGAATAAAAGCAACAATTCCAAAAACCAAAGACTTTCACAATGTCCATAAACCAGCAGTTTCAAGAGAGTCAGAGTCCCAGCCAAGAGAGACAAGACACACATACGTATACAAAGAGTCCTGGAGACCATGTCCAGAATGATATAATTGGTTTGTAGGCTCACTTCAATCGCTCCTTCATTTTGTAGACTGCCATTATTTAGCTTAATAGGAACTCAAAGAAAGGCAGGCGGAAGTTAAATGAAGTAACCTCCCACCCAGCTCCAATGTATTATACTGGCTTCCTTTATACTGGTTCATTTGTACCTATAGAAACTGCTCTCAATGACAGAGGGACCAGGGATTATTATCAATAAAGAACATGACTTGATCATAGTCACCCATTACCATGAATGCTACTCAACAGCTTCTTCTATTTAAAAAAAAAAAACCTTTTTTGATGCAATATTTGTTGCCACTGAACTCCACTGGAAATTTGTATACTGCAAACATCTGCTTTTACACACAGCCTTTGTGCTGTGATTTCAGAGGACGCCTGAAAGGCACAGTCCAAGGTTGTTCTCTGGGGACACATTATTTAAATGAAGATCTTTAATACATCATGTCAGAGGCCATCTTCCTCTTTGTGATTCCCGGGAAGTGGAGGTGCTGCACAGAGAAAAATTTGGCTTCTTACCTACATAAAATAAACAGTTTCAATGCCTGTAGCTCTCAAAAATAGTAGTAAGCGTTCTTTATAATCCTCAGACCACTATTTCAACAGTTAGACTACACATTGCATCTCCCCGCAAGTATAATACAGCTGCTTTATGTTGGCCTTCTAACTGTTCATTATTTCTGTTTTCATAATAAGAAATGTATGAAAACAAATGACCTTTTCAAAGCACTGATCTGTTAAAAGAAATAGCAAACAATCCCAAAGCCACAGAGACTCTTCTATCGGCACAAGAATGGTGGCCCTTAGTCATTTCAGGCCCCAAATGAGATAACACTTTGAAACAACATTCATTAATGTTTGAAATGCCAATATAGAGCAATTTAATTCAACCAGCTTTGTTCTTTAGAAGAAACCTAAAGGGGGAGGCGGGAAGGGTAAAAAGACAGCTTAAGTCATATAAACTTTCACCAAAGAACAAATCAAAACATCTGAGGTTCATTCAATAGGGCTGACTGGCCTCAGTGAAAAGACGACAAACAAAGAAGCATTGTATTGTTCCGCGGAGTGAGGTTTTTCCAGGAACATCCCGTCAGATGCTTTCCAAGTGAACACCATACAGCTGAGAGTAGGTGGATTTGAAACAGCATAAGATCAATAAAAATCCAGCCTTCCATTTCACAGGAAGTCGACTGTTAAAACAGTAATGTACTTGTCCGTAGCATGTAAAACAGAAAGGCCACACAGAGGTTGGGCGTCGGGTTTCTGCTCAGCGTGTCTTAATAACACAGTGTATACATACTGAACATCTTTCCTACCCCACCCTGAAAGCTTCAAGAGCCAAACAAGCCAAGCCTTTTAAACAAATGGATGCAGATTATCTTTGATAAAAGGCAAAATTCAATCACCTTTCCCAAATTATCCCACTTCCTCTGTTAGCCTTGTATAGAGCTTTTTAACACCACATTTTGTTGACCCATCTTTAAGTCCCCAGGCTCACATACAGGAAGAGCAGAAGGGATCAGTAACAAGGAACACTGCTGACTGTGCCCTGACTTATGAGAAAAGGAATGGATGGAGACGGCATCAGTGTGAAACCAAACATTACTGTTGGTCTTAGATGCCTTCTGCTCTATTTTTTTCATATGATCCGTTCTTCAAATTTATGAGTCAAAAGAGATTTGAAAAACAAACCTTGATTCAAATGGTCTTTGTATGCATCCACATTTGGATGAGCAACATGACAAGAATCATCCATGGTCTTGAATGGCTGCTCCATGGGGCATGATTCAACAGAAAAGGACTTCTCCAACTGGAAAAGAAGTCTGAGATAGGATGCAGTAGACATCAGTGGGACTCTGGTCACAGTGACTAGGGATGAGTTTCTTACCCTGCCTTCCAGCACAAAGCCTAGGAAACAGAAGAAAACAGCAAGGAGCAAAATGAGAACAAATGAAAGCAAACAGCTCTTTCCCCAGCACCTGGAGAAACTATGGAATTCCTTGCTTGGGGTGCTATGAACTTTATGTGGGTTCAAAAACTGACTAGCAAAATTAAGCAGAAAAAAACCTCCTTAAATATAGTACATCATATTTGCCTGATGTGTCTTTAAGCCATAAAATGCGAAAGGTTAAGAGTGGTGCTAGATAAATATCACCATGCTCTTGTAGTTTTTCTTTGCCGTACCCTGTTGACCACCATCAATGGCAGAGTTCCAGGTTAGAGAGATCTTTGGTGTTACCCAGTATAACCAATCCCACTTTAACTTCCACAGTAACTGCCTGTGTGTGTTGTTCCTAGCCCACAGCGAACATGAGGTAATGTGAATTAATTTAACCCACCCAGAAGGAGTTTTAACCTAGACTGAATCATCTCACATTTGCCAGTGACCATATTCACAAAGTTAACTCAAGCTAGCCACCAGGAGCCAAGGTACTGTTGAGCCCCGTGACACTGACCATTGACTCGGCATGTTACAGAGTTACAGAATCATAGAATCATCAAGGCTGAAAAAGACCTCTAAGTTCATCCAGTCCAACTGTCAGCCCAACAGAATCGTGTCTACTAAACCATATTCCAAAGTGCCACACCTACAATATTTCTATTACCTCAGGGATCAGGGATGGCAACTCTACCACTTCCCTGGGCAGCCTGTTCCAATGCTTGACCTCTCTTTCAGTAAAGAAATTTTTTCTAAAATCCAATCTAAACCTTCCCTGACATGACTCAAGGCCACTTCTTCTAGTTCTTGTTACTTGGGAGAAGAGACCAGCACCCATCTCGCTACACCCTCCTTTCAAGCAGTGGTGGAGAGCAATAAGATCTCCCCTCAGCCTCCTCTTCTCCAGACTAAAACAACCCCAATTCCCTCAGTTGCTCCTTTTAAGGCTTGTGCTCCAGACTCTTCACCAGCTTCTGGAGACACTCCAGCAACTCAATGTACATCTTGTATTGAGGGGCCCAAAAGTGAACACAACAGGATTTGAGGTGCAGCCTCACAAGTACCAAGTACAGCAGCACAATCACTTCCCTGGTGCTGGCCACACCATTTCTGATCCAAGCCAAGATGCCACTGGCCTTCGTGGCCACTTGGGCCACTGCTGGCCTACATTCAGCCAGCTGTCAACCAGCACTTCCAGGTCCTTTTCTACCAGGCAGCTTTCCAGACACTCTTCCTCAAGCCTGTAGCATTGCATAGGGTTCTGTCAGAAGCGCAGAACCCGGCACTTGGCCTTGTTAAATCTCATACAATTCACCTCAGCCCATTAATCCAGTCTCTCCAGAACCCTCTGTAGAGCCTTCTTTCCCTCAAGCAGATTGACTCTCCCAACCCAATTTGGTATCATCTGCAAACTTACTGAGGGATCACTTAATCCCCTCATCCAGATCATTGATCAAGATATTCCCCAGCACTGAGCCCTGGGGACACCACTCATGACTGGCTGCTAACTGGATTTTGCTTCATTCACCGCAACTCTGTGGGCTCGGCCATCCATCCATTTTTTACCCAGCAAAGAGCATGCCTGTCCATGAGCTCACTCTAGTCCCAGAAGATAAGTCTGTCTCTAGACTTGCTTATCTGTTTGAGCCTCCCACCAATCCCACCAAGCGAACATTTCAGTTACAATCTTAACTTTGGTGTGTGCTTCCCAGCCAAGAGATCAGAGATATCCTTGTCAATGCTGACAAGGTCCTGATGGGTTCAAGTCTTGGCCACACCACTGGTTTGGGAAGTAAAGATCTTTACATGGAGGTAAAAGCAGAAATCAGGTGAAGAAATTCAGTTTTACTTTATTGGCTGGGTAAACCCAGCAGCTTTCCAGGTTAATTTCCAGTTTAATGTTTACAGATCCCAGCTCAGGCACCAAGTTACAGTGAACCATAACCTCTGGTTTCAAGATGAATGCTCGGTGTTGCTGCAGCCACTTCTCAAAGGCATATTGCTAGCCCAGGTTTCCAGGTTTGCTACGTGAGTAAGTGTTCTTGTTTTGAGGGATTAATCGGTTCCTCTCCAGAACTTCAGGGCAGCTTTTTTTCTAGCTCTGGTAACACTGTTGCAAGGGACCCACACTGACGTCGATAGTCTCGCAGGAATGCTGCTGCGAGAGTATCTGCAAGTGATTAATAACTAGAAAAGAGCAATATGGAAAGGTTCTAGTTGGCGATGAGGATCCAACAGATGCTCCTGCTGCATCAGAAGTGTTAAGATGACATTAATTCTTCTTGTCGCCTTTTGCTTGCTTTTCCAGAATATAGATACGAAAAACAGCCTGGAGGCACAATTGGGAAAGATCAGCAGTCCTGAGGAGGGGAGGTGAAGTGGCTGATCCTTCTGTACCTACAGGCAGGTCTGCATGACCTCGCCTGTGAGTCACATGGATCTTCTTAATGGTAAAGGGAACCAGATGCTCATTAGTCAAAGACATGGCTAACGTTCAACCAATAGCATGCCGGTCTAGCTTTTAACCTGCGGGTTTGGCTGCCTGCAAAATGGCAATGGGAACCTCTAGCAGGGCTGTCGGGGAGTTAAGTGATTTCAGCACAGATGGATTTGTGCAAGCTTCTTATTAGATTACTTGACTCCTGGGTTCTCCAAGTCAGGTTGGATCCTCACCTGGGGGAAACAGAGCAATCAGCTGGCTAACAAGGAATCAGGCTAACTTGCACCAGAGAAGGTGGTGAGGGATTGAAATAAAGCCTGCATTTAAAGCAATCAAAACCCTGAGTTTCTCATGGAGATAGATCCACCGAGGTCTCTGTGGAGGGAATTCTCATTGACTTCGACGCACAAGGAGAGCTTAGAGGAGCAGACCCCTGAACCTGGGTCAAAGCAATGAAAGATACCCAGTTCTGCTGCAAACAACATAAATCAGCCACATTCATTCCAAACCAGGCCCTGCAGCATGACCCTTAACCAGCCCTTCGGTGAACCTGAGATATGGTTTTCAAATTTGTAATGAAACCTGAAACTAAGTGATTTTCACCTGGTTCTGGCTTTTACAGAAAACATTTCACAGCAAGCTTTATTCCCTAGATGTGATCTCTTAATTTCTTTGTTAAGTTCAACCAGTTCTTTGAATTGTGAGAGACAAAGAGTTACCTGGTGACAATTACCTGAAATGCATTGGATTTTGTGTACAAATAGGAGCACAAAGTGGATACCTTCCATGGAGCTCCCTAAGCAATTTCCAGGACACTCTGTTGTAAAACCAAGTGTCTCAAAAAAATTAAAATAATAAAACCTGTGGTAGATCTGCATGTAAAGGTTTCCACAACCAATAGCTCCTCAGAGTTGTACCCCTGACCAGGGAACTACAAGGGAAGATAACAGTAGCTGATGCAATCATCAATCGTCTTAAAAGCTAATCACTCAGAACAGTGCTGGTCTGCAGGAGAGCTTCCTTACCGTAGGAAAACCCAAGCCTGGAGTAGATTGCATACTGTTAATGAGGATAGCTCCATTTCAGAGAGTCTGCTAGCAAAGGTCTTTTCTGAAGGGCTGAAAGTTCCTGCCTAGCTGAAGCCCGTTAGCTAGCTAGGTGTCTGAAGAGAATACAAAACGGATCTGCATAGATCTAACATGAAATAACTTACCACTGTCCAGAAAGTGTCTTTAAACATCTAAATGAGTCAGAACGCACTGAATCAAGGAAAAACTCAACTGTTGGAGCAATGTTCTGATTGGAGAGAGAGCAGAATAAAACCGAGCAAAATTCACCAATCCTAAGAATAGGCTCAACAGAGCACGGAGGACCTATGCTCAATTCCCCCACTAGACTCTGAGCTCAGATGGGGCATACAGAGTGTTCTAGAGCATCACCGAATGTCTAAGTCCAGGTCCTCAGAGGTTAATTCCAAACCTCCAAAACCCACACAGATGCCCAGTTATCCCTGCAATTGTAGAGGAGTAAAGGCCATAGGTTAGTGGCAAACAGGCTGAACAAAGCCATTGCATTGCTGCTCTTCTCCTAACAGAGCATCAAGCATGAAGCAACAGAGCACCAGCATGAAGGAGGAAACACAGAGGAGAGGTGTATGATTAAATACACCTTTACCCCTCTGCCCACCCCAAAACTATCACTCTGAGCAGTCTTTTGGCTGGAAATGTAACATCTGATGCTAAAGCCATATAGGAATTGAGATACCAGCAAGGGAGCTTATACCTTGGACCACAGGGTGAATCGACAGTCATTGGAAAGCAGAGATTCTCCAGAGTTCCCAGAGCTTCACATCCCACTTGCTCTCCAAAGACTTTTTCAATAGAGGTGATACAATCAGCCACCCTTTGAATCAAAGATCAGTACATGTTCACCTTCACATTGAACTTCTAGGCAGATAGCATTGCCTCACGCTTGATAACACCCTTGTTATAATGGACACAAACCCATGATTTACTCTGCAAAAAGCATAACGCTAACTGAAAATAGCCTAGGAAGGATATAGCGTCATACCTAACACTACATTAAATGCAAACTGAGAACCTGATATATTTTAGGAAAATTCAGCACACTCTAGACTAATAAACATTTTACAATATTATTGCACATGTTCATTTCACTTTGTACAAATAATCATTCCCTTCACATCTAATAAGTCTGCTTGACACATTTGTGGCCTTATAAAAACACCTTCAAGGGTCTTGTTTTGAGGCATTGATCATTTATTTATATGAAGCTCAAAGACAATGACTAACTATTTTGATGGTATAAAAGTCTTCAGCTGTGATCTTTGTCTTACTGTTTGTTATGTCAGAACTCTAAAATAATTTAAAGGACACTTTTTAATGAATGAAAAAATGGCCTTTTTTGTCTGGCAGCAACATCAAATCAATCAAGGTGAAGGAAAAGACCAGAGTTGTTTGCCTTTTAGTGCTTGGAAATAGAGTGCAATTCAGAGCCCTAGTTGCAGTTTATGCTGTCTACATAATCACTGGAGGTGCTAGAGGCTGGGAAGGCATTGACTGAGAGCCAGGCTTCCACCCATCACCTGTGGGGATATTTGGAGTTGACTTCACCCACTCCCCAGATACGGAGCTTAGACTGACCTCACCCTCAGTCAGGAATAACCCATGTTGATGGGACTAGAAGGGTATCAAAACTGTAAACATAAATAGGTCCATAAAGCTGGGTACCCCAAAGCTGGTACACATTTCTGACCTCATTCCCCACTGCAACACCACCTTTTTTTCTTGCACCTCAAAGCAAACCCCAGCTGCCTGTCTCTGGTGGGTCAGACCCTTAAGGAGTGTAAATGGAGCAGCATCATATGCACCCATGAAAACACTTGGATTTAGGGTCATGAGGACACTTTCCGCATTGGCAATTGCTCTGTGATATGTTATCACACAGTAGTCCTGCACTGACAGAAGGGAACAGCCTACCAAACATGGCATTGCTTTTCTAGCAAGCCACTAAAATGACAACATTTTCTTTAAACTCATAAGAGTTTAAACTCATAAGATCATAGCTGATCTATGCTCCAAAGTTAACCAAAAACAGAACCGCCACTTCAGTTATGACCTCAGATAGATGTAAATTCAAATGAGGTGCCAGGGAAATATGATAGAAATGGGAGAATTATAAGCACTTACGTAACAATACAAGCATTCTGAAACTTGGTTTACAATTAAAATGGATATATAATTAGCTGTATTTTACTAAACCCAGATTATGTTCAAAGCACACTGAACTAGATTAGCAGATTTATGGAAACACATGTTAACTAGTTGTACAAGACTAGGTTTGCCTTCCCAAGACAAGGCTTCTTCATGTTTTGTTGTCATTGTTTTTAACATCACACAATACTCAACAGCAAAATACACAAATTAAATGCCAGAAAATAAAATGACTGCTAAACTTAGGCAATCTCTGAAAAAAATCCATGGTCTCTGTTTAAAACACAGCAGTGGGGTCACCTTGCTGGTAACTCAGCTTTCGCTTTCTCTCAGCTCCAGATCTACCCAATTGCTCCAGGTACATCTCCAAGGGGTAAGGCAACACCACACCCAAAAGAAGGTTAGTGATTTGGAAGAAACTTTCCATTTTGAAGATATAACCTGAGGATACCCCTACGGTTGCGCATGCATTCAGCCTTGTTCCTATTTCCATATTCTTGGAGAGAGTTGCTGTGAGAGCTTGGTCCATACTGGTACCAGCTGGGACTGCTCCAAGGATGCAGCAGTCCCTCTCCAGTTCATGTTGGGCTGAGGATCTGGTCCCTCAGAATCCCTTGCATCATTGTGCACTTGCAAAGATTTACAAGCCCATTCTAGTAAATTACAGTGGATCTGCAGTTCTTAAGGATCTGCTCTTACAGTGTTTATTCAGCCTTCTTTTTTGTGCTTATACCCACTTTCATTTCTATTGGAAATATACCAGAAAACGTCCAAAACCCATAAATCATACTAAAACCCATTAAGCCTGAGATTAATTTCATCTTAAAGGTTAGCTCCATTTTCTTACCACTATTTCTGTCTGCAATCTGTCTTCATCAGACACTAATTAATAAGCAGACACAGCTTTGTAAAACTGCCTTTAATCTTAGGAAAGTGTAAATACTCATGGTTACTAATGCAAAATCTCACTACACAATTCATCAGGAGATTGGAACATATAATTTTCCTTTATAACAGCATACTGATTTAGAGGACTAAAAGCACAGGTGAAGCTGAAAAGAAATATTACTTTGAAAGTTTAAAGTATTTTGCTTTATTTTTTCTCTCTGCAGTGCCAAAGCAGTTGTATTTTCCTAAGACATTTTCATTTTTTTCTCAGGCAACAGGATTAGATTCTTCTGTGATTTACACCAGGAGCCTTAGCTTGAAGTCAGGGTTTGTTACTCCTGATTTACAGTGGTGCAGGTCATTTGAGGATTAACCCTGTCCAGAACTGTGTGCAGAAAGGGGGGTCTTCTGACAACTGGGAGGTAAAATATTGCTCTCCAAATTATATTTTTAATGATCATTTCCCTTCATAACAATGCAAGATTATATATTGACTGTGAAGAGCTATTTATGTGCCATGACTAAGATACACTTTCATCAAACATTTATTTCTCATGCTTAGAACTAATTTGTATTTGATTAAAGGTTTTCTATGCATTCACAGGAAAAGATTATTCATATTGAATTGCTTTTCTAAACAAAAAAAAAAAGCTTGTGAGTACTGCCAAAATAGTGGGTTCAAATATATCTTTTTTTACTCTGCGCATCAAATACACTGGCAGTTGGGCTAGGCCAGCACCACAGCACTGCAGCAGCACTGATGGTCATCCTTCTTTACAATTGTATCCTTTACTTGGAGCAGAAATTGACACCTGTGGGCTACACTGAGATGTACACATCCACAATATATAAGTAGGAAGATTAGGATACATTCCATTAGCAAGAAGTAGGGAAAAATCTTATTTAATTAAGACCTCCAGTGATGGCCACTTCATCCCCTCCCCAGGCAAGCTACTCCAACAGGAACTACTTCTACTCTGCTTTCAGCCTCTGCACTTTCTTAGGTAAATGAGCTGCATTGGTTTACAAAACTGTATCTGATAGGCTGCATAGCTTAGAACCATTTCTTCTCCCTTCAAAAAGACAAAGAGGCATGGAGCTAAAAAGTGACTTGTTCAAATGGCACCTGCCTGCCTGAGCCACGAAGAAAGTATCAGTGCCCAGACTAGACTGCCAAACTGTAGACTCATCCATGCAATCAGTCTTCGAGGAGTCAAGGGTAAATCCCAAAACACACACGCTGCCTTCAGAGGCACTGTACCTGATCAAGTGCTTGGGCTCAGATCCATCTGCTTTCCATCATTTTCCCCAAGAAAGTGTGGAAAGCAGGATTCATCTCAACTGACTCCAGCCATCCAAAGCAGAGGTGTCTAATCCAAACTACTCATTCAGGATCCCGCAACAGCCAGTGGAGAGAAATATGTCCCTCATAGCAACTTCAAGTACTTGCCTTAGGACAAGAAGGATCACTCTGTGGAGGTGCAGTCTCTCGCCACAGACTACAGGGGAAATCTAGACTAATCAGGACCAACATCCACAAGAACATTCTCACTGAAAAATCTTCCGTGCCTCAGTTACTTCGACAAGATCTCCATGAAGACCGGAAAAGCAAAACACCCAAGGCAGTGACGTACCCGTAACAAAAGGGCATCACATAATGACTGGTCTGTGGCAAAAAAAGACGACACAGGCAAGTCCCATCATTTCTCCACCCCTTGCTCTCCTATTTTTTTTTTTCATAGAACCATAAAATCATTTGGTTGGAAAAGACCTGTGAGATCATCAGGTCCAACTATTCTCACTATCTCCATCAAGACTTCTATTTTGTGCTGAAGCAAAGCTGCAATATGTTGAGCACAGGAGAAAGAATTCTCCACAGCAGTATCAAAAAAAAGGAGGAAAAACCTTCTCAGAAAACTGTTTTAGTTATTAAGACACTTGGATTTTTCAGTATAAATAAATTTATTCATGAGAGCACTTAAGACAAGTTCTAAGGTTAACAAACACTGCACTATGCAACTCACAGCTGTGACAAATATTTAAGAAATCCGATACAGCATGCCTAAAAATTATTCATTTGCAGGCCTCGTTGCTTTTGAAGATCAACTGTTTTATTTGTAATTTTTGACATTTTCCTTCTTTTCCTGTTTGGCCTGTGAATTTGAAAGGGTTGTAAACACGTACTCCAGCTCTCTGCCTGAGGCGCTGGGCTGTTGTCAGCATGCCAAAAGGAAAAGGAAGCTGATAGGTCCTTTGGTACATACCGATATGAAGGGCTTGTAAAGACAGTATTTGTTTGGTTTTTTTGATCTGACTTTGAATCTGGCTGTAGTACCTACCCTTCAGGGAAAAGCAACTTTTAAATAAATGCTTCAAGATTGTGCAAACATTTCAGTAGTTTCAGAGTCCTGGTGTTCTGGGTCAGGGAAGGAAGAAAATACATGTCAGTCAATAGAGATGGAAACGATAAAAAAATTGTTAGAACTACAGTCATAATTTTTTCCTGGGCTGGGTGATGGGTTCTTTCGATGAGTGCATCATGTGCTGCATCACTCATTTGCCTTTTGGACAGCCTTTAAAACGTACACACACATGCTTGGAAGCAGACTAAAACTGCCCAGTTCTTTCATGCTCACTGTGCTTTGATACCATGACTTGCTCATATTGCGGGATTAAGAAAAAATACAAGCTCCTTGGTTTTTCTCTTAGTCCTCTGAGAGTTTAGAAATAGTTATTTCCTTTCATTTCTTCATTTCAGCTACATTTCTGCTTTTTATAAAAATCCATTATTTATTACCCAGCACTTGAGGATCCCAGCTCTTTGTAACACGAGGTGTTGTACCAACATGTAGGTCACACCAACGTACAAACCGTACTTGGGGCTGTAGGAGAAGATCCTGCTGCAAAAGCACAACGTAGAGCCCACTCTCCTTGGAGAGTTAATAAGCTCCAGAGCCAAAGAGCAGAAGCAGAAGTGGAGACAGAAGAAAGTGAAATAGCTTGTTCAAGGCCATGGAGCAAACCAGTGATAAATCCAGGAACAGGAGTCACATCTTGTGGACCTTTATCACAGGAGAATAAATCAGCAGTTTCTCACTTGCCTTCTATACTTGCCTGTTACTTCCTGCCTACAACTCTTGAACCTTTCAGTAAATTGCAAGATATTGTAAAAGGGGGGTGTATTTTTCAAGTCAAAAAGTCTGCTCTCCATGCCGCATGGGTGGTTAAGGGAGCTGGGAAAAGCTGGGATTCCCAGAGGAAAGGGAGCTGGGAGGACAAGGCACATCCCTTGGACACTCAGCTTGGAACTAGGGCCAATGTGCACACATGGGGAAACATAGGTCTCAGATGACTCTAAACCAGTCACAACTTGCTCATTTGCACCACTTGACTAATTTTGAGGTTTAAGTAGATCTAAATTTTGCTATCGACTTTTACCACCCAGAAACTGGAAGAACTTTATCTGTTGGTTGGGCATTTTGCTAGAACATTGGTTGGGTTTGATCTTTACAAGAGGACAGCCCTGAAGGTTACACGTCTGGATTAAAAGCCTGGCAAAGATATGAAACTGAGTTTTGGTCAAGGTATTAGGACAAGCTAAAGAACTGGAGGCACTGGGGCTCACAATCAGCTCATACTAAAACACACTTAGTCTTCTCCCAGATTTCACCTGGTGCTAAATCAGCCACACTAACGACAAACACTTTTCCCAAGGGAAAACTAGCCCTGTAAGACCTGAGAAACACTCCACAACAGCACCACATCACAGGGCCTTCTGCCCTATCTCCATGGCCCATGTAAATTTGCAATCACAGAAAACCAGAATCTGCAGCAATGTGGGGGGTACTTGAAGTGGGACAAAGGATAACCAAGTGGAAAAAGGGAGGAAGCAGAGGAAAAACAGTTAATGACTGCCCAATGTCTTTTAGACTAGACATTAGGAAAAATTTTCTTGCTGAAAGAGTGGTCAGGGATTGGAACGGCTGCCTAGGGAGATGGTGGAGTCCCCATCTCTGGAGGTGTTTAAAAAACGGGTAGATGAGTTCCTTAGGGACACGGTTTAGTGGGGAGACAAGTACAGCTGGACTTACCTCAGAGGTCTCTTCCAACCTTATGATTCTAAGCCAAAGGCGTGGCAGGGTGAGGGTTTCCCAGCCCTCAGACTACACGCCTGCCCTCTCTCCTTTGACAGAGGGGAAATGCCCTTGTAGACAATGCACAGCACCGAGGCACAAGGCACGTTTTCCCCCTTGTTGGCAGCTTCTGAGCGTGAAAACACTGGAAGCTTGGGAAAGGAAAGAAAGCAAGAGAAAGGAGAAGAGTTTATGCATTCAGTACATTTTTTTCCCAGCTGGGATGCCACTGAGGGGCCAGCACAACCACTGGGGACTGGCCAGCCCTACAGCAAACTTGTGGGCACTACTGCCTTCCAGCCAATGCTGGCCATGAAATTCAAAGCAGCCCAGGTTGTTATGCTATTGCTGGACCACCAGGCCAGCTCCATGGTGTGTTTGAAGAGAATCTTTCCACGTAATAAAACCCTCAGGCCGTTATTCCTCGGATGCTTGGCAGCGCGCTGCTGTCACGTTTTCATGGCAATAGCAGCCTGCGGGAGGTGGGATCCCAAGTGGAGACAGTTATGAGGCTGTTATACATTTGTGGCACAAGCTGGGGTGGGGTTTTGTTATCCAGCTTCTAACTGAGTAAGCATGTCCTCTCCTCGTCCTGCAACTGCCCCGCAGAAAGCACAGCTCCATTCTCTTCCCCCAGCTTTACCCCACTGCCATACATCCATCCCACTAGTGGCTGGGGTTTGGGGGAATTTGTCTCCAAATGGGAACCAGATTGGAAAACGGATTAACAGGAATAAGATAAAGAATTAAACCCAATCAGCAGGAGACCACATTTTTAAAAGGCACAGATGCACGCGATTAGCTTGCCGCATGTGTTTGAGTCAGATCTCAACATCAGAGATGGGCTTGGAGAAAACCTCAAATCCCCCAAGAGCCCACTGGGGCTCCAGGGCGTGCCTTAGTGTGGCGAAGGCTGTGTGCATCCCCAGTGCCATGCCCAGTGAAGCACAGGGTCTCAGACAGCCCTTCAGCTCCCTGTCCTCTCAAATCCATCAATTTCAGCCCCTCTGGGAGGAAAGAGCACCCTTCCCTGCTCGCTGTAGCAGTGAGCACGCATTTCCACACCCCCAGCACTGTCTGTGGGACACAGACTAAAGAGAAGATGGACTAAAGCTAATCTCAATATCACAAAGCCTGACTGGTCCCAGATTGTACTTGGGGAGTGGAGAGAAGAAACAGGCTTTTTTTTTCCTCCACACCCAGGTCTCAGAGTGAGTCAGGGGTTAGGGAACAGGGGTGCTGGTCTAGCTCCACCCGCTCCCCAAGCAAGGCCAAGGAGGGTGAGAAAGGTTAGGGAAGTGCTTCCCACCTCCAGCTGGAGGAGGTGAAAGACATTTCATCACGTTGAGAAATGCTCCAGGATCTCCTGGCCTCAAGCTTACTTAAGACCTATCCGAAAAGTAAATATTGTGGAGAGACAGAACAGCATCTGTAGGCTATCAAGTTTTCCTGGATCTCAGGCAGCACTTGGACTCACCATCTCCAGGGGGTAGTTTTTTACTGGGGCAATGGGGATGGGACAGCAGGGGGGAGAGTGAGGAAAGAGGGGAGAAATGGATAGAGTTCAGTGGAAGAACTTTGAATTTTGGGAAGCCCTTTCTCGCTGGCAGATCATCACAATCAAATTCTTGTTGCTTCGACATTTGATATAGATTCATGAGTTCAGTAGGAAAACATGAAACCAGAAAGGGCCAAATCCTGACCCCAAACAGGCAGGAAAAGCACTGGCCCAGCCCAAGGAGTGCTGTAATTTAGCAGCCAGACCACCCTATCATTCCTAGAACAATAAAATAATCTTAGTTCTATAGGACTAAATCCTGAGTCCAGCATGGCTCTTTCCAATTGGTGATAACAGATTCAAGCTGTGTGGTTTGCAGCACCATCAGCTAGGGAGCTCTGAGTATTCTGCAAATATTAATTCAGAGGCAAAAGCCAACCATGAGAAAGAGAACACGTCTTTCACTGTTCACAGCCAGGGAAGAAGCATGAGTGAAACAACCACCTGATTTCATGGGGGCTAAGTCAGGCTTGCTGCTGTTAGACCTTCCTTGGGCAATGCTGGGTTGCAGCCCATGGAGCTTTGGCCAAGTAATTGTGGTAATTGCAAGGGTGCATTCACCAAACATCTGCATGTGCCCCTGCCTGGAGTCAAGAGCCATTGTCTGAAAGGATGATACAAAAAAGAGATGCCCTGGAAGCTGTGTGTGGGGGACCATTTACCTGCAGGATGGCTCCCCTTTGCTCTGAAATAGGACTTCAGCAAAGCAGGGTTTAATTTAACGCATTGGGCCATAAGGCAGATGTGAATAAGGGCAACACTGCAGTCAGTTGCAGCACTTTATCTGGAAAATTTGTCACAATTTTGCCATATTTGCTCATGAGTGACTTGAGTTCTCCACCTCAACAGTCAAAGGCTTTTAGATCCTTCTTTCATGAGGTCTCTGTGACCATACATGCACACATGGGGCCATCTCCAGAGGATTTTGATCCCATGGCTAATCTCAAACACATCTTTGCCCAGAGAAGGAGACCATGAAGGTTCATCAGCATAACCTTGTATCTTCTTCTCAACTGCTTTTAATCAGTTTATGTAAACAGATCTTATTTGGCATGTTTTATAGAAATGTTGAACTGAATCAGATGAATTGCATCCTGAAGGTTCCCTTCTCTCCCCCACCAAAAAAGGTGTAATGACTTGCTCCACAGACATGTTTTTCTTGTCATGAACTCAGTTCAGAGGTGGATCACAGCTTAAGTTCCTGTAAGTTTTCTAGGAGTCTTCTTTGAGGAGAAAGTGGCACCCTGCAAGGTTAAGGCTCAGATTCCAGCAGGCAAAAGAGTTGCCCCTTGGGTGCTGGCCCTGGTCTCTAGGACTTCAAGGCTCACCGTTTTTGCTGTTTATGAGAAAGGCTGCTGGCACTGACAACTGGTACGCCACAGCACCAGCAAAATTTCACATATAGCAGTCTAAGGAAATAAGCAGGGCTAGCTTTGAAGGGAGAGGAAATATCATTTGTAAAATAGGTTTGATTGGGGGGAAAAACACAGCAGCTTCATCTTAACTCTGGATATTCCCAGAGCTGCACAAATGCCCATTTTCCTCCTTGCAACAAGTGCTGTAGATTATCCCCTGACAGCAGCAGTGCCAGGTCCTGCATTTATGATCTTGCTACCTCTTCATTTCAGACAGACAGATCTCATTCGCAATGGAACAACCACAGGGAGCCCCAAAATCAAATGGCCTTCCTCAAACTCATTGGTATGAGGCAGAAGACAGAGGTCAACTGCCACTTTCCTCCTCCCTACTCCACAGCCACCCCAAGCTCCCAACCTACTCTCATCTCCAGCAAAAACACTCATCCTTCTGTAGCCTATGCGGTCACTCCAGCCTCAGCTGGTCAAATCCAAGAAAAAGATTTGTTTAAGCTTTTTCCAGCATGTGTTTTACTGCAGCCTTTGTTTTTAATAAAGGCTGCACCACAATCTTTTTCATAATGGCACCAAGCAATCTAGCAATATCCTCATGCACTTAGAGAGTGAGCTAATGAAGGAACAGGTTAATTGAAATTGACTTCAGTACGGAGCACAAGCGATTGAGTCGAAACGTGGCATAAAATAGAAATGAAAAGAAAACCAAGGTTCTCAACCCAACCTGTAGCTTTCTGGCCATACACGGAAAAGAATTATTATTTCTTCTTCGTCTTCTAATATGTTCGACAGTAAAACCACCAATAATACGAAAATAAATTACACCTGGGGCAACCCTATATTGCACTAACAGTCTGGCTCTGATTAGCCTTGCCTTTATCATGCATGCATCGTATTAGTCCGTTTCAAAGAATTCACAGAGAAATTCATACTTCAGCCTTAAAACAGAGTGTAAAAACACAGCTGAATTTAATTACCCGCTGACCGCATGCACTGGGTTAGGTAATAAAATATAGAAGCAGTAAGATATGTAATGCTTTATTAAGCTATCTCAGATACAAGAGCATGCCTGGCAATTATGCCTGAAGGCTACTGAAGGCTACTCAGAATCTCTTGCAGACCACCCAACGAGAGAGTTAAACAGAACCTGGTTCTCACTGCACAGCAAAGTCATCCAACATAATACAACTATATGCAGGCAAAGTGCCTTCTTTTCCTATCTGCCTTTAAATCCATATGTTTATCAAACACACATTGCCCTGGCATCAACCTATTCTTCTCAGCTTTACCCTAGACATGGACTTTTAACGCTTTCCCGGTGCAGTCTTAAGCCCAGCTTAGGCCTCAAGTTTATGAATGTTGAAGTAAACCAGTCAAAATTTAAATAAAGCCCAGAAATGGCTGGATGAGAAAGGAAAAGCTGAGTCTGCTTCCCCTCCTCATTCCTCAAAGGAAACCTTGGCTGCAACCGAAGTGGATGGGTGAGATGGGAACAAGTTTGCAGGGCCTTTCATTCCGAAAGTAACTGTTTAAAGGACTCAGGTAATAGGTATGGACTGGAAACACCAGTCTGACCCGTTCAATATATTCAGGCAGTAATTTTTGAAGTACTCTAAACTAACACCAAACCTTTTCATAAGCTTCATCCAACCTTATGCCACCCATAACACGCAAACTTACAGTAATAAAATAGAGCTATACAATGAAAAATGAAAAGTTTGTGATGAGCACAGGAAAAAAAAACAAAGCTCATAGAAAGACACATTGCTAAGGAGTTATACTATAAACTGGATAACCCAAGTTTATAAAGAGATTCACATTTTCAGGCCCTCATCCAGGCAAGAGGCCCAGGTTGTGGGTTTCCATGGGAAAAAACAGTTGTCTGTCCCTCTGCTCTCGCACCATCCCCACCCCATGAAATTGTAGAGTGCTGCCAAAACTGGCCACCCCAAATCACAGCAATCACTTGGAGGCTGGAGGCCAGGCAGGCCATCGGCACAGAAGCAGTGGAGCCAAGAGAAAGGTGAAAAAGAGATGAGACTTGTGGAGATTGAGGCAGATTCTCTGGCAGGAGAGAGAAGTCTGAATCAAAACCTCACGTCCAAACTTTGCTGGTGACCACCCTTTTTCTCTTCTTCCCTTTCCCTTCTCAGTTGTTGTTGGCTTAGACTACAGACAATTTAGGGTAGGAACACTTATGCGTGTGGCTGTGCCATCCCTGGAGACACCACACTTGGTTGGAGTCTGCAGGCTGTATATAAATATAATCACTGCCATAAGAATCAAATTAGAGACGGATCCAATATTCACATCTAGTCCCTCTTACTTGTAACCAGCTGAACCCAACTCGCAGATCTTAGAAAATTTCCACCTCTGGCAATCTAATCCCGATGCTTGCCATGTAGGTCCACTCCTCTTTTCCTGTGACAGGAAATCCATTTCTCTGTGTATTTAGGTTTGGGGTTTAGCTTGCTTTCTTTTTAAGAGAAGAATCAGTCCAAAGCAAAGGCCAAAATTTGAATCAAATCTTCCCAGAAAAGAAAAGTAACCAAAGAAAGAAAAAACAACCCCAAGTTTGGGTCACTTTTTCCTTTTCCACATTCCCTGGCTCTTGTTCATTTGCTGCTCTTCGCATTTCAAGCTATCTGGCCAAGATCAGAGGCAGACTTTCTTAAACATACTGTAGGGTGAACGGCTGCTTTGGAAGGATTTCTGGCCACCACTCAGTGCAAGATGAGTTGGAAATCTCCAAATAGAGCTGATTCTCAAAGACTTCCACAGTAATGCTGGAAGGGAAATAAAGAGCTCTGGAAAACAGCCGTACTCATATCTCCAGGAGCTTGCAACCATTCATGGTAAAGGAGAACTGAACAGTAGCTCCATCAAAGTGACGCCTCTCTGGCTGGATCAGTATTTACACGGATCACATTTTGGTCTGTAATACATTTTAGCAGTGCTAGCTGATAATTCTCCTAGTTCCTGCAACATATTTTCCACCATCGAGACAGACAGGGACCATTCAAGTACCTTGCTCCTACTCATGGAGAGGAGGACCCAGGGGTTTGGGTCCCAAACCTTCCCTGTTCACACCAGAATTCGAGAGTTTCCTGGGGTGCTGTATTTATCATAGGTTTCCTGATGTCTGTCACTAGTGTTTCACAGCAGGAGGCCTGGAGATAAAAAACAGAACTTTATATGCCAGATCAGGAATTTTTGCAGACAACGCCTGCACAGAGAGCCCTCACAACAGGCAGCAGGAGAGCCCTGCTAGTTTGCATTCTCTTTATAAACAGTTGTTTATTTTATTATCTTTATTTGAAACAGATTATGCAGCAGAAGACTTCTGGAAAAATCTTTTCCATCTGACTACTATTTTTGGCAACATACAGTACAGGATAGAAATGTGCTTGCTTGCTTGCTTTTATTTATTTGTCTTCATCCCAAAGGCTGAAAACTGGGAGAAAGATGTATTAGAAGTAACTTCAGAGAAAGTCTGCGATTGTCAATGTAAGGACAATTCAGGTGCAAATCAAAATCCTTCACTTAGGGCCATCCATGGGCCACACAAAGCAAGATGGAATTAATCTTTCTTTGACAATTCATTTTTGCCTCCATACTAGGTTCTTTGAGATTTTCCCAGGAAAAGAGCTCAGGAAACCCAATACCAAACCAAAAAATCTCCATAACCAGAGCTGAAGGAGTAGGTCCTGCAGAAGACAACTGTGATCCTCTGATAGGAGCCAGAAACGAAGTGTGACAAAGACATCTTAAGAACTGCTTCACTGAGATACCTCAACCCCGCAACAGATTACTCTATTGAATTAAAGACATTAACACTTTTTCTAAATAAATTATCCAAAATAGCTATAAAGAACAATACGCGATGATAGTTAGCCTGTGAGATTCAGTTAAACGCCCTGATTCAACTCTGATATCAGAAGTCAGTAAGCCATAAGGACTATGGGCACAGGATACATGTTTCAAGAGAGATTGGAGAAGTTTATGGATTTGGTGATAAAATTACTTGTAAGAACACCAAAATACAGCTACCCATTTCTCTGCATATGCAAAAAAAAATGACAATTAAGAGCAGGGGTCATTTCATTTGAATCAATTATTTTTCTTACTATCTCAATTACCAATAGTGGATTTTTTTCCAGTTTACTGGAAATTTTCCCAGACATACAATCTTCTCTGACATACACAATCTTCCCTTTTGTTTCCCATTCTAAACAGAAAGTAAAAGGAAAAGAAACAAGAAAAGACAATTTTTTAACAGAACTGGGGAAGTATTGCTCAAAGTAAAAACTATCCATTGAACTTTGTTTTGAGCACAGGAAGAGAAACGATTTTCTGTCAAAAATGTTTCTATCGGAAAACCTCAAAAACCTCAGGCTTTCCCTTCCCCGTGTGTAACTATTGAACCTGTCTTCATGATGTAGAATTTCTTTATGGGACACAAGCATACGCATCCATAAACCGTCAATAAGGCTTTCACATAACCTGCAGTGCCCCGTAACATCTCTATAAAATTTTCACTTAGACATTATTCATTGATCTGCTTGTAAACTTCCCAAACAGCACGTCGCCTAATTAATCATTTTTATACTAGATGCAATTGTGTGTTTAAGCTGCAGAATGTTTTGCTGTGGCTAATCACATCCATGCACTAAGCAAAGACAGAGCTGTTTGACAATTGAATATGAAGCTTTAATTATTCTATTCAGAAACAAAGTTTTCATTAGAGAATCCCAGAGCAGCTGGTTACTGTAATGATATCCCTAGTGGAATTACAAACAGGATGAAAAGGGTTGGACAATGTTATTTGACTTACAGCATCGCAATGTTCATTTTGAAAGCCGTGAAGAGTTGGACGAGATTCTTTCAGCTTTCTGTTGCTGGTGCCAAAACTCAGCTGGAGTGTGTTTTCGAGACACTCTCCACTTCCTATTGTTTTGCAAAACTCTTTTTCCACCTTCTTAAAAGGACTCTGAAAACAATACACCTCTAAGTGAAGATTTTTCTGCTAGGAGGAGCTACTGAGCTGAGCACAAACTAGATGTCCTCTCTGGATCTGTGCTGTCTATAACTGCATGGAAATACAGCGCCTGCAGCCTTGTTCTCCCACCTCCAAACTCTTTTAGGGAGCAGAGGTAATAGGAGAAGGTGGCACTACCATTAACACTACCTAATATGGTACATATTCCCCTGGATGCAAGCCTTCCCAAGTTACACAAATGTGGATATTAGCTGTTCAAAGATGTGGGTGCAGGGCCATCAGGAAGTCCTCGGTGTGAGTTGGACTAGTTCCAACCCCACATCACATACGGCCTTAATGACTTTATGTCTAGTTGGGAGAGAGAGAGAGAGAGAGAGGGAGAGGGAGAGAAAGAGGAGTGGACCCAGTCACAGTGTGAGGGAAGAGCTCATTCTTTCCTCTGCTCCTTTGCTTTGTTGGGGCTGACTGTGAGAAGCTGGGGCAGGAGAGAAAAGCAATTAGACACACTGTCCCGGTCAACTACATTGAGATTCAGGACTTCCAGTGAGGCACTGCAGCTTTCAGAGGTTCCTTTCCAACGTCGTCATAAGCATTCTTCCCTGTAATAAATTCACCTCAGCTTGCCCCAGTCTCTCCCTTTCTTGCAAAGGTGATGAAAAATGAAGTTCTTGACTCCCTTAATATATTCCTGTTCTTCCAGATGACTGGGAGGAGGAAGGAGGTTAGAGAATCAGTGCAACAACAGAAACTGTCATGAGAGATGATTTTTCCTGCAGAAAAAGCCCTTTCCTCTGCACAGCCATCTCAATCCATACAAGCTAATGTCCAGAATTAGGCCCTGGAATATACATCTCTATTGAATTCTCTCCTCCCTTGCTGCTGTCCCTCCACTTCCCTAAGCAGTTCAGGCAGTGAAGGTATAAGTCCAAAGCCCATTAGTAATGTCCCAAATGCAAGCTCACCATGAGAAGGAAAAAAGCAGAAAAAAGATGGGGAGGGGGAAAGCTCATGAAGACACATATCCTGCTGAGCCACCAGAGAAGCTCTAGGAACATCAAAAACAGAACCAACTACACTCAGTTCTGATGTGGTTTCAATTTTGGATTCTGTCATTGGGAAAGTAATCAGGTCAATCAGAAATGTGGTGGAAACCCAGCTGAGAACATGAATTACTGCACATTCTGGACCACCCAAGACCAGAAAAGGAGAAGAAAAAAAAAAAAAGCCCTGTATCTTAGTAATATTATAGCTTTTATCATTAGGGTTAGAATTATACTTGCAGTGAAACTATGGAAACAATACAGGCTTGTAAATGCTTCCCATTAAAATCTACATTTATTTTTTAGCTTGCATGTCCTGTTGCTTTATAAAACTACTGAGAAAGTTCAGTTAGGGCTGAGGGCTGGGGGTCACATCCTCAACGGATGCAAGTATGGAACGGCTCCAGTGCTGGGAGGATTCAGTCCTTTGTTGAATTAAATTCCAACTGGAGACCGAATATTTTTTTTTCTCCTCTAGTTTACAGAACAATCTATTTGGGGCGTTTGTGTAAGTAAGTGGATGTGATTTCTTTTTCAAGGATGTCTGGAAATGAGAAACTGAAGCACTGGAGAAGTCTCTCACAAGATTTGTTAGTGTCCCTTTCTCCCCCTCCAAGCAGCTGTGAAAATAGTCCAGCTGGAACAAATGTGGATTAAAATGAAGACATTTCACAAGTGCAAGCCTCTGTAGCCAGGCGCCACTCACCATTGCCTTTCCACAAGCCTCACTGAATTCCCTGGAGCATGATAGAGAAAAAGGGAGTGAGTGAAGGAGAAAACTCCTAGAAAATATGAAAGGCTTGGGTAGGGCCTGCAAACACTCCCTACCACATACAAACTTGTTGTAATCTTGTAAAACAACTGGGCCACCCTACAGGTGAAGTGAAGTGGGAACAATTCCTCTCTGCTGTAAAGGAGCCAGCTGTGAAAATGGCCCAGTTGAGGCTAGAAGCACTTGGCAAATAAGGAACGCGAGATATCCAAAATACAAGTGGTAAGTCAAAATTTGGATTACAGGGAGCCAGATTTCAGCCATTAGCATCAGCCACTGGAGTCTGAGACTGTCACTTTTGATTTGGCCCCCACAAGAAGAGGACAGTATGCAATGTGAACAGCACAAAGAGTTACAAGAACCAAAACCAGAGTCCGTGTTTCACCATCTTCAATTAAATCTAAAGAGAAACCAAAAACATTTTTCACATTGAGGATCATCAGGCACTGACACAGGTTGACCAGAAAAATTGCAGTCACCATCGCTGGAGATACTCAACACCCAGCTGGGCAATGTCCTGAGAAGCCTACTCCAGTTTACCATGTTTTGAGAGGAGAGTTGGACTGGATGATCTCCAGAGGGGCTCTGCAACCTCAGCTGTTCCATGTGAAGACTTGACTTTGGTGCTGCCTCTGCCTGAAATAGGATGAAGAGCTCTCTCCTCTTGAAGGCATGGCCAAGAAAATTCTCTGAGGAAAGAGACTGGCCAGCGAGCAGCCACTGGACTGCGTGGATGAGTGAGGAAAAACACAAATCCCCTTCTCCACAAAATTAATAGCCCAGGACTCCAAACACCACAGCCTACAGCTGGGTGCAGCTTGCACAGCTCTGAAGACTAGAATGTGTGGAAAATGTTGGGGGGTTTTTGTCTATCCTTTTTTTGGACAGAAATGTGGAGAACTGAGTAGAAGGGTTGTGCTTTCTTCCTCCTGTGGTCTGTCCCAATCTAAACACTGGCCACAGTTCTGCTATGGTAATAAGATGATCATGGTCATTTCAAAAGCAATTAAGCCCTCGTAATCGATTGTGCTTTTACCACAATCATCCTTTCATATGAAGCACACACCCAAATGGAGAGGAACTGATGGACGTTTTCACATGCCCTGCATGCCACTCTGAAAGTTTCTCTTTCTATTTCTGGTTAATCAGATCCCACAAATTTTCCAAACCCAAAGCATTATAAAATCAAATCCCTAAGAAGGAACGGCTTTTACTGCATCATCACTGTCACAGAAAATAAAAGGGAGAAGGCCACAGTGGTTATAGTCATTCATAACATGGATGTTATCAGGAGACAATTATGGCCCTGTGGCCTGGATCAACCCCTAAACTTGGACACTGATCCCACAGCAGGGTAAATCTTATCAAGGCATATCATCCTTCTTTCACATGGGTGGTGCATGCAAGTGAATGCCATCTCAGATAGTGTCTTCACAGTCATTTCCAGGCAACTGGAAGCATATTCTGCCAACGCTTGGTTCTGAGCAGATGCTCTGCAATATGGTGCTGAGTCAGCAATACTGCACAATGCTTCCTCATTCAGCCAACTTTGTCTTCCTCATTCAGCCAACATTTGTCTTTAAAGCACCAAGTAGATGAGACTTTGATTTCACATCAGTTTTACTACACTCACTCTTCAGCCTCGAAAAACAAACATTAGAAATCTGGCAAAAACTATCCCACCACCTACATCGCAGTCGCTTGGCAGAGAGAGAACCTTTGGTTTCCTACCCATGGCAGGCAGTAAGCAGACAAACAGCTTCCTTGAAACCTTCTACCCCAGAAGACAAGAGGCTCCTTGCTGAACAAGTAACGTGACCAATGAAAACCCAGTGAACTGCCCTACTTGCTTCCCCTGAATTTATTTAAAAGAGCGATCCTCTGTGTGAAACCTAGTGGATGTGGTCAAAAGATTATTTCTTGCCCCTATAGCAACCTTAATATATCGGAATGCTTGTATAAAATCTCATCTTTTATTTTTTTCTCTCTAAACTGGATGACCCACTTTCTTTAACCCTCCCACACAAGCCCTGTCGTCTTAGCCTTCAACCAGTGGTGTTATTCTGGACCATCTTAAAGACCTTCACTGCATGCAAGCCAACTGTAGGACCCCTTCAATTGCCTGATGTGACATTTGCACATCCTATCAGGCTGTTAGCCTGGTTTTTTTTTTTTGCACAAGCACACCTCAGCTGACTCACACTGAACCTTCTGCTTGGCTCTTTATGACAGAAGATTTTCTGCACAGCTACTATAAGAGACCCTGTCTAGGGTCTCATATTCATGCAGTTGATTTCTCCTACCAAACCTTGCCTTTGTCTTTACCTAAATTCCTCCTTTTCAGATCTTGCTTTGCCAAGCTTACATCTTAAATCTGGCCTCAGCAGCTCTTCGGGAATACTTTCAAATTTAGTAGATATGTTCTCCCTCCATCATCCCAGGTAGAAAGGAAAGAATTATAGAGCAATGAGTCCAGGACCGAGCACTCAAGATCTCCCAAACGAACGAGAAAGTTTGGCAATGGAATTATGATAATCAGTCCTTAGGTATTATCTCAAGCCAGCATTACAGTCCTGTTACAGAAGAGTTCTCTCAGCTAGGCTTCCCTAGCTCAGCCGTGAGACAACAAAGCTCCTGTTTTCTTTCAAAGCCTTTTGAAAATGATAGTCAAACAGTCTTAGCCTTAAATTACTATACTCACATACATATATATGTATCTAAATAAAATAATCAGAGAGGGAGCAAGTTTGCTGGCAGCCTGAGGCTTCCCTCTGACCAAATATACCCAGTTCATTTCCAGTAAAATTCCATGGAAGCCACTGGCATCCCACTGGGATGTGCTAGGCACATATTAACTTGCTAAAATAACAGGGAAAGTTTACATGCATTCTACTGTAATCTATCACTTCTCACTTTATTTTTTATAGTCACTATAGTACTAAAGCAAAACCTGAGAGTATGCAAACTCAAGGTCACAGGCCAGTTTACTCCCCCTCAGCATCCTCAACCTGCTGTGCTGGGTTCCCTTACACTCAGCTCATGTGGTTGGAAATTTCTTGGCCTAACAAGACTGTAATCCTGACCTTCAGTATTTCTCCTCGGTTGCTGTCCCCTGGAGTTGGGATCTCATGGCCACAAGACTCCTACAGCCAGTGTGATGAGTTGCTTGACTTCCAAAAGGTAGAGTAAGTGCTTCCTCTGAGGCTCAAGACAGTTGTTGACAAGTAGGAGCAGGTGTAGGTTGGGTCATAGGTTGGACTCGATGATCTCAGAGGTCTTTTCCAACCTTATGATACTGTGATACCTTTTGGAAGTCAAGCAACCACCTGTCTTGGTGGATACTTTGAGAGGAAATGCTACAAAAGTTCTTCATTTGAATAGACGATTATGAAAGCTTAAGAAACCTAGACATTAGCTTAATGTTTGTTACAACTTTCAGCCTCCCTTTGGTTTTCTTTTGGCATGAAGGACAGCTACAGCAAAGAAGATATGCCCCATCCACAATGAAAACAGCCTGCTATGTTGTAAACAGAAGGGCCTGGAAATAAGCATGACTCAAAAACTCCGGTTCTAGGCACACCCAAAATTTTTGTGAAACCTCCTCAGAGACTGACATCCAAGCTGCATTCCCTGTAGTCCTCAGTTTTGACCTCTGCTCCCCCGTGATGAGTGAGAGACAAGAGCAGAACATCAGCTAAGTGAGAAGCGGAGCTGGCTGCCCTCATGAAGTGCCTCTGCCTAGGACTCTGTCATCTCCTCCCACTCATTCATGCCCTCCACACTGTAGCCTCATTATCTCAGACCCCTAATCACTTGATGTGCACACTGCCCATAAATTAGGAGACATCACAGTGTTATTTGGGGCACTGAACAAGATTACTGTGCAATTACACCAACGAGCCACCTTTATCTCCAGGCTTGAAATCATGCCTTTACTTAAAACACTTTAAATCAATGAAATTATACCATAGCCATCGACAGAACACACACAGTTTTGCTTACTGGAATGACCCCCATTATATTCAACGGGAGATATGTTTCTGCCTGATTCAAGCACAGCAAACAGATTTCAAGCAATGGCAAATGTCAAGTGGTTTCAGGAGGAAGTAACTATAAATCATTCATGACATCTTGCTATGTCCTAGCTGTTGGTTGGCTTATTCCCCATGATTACTACTAATCTGCATACAGCTCAGACCCATGCGACAGTGATGGAGGCACCACCTGAGAAAAGAAGTACAAAGGCAGAGGGGAGGGCTATAAGGCGGAGAAACATCATGGAGGTTTGAGAAGCATAAATCCTGAGTAACATAGAGAAAGCAATAGGAAATGATTGAACCATCTCTTTCTACTTAATAGTCAAAGGGAGCCAGCAGAAAGCAGAATAAATGGAAATTAGGCAAACATCTTTCTCCATGTGGTGCGTAGTAAAGCTGTGCAACTCCCTGTTGCCAGGGGCTGTACATACAGAAAATTTGTAAGAGGCTTTGAGTTCATCTCCAGGGACAGGAGAAGCCAGAGCAAGAGATGAGGATGAAGGGTTGGGCTTCTCTTTCTCTCTAACAACAGAGAAAATGGATACACACCGCTAGCATCCAGAGCCTGGCTCTGTGCCTGAAGGCACCTCTGATGCTGTATTAGTCCTCTGCATCAGAGCAGCAAGCAAACTGGCTCCCAAGTCTGGATGTGATGGAAGACATCAGCACCAGCCTCAGGGAGGATGTGGCTGACTGTAGAGCTGCCACAGTGATGGTAGGCGGAGGACCTGCTCCTTAAGAAGTGGCCTGCAGCCGCAAAGCCACATATAGGATATAGGACCAGAGAAGGACTGGGGCAGGCATTTCCAAAGAAAAGTGTGGAGATTCCAGCCCTACCTTGAGTAACTTAAATTTACTCTGTGGCCTCATTGCAGTCTCCCAGGAGACACCAGAAATTTTTAAGCAGCTCTGAGTCAATGGGGGTTTTCTGACACATTGATAGTGTCCTGATTTAAAGTGATGCTAATTAACTTCATGCATTTTGAGTCAGGCAAACGCTGAGCATCCCTATCAAACCAGGGCCTACGCACAGCATCAAGATAGCTTAAGCCTGGAGAAGTAGGCTGGAAACATCTAACAACAAGAGGATTTCCCAAGATAAATCTGGTACTTCCTGTTTCTGGCTGAGCTGGGTTTACCACACAAATTGTCTTTCTCACAGTCCTTTGGCACTGCTCATTCCATTCTCAGCTGGGCTCCAGACGCACAGAGGTGTAGGAAAAGGAAAATAATGAGACAAAGTTGGGACAGGCAAACCTCGTGGTGCTGGAGGCTTTTAAAGGCTCTCAGACATTTTGGTGGGTTTGCAAAGTGGTATAAGATTGTGAACTACTTCCCCCCCCTGTAATTTAAAATGCATGCTCTCACTCATGTACCACCAAGGGTGGCTCAGTTAAAGGGACAAACAATTTTTTTATTTATTTTTCAGGGAGACTCAACTATGCTTAAAGGAGTGAAGAAACCCGGGCCACCTACCATAAGCTGGGGAGTCAGAGAATATTGCACATAGCCCATACCCTGTGGTTTCTTCCCATACTAGAGCTTCCATTCTGGTGTCCATCTGCCATCACATCCCCATTGTAGCTCTGTGCAAACATTCCTTGTTTTCAAAACCAGAGATGATGGTAGAGCTGTAATACTCACACCCAAATCTGGAAATTATCTGGATTTTCCTCAGTCTGTCATCTCATTCCAGATCCATTGTATACAATGACCAGAGAACAGTACCCAAATTAGATACGATGCAAACTCAAGCTTCACAGAGTGACACCACCAGTGGTTTTGGCACCATTTCTCAGTTCAGATTCACCTACTGCTGTTCCCTGCTCCAATTTTTTATTCTCTTTATCCTTTTATATAACTGCATCCATAGGAGTTTCAACCCTTAAACCCGTACCAAGTTCACCTTTAATGACTCCTTTTCTTCCTTTGTTTGTAATTGATCCAATGTTTTTCAATAACAGCAACTGTCCCTGTGACATTAATTCTCTTCATAAGCACTGCCTCTCAGCTTTCCCCACTGTGTAGTCCTTTGAGCTTTTTAAACATGATCTGCTTTTCTCTAAAACCTGACTTGTTAGTATCGCTGTACAACACCAAAATGTCAGTGCTTGCTGTACTCAAACATGAAGGCTGCCGCTCTAACCTCAGTGATGGGAGGTCTTCAAAAAGCTGTTTTGTTCCCTGTCTTTGGCACCATATTAAGAACTTGGATTTCATCTGCTGTTCACTATCACCTTAAGGTCACTTTCAGACATATTATGTTTCCAGGTACCCCCCATCTCTAATTGCAAGAGTTTAGATGGCATTCAATTTTCATTTCCTTTCTTTTGATGGTTTCATCGCACTCTTAACGTGACTTGAACATGGGTTGCTTTTTCGGGTTTTAGGCTTCCTCTGAACATCTCTGCTGACCAGTTACTGATTCATTTAACCCACATTCACAACATACAGCTAAGAAAGTGAGACTAAATGGTTGAGCATTCATTAGAAACAGATCAAGAAGAGACTACATTAACATCCCCATGACTGCCACTTCTACCCTCACATCTGGCCACTAACTACCTCCATAAATCAAATATGGCATGAAAGGATGAGGAAAGTTATAGGCATGCTGCAGGCGAACACTGTCTTTGCTCCACCAACAATTTATCTCAAAGGACTCTGAACACAGTTGCTGGTCCTTGCCTTTTCCACATCACTCTACCCATCCACATCCCTTCAGATGACCCCTCTCTGCTGCTTCCCAAACCTGCTGACTCAGACACATCAGTTTCTCTTCCAATATCTGTGGCATTGCTTTGAAGAGCATGAAAAAGCCTAACATGGGTCTGGACATCCCATTGAACCACTCCTTGAAACATGCAGCATCCACATCTCTGACCATGTGGCTTGAATGGAGATCTATCATCTGTTTTGTCTGACACCATCAGACTACATAGTGAGCTGAAATAAAGGATTAACTCCTGGCCTTTAGTTACAGATTTTGTTATCCCATATTATTGTTATAAATTCTTTAGAACATAGAGAGATTGCTATCAAGATAAATGGGGTGCTGACTTCCTCTTCACTGTAAAATTTTTTACTTGATGTACTTTACTAGAAAGAGCAAATCTCTTCATTAATGCTCTCTTGATGGGCATTAACACATTTTATGACTGTATTCTAGATTTTCCAGCAGTGTAACACAGATTAGATTTGAACAACTGTATTTTCAGGGGCTTTTTGTTTATCTGTACTTTGACTTTTTCTTAAAGAGGAAAGACATTAAAGTACAACAAAAATTGATTTTTCATTTTCAGCTTTAAGTTCTATGGGTCCCAGCCAAGTCAAAGCATTCAGAAAGAGCATAAAACTCTCTGCCTCAACTTTCCTACACAGAAGTCTCTTGAAAATCACCAAGTCAAAGATGAAAGTCTTTCAAATCTCATGACTCTCTGGGTTTTTTTCACTTTGTGGAAAGCCCTGTTTCTCCTTGATAAATCTGTTGATATTTTCTCTGTTAATCTCCACCAAATTTAAGCAGTTGTGGTCTTTTCCAAGTAACTCCATACTCAATTGACCATGCTGTCGAATACTTCCCTTTCTGTGTCCCTGTTAGCAGACCTATCTGACAGTCATGCGTGGCTACATTTGTTCTCACAAAGTCCTTCACCACTGCTGTGTCAGTTCAGGAAGGGCATAATGGAATGGAGGGTGAACTGATGGCATAACCATGACTATAGCTCCTTGCAAATTCAGTGCCTGGACCTCACATTAGGTCAACAAGTGCAAACCCTTGAACAGTTGGGAGATCTCTAATGACAGCTAAGAGTCTCTCTGCAGACCCAGGAAGTCAGATAGTTAAATGAAGACCATAAAACAAAGTCAAAAGCTGGCCTTAAGATAATAAAAAATAAAATAAAAATTAGTTATATCAACTAATACAATAATATGGAGGTTTTATTGAAACAGTGACCTAAACTAGTCAGAAACAGCAACTCCATTTGTTTTATTGCATTACTGTCAGTCATAAAAGCACTTCTCCTTTCCTCTTGTCCTATCCTGGATGTCTGTTTGCCCAACTGCTATAACTACATTGAGCCTGAGCAACCAGGACACAACTAAGAGAAGGAAGGTCCTTACACCTGAGGTTGCCCAGGGACTTGGGACCAATAGCCTTCAGTGTAGGTTGACAAAGGCAAAACTGGAGCTGAAGGGAAAACTCTTCACAGGCAGAAAAGATTTTGCAATATGTTGCCCAATGGACCCAGGGGAAGAAGCAAAAGCAACTGGCAGCTCAGATCCCTCTGTAGTCCAAAGTCTCGAGACTTCAATAAGCTTCATTCAAACAGATTGGCAACCCTTGCAGAGACTGAGCACAGCAGTACATAGAGGTAGGGAGCCTTGTGAGGATTCGTAGGTTGATTTGCTGGACATCATTTCAGAATCAAGCTTGTGCCAGAACAATGTGGTCCAGGCAAATTTATGGAGAGTTTGCTCCATCCCCACACACAAGTGAAGAGAGAGAGAAGGAAACTTCCACACTCCTACTGATTAACCACAGTGCAAACTTCATAAATGTGCTCCTGACCTCCGCCACAATGCACAAACTTGAGTCATTCCAATAAAAGAGGAAATGACACTTTGCCACAACATTGCTAAGTCCACATCCCATAAAACCATTCAAGGAAGGGGGGTTGGGAGGAGGGAAATTAAGAGAGAAAAGCAAGAGTAAAGCCAGGCAATTATCTCTTATTAACCCAGTCCTCAGTGGTATCACATTGCTCCTAAAAATAATGACAGAACAGCATAGCTCATTTGCTCCTCCCATGTCCTTTGTGGGTTCCTCATTATTCAAATGAGCCACTGGAAAATGCACTTCAGTTATATCCTGTTCAGTCATTTCTCTGATGGCTCTGCTTTCATTTCTACCTGGCACTGCAAGATGTTTTACAATTAACACTTTGATCTTTTCTTTTTCTTTCTTTTTTCTTTCTTTTTTTCCCCCACCCTCTACCCAAGGACAAATGCAAACATCTATTCTGGGAGGCACTAGGAAAGCTCATGATGAGGCTGCTCCCACATTTTGCACATGATGTGCGCTGGGTTTGCTCAGACTTCAGGGCAACCAGGCTGGGCATGGCAGGCATAGTCACAAAACGTGCCACCCTTGCTCCTGTGACACTGCTCCCATGCAGCTAGTACCAAAAAGCAACCAGGAACAGTTTCAGATCAGCATAATGTCTGCCACGTGGGCTCCAGGGCAAAATAGGGAAGGGATGGAAGAGGGCAAAAGCGCAGCCATTGCATGAGCAAACACGCTGTGGCTTGGTGGTTGGTTTTTTTTTAGTGTCACACTGAGTCACCCCATTCATGGCAAGTCACAGTCTGCCTTTCCTCATGTGAAGAAAAATCAAAAGAAGAAAAATCTTGGTTGTTTTCAAAGAGCTTTCCTTGCCACCTTGTATTCCACCCTTCAGAGCCATTATTCACGTTGCTTAAAGCATGAAAGGAGCACTGAGACGGCGCTGGCAATGAGCAGGGCTACCAGCATCTGCTTCTCCCCTTCCCCTTGTTCTCTTCCTCCTGCTGCACCTCTCAAGACCCCCAGACAGAGAAGATCTCTGCCCAAGGCCATCTTTTCTTTGGCTGGAAAATAAAGTTATGTGAGCTACCATAAGTTAAATACTGCTGCTTTTTTAGAGGACAGGAATAGCTGTAACTGCCGGGGGGAACAGAGCTGCACAGCACCCACCCACTGCAGTGCCATAGGTGTACAAAGAGATGCACCTCACCCTCCACCAGGTGAAGCTGACAGAGGGGACCTGCACATTTCAAAGTTCTAAATATTGGTTTTCTCTGAAATTGGGTCAAGTAAATGTAATTTTTGTCCTTTCAAACAGCATTTTCTCACAAATTAATTGCCTCCTTTGGCACAGAAGTGCTACTTCCCCCTTAAAAATATCAAACTATCTTTGGAAAAGGTACAAAAATCACTACAGGAAGATTTCATACACTCCAAATCTCCAAATTTTAAGATAAACAGGAAGACGAGGGTGGTTTGCTTTTAGCAAATAACAGAAAACAGTTTAAAAAGTATTTAAAACCATTTTAGCCCCTCTAGAATATTTTTGAAAAGAATTTTATCATTTCAGTTTTCTGTCAGGAAAATACATTTCTGGGTAACTTGAATATTAGAGCTCATCAACAAAAGTAATGAAAAAGGACATTTGTAGCAAAGTTAAGTCTTTCTCTGCAAACTTGATGATTTCTATGGAAATTTTAGCAAAAATTTCTGTACTGTCCTTACATTTTTTGGTTTTACAGTTACAATTTTTGTTATTTCAAAGAATATTTGATGCTATAAGAGAACTAAACACTTACATCAAGGTGAAACACTTCAGACTGCCTAAACAAAAGATTTTACATTTTTGAAAATTCAGCTTCATTGGAAAAATCCACATTTTAGCTCTTTGAGACCAATTTGTAATTTCAAAATATTGATTCCTTACTATTTTATTTAAAAAAATGTTGATTCTTCCAACACGTAAGTTTGAGCATAACTTTACTACAGTTGTATCTGAATGAGGGTATTTACAAGGGTAAACTCATGTACACATACTAATGTTGACAGAATCGGGGATTCTGGTAACTTGCTGACACTCAGTACAACCTATAACACTGTACAATGCTCGCTTTATGTACACCAGACTTTGACCTTATTCATCAAAATACCCTTCTGACTTTGCTCCAAGGGCTTTTATGTTCTCTGAAAACAATAAAAATTCCCTTTTATGGCATTACAACTTTAATTTCAAAGTGTGACGAGTGAATGTGGTGTTGTTCTCTTTATTAAGGCACAACAAGCTTGTGCGCCATGGCTCAAATTATTTTTACTTGGGGTTTACTTAACCCTGATACAACAACAAGAAGATTGGGGTCCAAAGTGCAAACCCAGGGCACATGCAATCTAAAACCCCACCTTCCAAAATGGACGATGACTTTGACCTCTGCAGCCATAATCCACGGGGAGTGATTCTTACACCATGATGACTTCTCTGCACAGCAAAACAACAGGCTCTGCACAAAAGGGACTTTTCTACCAGTCCTTAGATCCCAGAGTCAAGGAAATGCAGACATCTTCCTTTCACCTCTTTTATAAACAAGATTTTCAAGAACTTACGGATGTGATAAAGTCTTCGTTAATAATAGTTGAGCGGCGCAAAGGCAACTGATACCAAAGTGACTTTTGGGGTGAGGGGGTGACAATGATCCTTAAATTCTCAGTCACCAGACCAGAGAAAATGAGCCCGTGGCTCTGTTAAACCAAATCCAAAACTCTTTAATTTTAATGTAGATTTGCTTATCGTCGGTATATATTTTTTCTCCTGAAAAAGATGCTGATACCAAAAAAAAAAAAGAGGGGATTTCCACTATGAAAAAACACACATGTATAAAGCTACACAGATGCTCCAGCTCTAATTTTAAACATGCTAACTTTCTTTGCACAAGTTTGAGCAATGCTGATCCAGTTCCAAGGCCAATGTTGCATCAGTAATGGCTTACTGGCACTACTCTCGAGCCTACCTTCCTCACAACTGGCAAAAAGGATGCTTCCGCTGGGATAATTTATACCAGTTTCCCTGAGGAAATCCACCGTAACGGCAAAAGCGCTGGTTTGCCAGGATAAGCTATAACATTTACGCAGCATTTGCCAATGTATATATGTATATTTCAAAATTTTTATGAAAAACCATGCCTCTATGCGATGCAGTCGACAATTATTCTTCGCACACATTTGGCTTGGAGCACGGAATGGAGATACAAAAGGCATTATTATAGGAGGCTGGGGATTGGCTCCAAGCTCTGTAGAAGTAATTGAAAATAGGAAATGCTGAAAATCAAACTCAAAGCATGTACACAATGCAGGAAAATGTTGCAAACCACTTTGAACAATGGAAGTAACTCAGTCCTGAACTATGTCTTCAGCTAGTGTGGCTGGCGTAGCTCCACCAAATTTAGCCATGGTATATTTGTGTGAACACAGCCCTAAAAATTTCCCATTTGGGGGGGTCTGCTGTGAAATTTGGATGGAGGCTACCTGCTGTCACTGGACACTCCTGCAGTGCATTCAACTGCTATGGGGAAAAAAAAAAGGGAGATTCAAGGCTCCTGAGACCTCAGATGTGATGAAATTAAAGACAGAAATGTGACCCCAAAGAGCATCTCTTTCCATGCAAAGATGGCCTTAATTTCAGTGTGAGCAAAGAAAAAAAGAACAGGAGAAAGGTTACAGGGGAAAGATAGAAGAAAGCAGTGAAGATGGAGGGTACAGACAGCGGGCAACTTCAGAGGGGGGAGGAGATGGAAACAAAAAAAAAAGGTGAAAGAAGGCAGATTAAGAAAGAGGAATCAGAGGTGGAGGAGAGAGAAGGGATGGGCAGTGATAAAGGGAACAGGGTTAAAATGAGCAAACAGAGAAGGAAGGCATAAAGAGAAGGGTTCGGGTTAAAGGAGCAATTGCCCTCTGGCAAAATTACTGCAGTGTAAATGGAAACACGTATGTCAACAAGGAGCGTCCTGAGATTGGTTGGAGAGGAAATAGCTTACATGATGTGAGCTTCTGCTGAGAACCATCTCAGCCTTCTCCCTCCACTCCCCCACCACCCCATTTCACCTCTTTCTGCAGATGCTGATGCCCCCGTGCAAAGCAAGGCACTGTCAGAGGGGTTCCCTGAATCCAGCCATGCCTGCACCTCCACTCAGCACCACTGCTGGGGGGAGGTAAATTCATGGCTATTCACAGTTACAGCTGTTACCCAACTTCTCCCAGCTCAAAGCAAGCTGCATCACAGCGCCTTAAGATATGAATATATATGACGGTTTCACAGGTAACTTCATACACTCTTAAACTCAAAGAGCTTCAGAAATACCCAACAAGCATACATAAAAGTCTCTAGAGCACTTAAGGCTGAGTCCAGCACCCGAGCTTGAGGCCTCCAAGAGCCTTGGCCAGTGTTTAAAACCAGAATCCATTTCACTGCCTGAATAGCATCAGTCAGGACCCGAGTTGCCCAAAAGCATCTTTTCCTGGAAGCTAAAATGACATAAACCATTTTTCCAATTCCAGTCAGCCTTTTGCATGATCCAACCATCCAGCTGCATCTTAAGACATTTTCCAGAGTGTTCCTGGTGCTTCTTTAGGAGAGAGCTTAGAGAGGATGGCAGCAATATGACCATAAGAACCATCATCTTCTTCCATATACAACAGGAAAAACAAAAAAGCACGATAAAGGAAAAAGGATCTAACAGAGAACTATCTGCAGAGACTACCATCACTGCTGCCCAAGATTTATATGGTTGCTTGGGAGCTTCTAACTAACTGGACATCTCTGTCTGGGGTGCCATACACTGAGGAAGACCTATTCCATGTGTTTATTAAACCAAGATCTCGAGATGTACATGCACGACAGGGCTATGCATCCTCCTGGCATTGGACATTAGCTGTCTAGGGTTTCCAAGGGGCCCAAAATATGCCAAGAGAAGCATCCTGGGCAAAGAATCTCCTTTTTCTAGGCTAAGCCTCTGGCTAATGGGATTCTTATATACTGTTTGTTCTGGCCAATGGCACAGAGGGAAATTAAATGACTTAGCATTTATTCTCAGATGTCTTCTCCATGCCCAGCAGCATAAAGTACAAGTCTAGGGCACAGCTCAAAACTGTGTCTGGGTCACCATTCACCTTAGTGACACCTTATTGCAGTGCAGCTACTTCTCCTGCCTGACAACAGCCCATGTCAACAGAAACGCTTTTATCCCAGTACTAGTACAGGCAGTAAGCAGGGCGTTACAGCACCTTAACGGTAGAGATAATGTATTGGTATAGTCAAGCTCGGAGTACTACAAAGTTAATCTATGCACCATCAAGGTACCGACAGTAGATCTATTAGCTGTTAAGCATGTTACAGTGGAGAAGCTGACACATGGTATCTTCCACAGCACTGAACTCCTTACAAGGACATGTTTAATACACAGTACATTGTGTGCTGTAGGAGGCTGTTCCCAACAGCCGTTCATCTTTCTTCACTTCTGCTGTTGTGACTTCCTTTTGAAGTGTTAAGAAACATTTTTCAGATACCTTCCAGAATGTTGTCAAGTACAGATCAGCTGATGTGTGACCAGGATCATTAATGCCTCTGTACAAAGACCTTTGTCTATCAGAAAAAAAAAAAAATCCTTTAAAAGTGCAGAATCAAACTCTTTGCATTAAGTCGTGCTTGAAGATGGCACAGAGATGAAGAGCTTCCTATAGCTATAAACTCAGAAGACAGATGCAAGTCCAATCACAGACACCAAATCTTTTTGACATGTAAACATTTCTACTCCAGAACACATGACAATCCTTCAAACAACCATGTTGTTTTATTTTTACAAGGACACCAATTAGCCTCTGTTGTTTAGATTGGTAATACTCGCAATGTATAAACTTTCTTAGCACATGGCAAGTGAAAACAAATAACTTCCATCAGATATGCATTTTCTATGTCAAAAGGGCGAAGGAAAATTAAGTGGCATTTCTGTAATAAACTGCCTCTAGACTTCCTTCCCAGAATCTGGAGAAACATTTAAAGATAGAAGTAGAAATCTACACACCCAAAAATAATTCTCCAGTGGGTGCTTTCTCCCGATTAGTAGTGTTGTTCTAGCTATGATGGTCTGAAAATCAAGGGATGAGGTTTCCAGACAACAATTTTTTCTTGGATCAGCTGATACAGCTTAAGAAAACAACCTTTGGGCACACAGAGTTCTCTAAATTCTGTTCACATGAAGGTCATCTTTCCTTGCAAAGCCTTGATGCCAACTCTTGTGCCTCTCCAATCACCAAGGTTTTCCAGCAGTTTTCCCTTGTTTTTCTGTGGAGCTGCCCAAGTACTCGTGACAGGATAGTCCATCTAGACTGAACATCTGTTCAGGAGACCTGGGTCCTATTTCCCTTTGTCACAAGCTGCTTGTAAGGCTTTGGGAAAGTTATGTGGCATCTCTAAACACCCATTTCTCCATCACCTATAAAGCAGACTGAGTGCTTACCCCAGCTAGGTAAGGGAGAGCAGGGAAGTAGCAGTGCTAGATGGAGCAACAGAGAGGGGGCTAAAAGCAGGTGAACCAACCTGCAGTGCTGCAAGCAGCCAAACCAGAGATGGCATTCCCCTCGAATACCGAGAGCTCTAAAATAACGTAGCTGGAACAATCTAGTCTTCCAGATCACAGCCTGAGTCGTCTCAACTACTTGCAGTACTCTCCTGCTTAAGACCTAAATATATCACCAGCCTGTTGAGAGAGCCAGAGGAGAGGAACAGAAATGATGCCTTGAGGTGGAGTTAAGTGGCGATCCCTATGGTTTTGTGTGGTTTTTACCTCACCCCTGAACTTTCATCCTACTGCTCTGGAACTCATTGATTAGCTTAAACCCATTGCTGCACCAATATGCAAGCATGCATCTCCTTCCTGCACCACAATATAACCAAAGAAATAATTTCCTTTTAAAGCAGGGAGAATAATCCAATTCTTTAGGAAAAGGCCAGCATTACTGGATTTTAAGGCAATAGATAAATCAGAAACTTGTCTGAAAGGGGAGCTAGAGATTTGGGCAGCCACTGAATAACCAAGAGGTCTAATGGACACAAGCAACCTATACGGTTCATTTTTAAATAGTCAATTTTATGATATTGGTCTTATTTTAGAAAACATAAATGTGAAACTGTTCTGTAGCACAACAAAGACAGATGCACAGAGCTGTTTGTTCAGTGTTCTTAATCCAAACAAACAGTTGCATACTCTTACCTACAACATAAGCCTCTCATCTTAAGACTCTGGCCAAGAAAAATATTTTCCTAGTTAGTTTGTTATGAAAATGTTTGAAGAAAAGAAGCAACATCAATAACTTATGTAAAAACTTCAACCTCTAATCAGCTGAGCTTTAATAAGGTTTGAGATAACAGCGCACGCATTCTGCCAAGAGTATAAAATAATCATAAAATATAATAATTGATGTGCTGTTCTGGTTTATTACATGTCACAAACCAGATAGTTGATTACATGGAAGAAAACATTTTGGACCTTGTAGTAACATATTGTAATAATTAATAGTCATTATCTGGATTTAGGGAATTTCAGTGAGCGTTTTTGTTTGTTGGGTTTTTGTTGGTTTGATTTGGGGGGATTTTAATATTTTAACAGCCTATATAAATCTGGCCAAAGACTCAAACCTCTCTGAAATCAAATGAATCTATCTATGGCACAAAGATTTGGCCCGTAGCATTTTGAAAGAAGTGGAGATGGCAGAGCTTAATTCCCACTCAAACTAAACCCTTAAAACAGAGAGGAAGAAAAAAAAAAGCCCCAAACTGCAAATAAACCCTTGACAATAACTTAGACCAAGTTGTTTCCTTTCTAGAAGGTAGTAAGCTGCAAATAATTGCTAATAAAAGGTTCTGTGTGTTTGGTGAATACAAATCTTTATTTAGTGGCTGCAGAGCAAGTCTTTTTCTTGCTCTCTTGACAGTTTAACTACACGCCAACAATATTTGCTTAAAGTATTTGGCTCCATTAATCTCAAACCCTGCACGTAGATTGCCAAAGCTGATGACAAACCCCAGTTAGCATGGATCATCTACTTGCGCATGACAGTATTTTTCCCATTACATTAAAAGGATGGCTTTTTCCCCAAAGAGGGCACAAGTCTACAGATTCTCAAGAAGGTTTGAAAGGATAAGTCTATGGCTTAAGGTGACTGATAGAGATAGCTGGGGACTACGTGGAAACAAGGAGGAGGAAGAAAACCCTTGCACTCTAATTGGCTTTTTTGTTTGCTCACAGTTGCTTCTAATACGGATAGATCTCCATAAGAAAACACAAAATTAGCACCTGTTAGGACAACTTAACCTTCAGGGAGAAAAGCAAACATCTTTGGGTTGTCAAGATTTTGAAACAAAGGTTACAAAGGAGGTGATTTTTTTTCTGGATTGTTTTAACCCCTTTTTGCAACATCCAGCAGCTCATTAACAAAGCTCCACCACTGATTGCTAGCACCTCTCTTCCAAAATATCGTGAAGCAGCACTATAAAATGTGGGACTAATTAACAATATCATCACACCCTAAGCATCAGATGGGTAAGTCTGTGTATGGTAAATATATTATCAAGGGAAACTGAGGCATGATAAGAAAAATAATAGCTTATCGTCTACCCCCTTGTGACGGTCAAATTTAAGAAAAGACATTTATCACTTTTCCCAATTACAAGTTCTACAGCTTAGTAGAGAAGAGCTTGAAAGCACTGCTGCTTTAATGATATTAACAGTCAGTCACACTAAAACGGCTGACGGGAGGCAAATGGTTTATTAATATTTGGCCACCTAGAGTTGCAATGTGGGAACTGGAAGAGATGCTTTGGCCTTATTATTCAAACTAACGCTGCCATTTAAACCCTTCTGTAAGCCATGCAAGCTCCAGTGCAGGGGGCCTTGCTTTCCTAGTCCTGATCTCTTCAGCCTGGTCTGGAAGGTCCTGTTTATCATGGATAGATCCTCTCTTCTGCCCAGTTTGGATTTACATGTGACCATAACACCTTCAGTTATTGCTGAGCCAGCACCAGTTTTCACTGAACTCTCTCTGACACCCAGATTCCCATGATATTTATTCCATGACTATGTTCACCTCGCAAGCGATGGTGGGAAGCGGAATGCAGGCATTTAGCAGTACCCTTTCTCCATCCCATGCCAGCAAGAGCAGCAGCACCACCTGGAAGACAACCGCTCCCCTCCCCCCAACACACAGCTAGACTTCATAAGAAGGTACAAAAGTGTTTTGTGCCCACTCCCTCTGCTGAGTAACATAGAGCTCAGCTGCCTCTCTAGACAGGAACAGCATCCAGCAATGAATTCTCGCTTTCTTCTTGAGAAAGACCTTCTCAGAGCCAGAAAATTTAAAGCAAACCCAGCAATTAAAAATCAGTTCTGCATCCTTTTTCCTGACTTATCAGCAGGTGTTTTGGCCAAAACCACAGTTGTCTTGACTAAGTGTCACCTGTCCCAACAACCTGCTCCCACAGGCAGGGACAAAATGCTGAATTTGAAGGGAAATATAAGAGACCTAATGGAAAAGCTGAGAAATAAAATAGAATACTTCCAAGTGAATGCCATGGTATTCAGCCATGGCTCTGGACAATGCAAGCAGGGTATGTATTATGTATACCTGGCTAACAATAGCATCATCCCCATCATCCTGCCCGTGGCTCCTTCTTGCTAGATGATGACTTCATTAAGCTAAGGACTTCAGTGAAACTATTCATACATGAAAGCATAAAGCCTGCATGGAACTCTGCAGGACAATGACCTCAGTGAGTAAATTGACCTAAAGTGATTGTAAATGAGCTAACATCTTTCACTTAACACTGTCTCCTGTTACTCTCCAACAGAGGCACCAACCTTTCTCTCACTGGAATCTTCCACTTCTCTATCAAAACCACAAGCATCTCCCAATTTTTCTACGCTTTAACCCCAGAGGGGTTCACACTGTAGCTAACAGCCTCCAAGAGGACCATAATACAAACTGAGTCTTTGTTCTGACTGAAGATTAAAGGGAACAATCCGCAGTATAAATGTAAAATAGCTTTCCCAAGTTTTCTTTTCTCCCCCCTTTTTGAATAATCGGTATCTGCATGCGAAGGTTCAATGTCACCAAACATGAGGCTTGTGTACAAAAGCACAGGATCCTTGACTAAAGCACAGCATACTTAACAGCTCAAAAGCAATTGTTGTAAAACTTGATGGAATTGTGCCTGGCAATCGTATTTTATTGTCGTTTGTACAAGGAAGCTTCAGTATTTTCTGGGCTTTTTTTTTTCCTTGGGGAAGTGGTGGATATTTGATGAAGAAACTCAAGCTCAAGAGTTCATGGCCATATTTACTGTTTTCTCCAGAATGTACATATTTTATACAAAATACAACCCAGGTGTTTAGAAGATAAACACTTGCCATTTATTCAGGTAAGAATATAGCCCAAGGTCATGTAAAAGCTTGTCACTGAAGTTTACACTCACTCTGGTGCAGTAAATAAAGATCCAGTTTGACACAGTATTGAATATTTTTGTGCTCTGTACCAGGTTGAATCCCATGTATTTACCAGAGAAAAGGTAGAAAGGGAAAAATAGAGCCTTGAGACCAGAACCCCTAAGTGATGCAAGAAACCCAGAATTAGCTCCTTCCACAGCAAGGAATTAAATTTTCAATCCTCTTCAAACAAGAAAAGATCCTTTAACACCTCACTACCCCTCCTACTGCCTCTCTGATGCAGGCACAGATCTTTCTTGCCAGCTGGGTGAATTATGCAAGTATCTCATCTTCATCCTCTTCTTTTCAAAGGTGTTTCGGATAGAATAATGCAAGGAAGGAGAAAGACAAAAGAGAACTTTTAAAAACCTTCATATAGCTGCTATAGAAGGGCTGTTTCCTACTATTCAGTTATTTGGGTAGGGAAGGGAAAGCAGGACCCTGGCACAGCACGCTGCTCCTATCCTTCGCCACCAGCATGCACGGAGCATACGTGTGATCAGCAAGGGCAGAGCAGCAGGTTTCACTGTCATAACAAGCCTGATGCTCAAAGACCAGGGCTGCCCTTCAGTTATTTGCCAGCACAAGTGATCTTGGCCACCACATCCATCTGGGCACAGCTTTCACAGCACAGGGAACAGTCCCACCCCATCAAAAGGAAGGAGGGTCAGTGAGTGGCGTGGAACAGCACACCACCATGCCTGCTTGGGTAACGTACTCCTTCAGCAGGAGTAGCCAGCAAGGAAGCATCTCCACAGCCTGGGACACTGGCATTGCCTTGCCCAAGGTGTAAACAAGGGTGTAGGGGCAGGTGGATGAAGCTCTGCAGACCAAAGGAGTCCCAGGAAAACAGATGTTTGTTTTCCAGATGGAGCTGAGCACATCTGGGAAGGCAACACCTCTCAGCAGAGGGGCTTTTCCTCCAAGTCGTCGTGCTACGGAAGTGACACTCGTGAAAGCATGCCACATGCATCTTCTTGCCTTTCTGCTGAATATGCTCAGAAGCATATGGCACATCCACAAATGGCAATTTTAAATGTTGGGGGTTTTTTTCTTAAAGGCCGAGATCCTGATCTGGACAGCAGCTGTTTATGCACTGAGGGTTTAAAGCAGCACTTCTGGTAGCAATGCAGTGTGTTTCTTTGCCTTACAAAGAAGAACATATACATATAGGTGATCAGCTAAAGCAGGCGAATGAAAAGACCTAGATAAAGTGAAAGACGTGACAAGAAAGCATTCCAATTTGCCAAGCAATGATTGGGACTGCCACATCTCTAGGTTATCGTTTATACACTCCTCTTTTTTTTCTCCCTAAAAAAGGCAATGTGGACCCAATATCCCAACACCGAAAATCTCTCCAGGGCATACATGTTAATCAATATGATCTGTGTGCATATGTTCTGTGCCCCATAAATCCTGCATCGCCAGTACCTGTCAGACATACTGTACATATGTGTATTTCCATACAGGATTTTCTGCACGGAGGGAAACCCTAGTAATCACTAAGTCACAGCCACACAGCTGGAAGGGATCTCAAGACATCCAGCCCCTCTACAGCAGCGTCCCTATCTTCTCCTCATTCTCACCCCCAAGCCCCCTCATTGCTAGATTAGGAAAAAAACACCAAAATTCTTCCAGTTTTTACAAAAAGAAGATAAAATAGAAACACCGACAGATGGCTGTCCATGGGAAGAGTGATCCCCTGGTGTCCAGTACTCACTCAGATCACTCCCATCTCCTTGCAACCCCATGGCCTCTCCCCAGGTGGCAAACAACTCAGCAGCCAGGAAGGAGTCCAACTGCAATGCACAGAGTGAACAGATACATTTTTTTATATATGTACACAAACACACACACATATATAACTATATAAAAATCCCAGAAACTTTGGGGAAGAAGGAAGAGGGAAATCCCTCCTTTCATCTGGTCCTAAATGGGAAGACCTGGTTTGCACTGGAAGTGAGATTTCAGAAACGTAAGGAATGAATGGTCTGCTTTGTCTCCGCAGCTTTGATATATCAGTTCCTTCAGTGACAGACTTGTTAATCTTTCCAATGTTGCTTTTTCAAAAAAGACAAACACAGTGGATAAATGCGAAGGGCCAACCACATCCCCTCCCATAGGAAGTCTCGCCACATGGGCAGTTCTTCCAAGTAAAGAAAACAGCCCACTTTATTTACAGGGTAAATCATTCTGACTTATCTTGCTGGGGTTTGCTCATAGCAAACTGACAGTTTCCCCCTGTTGCACAGTAAATGGCTGACGGGGAAAATGTTTTCCTTCCCACCATGTAGAAACAACCAGCCAGAAGGGAGGAGGGGTCGGGGACTTCATTTTTCTAATACTCCATTAATGTTCTCCTAGCTGACAATCACTGCAGAGTCCTGAACTCACCACTCCAGGCAGCTCGAGCAAGAAATCTGAATCTCTACAGGGATTTTTAGCTAAGTACATTGACTCAAGTTAGAACTTTTGGTCTTAAAGGGTAAGGTAACCATTAAAACAATTTCCAAGTAAGTGCCATTACTCTAGGAAAGAAAAAAAAAAAAAAAAAAAAAATGAACCCACATTTTCTCTTTTTTTTTTTTTTTTTAATTCCTTCTGTTTAATTTCTTGCCCTCAAACAAAAAAATTAATACGTCTTTGTCACCTAAAATGACAGGACAGCAGGGCTAGGAACTTTTTAAAGCTGTAATGTTCCCAGATTCATTAGGTTTTTCTTTTGTATATACTTTTTCCCATCATGACCCACTAATCTGTCTATTGGGTTTTTGATGGGCAGCCTAAATACAAAATCAAATCTGGATATAATGCAAATTGCTATTCTCTTGTAGATGAAAGTTTGCAGCTCAGGGATTTAATTAGGTCAAATTTTTCTTCCACAGAAGTGAGTGAGATCTTGGACACCACCTTCAAAAAGTCATCCCGTTTTCCTTCTGTCACCTCGTAAAGCAAAACACAAATGTTAAAAGGATCAAAAAAACCCGTGGGGGATCTGGATTTCTTACCACACCGTATGTCTGCATGGCACCTACAACGGTCTGAATAGCACTGTTAGGTGAGCAACAGAAGAGTATTAAAGTGGTGCAGGTAGTGTATCTGCTGCAGGTGTGCACATCAAAACCAGGAAAGATAGAATGAGCTAGGCAGCTCAGAGCAGCGCTTAGATAAGTTTGCTTTGGGATCAAGAGAGGAGAGCATTTCTCCCACCACACTTGCACTATTGCATGAGTATAAGCCACTCCACACACTTTCTTAATGAACCTATTCAGCTAAAGTGGGATGAACAGCAAGTGCAAAAGTCAGTCTTGCTGATTTTGACATTGATTGCAACAAGATGCAAGTATGTGCTTGAGTGTTTTCCACAATAGCAAGCAAAAATGCCAGTTGTCACACAAATAATGTGCAGAAATCCACCAAGGCTTTTAGATGCCCTACACACACACAGAAAAAGACCAAAAGTGGCATTTTGCAATCTTAATACAGCAGGTTAAGAAGTGTGCATGTTCCACATCCCCAATAATATCTTATTTAGGAGAGACATCAATCAAAGTTAGACCTCAGGCAAAATCCATGTAATTGCAATGATTTATGTCTTTTGACACTCTGGCCTGCTGACACTGGAAAGACAATGTGCATCTGAGTTTGCTGCAAATATCCACTAACACATTTTTCTGTGTTTTGGAGGGTTAGAAATATGAAAACATATGTTCTGATTTATAAACTGCAGGTCAAACATGCAGGTGTTAATGGCTTATTCCTTGAGATTTTCAACTCCAGCCAGACCTGTGTATGAATGACCAATTAAAAAATAGAAAATAGCACAGCATAATGGTGTTCCCATCATCTCATAGTAACAAAATAGCACAGCAAAATTAGAAATACAGACCTTTCCACCAGGACTCAAACCTCCAGGTAAGAAAACAACTTGGGATCTTGCTCAAATCCAACAAATGATTCTGCTTTGACCTTAAATGCCGTGATTTACAGTAATAATAAATATTTTAAAGACCTTTCCAGTTTAAACGGCTGAAAGTTGAAAGTTTTCACTAGTACAGTTAGTTGAATGATTAAAAGTAACTATAACCCTGCTCATACTAATGAAGGCTGCACAAAGGTTCAGATTGCCTAATAGGTACATTTTTCCTGGGTTTTTTTCTTCATTGTTCTAACATTCCCTTTGGGTCCCATATGCACAGGTAAATTTACGATGCTGAGGATTATCCTGAACTATGAGTTCTATCTACACTGGGCTAAAAGCCCAAGCAGGTAAGCACAGCCATATCATAAGATCTGGTGCAATTTGTTTGTTCCCATGCCTGGTCATGAGCATCTTTGGTTCCCAAGGATGGTGTAGGCTAGGACTTCACAGCTGCTTATTCTGCCAGTGTAGATGGAAAAGGAGTGTGAGATGAGATTAGTCCAGAGGCAGGACTCATCCTCTGACTTTCATCTGTTGCCCCATAAAACACAGTCACAAGCATTGTAGGTGCTTTCTATGCTATGGTCAGAGAGAAGCGGTGCCCAAGGGTAGCTCAACCCCCCCGTACATATGTGAAGCCAGTTTTGGAGGACTGAGCTTCTCTCTGAAGGATTTTTCTTTGCTGTCTAGAGAGGAAACTAAAGATTTTCCAACCAAGAGGCCACAGCAAAATACCTGAAAGCGGAAAATTCGAAACTTTAGACACAGGTAGGTGTAACAAGATGCAACACAAGAATATCTTTGCCTGCAAGTTCACAACTTCAAATTCTCTGCATGTAACATATCCCCGCTCTGACCGGGAAGCTCTGCTGCCCCTGAGATTGTATGTCAGCCTGCAGCTGCTTCAGGTCAACACTGCACTGCTTGTGGCCCACAAAGCCCCAGAAGACACAACAAACTTGTAAAGGTGCAAAAGAACCATAGAAGCATGGATGTGTTTTCTGAAAAGAGCACCTGGAGATTGCCCAGCCCAGCCTCCCCGGCATGACAGGACTATTGCCAACACCAGAGCACATCAACCTCAAACTAAGTCTTGAAAGGCTCTGGGGGTGGTGATCCCACAATCTTCATGGGTACCTGGTTCAGCACTGCACCAACTCCAAGAGAAGCATCTTGTTTTAACATGCAAGACTGATAAGAATAATACATCCAGATATGCAAAGCTCAATGGGGAAAATCAAAGTAAAACCAAGCATTTGAAGAGTAGCCTAATTTTTCATTGCAGTAAGTGGCTCACGTCACACAAACATCACAGTATCATAAGGTTGGAAAAGACCTCTGAGATCATCGAGTCCAACCTATGACCCAACCTACACCTATTCCTACTTGTCAACTACACCATGTCACTAAGTGCCTCATCCAATCTTTCCTTAAACACCTCCAGGGACTGTGACTCCACCACCTCCCCAGGCAGCGCATTCCAATTGCCAATCACCCTCTCAGTAAAGGTCTTCTTCCTAATGTCAATCCTAAACCTCCCCTGGTGAAGCTTGAGACGGTGTCCTCTCGTTCTGTCGCCTGATAGAAGAGTCCAACCCCTGCCTGACTACAACCTCCCTTTAGGTAGCTGTAGAGAGCAATAAGGTCTCCCCTGAGCCTCCAAGCTAAACAATCCCAGCTCCCTCAGTTGCTCCTCATACGGCTTGTGCTTCAGCCCCTTCATCATCCTCATTGCTCTCCTCAATACATACAACTATTTTATACTTACTGGTGGTTTTGGTTTTTAAAGCTGGTTATTCCTTTGGCTTACATAGGCTGAGAAATACTGAACAACACAGCCTGAAAATTTCCATGTGCATTTTCTTCCTGTTTTAGGGTATTTTCCCATTGGTTAACTTATAATACAGCCAAAGATTTGTGAAGACAGCAAGTCAATATTGCCTTGAAACCATAGAATATTTGAAAATTATTGTTTTAAGGGGATTCAATGTGGTTTTCCATCATTATATTGATATATAAATCAGCTAAGCATTTGAAAAAACAATGAACTGGCCACATAATTTCCAGCAAGTCTAGTTTCTAACAGCAGTGTCATGAAGAAAGCACCGTGGCTTCCAATCCCAGTAAAAGCATGGTATATATGTGATGGAAACTACAACCAAAGAAAGCTAGAGAACATCCTTTAAAAACATTCCAAACATCTTTCTTTTTCATGCCATGAGAGATGATTTTTTCTATTTCTTGTGAGGTATTCTGCTGTTTTGCTTATAATTCCTCAGGGACTTGTGACCTCATGAAGAAAAACAACCCAGACAGAATTAGCCTTTATTTATATATTAATAGCTTTACCTCCAGCAGTAGGAGATATAATTTTGAGTCAAAAATCACCATTTGTGAGTGTTTGGACAGCAGTGCTCCTGCAAGGTTGTGGTAGCAGGAATTGCTAGGGAAGGCTGAATTGTGGTTGCAGATTGCGGTGTTTATTAATAATTGGACCTGAAAATTAAGCACTTGTTCCAAAACTGATGAAAGCCAGGAAGATCCTTTGCATTCCCTGGATTTTATATCAAACTCTAAACACAGAGTTGAGTCATAGCACAGTGGGGGACTCTGATAGGGAATGCAAGGAGATGCACACCTCTTCCAACATAAGCTCTCGCAACAGTATTAGCTAACAGGACGGTGCTGAAGGCTTTGGGGAGGACTCGATGTCCAAAAGCCCCGCTCTCCACTGCTGCCATCCCTGCAGCCAGGGTTACTTTAGCAGGTGACTAATCCTTCCCCTCACCCTGTCCAGTGAGAGATCCGGTCCCTCTGCCTCCCTCCCTCCCAGAAACACCCCTCATAGGGCTGCGAGAGGGAGCCTTCACCCCAAGGGCCAGCAAGGCAGTGAAAAATGATATGAACCGAATGGCAAAATCAATATTTGGTCAGGCTGAAGGGGGACTATCGATTCTTTTCTCATGATATCCGTGTCTCCTGCACTTCCTGCTTCTCCGGGGCACTGGAAACCCAAGTCCCTCCTAGACCAAGGGTGGCCAGGCTTTGACTCTGTAATATCTGTACCTCACAAGAAGTTCACGTGTGGTGTCCCGGGCCCGTGCTCATCCACTTGAGTGCCAGCAGGGACGTGCTAGCACAAAGGCTACTGGTTAAGACAGGAGGAAGAGAGACAGTGGGAGATGCTGAGGACAATGCCGCTGGGTCAACAGAGGGGAGCACCTCACGGAATTACTGCCCGCTCCTAGCTCTGCTCTCTTCCTCGCACTTTTGTAGCTACATGAAGTTTTTAGCTTCTAACCTTTCATTCAGTCCCCCATATCCTTTTTCTCTAGTGTTTCTTTCTGCCTCTCTCTGTCCTAGAATTCTCATGTCCTGGGCAGAGAACAACAAAACATTAGGAGGCCCAGGAATGGTTCCCAGCTCTTGCATCCAGGACCAGCACCTGGGCATAAGCCCTGCCTTCAGAAGCCCACATCCTAGCTCCTTGTTTCCATAAAGGATGAGGACTGAGGGATGAGCAGCAACGTTCATCACAGGCATGTGCAAACAGTGCAAAGACCGAGGGTTGTTCTCCTATGAAGTTGATTAACATTCTTCTAGTTCCCCCGCTAATGAGGGGTCTTCTCATGGGCAACCCTGGGTGGAACATCATCATATCCAACTCTAGGGAGAGCAGCCCAAGAGGGAAATAAAGCTACACCACTGTGTCATTAACCACAATCATTTTAGCATCTCAAAATATGGCAGTTCTTTTCCAGAAAAGTTACTATTTTAAAGGCTCTACTTCCTTTGAGAAAGATAGTCTCCCTAAAACTTACTCTAGAAGAGGGGTTTGCCAAACTACACAATAGACTTCTTGGTGCCTCGGTTTGCCAACCTGCAATAGTTCTGAATGACTCTGGAATGCATCCAGGAATAAAAGGATGAGAAGAGCACGGGAAAGGTTTCCTCCTCTTTCATCAAAACATTTTGCTAGCAAGTTTAAAAGCAACACTGCTCACAGCAGAAAGGCTGCTTTTAGCCAAGGCTTACAGAAACCTGCCAGATGCCTTGAACTCTAGGATGGAGAATGACCAGTGAAACTTTCAACTTCTTGCTTAGGCAAGAGACTGTTTTCTCTGGAGCAAGAACGAGGCAGCAAAGTAACTCTCCACTCACATACCTGGCCCACACCCGTAAACCTGACCCATACTGAACAGCCATGCAAACACATTGTAACAACAGCAACAACCAACCATAACACAGGTTGTCTTCTCCAAGAAGTGCAAAGGAGAGATTCCCACATCACCAAGTTCACACAGAGACTGGTTTCAGAAGAAAACCAAGTCTCCTCGTCTGTCGGCACATCACATGTGCCAACTCCTGACCTGATTCAAACTGGGAACATGGAAAACCCTCAAATTCTGCTCTTCCATGCAGTCTAGATACAGAAACAGCCAGCCCAGATGGAGTGGCTTTTGCCGCATGATGTCTCCATAGTCGTCACCAGGTTTTGCAGGCTCTTGGTCTTTCTCACCCCCTCTGCCCTCAGTCAGAAAGGCCTGATGGAAATGGAAGAAAGCCTAAATTCAGCCCTGCTTATGCACAACAAGAAAAAGACATAGGAAAGCAAAGGACATTGTATGGGGCAAGATTGTGTGTCAAGGCTGATGTGAGCCCAGCAGCAAGAGACTCGCCTAGGAGGAGCACAACCATGATGCGACCAGGGTTAGGCATGCTGCTGACAGCACCAGGTGGCACTCAGATGCTGTGGTGCCAAAGACAATGGAATAGTACAGCACACAACTCTACCTCTAAAAACTTACCCTGAAATAAATAAAATCAAATTAGCAGACACCTTAAAGAGACCCCCTGCAGTCACTGCTGCAGGAACATGAATAAACCGTGGCTGTGCATGTCCTTTCTGGGTTGCATCTGACAAAAATTGCCTTGCAAAGGCTTGGGAGAGTCTATAGAGAAAGCACTCAGCCCTCAAAAAGACAAATATACAACAGAGCTTGCTAGGTGGTGGCTGCCCTTGTTAAACTTCATGGAAAAACACAACTTGTGCAAACTAAATTCCCTCACTAACCTCTTCCCCTTGTTGAAATATTAAACAAAAATAACTTCTCTTTTTATCTTTGAGCCAGCAGGACAAATTCATCATTAAAGTAACTTCACTGAAGTCAAGAGGGATATATCCGAGACAAAGAAATGAATCCGACCTATTGAGTTTTGTGTCCTTATGTTCTAACTAATAACTAAATTGCAGACTTTTAATCAACGGAATCTGAAAACCTGGCCAACGCAGCCTGCTTTCTTCCCTGCAGTGGCACTATCTGTACTTTCTTACTGCTTACTTTAAGCAGCTTTGGAAAACAGGTATTTTCAGCCAGTTTAATAGTGTAAATTTTAATTAATATATTGTCAAAATCTTAACAGAGTTTTCACAGAATACTTGATCCTGAAGCAAAAACTGTTAATTAAAATAGAGAGGATTTCTTTTTAAAAAAGAAAAAACATTGAAAATGTTACCAGTTCCCACAAAAAGAAGTTTTATAGGTGTTCTTAGGCACACGTGTTTGTTAAAACAACTCCAGCCAACGGATGATGAGTCTGATCCAGGGATCTCCCTGGAAAACATATGTAATGAAGCAAAATGAAGCCGCAGTGCATGAGAAGAGCTGAAATGCTGTATCTCAGCATGCTAGCGGCTCTTCCCGCTGGCTCAGCCCTCAGCAGAGCTGGGGCACATGCTCCTCACTGGGCAGAGTACGAGAAATTTAGGGAAAAGTCACCAACGGAGGAAGGGGAAGATTATGAAATATAGAAGGTACCAAAGCTAGTGTTAGGTAGAAGATGCATTTTGTGTCTCATGTTATATTGCCTGCCAGTCGATTACGGTGCAGGCTGTATAAACACATCATGCGTGCTCTGACAGGGAGCCGGGGTGAAGTAGGGTGTCAGGGTAAAACAGAGGATAATAAAATCACTTTAGATTTATTTCTCTAAATTGGAAACTTCATGCTTACACCTGACTAAATCATCAGCCTGAAACTTTAGCTCAACTCCCACAGAAAAAGTATGAAACCTTATCCCAGCTTTGTTTAACAAAGGCCAATCAAGCTTTCCTAATGAATTCTGCAGATGCAGGCGACGGGACACATTCAGTCATTTTAATTCTGCAGGGCTGCATCAGACCTGTCTCTGACATATCCATCTTACTCTTCAAGCAACCAGAGAGGTTTCAGCACTCTTGAAGCTGGGCTGCCCTGCTGCAGCCCGTGGGCAGAGTGGACACATGAGCGTGTTATCAGAAATTAGCCACGGCCATCATAAATTCTGATAAATATTAAGAAAAGCATCGCAGGTGGCCAGCAGCAGGGGCTGGAGAGTGGCAGCACGCACCTCTGCTCCTCCCCAGCCAAGCAGGAGCAGGGCACCTCTGCCGCGGTCCCACTGCCAGCGAGTCTCCCCAGTCACAAAGTGCAAAAGGACCATTTTTTTTAAAAAAAAAAAAAAAGCCTAGCATAAGGAGCTGGTTAAAAAACAATAAATCAGTGGTGAAATGTGGATAACAACCTTCTCTGTAAAATCAACATGGATTGTGTTCCTGCAGAGAACCGTCTGACAGGCTGGTTGAAGCCTGACTGCTTGCAGCCAGATTTTTTTTCCTTTTCTTTTTTTTTCCTCCCTCAGAGCTGGAGGAGTATCTTGGATCAGGGGGAGGCAAGGAGGTCTCTTCCTTTTGTACATGGTTCGGCTGTGTTAGAAAATCAATAAGCAAGGTCCTGACCTCAGCATAACTTCAGACATCACTCACAACTCCTTTGAATTGCTTATCCCACAAAAAAAAAAAAAAAATCATTTTCTTTTTAATCGTGCACACCAGAGGGAGGGGAGGGTTTGCCTCAAGATGTGGGTAAAACCCATTTGCATCCATCTTCCCTTAACAGGTAGAAATCAAATTAGAAGACAAACGCGCCCAGAGAGGGTGAGGGGAGTGGGGTTAGCTGAGGTAGAGCACAGCCCAGCAGGAAATGCCGAAAAAGAAACCATATGGAGTGTGGAGGTGCTATGGATTAATATATGAGTTCCCACTATTTTTTTTCCAGAGGGGAGGGCATCAAAAATGAAATACACATTCTTTTTCTCTCTTCTTGCTTCAACACTGGGGCTATTTTCTCTTAAATCCCCTTTTCAAAAATAAATAACTAAATAAAAACTAACACGCTTTGCCACACAATTTCCCTCCAGCCAGCTCCTCAGGCTGGCTAAATTGGGTGATTAAAATATAAGAAGGCCTCCAGATTCCCCTCAGGACTGTTTTTAATATCTGTAAAACTGCCACTTTGTCTTGCCAAGGTAAACACCATCGCATGCAGTTCAAAGGTGAGCAAGCCTAAATGTTTCCCTTCGCCTGAAAGGAATCTGCCTTGGGACCCCGCGGGCCACGCCGGAGGGGGATGCGGCCCAGCCTGGACCACAGCGCGGTGGCCGGAGAGGCATCTGTGTACACAACGCTAACTTCTCCCACACAAATACTAAAAATTTCTCATTAAAAATTATTGCTGTGTCAACATGTGAGGCCGCTCAGCCCCCAATCTGGAAAAGATGTTCTGGTTTTTTCTTGCCTTTGCTGGGAAAACAGCGGCAGTGGTGGGGAGGGAGCCGGGAGAGGGATAGGACGTGAGACCAGAGTCATCTGCTGCTGACTTTGGATCTCTTCTTTCTCCCTTGTCACTCAAGTTGAGATTTCCAACTGTTCCACTTCATCTATTTTAGTTACTTGCTACCCAGATTTTTTCCCTTCTCCTTTGCTCCCTATCGCAGAGCTTTATATTTCCCTCACATGGCTGGGTTGGCTGTAGCTCTTGGTGTTACTTTAAATGGAAATGCAATTTTAAGCCATCTCTTTTGTCGTAGCGGCTGCAGTGCCTTCAGAGCAAAAGATTTGCTGTTATCTAGACCTACCTACACAGATGCAGCCATAAATCTGAACTTGCTCTGCCCATGTGTAATCTCTTCCACAGGTGGCCAGGAATTTGTAGCAAAACAGCACAGGGACCAAATATTTAACCAGAGACAGTGGAACAGAATGTGCAAAGCCTCATCAATGCAGGCTCTTAATTCTGCCCTACAATGGTGCATCAGAACAAAATGCCCAGCAAAAAAAGGAAGTTTAAAAATATGCTTTGTTATCAAGTGAGATGAAGAATGGGAAGGTACCCCAGGGAATGAAAAATGGGATGGGGTGGAGAGGGGAGGGCAGGCAGCCAGTTGTGTACTGTAAAACAAAGCAGCCCCCCCCCCCCCCCCCCCCCCCACTCTGAGCATTCATCTCAGGGGAGGGCTGGGTGGTGGGTGGGCAGTCAGCATGGCTCAGCCCTCAGAGGCTCCCGATGCCCTGCTCTCCAACGCCATGCCGTGATGCGTGTGGGTTTGTGCCGAGACGACATGAAATACAGCAACATGTAATTAACCTGATGTAGTGCTATATATCAATAAGATAAAAAAACCAACAACTTGCTTTGAGGTCAGGCACCCACACACGCAACTCAAACAGTGGAGACCTAATCCAAATTTATTGGAGTTTGTAACAGCTGGACTTATGCCTCTAATACCTTTTAAGTGCCTCTTTTAACAGTGAACTGAGTGTGTCTTTCATTAAGGTGGAGTTGAAAGTATGTTAAGTTCATAAGCATGAAAATAGCCATTTAGTTCTCTCGGAGATTAATTCTGCCTTCAGTTTACTCTCGTCGAACCCCATTAATGTCTGGGATTTGGTCTTCAGTGTCCCATTTGCATAAGCTCTGTTTATTATAGGGCCTCTTGATAATGTGAAAGTATTAAAATATTTCTTTGCCAAAATATAGAGGCATTAATTTTGGAATCCTCCTAATGTACTTAATTTGCCATCAAATCCCACAACAGGAACAAATGCACTTTCTAATCAGCAATCTTTTCTCGCTTATAGGCCTGGTTCCAACAAGCTTTTAAGCAAACAATTTACTTTAAGCAATGAGTAGTCATACTGGAACCAATGGAACAGCTCATGTGTCGTGATGGATTGGGGCCATAGAAAATTGCCTTGATGAAAATGTCAATGCTCCCAAGAGCTGGTGAAAATATATTTTTATTATAAACACACAGAGGAACTGTTTTGATCTGAACATTACGGGGAACAAGCTTTGAACCAATGCTTTTTCACGGTCAGACCTAAACAGAAACTAAACACCACCGGGTTGGATGACAGATTAAAAAGGCAGCCCAGAGCCAGATTGATGTTTGTATATAATGAAATTTAGTATTGATGTGATATGGACACTGTCCAGCCTCTACAACTTGTTAGGATGATGTACAGAAAACGTGCAGGAGATAAAAATCAAAGGAGCACAAGGAAAATAAGTCTCAACACTAAGAGAAAACATTGTTTTGAACAGCTATTTTGCTACAAATGTTTTGAAGATAAGCTTCAGCCAGATGTAATACACAGAAGCGACAATAATGTCCGAGCACGAAGCACAAGCGCCCATCGTGCTTGAGTTTAAGTCAGCAAATCAAAGATAGGTGATTCATCAGACATGACTTAATAACTGGAAGTGGGTTCATAGAGCCTTCAAAAAAAACCATCACTTTGTCCCCATACCAATATGTGCCCAAAGGCACCAGACAGCATGTGGCCAGGAGGGATTTGGGCAACATCTCCATCTCCCTGTCCACAGGTGATTTTAGGTAACAGAGCCCTGAAGCAGGGTACAACGTGTTAAAAGAACAGACATTACATGACAGCACAAGGGACTGTCAGATAAGAATTGATAACAGACAGCAACTACGCCCCTGAGACCAGCACAGAGTTAATCCCAGATTCCTGCTGCAGTGCACAGGGAATCATCCCTGTTTTATGAACATCATGTGTCCATCTGTTTGCTGGATTGCCATTGTGTTGTCTGCTCTATGATCACCAGGGCTTACTCCCACCAGGAGCTAACTGCACGCAGGTCAGAGGGTTGATGACAGCCCCAGCTGGCCCCATTCACCAGTATCTAATGGACAATGCAGGTGTCCTTCACCCTGGAGGTTCACCTTACGCCACAGCCAGCTTGGCACAAGGGGATGAGGGGCCAGGACTCAAACCAGAATGAGGAACCTGATGGCAAATGAAAATGCAGGTTCTGAAAGCACAAAGGAGACAAGGAGGAGCATTTCCAGGAAGGGGCAGGAGTCCTAGCTGAGAGACGGCAAGGATCTGCATAAACCCACCATGAATGGCTTAAACTAGCCTGGGTTTGCTGCTTCTCTGTAGCACACCACCTGCAAACTCTGAAAGTGACCTTTGCACTGACATAGCTTCTAGTGTTTTCCGTGCAAAGACAGAACAAATCAAACAGGACTCTGGGAAACAAAGTTATCCACCATTTCTCACACTACTGCAAAAAGGGGTCACTGCTGAAGAGATCAAGAAGGACATTAAGAGCAGAAGTCTTCAGAAGGGCATTGTGGAGACCAAGAAGCTTCCACAGTTGGATTGAAAAAAAAGGACAAGGCAGATTCAATGCCAGATTCATCACTCAGAGTAAAGCCTCCACCTCACCATGTTGCTAAACTTCCAACATGGAGTAAGTGTCATGGGAAGAATGCCTTTACTCTCATCTCATTTTTCCCAGTTATCAGCAAACAGACACAGCCACAGGCATGGCTGAATTTGACACACTGCGGACTGACCTAGCACAGTGTATGATAGTTTTGCACCCAGGAGAAGCTGTCACACCAACAGCCGTTCCTAACAAAGAAGTTTCTAGCAGGCAGTGTTTGAGCAGGTCACAGGGGTGGGAGGTGTCACTCCAGAAGAAGAAACCACAGCCTGGAACTGGGAATAGGAGTGGTACCAGCACAGCAGTACAGAAACAGGGAAGGGGAATTAAGTGGTAAAAAGAAGGGCTGAGGCAGAGGAGGGAGCTACGTCCCATCAGTGCCTCTGCATTAGATGGGCAAAGTCACTGGAGGGGGGGCAGAAAATCGAAACAACTTCATCTGTAAAACCACATCCTGGCTGCAAATCTTGCAAATCAATTATGCCCACAGGTTGTTGGGCAGCAAAAGGCAAGGAAGAAGGAGTTTGTTTGCTTTGCTTTTCTTAGTAAACCACCAGACCATTTCCTAGCACGTTATCCCAAGAATGACAGGCAGGGCCAGAGCTGCCGGGAGCCCAGGAAGAGGCTGCCAAGTCCCCAGGATCACCATTGCTAATTGGCTCCTCTGAAATAAGCGTGACAGAGAGCCACATTTTCTCACCCATGGGTTTCAGGGTTATATTTAACTGGCTGAGGCAGAATTAAATGTCAGCCTGGCTGGAAGGGGAAAAAACAAAACAAAACAAACAACAACAAACAAAGTGAGAACTTGTCATTAAGCCGGGGGGGACTCAGTGCTAAGCACGCTGCAGACTATGCCCACACACAGGGCTGGCAGGCATGGGCAGCCCTGACAACAAGAAGGAACTAAGGGATTCATCCCTTTAAAAAAAACATAGTTTAGATTCGGGTCATTTATTTTAATTTGTAAGCAACACTGAGGACTAGGGGGAGGGGAGGCAGATAGTGGGGACATTCATCCCTGCTGATTTCTCTGCTGGATATTCCCACACCTTCTGTTAGATTGCAGGCACAGACTTCCAGATCCAGCAACACCAAGTGCAGAAACTTCCAACAAAAAGGGGAGTGATGAAAAGAGACAAGGACAGAAAACTCCTCAAATGCATCTGGAGCCACTGGAGGAAGTCCCATTCAGCTGGAGCCCAGGACCCTTTGAGGGTGATGAAAGAAGGCAGAAGGGAAAGGAGCAATGCCTCCTCCTCACACAGCATTCGCTTCAAAACAGTTGATAGGGTTTCAGACAACACACAGGACTGCTTCAGGCCTCCATCCTCCTGCTCCCTAACCACGGGTCCAGACACTGGGGCATGGCACCACTCAAAACAACATCCTACCACCGCAGCCTGGCTGTCTTCACCGCTCCTCCTGCCTGCTTCCCATTTGTGTTCAGGCATGCAGAGGTGCAAACAGCCCTTGCCACAACTCTCAACAGCATCCAGCCCCTTGCCCTTTGTGGGAGGGCAGTGCTGTCATCTCACAAGTTTCAAAGCTTGTATCAGACTGTTGGAGAACTCAGTGGCCCCACTCAGATACAGCAAAGACAATATTTGTCCTCTGCCAATCAGGATGATGCAGGACAGAAGGCAGATCCAGCATGCTTTGCTTGCTCCTCACTTGCTTTGGTTTGCAGATGAGAAGATATTACCGTGTCTACTCTACAAGCTGTGTAATATGGACCTTTCTCAGGTCAGATTCATAAAGGCAAGACCAGGACTACAGTGAGGGAGAGGGACATACTGCACAACACCACCTTGCTTCCAGTCCAAAGGCAGCACAGCTGTGTGCCCTATCCAGGGTCACGGACTGAGACAAGAGGAACAGGATCACAGGGAGTAATGAGGGAAGACCTTAAACGATAGAAGATTCACAGCTTCACCTGCTTTAGCTAATAAGAAAGTTTAACTAGGAGTACAGGTATAGTCCTAATTCTGCATCACAAGAAGTTTTCATTTCATTCCTCTCCCCCAGAAACCATTGTTTAAAGCAGGTGGTGTCTTTCTCCTCCCATTCCCCAAGAGAAAATGTCATATTCTAAGGAAGTAGAGGCCCTCCAGGAAACCAAAAGCATCCTTTCCAAATGCAAGGTTTTGCTTTCCAATTTGAAGTGAAGTGTTCCAGACCAAATTGTGTTTTAAATCATGATTTTCCAAGGCAAAATGGATATTGCAAATGGAATAATTTGGTTTGAGGCAGTTTAACCTTAAAAGTGGAATGACCATTAAATCTTTTGGTACTTTTGAACCAGAACTTATTATTCAGTGGAAACAGGTTATTTTGACTTTTTCACCTTAACCAGGGTCCAAAATTTTCAAAATCAAAAAAAATGTTGATGCATCCAAAATTCCTTCAAGGCTGGCAAGTCTATTTTTTAACCACCTCTTCTTAAATGAAGATGGAAATGTTAAGCCTTAGCTCATATGTCTACAGGCTTATTTTCTTTAGCTCCCATCTTTAAAATCTGGAGACCATAAATAGCCTGGGTTTTTTTCCCTCCAGACTGCAACACAGCCTTTTAAACAAAACATTTGTAATCGTCACAGCTGTAATAAGTACAACGTTTCTTCAAAGGGATTACATTGGACTGTGGTTTTCAGTATTGCTTCATTGTCTGTTGTGAAATCTCCTCGCCATAAATTAATGTGATTCTATTATCTTTCTGATACAATCTGCTTTCTGGCAGATCATTTTTATCTTGGTTCATTCCTGTTTCTTATTGACAGCTCAGAGCATTGTTGAAGAGATGCAAGTTATTAATGTTGACAGGGCTTGTAACAGAATATCTTTTATCCAGCAATGTATCCTTTGTAATGTTTTTATTCCCCCTTCTCTGGCTACTTTCAGAGGCTACACAGAAAAATCAAACAAGCCATACAGCTTGACTTTCTTGGAACCCTTTTCAGTTCTTTCTGGAACATCTTTCTACATTCACCAAGGATGTTATGGTGTAAGGTGTTATTCATATTGGACAAAACTACTAAAACAATAACACAACTGAAGGTTAAGTACAGTGCAATCCTGTTGGAAATCCAAGCACTGGATCAAATGACTTAAGAAGTTCATATTTTTACAAAATGATGTAAGCTTATAACACCAACCAACAAGAGAAACAGAGAGGAAAATTAGCAAGACAGCCTATGTTCTACCCAAGCTTGAGATAACACCTCCTCACGTACCACAAAATGAGGGGGGAATACAAAGAAATTCAACCCATTAAGTCAGAAGTGCTTGGGTGGATCACTGGAAATTAGACACCTATCTACCTTCTCTAGGCCTGATCCCTGGGTGAAAGCAGGGAGCTGAACCCAAATCTTTTCCATCCCGCTTTACCACTATCCTCAAAACCCCCTCTCATTCCACATATGATTCATTTTATCTTAAATACGTACTAAAGATTTTCTTGAGAACGTTAAAACAGTGCAAGGAACACAGGAGAAGAATTAAACTGTCACACCTCTCCCTTTGCACCTTCTCTGCTGGAGCAAATAAATTCCAGACACCAGAACTTCAGCAGCAGCGATTGTAGTTATACCAGGGACAGCGGATAAAACACCTCTAAATCGGTGTAATTCTCTATTCAAGTTCCCCTGCAAAAGCATTTTACAGCCACCCTGGGTTCACACTGCACAAGACACTAGGATTTATGATTGGGATTTAAGCAAATCTGTGACTCCTAATGAATGGGAAAAAGCTTTGTATACAGGGAGCATGACCCCACCAGCCTCCTCATGGTTTTCTATCTCTCTTTTCAAAGTGTGCTGTGCTGATGCTGCCAGAGGTTGCAGAGGATCCAGGTGTCCAGGGATAGCCCAAACAGTCCCAGAACAGGGCAGGAACTTTTCCTCCATCCAGGAAAACAAGCCTTAACAGCCCCAGGTTTCCACCTGGAACATGAGATTTCTCCCACTGGTCTCTCATAAGAAGCACAGGGATGCATCTCTACAACAGCCTGGCAGGAGAGGACCTTTCCTCCTGTCTCACTGAGGAATTTGCTAGACCCAGGGCTACCTCAGTCTGATACATTGACATTTGCTGATGGAGAGTACTTTCCCTAGATCTGCTGGTTTATTTTGACCAGCTTCCACATTCTTACCTTACCTCCAAACCGATCAGGCCCTATTTCTTGCTATCTTTAGCAGTAGGCTCTTAAAGCTTAGCCGGCTTGCCTTCCAGTGAAGTTAATAGTACCTTTTCCCAATTATCTGGAGCCCCTGAGAGCCCCCTGTTATTACTGGAGTGTTTTTCATTAGCTGTACTGGTTCCAGGCTGCAGGAGGATGGAGCTCAGCATAGGAGTTGAACTGTTCTGGACAGAGAACATGAGAAATCCTGTAATACAATTAGAAGTACCCACAGGGTAACATATAACTTTACTGTCAAGCCCTGAAATAACATGACTAGTTAATGAAATAACAAAATAAACTTTGTTTTAATTAAAATTAAGAACATTTTATCCCTCTCCTTTTAGCCTTAAAATGGGGGCAGTTCAAAAGTCATGATGGAACAAGTGAAAAAAACTTTAGCAAAATGAGGGGCAAGGGTAACATCATTGGCTTAGGAATTACCTGGGCTACTAATTCTGGGCAGGATTTTTGTCTGAAAAAAACATGCAGTGGATGTATGTGAAGCAGATTCCTAATGAGGAGCAAAACCCAAAGATGTTCTTCTGGGTCCACCCTACCTCCAGGTTCAGACTGAGTGGAAGACATTCCCCACCATCCCAGGGGAGACCTGCAACTCAAGCAATGGGACATCAATGATTCAGGAGCCTCTCAGCCCCATGAAGTGCGACCCAAACACAAGCGAGAAGTTTTTGCCTTGTAATGCCCCAGTCTTTGTGCCTCGGGATAGCAGCTCTTCTCCCCATGGGGAGTTTCATTCCACTTTGTCTCCATCCAGCAGCAGCAGCTTCCTGGTTGCCAGCACTCCTCATTCCTGTGCTCCCATGGCACTGGGAGTCAGCAATACAGCCCTTGCTGCTGCCACCCTGCAAACCCACAGCGCCGAAAGAAAGCTTGGCATCTTGCTGCCTTCTGGACTGCCTGCTGCCAGCTGGACTTAGCCCAGCCAAGACTATGCTGAAGCCAGGTGGGACAAACCTGATGCCTTGACCTGGTCAAGGTACACACGGTCATCACGGTACACACCATACAGACGTGCACATCAACAGTAGGCGCAAGCAGGGCTCCCAAAAGGAGGTCTGACAGAACATTGCTTTGCTGCTCCATCCTCTACTGAAGCCAAACACTTCCCACTATTCTCGTTCCTCCTGGCCTCTTTCTCCTACAGCCAATTGTTTCTTAACTGTTCTCAAAAGCCTTGGAGAAGCCCAGAGTTACACTGTGCAAGGTAAACTGCTGTGTTCCTTGCACTTGTCATGGTTGTTCAGCATAAGAATGAGCCTGCCTTGAGACACTCTAGCTGAACAAGATGCATTATAGAAGCTTTATGTACATAAATGGAGAAAAGGGAGAGCTGGTAAAAATAATAATCAGCTTTTTCTTTTTAATATATATATATAAACAGGCATTCTGGCAAAAGGTACTGGGGCAAAAAAATACCGCATGCTTGATCAGTTTTAATGAATGATAGAGGTACGCAGAGAGCTAGACTGTATGATTAGAGTCTGACGAAAAGCAGAAATTACCCAGGGGAACCAAATCCTCTTGGTTAAAATCCCAGTTTTCCGTCAGAAGGTCTTCAACAGATTTTCAGCAGTTTCAATAGAACATTTTTCAAAATCAGTTGGTATCTAGCCCTGCTTTAAATGAAATTTTAGAAATAGTCTGTTAACATCCACATGTGTATACCACCAGTATATTCGCTATATGTATAGGTTAATGCTTCCACGCAGAACACACCACCAGTGAAATTCCAGTAAGACCAGTTTTTTTATATCTATATATTAACGCATCTATCTCTTATTCTAAAACTATGTCATCTCTGGACCACCCCATTTTCTCCAGTATTCCGTAGCCATTTCTGCTTACATAGAGTTGGAGAAGGCAGATCAGAACTAGACTGAAGTGTTAGAGGAGAGCTGATCGGTTGGTTGGGTTTTTCCTGCACACAGATCGGTCTCTGCCATGTGTTTCTGAGAGCAGTGAAAGCACAGGTAGGTAGTCAGCCACACTACATCCTCACTCCCCCTGGCTGTTTAAAATGAACAATACTGTAGGTGCTCTGTGGGGAGCATTAGAACGTGTTTAGAAGACAGATAACTCCTCAGCCTGTTCAGAAAATCAGTCCCCTCAAAACCCAACAGGTCAGGCACTCAGCCCCTGATTTCTAAGGCAATGGACCTTAAATCACCTGCCTAAGCCCAGCAACTGGTTCACTGCTTTGAGATTCCCAAATAAACTGGCAGGATCCATAGCTTGCTCTGGAGGTCACTAAATGCAGAGAATGGAAAAAATAAAATCCCAAACCAAAGAGGAAGTAACATCTAAAGCCAAGGAACACAAAATTAGCTGAAATATCCTCCTTTGCTTACTGTGAGAGAGCTCACTTGCCCTAGAATGGACCCAGAAGATGGGCCGCCTTCTTCAATCCAAGGTTTAATTAAAATCTTGACCTCAACAATTGGATCCAAAAGCCAAGACCTTAAAGTTACAGGGAAAACTCTCAATAACCAGGCAAGACTATGGCATGCAGCTGTGCTGGGGTCTTCATGTCAGACTCAGCCTTGCAGATAAATTTGCTCTTCCTACAAGATCTAATTGCCAGAAAGACCTGAGCTGTCATATAAAGCACATGGCAATGAAGGTTTCTTCTAAAGGGACCATTGCAGGTGCTGCAAACCACAGCATGAGCAAACCTCTTCAAGGCTCTTTGATGCCATGGTTACATTGCTTTCCGATTAAAATCAGCTGAAATTTGCTTGCATGTGCTGTAATTACATCTGGAGACCTGCTTTGTGCAAAGCGTATGCTGTCTATGACAAGTATTAGATGTCCATTAAAAGCAAAGAGGCTTCCAAAGCCAGACCAAGGAAAAATTAAGGGAAAAGGTGTGAAAGGAAAAGAGCAGAGGAACAGAAATGGAAGTCTCAGAAATAAATTCAGGATGTCAAGAAATAAGAAGTGATGTAAAAATAACATAGGAGGTCAATCGCCAGTGGTACAGTTCACAGTTCAAACCCTGCATATCTTAAGTGATCTAAACTTATTCAGTCCAACAAAAGCAACAATTCTTATTATACACTTACTATAGGGAAGTATTATTTCTGCATTGGCTTACACATTGTCTCTCTCTATTTCTCAAACTCATCGCAGTCTTAACTAATACAAGTAAATCTCCGTGCATGAAATATGAACCACTGGCAGCTCTAAGGCTCGCTTTTCATCCCAAGCCTAATGGGCAAAGCACTGTGATTTCATTTCACCAGTGTTTCCAACTGAGCTCAGAGTCTATCATTTGCCAGAGTTCGACTCTTGCGTGCAGCCTGCCAGAGCTGCTGAACTCACAGGGCCAAATCCATCAGCAGTGCAGCTCCAGCTAACCCCTGACACTTCAGGCCAGAAACTAGTTTGTTCCAAAGCATTAAAAATGTCTCTTGAGACCTGCAATCACTGAACGTTGTCATAACACTTAAGAAGTTACGGTATGTTAATTAAAAGCTGTCAAAATATATGTATGGCCCTGCCTGGGCTTCACTTGGATGAGCACAAGAAGCCAAGAGGTTCATTTATAACAAGGAAAACCTCACCAGAGCACTGCAGCTCCATGGGATTGTGAAGTGGCTGTCCAACACAGCGGGATAAGTCTTCAAGTGGAAGCTCTGTCTTTCCCTCTCTAGTACAAGGTTCTTGGTCCTTCAGCAGTGCTACCAGCCTCAGTCATTCTTTTAAATGCTGGAAGAAAAGCATAGTAGTTACCACCTGAAATAGCATTGGCACTTCATGTCCTTCTCCAGGAAGGGAGTTCTTGTAGCGAAAAGAGGGCTAAAAGAACTAACAGGCAAAACCAAGCAAAGAGTCCATAAAGCTTAGTAGATAGGTTGGTAGCCTAGGCTATGGGGAGAGACACATGCCAGCCCTTACCCCTCTGCAGGAGGGCCAACAAATGGGTGCGGCCCCAGGACACTCAGCCACTGCTCTGTGGACATCGTGGTGGAGAGGCCTAGGATGACTGCTGAGGAAGAAAGGTGGCACCATAGCTCTGTGCAAGGACCCAGTGCATCTCAAAGCAGACCTGGAGCATCAGTCTCCATGCTCCATACAGGGGCAGAAGGACTTGGTGTTCCACTTACAAACTCTTCAGAAAAAAAATGAACATCCCAAACCAAAGCTTGCAAGAGAGCCAGATCCCCTACTCTCACCTGCTTAATAATCCCCCGATCACATCACTCCCAGGGGGATGCAATGCTTTGGCCCAAATGCTACGCTTCTCTCAGCACCGTTTCACAGTTCCACGTCTTAACCAAAGGGCTGCTAGGAGGAGTCGCTCTCCACAGGAAGACGAACATCGGAAGTTTCCTTTAGAAGCTTCATTTTTGACAAAGCTGCAGTTTCCAAACAGGGCTTAAGGACACAGCAGGGGAGAAATGGGTTGTCAAAAATTTCTTGTAGTGCTTTGTTTAAGTGCTTTGTTGGATCTGAATGCAGAGAAATTAGAGAAAAGATAAAAACTGAGGACAACACACTACAAAACATATTAGAATAATTTCAATCCTTGGCAAAAGTATTTTTGTTTCCATTGCTTTTGATAATATATCATAAAATGTCAAAAAAGTCTGTGAAAATAACATCTTGCACAGAAAGATTTCATTACTTTTCAGCTAAACCACGCTAGAACAGCTAGCTTTAAGAAAACATGAATTGCCAGGAAGTTAAGTGCATTAATTGCAATATAAGGAGGTGTTGGATTGCTTATTGGAGAGAAAGCTACTTCTGCTGAGGAAAGATGATTATTAAAATTCAAGTCATGCAGGTTATACTCCAAATCCAAAAGGCAAGAACTTTCCATGGTTACTGTAAGAAGATTTTCCCAATATTAAGATGATACACATTTATTTCATTTTAAGCCAATTATGCAGAACAAACAACAATATTTGGGTGGATGTCAGAAAGTAAATAATGTTTTTTCCAAAAGAGCTACATGGAACATTCATTGACTATTCTACTAGGTAGCTCTCCAGTTAATCACTTTTTAGCAGAGAGCTGGCAGAAACTAGCAGTGAAATGAAGCGCCCTGACTTGTGGCGAGGTCCCTGTTAAGCTGAATGATGGGAGGAGAGAAAGTTAAGTCCAGAATAAAACCAATACAAGGGAAAAAAAAGGCAGAGGCCTTAAATTTTGTCAGTGGTTCCACCTCAGATGGTCTCAGTCAAAACAGCAATGTTAACTCAATCACATCGCGTATCCTGTTTGTTCTACAGCAATCACTAATGGGTGTAAGGCCAGGAGAGGAGGGACAGAGAGCGTCTCGCATCCTTTGGACTCTGCATCACTAAGACAGCTCTAGATGCAAGTTTGAGATGTCCTAGAGAGCCTCTGATTTATAGTTGCTGATCACAAGGATGCTTACCACCTTCTTCCTTACAAAAAATCCTATAGGGGTGGAGGAAAGCAGCTGGGAGTTGGCAGAGGGGATGAAGACCCACACACACTCCTGGTGAGCAGCACCAGGACTGCCCTGGGAAACAGCAGCTTGAGGTGCCCAGCACCTCTCTTTCGGAGGCCACTCAGGGGATACTCACAGGCAGAAATGGGTCCCTCCCTGCCAACAACTCGTGGGGCGTGTGCCATGGTCACCAGCAGGACAACAAACAGGAGAAAAAAAATATCCAACTTAAAGTAAACGGCAGCTGGGGAATAGCTTTGACTTTGGCACACCTGACTTACCAATTATTCTTTCTTCTGTTTCTTTCACCTAAATTCGTAATCCTTTTCTTGAAATGCCAGAAGACAAAAAAAAACCCCGACAGTAACTGAATTGCACGTTTTACAAAGCTCGCTGAACTTGGCAGCAGACATTGGACATTCTCAGAGCACTCGAAATTTAGGGCCTGAACTAATTCCCATTGGAGCATTTCCATTCATTCAACAGCAGAGGGATCAGGATGGTCAATAAGAGGACAGGCAGGGGAGGGCAGCTGCTCAGGAGAGCAGGCAGTCAGGATAGCCAGGTTGTTTTCCCATCCCTGTCCCCAAACTCACAGCTCAACAGACGCCTGCACCACCCCACAACAGTTTCCCCCTTTGGCCAAACTCTGTCTTCCAAGATGAGGCTTTTTAACTGCTGCAGCTCTCTCCAAAGTTCACCCTTTTCAAAACAGTTTTCCCCTCCCTTCCCACATCTACCAACTTAGAGACCAGAGATGAAGCCTGGGAAAGTCCAGCCCAGAAGGGAACGTTTTGGATAGAGATGAATATGTAAGAGCAGGGTGTGGAGACTGCACAGGCTTTGCCAAAACCAAACTGCCCGGGTGCTAATAAAGTCTCATTCGACATCCCAAACTCCTGGAAAAACCACTTCACTTCTCTGGGATACTTGAGCAGAGTGGGAAGGTGGGAGGTAGCTAAGCGCAAACAGCTTGTGCTATGGGATCAGGGCCTCCATCAAGGTCAAAGACGCTCTTTATTCCTGGAACATCTCCAGTCCCCGGCTGCCCTTGAAACCTGGGAACATAGCCACCTTTGCCCCACCTTCCCCGGCCGTGCCAAGCTTAGGCTGGCCACCACCCAGATTTGGGGCCACCAATTCTCATTTTTAAGTAAAAAGGGGGAAAGGGGAGAGGAGAGGAACCAAGACACGGAAAGGTCAATTGTCTTCGCCAAGGCTAAACGGCACATCAGTGGCAGAGCTGGCATTCATGCACAGGAGCGCCTGTTTTCTACGCCAGTGCTAAAGCATCCAGACCACCCTGCTGCCTCCAAGACCACACCGCCTCTGTGAAATGTGTGGAAATTCACAGGCATTTTCCCTGATTTTTACAGGGATTTTTTTTGTTGTTCTTCCACACTTGGCTCACAGCTGTTTGCCAAAATCAAATTGCTGAGGTGTTTCTGTCTCTAAAACTTCATAAACAGACACTTGGAGAAAAACCATCAGCGAATCGCAGCTGCTGGGGGGGGTAGGGATTCGATTTAGCCAGATTCGATTTAGAAAGAAACCTAAACCAAGACATAATCCCGGCCCTTTGCCATCTCAGGCAGGGCCTCACAGCCACATACAACCCTACTGGAATCACCTGCAACCATTCGCTTGGCATGAGAGGTGCTGATGTCTGGAGAACCAGACTGCTCTTTGATTCCCTCCAACAAATGAAACAGCATTTTCCACAATAAACATTTTACTCCTTACTTCCAAAGGAAAATAAGTCTGAAATCATTTAGTTCTTCCAGGGTTACCAGGCTCTACTGCAGCTCACCATCGATATTTCAGCAGGATAATGCCAGCTGACTCAGTTAAGCGTCTGTACCTTGCCCCCTCATGTCGGGCCATATTTCCCCAGCTTGTCACCTTGCTGCTCTGCTCAAGATATGCACAGACCGTGTGTCTTGAAAGCCAGTCAGAACCCCCTCCTACCCTTTCTCAGCACTCATCCCTGTCTGGGTGGTGCACATGCTGCAGGTAAGACTTCCTTCCCATCCACTACACCTTCACTCAAGGTCCCTACCAGTCCCATAGCCTTCTCCCTCAACCACAAGCAAACCCAGGATGCGTCGGGTGCATCACAGTAATGAGGAAAGATATCCAAGGCTTACCAAGGCAAAGGTAATGCTGCAGGCAAAGCACATGATGATGTGACTATTTTTTCCTCCTTTAAAAAAAGAAAATCAAAACACCAAGACATCTGCAACTAAACCACATTCTGCAACTTGCCACTGAGGTTCTGCACAGCAAACAAAAGGTTAAATAAACAAACCCTGAGCAATGTCTCAGGCTTGCCAGATGCAAAAAAAAGCTTTCAGCCAGTGACATTTCTCCTTCCTTAGCTGTAGGTTCATATTTTTAATGTCAAATTGCAAAAATAATAAAAAGGGGGAGGGAGAAAGCAAAAAAAAAAAAAAGCAAACATTTAGCTCTCAACTGGATGGGAAATAAACTGGAAGCTCACATTTGTGTATATTTCTCCCTGGCAAAGAGAAGCCAACAACTGGTATGTGCAAAAGGTCCTGAAAACCTGTCCTGACAGCAGCAGAAGTGTGACCAGCAATACCTCTCCCGTGCTGGCTCATGTGTTTTCTCCTATCTCACTTCATCTCTCACTAAGCTCAAGCGAGCCCACACTAGTGCAGATTTATCACCATCTGAAAAACATTAAATATCTCAGGGTTTCAAATATTTGCAGACAGCTGAAGAAGTGGCTGTGATGGAACTGTCTCTTTCTGGCATAAAGCTATCAATTTTCCATGGAAGTCGAGGCCTGGATTTTTTTTTATATTTTTTCTTTTTAGCCCTGGTAAAACACTGTAACAAATGACTTATTCCCCTTTTAGCAAATGCAAGGGAAGCAGACAGTCATTATTACCAAATGTGTGCACGCACAAGTAACTAAGGGAAAATAAATCCCATTTGAAGGTTAATTAACTAAGGCAGGGTCACAGCTTGACAATCTGCCCTCAGCAAAGGAGAAGAACGACGTTGGAGGGTCTTCGAAGCAGAGCCATAATGAATTGTGACTTGAGGCTGGTCTGTGCAGGGAAATTACCACGCTGCAAGTTATGGGCTGGATTTATAGTGCTCACTCCACATTTATAGCATTAGACCCTTTGTACAGACTAATTACCAACTGCTTTACCTCATTTACCTTCTGACAAATGTTTCTTTGCACAGAAGGCCACAATAGCAAATTGAGCTCTATCTACTCCTTGGATTTTGCCCACATTGCTGGCTTTGTGCAGCAACTGGGGAGCAAGGAAGGGGTTAGAAGAAACATGTTTGCCTCCAGCATGTGAGGAAGAGCTTAAGTTTGAGCTCAACACCCTTAAGCACCTCCAGAAAGCACTCAGGTTTGCATAGAAACAAACTTACAATAGTCACATCGAGTCTTGGGAGAAGGGCGGGGGTGAAGTGATGGAGAAGCCAGAGTGCATTTGTCATCCCAACATCTCATTCAATCCACTGCCCACTTCATGCCTGTCTCTGGCTGTGGTGCTTCTTTCAGTCTCCTGTGCCCAATGGAGTAGGAAAAGCCACAGTGATTTAGCCCAGGACGTTACAGGGAGTCAGAGTGGTAGTGGTGAAGAGAGCCATGCTTTCAGTGAGAGGCACCAAGGAGCTTTGCTGGAGAGGAGTAAGACTGAGCCCAGCCTAAATGTCTTCCAAGGAAATTTCTGAAGAGGACCAGCTGGCTCCCTTTCATTCTGCCTGGCTTCTTGGCCAAGCTGGAGGGCACTCAGCCAACATCAGGCCACCTCAGTGCTGAACAAATACACCCACCACAGAGGTTTCATGCAGGTCAGCTGTTCTGCCTGCACTCCTGTGCTATATAACAACCACAAAGATCGTATGGGGTCAGCGGGCTGCAAAGGTGGGCTATGCCAGGCATCAGCCAGTAGAGGATACAAGGGCCAGAGCTGGCATAGGCAACACCAGGCTGAAGTCTGGCTAGTAAAGGGGACAATATCATGCTCCTACACACTGATTGACAGCTGTGTAAAGCAAAGTGCTTTAGGGTTTCTTCACAGATGCAGGGATCACACATGCAAAGCTGGTCAAGACACCAGGTGCTAAAAGTGCTGGGAAAGGTCAAATATGCCATCACCAGTTAAAAACACATACACAGCTTTTGGCATTTTGGCCGTTTGAGGCACCATACAGGCGGGGACGTTAGCAGATATCAGTGGGAGGAGAGAAGCAGCTGTGGGAAGAGCTGTCAGATTGGGAACTGCCTGCTGCCAGCCCCTACAGGGACCTCAGAAAATCATTTCACCTCCCTGTGCTTCTTTCTCTGAAATAACAGAAGACAAGTGACCTCCTCTGGGGGAAAATTTTCCAAGTCTTAGGGGGTGTCAAAGGTCTGATAAGAAGCAACTCAAGCCATTACTTTCTCAGTGAAGTGTGGCTGCTTTCACACTTCATTTCCCTGCGTTGCATAGAGCATGGCTGAGTTTCTACAAGGTGCAAAACATGCTTTGTGTCCAACAGAGTCCCCACCACAGTGAAACAGGCCAGCTAGTTGGGGACATGCCATATGGTGGGCTAAAAGCTCCCCCTTTTGGGGAGATCCCTTTGGAGACAGCTCCAGCACAAGGAGGAGGTGTCTGGCTGACACATTTCCATGCTAAAACCAGAGACCGGCAATCATTTCTGCTCTTATCTCTCGTCTGCTGTGGAGCTAATGAAAGCGGTCCACTATTAACATTCAATCACTCTCCTCCCCTTGGGGCTTTGAAGTCCACCACCCCATGAGGCAGCAGTTTTTCATTTGCCACTTTATCTCATTTTTCTTTTCCTCCTCCCAAACTATGGGTTTCACAGAACTTCCGAGACAGCTGCTTTACTGAAAAGGAAATGCTCAAAGTCAGCCCAACTGCAAGGTGAGCCTACTGAAGACTCAAGTCAGCTAGCAAAAAGATTGTTCTCCCCAGTGGTTCAAAACCCAAAGGACGTGGAGATAAAACCACCAGAGAAACTGCTGAAACAAGAAACAGGCACACAGGCCAGCGAAAGACAGCAGGCCCCAAGAGGCACTGCCTAAGCAAAACCACATGGCAATCTCAGCCGAGCCATCAAGACATGTATTCCTACCCGGCGCCTGCTAACGTGCTTTCCAAGCACATCATAGCAGTCCCTTTTTCAGCAGAGACATCCACATGACCTGCCCAAAGCGATAACACCAAGCAAGCCATTTCACTAAGATCTCCCAGGTCTCCTACCTGATCCTTTCCTTTTTCCTTTCCTCTTCCATCTTTTTCTTTACTTTCTGTACATAAACATTCTTCCATTACACACTCCCAACTCATTATCTAGGACTCTCTACTTTCACCTACTCAATCTAATTACTACAGAAACAACCACCTTGCAAGCTTCCACAATGTTGGCATCAAGCTACCAGCACTGGCCAATTCCCTGTGAAATCAATCACAAGATTGTGTGTTCAGTTCTGGAATCACCAACATAAGAAGGATATGGAACTGTTGGAATGTGTCCAGAGGAGGCCACAAAGATGACCAGAGGGCTGGAACACCTCTGCTATGGGGACAGGTTGAGAGAGCTGGGGTTGTTCAGCCTGGAGAAGAGAAGGCTGGGGAGGGGCTTTTTACAACGGCATTGAGTGACAGGACAAGGAGGATCGGCTTTAAACTGAAAGGAGGAAGATTTAGATTAGACATTAGAAAAAAAACTCTTCATACTGAGGGTGGTGAGGCCCTGGCACAGGTTGCCCAGGGAAGCTGTGGCTGCCCCCTCCCTGGAGGTGTAGAAGGCCAGGCTGGATGGGACCTTGAGCAGCCTGGGCTGGTGGGAGGTGTCCCTGCCCAGGGCAGGGGGGTGGAACTGGATGGGCTTTAATGTCCTTTCCAACCCAAACTGTTCAATGATTCTATGATTCCATCATGACCCACCAGACGTGACCTTTCACTAAGATGCAGAAGAAATTTAGGAGAAGCACTAATGGGGGGGTAAAAAATATTTCAGATTTTAGTTTTATTTCCAATGGTCTGTTTCAAAGTACAGATTCACATTCAACACTGGATATAGAGACTGCATCCCCATGAAAATGTAAATGGCCCCCTCTCTAGAAAAAACAGCCTCAGGAATAAAATAGGTATAAAGCTACATACTCTGCAGTCTGCTCTTATGATGTCACAGCCCACTGATGTATGCATACTGTCATATATTTACCTACTAAAATATAAATAATATTTTATGTAGAAGTCCATTTACAAGGCAGTGTTTATGCAGAAATAGGAGGGCCTGGTCTGCAGGAGCTATGGGGACACTAAAAGGGCTGTGTGGCTGCACTGATTTACAGGCCACCCCATTTGATTAGTATTTGAATAGGACTGGCGGGCAGGGGCCGTGGGTGCTCATTCACAAGGGAATGCCATTATCATCACTGAAGGCTTGTCATTTATTTCATAGGCTCATGTAAGTGTATGAAACTGAAGTACTTGAAACTGCTGAAAACCAAACCCATCCTTTTTAGGTACATTTGCACAGCACCTTCACTCAAAATACCACAAGGAACAGATAAGAACCTTTATACCCAACCTGTAAGGGCAAGGTTGCAACACTCATTACTCAGACACATGCTCTGGGTTACAAAGAGATTTAACAGTCTCCTCTAGTGCAAGAAGGAACGAGGCTTCCATTGATGCTGTCCTGACCACGAGGCTCCCCTTCCTCATACCCCCACCCACCTCATTTCTATGCTGTGTGTGCTCATACAGTCTCATTCTTAATTTTAAGAACATTAATATATACATTTGAAAACCCAAACCATTAAAAAGTAGTTGGCTCAGACTTTTACTGGAACACGTGCACAAATATGTTGTTTGGATATTTTTACGGCCATTAACTTTTCCATATATAACCCAGACCTCCCATTAGGTGTTGTGAACTGGATCACCTCTTTACTTGCCAAGTTATATTTCAATTAAATTAAAGTCACCTTTGGTCCTAATGAACCCCTGTTGTTTGCCTAATGCCATGATTAATTCCAGCTGCAAGAAATGGTATTAGCCTGGGTGGGTACATAGTTGAAGACTCTGATTCTCCTCCAAGATTTACGGGTGCTAGAGAAGGCTCCGTAATTCATATTGCCAAGTATTTTACCATCCAGTCAATGAACAGAGGCCTCTGCCACAGCAAGCCTCCAGTAGTGCTTCAGAAACTGGGATTCACCATAAATTTGCTCCTGCAGTGGAAACTTCACACATTTCTTTGGACACAGATACCCAGCTCCTTTCTTCCAAAGCTCAGCAGAAATATAGGCATCCCAAAACCCTTGAACCTGTTGGCAAGCTCCCTACCTGGCAAACAACACGGCCCGGTGGGACTGCTACTTGTACCCTCTGTACCCTCCAGAGACAAAGGGTCCCCTCAGACCATATTACCAGACCAGATTCACAGGGGCCAAAAGAGAAAAGCAAGCAGGAACCAGATTTTGTCCTGTGATCTGAGAAGTGCTGAACACTAATTTTGGATCCAAGAGTGACTGCTTAACATGAAAAAGTAGCGCTGGAAGTAGAAGCCACAGGCCACCAAAACCCCAGGTGTCTCACATACACGTCTAGCCATTAACGTGCTCAGGAGGAAGAGGACAGCTCTGAATACCCTTTGAAGTCTGTACTCAGTGTTGAGCTAGATGCCATTACAGTGATCTCAGAGACAATCAAAGCACATCGGCTGGGCCTTCAGGAGATGCAGACATGAGAATCTTCCCATGAGCCAAAATCCACCTTTGCCAAAAGGGTGTTGCCTCAGTGCTGTAGCAGGATCTGGACTCAGGTGACCCAGCACTTAAGAGCAAAGGTCCATTCAAGTGCAGAATCTCTTTCTGAACAGTTTCCTGGGAGGTAAAAATTTCCATGATCAACAGCCACTCATGAACTTGTCCTTCATGACTTCACCTGCTCCTCTTTTTATCCCACTTGCACTTATGGTCACTATGGCATCAAACGGCAGAATCCCACCACTTTATTACCTGTGGTGTCACAAAGACAGGTGCCTGCCAGGGCACAGCATGCTGGAAGAGTTGCATCAGCTCTGGCCACAGTATCTAAATTCTGACTGTACCATTCTGTGAGATCCAAAGAAAAGACCATAGTGACCTACAAAGTCCTTGCTGTTTTGGTTTTTTGTTTGTTTGGGTTTTTTTAATTTCAGAGATTTACAGGTGAATTTATTTGTGGCCAGTCCCTTCTCTGCTCCCTTCCCCTCCTCCTCTCCATATTAAGGCCATAGAAGTTCCTTCAGAATTCAAAACCATGATTAGATTATCAGTCCTTTTATTAGTGCCAGTGGTAATCTGATACCGTGACACAGCCTGGTCACTTGCTTCACACCTTCCAAGCAAGCATAAGCTGTTCTTAATCATAGCTGTAGATATTTCCAGAGAAGAGGGGGAAGTCCACAAGTCTGGCAACTCAAACTCAGAAAATAAAGCACAGTTCAGACTGTTCAGAGATGGAACAGGATAAGAACAGATGGGATCTCAGCTGTATGAAAATGTCTGCCTTCTCCTCAAAAAATAATCATTACAGAGGAAAATTCTGTTTTGCTGCCAAAACTTTATGTAGGATTGTATCTATTCGAGATGATACCTGCTACTTGTATCCAAGGCAGTCCTTCTCTGACAATCAGCCTGTAGAATCAATTCTTAGGAGAATTCTCCCACATTTAAACCCAGATAAATCAGGAATAGCTCAAGCTGGATGTATTTTAAGATAGAGATGAGAATAAGGTTTATGATTTTACAGGGGCTAGAGTAGCAGAAACAAATCCCCGTCAGTCCAAGGTTCAGAACTGTCTTACTTCATACAGCAGTTCAATACGAAGCACAGCATAAGCACATTAAAAATAGTTGTACAATTATCATATTCAGTTCCCATTACTTCCCTGGCATCCATCTCACCTAGACCAAGATTGCACTTGAGTAAGAGTTAAGTGGTAGAGCCAAACCATGTTACGTATAACTCCGCAAAGAAATGCAGAGGTTCAGTAGGCTTCAGACAAACCCAAGAACAACCATTACACTGTGGAAAGTATTTGCCATTAAAATATTTTTCATTAAAAGTGGCATTGCTTAGACTTTTGTTCTGCTGAGAAGTAATACCAGCCTCTCGTCAGAAAGAGTTTAAGAAAAATTTCCATTGCTATAATTAACTTCTGTTAAAGTTGTATTGTTCCCTTTTCACAAAAAAATCACAGCAAAATTTCCATGGTTTAAAGGCAGCCAAAAAGGTGTCCTGTTCCATTTTTCAGGAGGAACTTGTGGTCACAAGGCGTCTAGGAGACCTTTGAGCTATACATAGGCTGCAGAGCAAACACAGCATAAACACCTACCTCCCTGAAACCAAAGGCAAGCCAAATGAAAGGTCCGCCTTTAATGCTGGAGCAGCTACACAGTGCTTATCTGTTGGCCAGCTGCCACAGGACCACAGGAGAATCAGAACTAATGCAAGAATGAGACTTCTACTGCATGTTGCTTCTCATAATACACCCTTTCTTGCAAGCTTCATTACTGACTTGCAAAGTTGGATGTGGAAGAACCTACAGAATGAAGACAAAACCTTAGGGAATTTAAAAGGAAACCCAAGGTCAAGAAAACTGCATTCTCACTGCAGCCACCTTCTTACCTAGCCTGATTTCAACCATGTCATTACTCCAGCGGGGCAAGATCCTCATACGTAAGCTGGTATTGGTCCCAGAAACTGTAAATTCACTTTTTCCAGGTAGGTACAGCTTTGAATGAGGCCCTGTTATCTACCTGCTCTGCTTTTGGCTTGTTAACACACGCAGATTATTTCAGCTTGCTAACACAAGCAGATTACTAAACATGCTAATACATTAGGTAATTAAATATAGACTAGAGGGACATGTCCCTGTAAAGTTTCAGGGGTTGTGTGCCACATGTGAAGGGGCAAGCAAGACCTTAAGTAACATGTAAAACAGAATTTAACCTAGTTATCCATCCATAGAGCCCAGTAACATCCAACTGCCCACGACATCAAAGAGAACATACGTGCTTATTTTAAGACCAAAGATGCAGATTACACCATGGCTTTTTGTCATTTTCTCCTTGCTATTTAAAAAAGAGAAATGTGCTGCAACTCTGCTTTGAATATAGGTCTGGTATCCAGCCTTTGTTTTTCTCCACCCCCCCAAAGAAGAATAATTAATACATTTTCTCCTGGTGACAGTAGTCCACGTACTAACAATTTCAAATCAATTTCATATTTGAGACTAAAATATTTAAATTTGTCTTATCATTATGGTCTAACATTAAAGACACTGATGCAATGATTCTGTTGATTTTGCCATTCCTCATAAAAGCGTTGAGCCCATTCTTCCACTTTTTCAACCACTTGATGAGTCTTTACTGAAGTTTAAAAGGAAAACTCTTGTGAATTGGGTGAGAAGGAGGCTCAAAGCAGAAAAAGAAGACAAGCCTAGTTTATGTCCCATAAGACAAAGGAAACAAACACAGTTCAACTGTGCCACAAACATGGAAATACAGCCAGCTCAACACCACAAATAGCTCAGAACCAGATGTATCTTGCACACACAAAATCACTTAGAGATCAGGGAAATGCAAGACTGTTTTGGACAAGAACATATGAAAAGTGAAGGTTGTGATGATGATTTCACTGAAATGATTGCTCAGAAAAGCCTTGTTTTCTTTTCAAGTAGAATTTTCTTACATTTCAGGAAATGGGTCAGAAACAGCCTTGCCTACTAAGCTGCATATTTCCAGGATATAAGGCTTGCTCACATGTCAAAGAGCTGGTCAGGAGTTTGTGAAACAGCTGGTCTCACTCCCAGCAGAAGACATCCTGTTTGAGTGCAAGGCATCATCTCAGCTCTTCTGCTCCAAAGCCAAGGGCATCAGGTGCTCAGCCCTTCCCCAGCCCCCATAACACCAGAAATAATGCTGCCTTCCACATCAAAGCAAAGCAAAGTTTAGTGCTCATTTTTGTGGGCTCTGGCTTCCAGCATCCGGAACTGATGTTGCCACAGACTGGGATTCTCTTTGTAAAAGCCATGTCCTGTTTTGCTACTGAATCTTGGCCCAGTAAAACCATCTTTGGCACATCTCCCCTCTCTCTACCACTTAAATATCACTGACATGCGTAATTAACACCAGGTCAAACATGCCACTCTAACATTTTAGAGAATCTGGTTTCAGCTGCTGTACTGTACCCATCTTTGATTGTGCCAGAGATAGGTAACAGACACCAAGACATAAAGCGGGGTCAAGAAGTATCTGCAGAAATTTTTTCACTCAATCAGTCAAGATTTTAATCTGTGTTTTAATTCCTAACTAAAGGGAAAGGGATTTGTTAGCATCACTGTCTCTGTACTGATATAAAATCTGTTTACACACAAAGAATAAATGCCTATTTAGTATATAGAACAAGATAAAACACAGGCCTAACTGATCCCAAAAAACATCTGAAGATTGGACCTAAAGCTGAACAGACACCTATCTTGACTCTTACAGTTAGCTGAGGAGACAAATCACCCAGGAAAAAGTCAATCCCATATTCCTTCCAGACCTGCTTGGGTAACACTGACACATCTCCATTCCTTTTTAAATAAAATGCCCAGTGCCCTATCCAGAGATCTGGACAAAAACCGACTGAGAATATACCAGGAAATCTCAGCAGAGCTGGAAGTTAACAAGTAGAGTAGATTCTCCAACATTTAGTACCTTCAGTTTGAAATTGACTTTCTTTGTGTGCACTTCAGCACGGCTCAGCCTCAGGACTTCGCGGCAGATGCGAGGATCACCCAGTGAAGTCTCCAGCTGAAGCTGCATGGACAGGCACATTAGATGAGCAAATCTTCTGCTCTGCTTGTGGTTAAGCCCATACAGAAGGAGGAATACCCGGAAATCCCAAATGATGCAAATACATCCTTCCCCGACAAGAAAAAAAATATTTTCAACAAGGTTTCACAGAGTCAAAAGACCTGGTTTGTTGAATTAGCATTTGATTACACCCTCAGCTACACCTGATCTCCTTCACAGCTCATTCACCACCCCATGAGAAACACCTGTAGTAAATCACTCCACCTGTCCTAAAACAACATGGCTGGCTAAGAAAATCTGCTATCCTACCAGCCTGCATTACTACATGGAACAGTTAACAGACAGCACAGATTTATCCAGCACCTTATCTTCAGAAATCTTCCAAATGCTGTTTTCAAAGGTCCACACAATGGAATAAAATAGAATAACGTTTCTTCCCAGAATAAAAAAATACACATTCCAGTAAGATTTTTTTTGAATACAAAACATACATAAAAACAATTTTTTAACCTTCCTTCTGACAATATAAATAAAAGTAACTGCCATCCGTGTCACATCTCAGTCCTGAAACTTAAAAGAAGTTCATCGGACAAAGTCAGCCCTAAGCAGCATTATAAAGAATTTAACCAGAATGAATCTGTGAAACAGCACAGGAGAACTGGGAACAGATATGAACCGAGTAAATATGTGATAAGCTCCACATGGGTACAACAAAGTTATAACAGTAAATATGGCAACAATCAGCTTCACATTTAGACTTCTCTCTCCAAGAATAGTGAATATTTCTTACCTGTGAGCCCATGGATACAGAGACACAAAGAGAAGAGTGCAAGCTGGCTGGCGTAGCTGGTAGAGCTTCTCTTCCTTTGGAATAAATGCACCTGTCTGTCCTTACCTTGTAATCAAGGTGAAAGTGTACAGCCAGGCATTGCTGTTCTGTTTGGCCGCTGGTCCTAGCTGTTGGCACCCTGGGGAACCTGCACAGAAGATAAGCTGCCCATGATGTTCCTCTCCCCTAAGCCCCCAGTCATCCAGTACTGTCAGTCACCAGCTTCTTTCTAAAGCAGGGGAGTCAAACTTCCCTTTCTCTAATGACATCCCAGAAGGAGCCTCTTTCTGAAGGTGGACATTTATACTTCAGGAAGGTTTTTGTTAGCTAACACTTTTCACCTGGGGTGCTCGTAACTATGGACAAAAGAGATCTGCTGGCAATGCTCACCCCATGCTGTCAGGTTGCTGGCACCTGGCCATACCCCTGAGCAGTAACGCAGATGAGAAAATTATGAGAGGAACACTTGGAGCAACAACAGACTCACGTGAGAGTTGCAGACCCTTCATTTGCAAATCAGTTCTGGCTGACACTATGGCAAGTGGGACACAAGAGCCTTCCTTCTCCAAGGGGAGAGATAAATGAGCCCAATTCCCAAGCTCATGCTTAGCATTAAAAGGTTTAACCAGGTTACAGTTATTTCATCACTGACTTAAAGCACAAGCAGGTTTGGAAGATCATGAGAAAAAAAGAAAGGTATGTCTCTTCAGCAACATCTTTCCACTGCTCTGCCCAAAAAATAAATAGATGTCAGAGCCTTCTGAAGGCAACTGGAGAACTTCTGAGCACACAAGATGAATGCAATTTAATATCCTCCACTTAAATTAGTTACTTCGCCAAAGTTGGGTTTAAAAAGTGAAAGGCTCATTTCACCATCCTACATGTGTTTCCATCACACATATTTCAAGGAGGAGCAATTTTTATTGTCTAAAAACTGTTCTATAAATACTTTTATCAAAAATACTAAAGCAGAGAGGCTAATCTTTTATATTGCCTTTTTTTTCCTTCTCTACAAGCTCCTTTATCTTTCCCCTACCATTTTAGCGGGGAAAAAGTAAAAATACCAAGTATACCCAAAAAGTTCAGTTTATGCTATTTTTTTAAATTCCATTAAAAATAGTTTTAGAGAATGAGTCAAACACTTTTTCTTCCTCCTACAAAACACTCAAGTTTTTCCAAAACAAAATTTAAAAAAAGGAAAAATCCCTCCAACCAGGTTCCCTTACTCCATATCAACCTGGCTCACTCCACATTGAAAACCCTCCTAACAGAGGCATAACAAACCAATGTTAAGCTCGTTTATTGTTATTTGCTAGCTCAAAAATTTCTGCCTTCCAGCCAAAACACCAGCCTGCATTCACAGCCCCAGAAGAGCTAGATCCAAGGTCAGGATCCTTAATCCCAAAGCCTCCTTTAATTTTACAATCAACAAATCCATCCCTAGTGAATATCACAGAGATTATTTTCCAAGCAGCAGAGTGAGATTGCTTGCCTAATTGGAGGATAAGCTGAAGAAAAACTTGCGCAGGATTTGCCAGCAACCTAAATTTCCTATTTCTCCCCTCAGAGCAGGACACGCACATCCGTCCTCTCCCAGTGCTCGCACCTTATGACACAAAGCAGAGGCAGCTGCAGAGGGAAGGTTACTTTACAGGAGAGCTTTACAGCTTGTCATGTCTGGGCGGGGCCATTGTGTCAGGGCGGGGGCTACTGTGGTGAAATTGGGCTAATTCAAGTGCAGAGGGTGGCTGCCAAGCTGGCATAAACAGCAGCAGGGACATCATTGCCCTGGCTCCAGAGCAACACTCTTTTGCAGGGTCTGACAATTGATCAGGGTCTTCAATTGATCTCCTTTAAGCATGTGGTCGAAATTGATGGCACCTACTGTCTTCTGCATTGAAGGCAAAGCCAGGCTGGATGTGGAGTTCTCTTCAGTGCTTCATGGCAATACTTGGCCCAAGTTACTGCCTCCAAATTAAGGGATGCCTAGGCTGATTCCTTATCCGGATGTTTGCTTCAATGGTGTTCAAGAAATAGAGGACTCCAAGTGAAATCCTACAGCAATCAAAGGCCCCAGTATTATGCCCAGTAGAATTCACACTAAAATGTCTACAGAGCCTCATCCAAGTGCTGGCCTAGGAAAGCAGGAGAGCAATTCCCCTGCTACAGTCTGTAAAAGCTCAGTTTCAGCTCATGAGTGCTGCAGATTTTTCAGAAGAGATGAGGAGCATCAAGCATACCTTGACTGACGCTCCCCTCCGCACTGAGCTCTGCCACATGCTGAGTTTAAACTAGTTTGGACACAAGCCTTCTGGATATGAAGGCAGAAACTGCTCCATGGCAGCTGAAGCCCAGCCAGGGCTTTGGTAGGCTCTGTGTGATATTTCTGGGGCTTTCCACCCAGAAGAGATCATTAAAAGGCATCTGTGCTAGGAACAGGGAAATACAGCATCTCCATGCTGCAGTATCTTGCCTAGTAATTTCATGTTCCAAATAACAGGGTTCTTCCTCCTCTGTCCCCAGAAGCAATAATCAGATATGAATGGAGAAGGACCAAGAGATCAGTGGGGTCTCCCTCAGCACCACCTCCTTGAGGCTGTCCTCTATAACTCTGGGGGAACAGACCCTGAACACTGTATTTTATTGGTGTCCTGGCACATGGCAGCTCAGGCACCAACAGCCTTTCCAGATAACCGCCGAGTACACATGAGAACAGAACTGCTCCAGCATGCTTTGCCCTAGAAATAGTCCAACAAAATCATGCATAAACGATATCTGGGATGTTCAGAAATGAAATGACACCAACTGGTGCTATAGCTAAAATCTGTTTTCTTTACCATGAGTTGTAATAAAAAGCTTTATCTATCTGCAAAAGCAGATATCTATCTGTGTATGTGTGTGTGTGTATATGTATATATATATATATGTATATATGTGTGTTGTCCCTTCCATAGAACAGTGGAAAAAGCCACTTTGCTCCACAACTACCTTGAAAGCATTATGTCCCTCTGAAGACCATGTCCAGACCATTCTCTCTCAGGCAACCGGTGACAGAACAAGAGGACATGGTCTCAAGCTTCATCAGGAGAGGCTTAGGTTTGATATTGGGAAAAAAAATCTTTACTGAGAGGGTGATTGGCCATTGGAATGTGCTACCCGGGGAGGAGGTGGAGTCACCGTCCCTGGGGTTTAGATGATGAGTTGGTGTTGGGTTATGAGTTGGACTCGATGATCTTAAAGGTCCTTTCCAACCTTCTAGCACTGTGATTCTGTGACTAAGTCAGGGTTAGTTATTTCCCTTCTATGTAAATCAGGCTCTAAAGAAGCCAAGAGCAGCTCAATGTTGTCAACAGTCAGACAAGGATGCCTGCTGGCACTTGTTCTCTGCATAATCTCATAGCTGTGAAGGTGCCGCAGGAGCCACGTGTCAGGTGGGAAACGAGGGTGCAGGCAGTGGGGAGATGGGGTTAGGGCAGGTGAAGGGCACCAGTGGGTGAGCACACAGAGTGTTCTCCAGCTCCTGCCACAGCACCTTTGCAAGAAGCTTTCTGGCTCATGAGCCAGTCCCATTTTACAGGCTCTAAATCTTCAAGTTATTTCAGGTACCATTTGCTGAGGCACAGCTGGGATCCAAATAGCTGTATTTACAGCCAGATACAAATACACCAAGCCTCGCTGCACACAAACACTGCACACAGCTTTACAGGATGGTGGTGGGAGGAGAACTGGGTCCCTGACTCACCCCCACGTTTACATTGCTTGATGTGGTACAGGTGCACAGCTGCAGCACCTGTACATTTTCCCCTAACCTCACCCAGCCATGCCTGCAGACACACGATGGCTCTGCTGGCTTCTGGTGGCTTTTGCAGAAGATCAGAGAGTTCATTCGAGGACACCCAAACTATTTAAAACATACTACCCCATTCCTTTATGCTACAGTTGCTTAGGAAATACTGCTGCCCTTTCCCTACGTAGCACGGCAGATGTAGAGTCAGCAGCTTAAACACAGCTTTAAACCATTGCTGTAGATGCATCAACTTCACTGGTTTCCCTCAGATCTCCACCTCATCGTGTCTCACACAGCCCCTGATCAAAGCCAAGGGAAAGATAAACAGAACAGGCAATCTGGAAATGCTGGATATTCCTCCATTTTCTGCATGACCGCCATGGGCTTGTCTTCCTGATTTTCATAGCTCTCCCCAGGCTCAACTGTTCATTTCACTGCTCCATGCTTGGCCTCTCCTCTATAGTCCCCATGACTCCTCACAGTTGGGGGTCACTGGAGTTTGAGCTGCCAAGTTTCCCCAAGACCCCATCTCTCATTTCCAACCCATGAGTCACTTCCTCTCCTCAAACCTCACTTTTCAGCTTCCATTTTTCATTTGCTTATTATTTTCTCTCTGTCTCTGTAGAGCTTTTCGCTCTACAGAGTTCAGTCGCATCCCTGTTGGTCCAGGCAGGAGTACTGCTACTGGATTCAGCAGGAAACAGAACGGTGTGAAGATACCACATAAACACACAGGGTTAAATCTTCCCTCTGTGCAACACAACGCCAGCCCCTGTAGAGATGGGCTGACTTGCATTGGCTTAAAATCGAAGCCACATTGCGGTGGTCACTTGGGATTCCTTTTCTCTCAAGAAAACATCACTATTGGATGATCAAAAGTTAATTGGACATGGAAAAATATCCATCTAAAAAAATAAAAAAGGAAAGAAAAAATTCAATTGCTTCGAAATTAGTACCATTTCTATGATTTTTCATCAGTGCTTTTTGTTGAAATTGTTATTTTTGGAAACCATAAGAAATGTGGCTTTTGGTAAGAAAATGCAGTGACTGGCCAATAGAGGAATTACTATCAGGATTTCAAAGAAAATAGTGAAAAATCACCTCTAATTTCATTTGGAAATATGAAAATATAATTATTGCTAGTACAGTTCCATAAAGTTTAATTTTAAAGAGCTTTAAAAAATCCTTTTGCTTATGAAACACCATAAACTTTTGCTTATTATTAAAACCACACACACTGCAATATGGGGGTTTTGACATCCTCAGGCTCTGTCAATCAGCAGCAAAGCGACTTTTAGATGGTAGAGTTCATCCAGGCCTTCTGACTCCACAATCTTTGATGGACACATCTCCTGGTCTCTGTCTCACTTAAAGCATTGACTCTTACGTGGTGTCTTTGTTAGAGCAGTCCTTATTCTTCTTTCACTGTGTCAGGTATGAATGGGCAAGTCCTCTGGAAGTAGTGGATGTTCAACCACAGACAGCTAAAGCGTGATTAAGCCTGGGATTTTAGCATATAGAATAAGCTATACCTATGGTCAGAGCAGAGATAATCCAACAGCTATTGTTGCCTCTTTCAAAATATCACTCCTTCTTCCAGCATCCTCCTCCTGAGCTCTTGTTCCTTTGCACCCTCGGGTCGCTAATGCTCAATGACAGTGCCATGTCCCCAAGGACTTGACACAAGAGCGCTCTCCATCCTGGAGGCGACGATCTTGCTCAAACAAAGTTCCTCCTCCTAACATCTCTTCTGAAGTTCCCAGCCTCTATCCAGACCTCTCCAACCAGGCATCTCTTCCAAGTGTCAACAGGGCAGAGACACCTCTAGAAACTCACACAGCAGGGGGTAGTATAACCACAGCCACCTCAGGAGATATAAGCATCCTTCTAATTTATGCCACCTCTTGACAGCAAGATCAGATTCTTAAATGTTGCCCAGGGCCGTGTGCAAAGGCAAGGAATTAAGGCATGTGCACGACTTACAGCACAGATTCTTATGGCCACCAGCCCAGGCCCTGGACTAGGAAACACCAGGCTATATTGGAGGCTGGGATTGCTCCTCAAGCTTGTCAATGGCTCATCGGCACCTCTGATTTCTCCTCCTGCTTATTACACCAGCTGTCCCCATACACATTCTCACAGCACCTTCCCTGAAGCAAAGTCCATCCTTTTACCAGGGTTTGGTCGCTGACCATGCTTGGGCTTTCATTTGTCACTGCCAGTTTGAACAAGAGGTCTGAGGAGCGAAGAGTGAGCCCTAACAGGGACACGGGACTGCCCTCCCATGGATGTTCTCCTCCATCCCTGTTGACTATGGGCTTGAGACAAGGAGGGGCCCAGAGAACAAGGGATAAGCGGGGCTTGGGAGGTTCTCTGGTGCCCGCACTGGCCCTCGGGGAGCCCAGTACTGTGAGTGTATCTTCCCCATCCCCGGCACAGCAAGCTGGAGATGAATTACTGAGGACAGCTGAGACAGGAGGCAAATGGCATCACACTGAAGCTGAACAAGGCCCGTGACTGTGCGCTGTGGGATCCTAAATATTTGGAGAGCAAAGGTCAGGAGAACAGGACACTCCTCAGCGATGATTTTCTTCCCACCCCCACAGTAGGGGCGTGGGGCTGCTATGCCTGGAACGACCCCAGGCATCGGCCCAGAGCCTGTGGCCTGGTAGATCTTCAGGGTTCAGAGGTACCCACAGGCAGGTCTTTGTTCTCCTCCGGGTTTCAGCTACTGCTGGAGCCCAGCATGACGCCCTCCCTAAGACCGTTCAGTATTTATGACAGACCTGATGTAGTGCAGCCCGAAGCCAGAAGGAAAGTGCCACAGCACATCCTCAACAGGGCATGAGTGGGAGCTGCCACCGGGCAGATAATCCTCCTTGCCACGTCCCCCTGTGCCCGCTGGCCAGGCCCTTGGCTGTTGCCAAAATAAACATTCAGGCATGGCAACACTGACATTTGCTTTCCGCGAACAGGCGCCGGGAGAAGGAGGCAGCCGTGTTATTTTTTGCAGGCTAGTCACGAGGCAAGAGACAACCTGCTCAACGCAGGGCGTTTGTGATCACATCTGCCCCCATGACTTTGTTGCTGTCCCCAACACACCCTGACTGACCCCCTCTGCATGGACCTGTTCCTCTGCTGAGCCCTCCGCTATGTCCCGAGCCTTGGCAATGCTCCCAGATGTCTCTGCAGGGTTAAACATCTCTTTCCATGCTCTGCTGTTTCCACACTAGGGCAAGGCTGGTTCCCAGGCAGCAGACCCACAAGCAGGAGGACACAGTAGCAGCAGGCAGAGCCCCTGTAGGGGGGCAGGGGACAGGTACGCACTCCATTCCTTCCCCTGAGAAAGCATCCCTCCACCAAGGGGGTCATGGCTCTGCCTGACAGCTTGGCTGGCAGCTACTGCTGCGACAGTAAGCTGGGATTTCACCTGCTGGCTCTCTTCATGCTGGAGGAGGTTAAGAAGGCATCTGGGAGGAGGTTAGAGGGGTGAAGAAGTTGAGCCAAGGGTCCTTCCAGAGAACACGAAGGGTCAGCCCATCAGATCAGCTTGGAAGGTCCTTTCTGCAGATTTGAAGCTCCATTGTCCCATGAATGAGCAAGACCAGCTGGGAGGACGAGAGGCGGCCTAGTCACTTGTCATGTGTGCAGACCTCAACCCCCATGAGCTGCTGCCCTGGCTACTTCCCTCCCCTAGGTGCTGTAGTAGATGTGCATGTAGAGGACCCCAAAGCTGCCCACACCTCTGCACACGTGCAGGAACGGGTGTCTGTCAAACCTCCAGTGGAGAAGTGGGCATAAAGACACTTCACAGGGGACAGTGAGAAGTTTCAATAAGGACACTCAGCCTGAGGTGCAAGCTGACCATGCAGTCTTTCTCACCTGTCCCAATTCCCTATTCCCATCCCAGCCTGGGATGTTTGAATCAGGTAAAAATCCACTGATGGAGCACCGGCATCTTTGGGATTTCCCCTGGAGGCATGGCTGGGGACAGAGAGGAATCCCTGGGAATATGGTGCCAGTTGATTTTATTCTGGGAGAGATGCCAAAGCTGAGCACAGCTGCCGAAACAGGGGGATTCCTCACGAGCAGGCTGCTGTCCCACTGCCCCTGCCCTGAGCTGAACGCTGCGGAGAAAGCTCACCCCTCCTCTGTACCCATAACGTCTCCACATGAGGGAGAGACATCAAACTCCCCTGCCACAACCACGATGTGGACTGTGGCTGTGTAAGCATTGCTGTCACACTTATTAATTACCCAGATAATTCAGCTCAGTGTGAAACGAGGGGGTTTATTTTTCCCGTGATTGCCCCAGCCAGATTAGGACATCTGGAAACAACTCCCACATTTTCAAGATGAACCGAGCGTAAAAGAACAAGTTGCAGCAGCAAAAGTTCAGACTGTTAAATCATGTGTCTTTTCATTAATGTAGGTGCATTACAGGAATGGTCAGGAATCAAAAGGTTGAGCACGGAAACCGAGGCATGGAGCAGCAAAGCAGCATCCCCCAGGCACAGATGGCATCTCTGCAGCTTTATCCCCAGCACCACCCTGATGTCCCCTGTGTTATTCTCCTGCTGAGACAGCCCTGGGTCCTGTCCCTCAGAAAGCAGCAGGCAAAGCAGGTTTGGGGAGTACTGAGGGCACACAGCGGCGTGGGTGAATTCCTTGAAGCCACTGGATGCTTCTCACAGCTGCAGAACAAATTCAATAACAATACTATGAGCAATGCCTTTTTAATAGGCACGAGGTGAAAAGAACCCAGCGAGTCAATATTTGTGGATGAAAACAAAATAAGCCAAGCTGTTAGCACAGAGGAATGCGAGGGAGGCCGAGAGGCAGCTGGGGTAATTATTATTTCATCTGCCAGATCGCCACGGTCCTGCCTGCTGCCTCCATCCCCCCGTGCTGGAGGGAGAGCAGGGGAGAGGCGGAGATGGGGCAGAAAAGAGCAAATGTTTTGGCTGTGGCAGCAGCGGGCGTGTGGCTGGGGCTGGCTCAGCGCTCTGTCCGCCGGAGGGTGAGCGCTGCCCTGGCCCAAGTATTTAATGTCAGCAGCTGGAATGTGCTTAACACAACATTTTGCAAGGGAACATTAGTCAAGCATCCACACTGACAGAGCAGGTCAGCGATAAGGAGCCGGCGCATGGGAGCTGTGGGGAGACAGCTCTTGTTTCAGGCAAAGAAGGACAAGGCTTGCAGAGACGGTGCTGGGACAGGATGAGGGGAACAAATGGTCCAAGCAGCCTCACTTTTGGTCTAGCTGTCCCGACAAGCATCAAGTGGCGGTGACAGTGCCACACCAATGGTGAGGTCCTACTTCCTGAGCTACCCCACCTACTGCATGTGCTACCTGAGTCTTCCTCCAAGCTATTCCCTGCCACATGCCCTCTGTGGCCCTTGTTTGCAGGAGTGCAGGTGTTCATCTGTCCACAGGTATTTGGTACAGGTGGGAGCTTTATGGTGGCACAGCTCAGGCTTTGCTCTTTTGCAAGCAAGGTCTTTGAAGACAGCTGCTTCCACCTGAGCTGCCACGATCCAGCCATGGCAATGAGCATCCATCGTAAACAGCAGGAGAGAGATGTGGCACAGCCTGGAAATCTCCCAGAAACTGAGGTGATAAAATGTTAGTCAGCTTTGCCTGCAATCTGAAAACAGTACCAGCCTCCATCTATTCCTAGAGCTATCCCCGTTCATTAGCCTTCTCGGCCCCTAGGCTTAAAAAAATCCCCCAGTGTCATGGCTCCTTAATAAGATGTCATATTCAGCCATGACAAACACGAGCGCTCAGTAAATAATAGCCCTGCCATGTAATACCATGCCTCTCCCATCTGTTGTGGTAACGACTGTCCCCTGCTCACCTGCCACCCTCTCCCGGCTGCTCTGCACGTGCAAGAGCCCAGCAGAGCCAGCACTTCCCCAGGGTTCAGAGCAACCAGGGCAGGAAGCCCTTCTGCAGGGAGGCAACGGGCTCCCACATAGGAGGTGGTGAGCGATCCAGCATGGGAGTGGGGAAGCACAGCCCTCTGGCACCTGCCACCCGTGGAGCTGCAGAGGGGCTTCCTCACGTGCCTCCCTCTTTCCTCCTTGTTCTCCCTCTGTTCTCTCCTTTTCTCTCTTCTTCTCTGTTTTTCTTTCTCTTTCTATCTTTCCTTTTTTTTTCTCTTTTATTTTCTGTTCTTTTCTCTTTTATTTTCTATTCTTTTCTCTTTTTATCTTATTTATTTTTTTCTTTCTTTTCCCTATTTCAATTTTTATTTCCTTTCCTTGCTGCCACTGCCCCATGTCCCTGTGCTTGGTGACTGCAGGCCTGTTTGACACTCTCTCTGCTTTAAGTGAAAATCCTTTCCAAAAACCTTTCCAAGCATGGCCTAAGGGACAGATCAAAGCTGAAAGTGTTTGAAAAGCTCATCCCAGCAGTTTTGGAACAGAGTTCCCTTCTCCCCCCTCTACTCCCCCTGCAGAGCATTAACTCCTTTGTGCCTCAGTTTACCCATCTGCAAATCTGCATTAACAACCCAGAGCAAACCTGTTGTCATGGGCTGTGTTTTTCACACTGGCTGGCTGTGGACATTTAAGTCTGTTCCCCAAAAACCCATGTTACCTCTGAACCATGAAGAGGAGACACCACCACAAAGCCACTGTTGCTCATCACTGCTTAAGTAGCTCCCATTTCCATTTTCCCCATCACATCCCTGGCTTGGTGAGGTAAAGGTGTTGGGCTGAAGCTGCAGAGTAGGAGTTGATAGTTGATAGCAATTAAAAAAAAATTAGAAAATAAAAATAATTTTAAAATGGCATGAACTAATCAAAGCCGTTTCTAGCAAAGGATTTCGAGTGCATAATGTCCCAAGTCTGAAGTGAATGTGGAGAAAGGTACTGCCATTACAAGACGCCTTTTTTTCCCTCTCACTTTCCTGTGAAACTTGTGTTACCCTGAGTGCATAAATGCTCGCAGGACATGGCAGTGCTGTTTGCCATGAAAACTAATAGGGCCATGCCTGCTTTCATCAGGAGTGTAATCAGAGCCACGGATAATGTTTTAAAAGGCACAGCAGCTTCAAGTGCAAGCAGGGATTTATTAGCGAAAATGAAACCGTGCTCAAGGCTTTGCAAGTCTTATTTTAAGAGCCTGAAGGAGAAAGGAGCGAGCAGCCTGGCTGGGGGGCCAGGGAGGTGAGGCAGCCAGAGCTCTGCCACCAAGCCGTGGTGACGAGCAGTGGTGACAAGGGCTCACAACACGCTGGACTACCATTCCTGCTCCACCACAGGCTGCCTGCACAACCTTGGTCATGCCACTTAACTTCACTCTCCTTCAGCTCTTAACTTGCACAGGGGTCAAAAATCACTCTCCTACAGCTCTATAGACAGATTATACTTCTGTATAAAAAAGGATTATGCTCCAGGGACACTTTCTTTGTGGCCAAAGGAGGACCCAAGGGGGTCGCACAGGCTCCTACAGACTCAGAGAGCGGCTCAGGGACATTCTCCCACTCTGGCACTGCCACTTGACAGCACAGCCACCCACAGCAGGTGGGGACAGAAGGAGAAATGGAAAAAGTGTCCCAGCAGGTGGTCATAGCAAGCATATGGATGTTCAGAGTCCCTGGTTCTGCTACAGACCTGAAGTCTGTCCCATGTGTAAGGTCCATGATTTCTGCTGTCCTGAAACAAAGCAAAGCAGTGGCCTGATGCCACTGCTGGAAGGCTGAACTCCAAGTTTTGGCTGGTTCTCAGTGTTCCTGAGGCTCAATAGACTCAAATAGTTCTGCTGTGCTGATGGACAGAGAATGTCTCACAAATTCCCAACTAGGCTGGGAGAGGCAATGAACACAGTCATCTCCTTTGGGTTCAGGAGAGACCTGAGTATGATCTAGAAATGCATTTGAAGCCTGAATTTGGCACTAGGAGGAGAGGAGACCACATTCCTGAGAGCATGATGCATGCTTAGGGTCTGTTTCTCAATCCTGAGGATGGTGTGGTGGTTGGCAGGGGTGAGCTGTGTAGAAAAGATAGTCCTGCATCTATCTGTCTATTTTTGAAAGAGACTAAAACCTGCAAAGTGAGGGATTCTTTTTGGAAAAGCCTACTGGAGAGGCTTTCTTGGCCTCAGACGTCCTTGCCATCTGCACACTTAAGAAACCCTTCATAAGGTTCTCATTTCCTCTTTACCTCAACTATATAGCACATAATAAGAGCTCTAATTTTAATGGACTGTATGGATCTCACTAGCAGGGAATGACTCCAGCAGAGAGGCTTTAACTCTCTGTTTCAACAGGATCAGAAGTGGAAGGTTTGGTCCCTTACTCAGCTCTACTGCAGCCGCTGGTAGGATTTCTGCAGCGACCTGCACCAAAGCCCTCCCTGCCTGCTGGGAGATGCTCGGGCTTACGTGACTCATGCAGTGTTTGTGAGAACTCGCCCCTCTCCCTTTAATGCTTATGAAGCAGTGCAAGAAAAAATCAGCTGTACTTTGCCAGACTGGAAGATGTGGATGGAGCTGGGCTTGTTCAGCCAGAGAGGAAGGCTAACAAGTGGTTATAGACAAAATAGAGCCACACTCTTCCTAGAGGTGCATGGGAGGCAATGGACACAGAGCACAGCAAGAGAAATTCTACCGAGGTATTAGGAAAATAATTCCTAGCAAGACTACTGACAAGAGAGTTAAAAAAGCATAGGGAAAGGTAGCTTTTCTAGGCTGATTCTTTACAGGAGAAAAGAGCCTGAAGATATGACACAACTGCTCTCAGCAGGGCACCACAACACATCTGGATCTGTGTTAAAATCCAGTTAATTTCTTAAGTGAGAAGCAGAGTAGAGCATAACCCAGGCCAAAAGGTGTTACAGTGTCCTTTGCTTGGGACACAGCTCAACTTGGATAGCAGCAGCCTGGCTGGGATCTCAGCTGGAGAAGGCAGCACACAGGAGCTGATGGAGCTGTTACAGCAGATGGGGGAAGGCAAAGCCAAGCAGCAAGGATGTACAGAGCACGTGTCAGAGGATCTGGGCTGGTTCCTGACAACCCCTTTCTCCCAGAGCTCTTGGACAGGAGACAAAACGTGATTTCTTACTCCTTCCACTCAAAGGCGGCTGTGGAAGTCTGATTTATGCTGAACACTCTGGAAAAGAGAAAAACTTGGCTGTGGAACCAAGTTCAGCTCCCAGCCAGGAAAACCTTGTATGGGATCAATGAGTTTTAACCATGCAAATTGAATCTGGGTCCAAACAGAGCCCTGTTTCACAACTTTTGCCTCTTGCTTCCCCATTGCATAGGCCCTCCCTGAACAAGGCCTGTCGTCCATTCCCAGTGGCAGAGACAGGCCAGGATATTGTAGACAACTTCATTTTTCTTTTCTTTTCTTTTCTTTTCTTTTCTTTTCTTTTCTTTTCTTTTCTTTTCTTTTCTTTTCTTTTCTTTTCTTTTCTTTTCTTTTCTTTTCTTTTCTTTTCTTTTCTTTTCTTTTCTTTTCTTTTCTTTTTTTCTTTTCTTTTCTTTTCTTTTCTTTTCTTTTTTTTTCTTTTCTTTTCTTTTCTTTTCTTTTCTTTTCTTTTCTTTTCTTTTCTTTTCTTTTCTTTTCTTTTCTTTTCTTTTCCTCTCTTCTCTTTTCCTCTCTTTTTCTTTATTCCCTTCCTCTCTCCTCTCCCCTCCCCTCCTCTCCTCTCCTCCCCTCCAAGGTGCAGCCAAACACGTCACAGCTCCATCTTTCACTGAGATGCTTCACAGCTGTCAAAATGTACTGGAAGAGATCTGCCCACCTGTGAGCCTGTCACCAAAAGCCATGGCTGAGTGTAGCCTCATACTACATGACCCCAGGCAGTGCAGAGGAGCACTCAAGGCCCTGGGGAGAGGACTTCCTTGGCTCAGTTACCAACAATGAAAGTGGGCAAGTAATCTTTTTTATCTGTGCCTTTGTTTCCCCAGATGGATGCAGCAGAACAAAGGCCACTTCAGGTTCTTTTGCCCCAGACCCACCATCTCCTGGATGACCCTGGTAAAGGGTAGTGGGAGGAATCTTTGTACATGTTTTGGGGCATTTCCAGTCATAGCAATAGCAAATCCTCACTCTGACCCTGTACAGGTGAGACTGATTCAACTGTAATACTGACGCACCATGGTGAGACAAGATCTCCCATCCAGGCCTGCTCACACAGGCAGAGTCAGAGGGGCTCAGGAGACCCAGAAGTTGCTGTCTAAGCTGGGACTGTCACTGCAATTTGTGCTAACAATCTGGTTTACAGGGCAGGTACAACAGGGCCTGAGTAGGTCCCTGATGCATCTGGAAGTACACCCAAGGTGCACAGTGACAGAAGAGAGGCAATGACCACAAGTTGCAGAAAGCAAAACATTGGTTAGACATTAAGGGGAAAAATCACCCTCAGAGTCATTAAATACAGAGGACCAGAGAGATGGGAGAAATGTCCATCCTTGGAGACACCCAAAACTTGGCTGGACAAATCTAAATTGGCTCTGCTTTGAGAGTTGTTGGAGCAGAGGTCTTCAGAGGTTCCTTTCAACCTAATTTTCCTGTAGCCTACATCCACAGTACTACCCAAGACACTCTTGCATCACCTAGAGTTCAATAAGCCCATCTGGGCTTCTGCTTCTAAATCAGCAGGATCCTGATTCTCCTTTATGATTTAATCCCTTAATTCATTTGCCATAATCCTGTAGTATGTGGCTGGAGGAAAAGGAAACAACACAGCAAAGCAAACAGAGAAATGCAACCACTGCCCCTGAGAATAGTATATTACTCCTCTTCTTTCCTGTTTGCCTTCCTGCCGTTCTGCTTCCATGAAAATTCATGGGATTTCATCCAAAGCTCCAGCATCTCCTCTCCAGCAGTGGCTGGGAATGGACGCTTAGAAAGAAAATCACAGAAACAGAGAGCACAGAACAATCCTCTCCCTGCTGCACCCTGCCAACCTCTGGCAGCTGAAGCTTCGAGGACATCTGAAGCCATAGACTACTTCCAAACTCAAGCACTTTGTAGTTACCATCTGAGAAGCTGCCAACAGAGTGATAGCCACAGCAGAGTGAGTTTTACGGGGTGCCCCAGTGAAAGGTATTTCCTCTTCTTCACATGAAACAGGCTACCTGGTCACCTTCCTTGCCCTCTGCCCCTGGTCCCAGCCCCAGCTCTTGTGGTGGAAACTGGAAAGGGACCAGCAGCCCTTATAGATATGCTTATTGCTATGAGCTTTGCATCCAACTTACAGATGTAGAACCCAAGTGTTTCATCCCCATTCTCCCTTTCCTCTTCTTTCCTGTGCCCCTGATCCCACAGTGATCTCAGGAATTCATTAAAAAAAGCTGTCTCAGGGGTGAAACACAAGCTCCTTTTCCTTGGTGGTGGGATGCTTCTCAGCAGTGCTGTGACTCAGCCCCAGCCATTGTTCATCCAGAGAAGTGCCGTGAGCCTTCGTGGTGTGCGTTCAGGTTGAAGAGCCCTCTGTAGACAATTTATCCACCAAGCCAGAACGGGAGTGTTTTACAGTTTGCTCTTCCATTGTGCTGCCAAGGTAGACCTCCCCGTGTGCACACACACGTGCACACACACACCTACACACAAGTGCATACACAGAACAGAGCCTGCAGTAGGAACAACTGGCGCAAGCAACAAGCTGCTGTTTCAAAACACTGCATCCCATGCTGGCACAGGTACTTCCCCAGCAATGCTGAGCCCCTGTTTTGGGGTGCTGGGAGGCACAAGGTGGGCACTAGGGACAGTGGATCCTGCCATGTCACAAATTGTGGAGGAGGAACAATCAGGGACGCTCCAGTCAAGGATGTGGCCGAACCCCACATGTGTACCACAGTCCAGTTGAAGGTGTGTCTGCCAACAAGGCGAGGGCAGCTTTATGCCCAAGCTTTTCTCCTTCTCTGACCTCCTCATTTTCAATAACCCCGCTCTCCTGTTTCCTCCCACAAGGCACAAATGCGTTGATGCTGCCTCAACAAAGGTCATCTGAAACGTGGTTGTCTGAGGAGGTCGATGTGTGTATACTTACCCTTTGTTTCTTCAGAAGTGTGAGTGAGCTGAAATTCAGCTTTACAATAAACTACACACATACTCACTGCTATTGCTCACTAATGAAACACAGAGCAGTGTTAGGAATCCACCTCTGTGGCATTTCTTGGAACTCAAAGTTCACACAGGAGACATCAGCTACTAGAGGAGAGCAAGAGGATGCCTCTCCTGCCCCCACACTGTCACGCAGGGTTGACTTAGAAAAGATGTCAGTGGAGTTTGGAAAAGAAACAGAAATATATATTTCCCCAATAATCTGAAAATTTCAATAAATGTTTTCCCTCAGTAGGACATAGCTGAGGAATCTGGGGACCATTGCTGGAGCCAGCCGCTGAGAGGGGAAAGCAAAGAGCCCGTCCAAGTGCAACAACTGCCAGGAAAATAAAGGGATCTGAATAGGTTCGAGGGTAAGAAGGGGTTTTGGTCTCTTCAGTGTTGTTTCTTTATTAATATTTACGTCAGAAGCAGCAAAGCACACCTCCAGATCACACACGGGATCTTTTTCTCCTTACTTGGGCAACAGAACATATAGGCAGGACAATTAAGCAAACAAAGATGCGTGCCAAGCCCACTGCACCGAAGGGAAGAAATAAAAATACCAGTTATTTGAAACATGTGTATTAACAGAGAGGGTCACCTTTCCCCTGCCTTTGTGCTCTAGTGACATTGTGTAGACGGAACAAAAGTCTTGCTGGACCATCAGGCTAGCCCCAGCCCCTGAGGGACAGAGCGAGTTTGCTCCACTGGCCCCTGACCTCCCTGGGCTACTGATTGGCACCGGCACCATCACCCACTGTCATACGCATCTCTCTGCCCCAGCAGGACACAGGTGAAGGAGGTGTTGGTTGAAATTTCCTCCCCTTCCCTGCCAGGGAGAAGTACAGCTTTGATTTAGGTTGGGAGGCAAGGCAAGGTGAGTGTAGTGTCACAATTCCTGGTGTGGAAAGGCTTCTTGCATGGCTGAACCTCTTCTGTAACGTGGTTTGCAGTATCTCCTGGGTAGAGTGATGGATGACAGCCACAAAGGGACAGGATCCAGCCAAATAAGCTTCCTGCCAGCAACACTCTTTCCCCTTGTCATGTCCCTCTCCCCATCCTTCCTCCTTGCCTCCCCTTTTCAAATGCGTTCAAAAGAGTTCAGCGCAAATGTGCCAAATTTGGGGTTGAATGCAGTGTTCCCAGCATCTGTGCTTTGTAAGGGGGATGGAGGGATGCAGAACAGCAAAGAGATGAAGACACCGAGCCTCATCTCACAGTTCAGCTTTGCACCAGGAGGCCAAACCCTGAAGAGATCCTGCGTAGGGAACCTCCATTCCCCAAGCAGTTATGGTGACATGAGCCATGTGCTTCCATACATGGAGAGAAGGGGGACACAGGACCCTGGGGGAGATAATGGTAGTCAGAAGGACTTATCAATATCTTGGAGGGCAGAGTCAAGCCCTCGGTTCAAAAGAAAGCCCTTGAGGGAGCAGAGAGGAACTTCTTTCAAGTGTCAGGCATGTTCCAGCAGTTTATATGTCCTCTATCCACCACACTCAGCATTACAGCACTGCCAGCCCTGCTGCGTTCTCAGACCTGGACTCCTGATGGAGCTGAGCATTTGAGCTTGACTTGGCCAGGGAAAGGTAGGGTCAGTCCTCAGGTGTGTGTGTTTCCAGAGATACTTTCAGATGCCATTGCTTGGTTCAGCCTTCTTGGTTTTCAGCTATCTTTTTTATCCTTCACAGGTCAAAGAAAGGGTTAAATCAAACTCACCTTTGCAAGACCAGGACAAGGCAGATACTTGGCTAGAAAGGGAGCAGGATCCATCCCCTTCCTGTCCTCCTTCAGCCCTATTCCTCTCCCACCCTGGTTTTCTCCTGCATATCCCACTGCTGAAGCACTGTCCTGCCGCAGAGCCTCTTCAGGCACTGGTGGTGAGCTGAGCCTTGAACCCTAATGATAGGAGAGGAGGAAACCAGCATCAGACCCCAGGGCTGATCCCAGCAACGCCAGGGGCTCCCCAGTTCATCCACAGTGGGTCCCAATACACAGAGGGAGTGTCAGTAGCCTCATACCACTCAGTTTAGAAATGGGCCTCTCTCCATTTCTCCACTTTGCATGAAATCACCACCTTCTTCTTTCCCGGGGGCACACAGGGGATGCAGCCCCCACAGACCTGCTCACCCAGCACCGCCAGGCTAACCCGTCTCTCTACTGTGGCACACTCAAACCTGCTGAGGGAGGGAAAGGGGTTGGGCTGTCCCAAGGTAGCCAGTGAGCCTCACAGATTGAGGGGCGAGTTAGATCTGGTCTTGCCTTTACAGCAACAGGAGGGCTGTAGCCACACACCACCACATGGCTGGGCTCATGGCTAGTAAGAGTGTCTTGTGTTTAGAAAGAGAGTAAACAGAAAGCTCCTAGCACTGTTTATTACACGGACTGGGATGAGGGGATAAGCAAAGGGCATTTTCCTGAGGAGCCCAAATACCTCTGCCCTCCCCGTGGGTGTTTGCTGCTGGTTGCAGTCCACAGCCAGGCTGCAATTGCTGTGCTTTGCTGGAAAGGGAGCTGAGCCCCCCATCCAGCTGCTGCTACCTGTCAAGGGCAGGGGGTGGTGAGGAGTGAAAACAAACCCAGGTTAGTTCTCCCAGCCCTGCTACGAGGTACCTAGCACTAATAGCCTTTTCTTTCCAATAGGATGCCAGGTCTGGGCTTTCCTTGGATGCGCCTTCTGTTTAAAGTCGAAAGGTGTGCTGCTCGAAAAAGCGTGTGAAGTTTTGGAGCGTGGCTGGTTTTATTCCTCTTCTGATGGTAACAAAAGGAGCACCCCGAAATGGAGACTGGAGTCTCTGCAAGGGCAGTCAAACTCCCCGAATTTTGGGGTGGGCTCAGAAAAGACCCCCAGAACTGCACAGGGGCTGGTGGTTGGCCGGGCTCCCAGGGGAGCGGCTGGAGAGTGGAAACAGGGATGGGGCGAGAGGAGGGCAATGAATGAGTTTGCCAGCGGTGCCTTCTCGATGGACACCGCGCTGGTTCCTGCCTCTGCCCCCGGGTTCCTCCTAACGAGGTTTCCAGCTCGGCTGAAGCCCCGCGTTGTTTTCAAAAGCTCAGCCCTCCGGCGCTGAACGGGGCTGGGGGAGAAATTCCACCCCTCAGCCCCTGATTTCTCCTCCTCAGTATTATCGAGGGTTCGGGTTACATCAAATCAGCGCGAAAGCGGGACAAAATCTGGGGGTAGGGGGATGCTGCAGGAAATATTGTCAGTGATTCATGGAAAGATGGGAGGGTGGGAGATGATTTAAAGCCCTGTGCCAATGCTCCCTTTGAAAGGGGGCGGCTCGGGGTTGCTTTCGGCGGTGGTCCCCGTGCCCTGTGCAGAGTTCGTGATGGGAAGTCTGCAAAAGCCATTAGGACTTTTGTGCTGGGGCACTAGAAAAGCAACGCAGACACCACTCACTTTTCTAAATAAACATTAGTCTTAAAAAGTTTGCACTGCTGACCCCCGCGGCTCTGATTACTTGTAATTCTCTCAACCATATTTTAAGGCTTCCAACTGCTTTTTCTTTTTTCTTTTCTTTCTTTTTTTTTTTTTTTTTTTTTTGCGAGGAGGGGACGGATTTTGTTCTTTTCTTCCTGCAGTCGCGCCACAGATGTGCTGTGTGCTCCGGGGGTGGCAGGACAGGGCGGGGGGATCTCCGCCTACCCCCCAGGCTGGTCCGTATTCCACGGCCCCTTCGCATGTTCAGCTCCCTCCACTTTCACCCGGAGAAGCTTTTTGTTCCTTTCTTCTTCTTTGAAGAGGTTGGGACCGCATTCGCGAGCCCGATGCAGAGATGCTCATCCCTTCTTCGGGCTCCCGGGAGGTGATGCTGCCCCACCTCTACCAGGCTGCGTCCCCGAACAGCCCCAGGACCCCTCCCCAAGCCCCCTCTAACAGTCGCATCTTCTCAGCGCGGCGGAGGCAGCTGCACCGAGGTATCATCAGCATAATTGGAAGGGTCACATGTTAAACCCTCGCTGTTGTTCGCGGTAATGTAGCTGCGTCCCTCGGTTGCACATTTACCGATTTCTCTCAAACCAACCATTGTCACAAGGTTCACTCCAGGAGGAGCGATCCAATGGGTTGCCATGGCAACTATAATGACATTAAAATAGAGCCAGCAGCCTCTCCTACCCACTATCCTTCCCCCCCCCACCCCCCAGGCACAGCCCTCTCTCCCACTGTGTCTCTCTGTCCTTAAAATCCAGCAGCAGCCTGGCAAAACCGCGCACCTTTCCCGTCGGGGCAGAGCAGGAAATAACAACAGTACCCAGATGCAAAATGGGAAAAATGGTACAGACTTGTGGGATATAAAGCCCCCACCGAGGCACCTGAGGGTTGGGCAGTGAGACACTCTCCCTCGGCCCAGTCCCGAGCTGGAAATCCACTTTTTACGACCTGGTTTTCGGGAAAACGTTCGTTTCCAATTGATTCCCCTTTATTATGTCTTCGACGCTGCTTTCCACGCTGCTTTCCGAATTTTAATTTCCCTCTTCGAAATTTAGGGCGAGAAAAGATGTTTAGAAAAGGACCCGTGTTTCCCATTATCACAAGACTGTCTTCCCTCTCGATGAATATTTTCCATTTGTTTTGTCCCAGGCACATAAAAAAAATGCGTCCAAAGAACACAGTGCAAAAGCAAAAGGAAAATTCTGGGAATATCGACTATGATATCAACCGGATCTAGCGAGGGGTACAGATATGTGTATTTTCCATGTGGAAGAATGCATTGCTCGTCTTCCGTCCCCTGCAGCCGATAGCAGCGCCTGAAATCGGGCTCTCCAGGATTTCAGCCACGCTTTCCGCAATATCTTTCCCGATCTTTGAGCGGGACCGGGAAATGAGTCGTTTTTATCTATTTCTCACGATTTTTTTTTCCAAGGGAGCCCGTGGGCAGGAGTTTATGGGGCAAGGACGGAGGGAAAAGACCAGGTGGCTCCGCTTAGAGCCGTGGTTTCATTTCCTCCACCAAAATATGCCCGGCACCTGCCTGCTTTTGGGGTAAAACCCCACTTTTGGCAACGCCAAAAAAAGGGGGCAGGAATTCGATGCAACCCGAACCGGAGCTGCCCGCAAACAGTTCACTGGGGGCTTGTGGGGGTAGAGCAGCTCTTTCCGTCATCGCCGAGCATCCATCAAGGGTCCCAAGCCAGACTGGGGCGGACTCTGAGCACCCCAGCGGGAGTGGGGAGCTAGGCAAGTCGCGCTGAGGTAGGGACAGCGGGGCCGGTGCTCGGGTGGTGCAGAGACTGGCGGGCACCGCTTGGTCCCCGCATCCCCGAGAGGCTGCACAGCCCTCTCTGTCTGCCTTCCTTGCACATAACCCTCGCAGCCCGCCTCGGAGTGGGCATCCTGATCCTGATGCCACCCACCCTTCGGCAGAGATGGCAGAGGGGCACCCTATTCCTGATGCCACCCAACTCTTCAGCAGAGATGGAGAGAGGGGAACACAGGGACCCCCTTGCAGCCTGGCTACAGGTTCCCCGGCTGCAGCTGGAAAACGCACTTGGACTGGGGGTGGGGGACACCTGGAGGTGGCGATTTCTCCAGTCACGATTCCCCAAGGAGCAAGGGGATGCTGCCGGGGTTGCAGCCCGGATTGAGCTCGCTGCAGGTCCCAGGAGGTCAAAAATGCCCTTTTCGATGAGCTCTTGGGCTCAAGAAACGTCCCTCTGAAGTGATCCTCTAGGCAGGGGCTTGTTGTAAGAGATACACAGAGTAAGAGCGTGCCTGAGAGGAGATGGGAGCGTTGTGGGGCGGGAGAGAAAATGAAATTAAAACCGAATTAAAAAGAATGGGGGAAGAGAGAGAGAAAGGTGGAAAAGCGAAATTATCTTCCTTGTGAAAAGTGTCGGGCTTCTCCGGAGCAACGGAAGAAGGGAGGCCTTTTTCCACCAGGGTGGATAAATTTACTCGTGTCCCACATGACCGAGGGTGGGGGACTCGGGAGAGAGGGAGGGTGAAGAGAAAGGTCATGGGACTGGGATTTGGGTTGTAAGTCACAGAGGAGACGTGGATTTCAGTGCCGGGATCCTTGTTAGGTGGCAGTGGCCTAGGGTTTTGCAAGAGAAGTAATTAAAGATGAAAAAGAATAAAGAAAAAAAAATGAGAAGAAAAGAGAAAGGGGCATTTCAGAAATAACCCCAGTAAAATCTCGGGTGAAAGTTGCGTTTGAGAAGATCCCAGGAACGTTGCAGGCAGGAAAGGGGGGAAACACTACCCCAACCAGCCTCTTCACACTTCACCCCCTTTGATCCCCCCAGAGAGTGGGAGCTGCGATCCGAGGCGAGGGGGGTCCGCCTGAGTGGACCCTGGCATCTTTTGGCCCCATTCCCAGACAGGAGAAGTTTTTTCTTCTCGGCGTACTTTGTTTAAATTTAAAGCGACAGCGGCGGCTCCTCGCTCCCCATCGCACCCGTGAGGGCTCCTACACCCGATGTCTTGCCCTGTGTCCCCCTCCGTCCCTTTTCCCAGGGCTGATGGGGGAGTGGGGAACCCCGGGCAATCTCATCTGAGTAACGGGGGGGGGGGGGTGGGGCGGGAGAGGAATTCCCACGGATTTTGCAGGGAGTGGAATTAAAGTCGATCGCGTGCCCCGCGGACGGCTCTCACTGCTGAGGAGTGATTTGGAGCTGGGGGAGCGGGGCTCGGTCAGGTTATAAGGGCTTTCCAGCCACCCTCCGTCGGCGGGAAAAAAAGAGGAATATCTGGGAATCTTGGCGAGACTGAGAAGAATTGCCGATGTTGGTTGAACCCGTTCCAACCCCCCGGTACTAACGAAAGAGGAATGCAACTTCACTCCAAAGGCGAGTTAAAGTGGGTAAATCGAAATCTGATCGAAATGGACAAGGACTACCCCGAAAAACGCTTCTGTGCCACCCTGCGACCCTCGATAGGCAGAGAGGATTGGGGATGAGAGAAACACCGCCAAATCGGTAATTGGAAAGACTCCTGTGTGCCAACAAGAAGCATTCCCTGTAGGAAAGGACGCACAAACTCATTACACCCCTCGGGATCCGCCCGACCTCTCGGCGGGGAGATGATCTGCATTGCAGGTTTTCATTCGGGTTTACGAGACCTGCTTTGGCACACGGGGAGAGAACGATTATAATTCACTCCATACTCATACATCTAATGTATCCGCATCCCAGGGGAAGGAATGGGGGCAGCCAGGGCGGTTAGGAAGGGATGCTTCCCTTCCTTGGTGGCGGGTGAGCGCATCCCGGGACACCGTCCCGCGGAGATCATTAGCATTTGAATGATGAAGAAGGGTTGGAAACGAGCGAGCACACCCCGCCGTGAGTGTTTTTCCTCCCGTCCCGAACGGTAGCGTCACCTGTTGCTACCAAGGACTCGGCGCACCAAGTTGCATCTTATTTAATAAAATATAAAGTGCGAATCTGTCCGAACGCGCCCAGTGGGGACAGGCACATTCTCGCCACTGCAACCCTGCCTGGGTCAGGGATGCTGTCTGCCGCACGGACGTCCCAGGTAAACCCACCGATGTGGCCAGTGAAAGTGGAGGGAGACCCCCCCACTGTGGCCAGGCGAGCGATTCCTGAGGCTGGGAATCCTGGAGAGAGTGGGTGAGTGGACCCGAAACGAAGCAGATGAAACTGGCGAGACTAACAGTGAAAGGGAGGAAAAAAAGAAAAAGAGAAAGACAGAAAAAGATAAAGAGAAAATAAAATAAAAAATAAAATAAAATAAAATAAAATAAAATAAAATAAAATAAAATAAAATAAAATAAAATAAAGAGATAAAGAGAGAAAGAGAGAAAGAGAGAAAGAGAGAAAGAAAGAAAGAGAGAAAGAAAGAGAGAAAGAAAGAGAGAAAGAAAGAGAGA